>JAVHJO010000004.1:1200000-1800000 GCA_036971675.1 Orbilia ellipsospora
TATTAAATTTTATCTTCCAATAAGTATGAATTGATAAACAACCTCGATCTTGACTTGGAACAACATCTTAACCGCCTCATCCCTCTCATCCGATAAAGATAATAACTCCATCATCCTATTAATTGCCGGCTTTGCTCGTGGGTCCGTCTTCTTGCCGTTTAGCCACTGCGTTTCGATCATTACGGAATTAATTGTTGCTTTATCATCATCGGCGAATTCCAGACGGTCGTTCTAGGAAAGACGAGCTTTTGTAAGTCATGAACAGTTTCATAAGGCGTGATCCCTACGTACAAGTAGGGCGGCAATGGTATAGTGATGTCCCGGGGGCCTATAGGGCGTCGGGGATCTTGTAGGTGATATGTCTTCTGGTTGTCCACGTTTATGTGAGGGTGCTCCGTGTAAGATGAGACCACAGCTTTGCAGTTTCCTTTGGTGATTTTCATAATGGGACAAAGTATCGCTGGAATCCAGTTAGAGTGCTCTAAGAAGAGGAAACTTAAACGCGTAACTCGAGGAGATATATGAGTGCGGTCTTTGCACGGTCTAGAATGATGAGGGATGCGATAGGGATATGAGGCGCGAGGTCGGGTGAGGCCCAAGAGATAAATATCCTGCTACGTGATTCGACTGCGACCTTGAACGGAAGTTCTTCGTAGCGGCTGGCAGATATTATGCGCGATAGGGCGACGATGATTGATATATCCTGTGCTGATAAAATCTGAAAGCGCGAACTTGGAGGGTTTCGTTTCGAAAAGGGTAGCGATGAACTCCGATTGCAACTAATTAAATATCGCTTGCGCGAAGTTTCAAAGTTTGCGTTGTTTCCGCTGGCAGCAGCTGACAGCATCTCCCAGCAACTATCATGAACAGCCAGCAACTCGCAGCTCTCAAACGGCACAGGTTAAATACTTGTTGCTTAAGTAGTCTCATGTAATTGCATTAATTGGGTATATATAAAATACAATGAGTCTGACTATGTACTACTCGACATCACTGAAGCATGTTATCGGCTCCTCCGTACCACTCTCTTCGCCCCTCGCTGCCATCACATCACTATACTCTTCGTAGTCTTCCAAAGTCATTGAATATAAACCATCCGCTTCATGGAGGCTCGCTGCCGATTCAGCAGCGGCGTTCAAACTATCAACTGGTAGAATTTCATGTATCTGCTCCAGTGTTTCCTCCTCTAGCGATTCTCTTTCTGATATTCCCTCTTCTCCATTCTCTAATTCTTCTCGTATGCTTTCTTCAGTTTCCTCTTCTACCACCAATCTAGCTTGCTTTTTGCGAAGATTAAACTCCTCTAAGCGTTTTCTTCTCAATTTTACGAGCTTTCGCTTCCGATTTGGGTCAATGGCGGGGTCCCCTTCTAGACGTTTTCCTTTTTGGGGTCTCCCTCGCTGCTTTGAGATACCACCAGCTGCGGCTATTTCGTTGCGAAGGGCCACCTTGCGTCCTGTTTTTTTACTTTCGGTATCCCGCTGTTTCTTCGCTCCAATCGTATAATGGAAATTGGTGGGCCCTATCTCGCCTTTACCATTGTCCCAATCTAATGGTTTCCAGTTTGAGTTGCACTGTTCCACTTGATGGTCTGCTTCATGTCTTTCTGGCCAGCTGTTTATAAGAGTATACCCGTAGGCCCATGGTGTCCTGTTGCCAGGCCATTTCACTCTATGCACAGGTAATTTAATCCTTGGTGTTTTGCCATCCTTTCTAACCTCAACGACTTCGACGACAGAAGCTTCAGGTTTTTGAGATAAAATCTTTTCACGATGCGAAAGCTGCGGGATAATAATATCGAAATTTCTTGTTCGGGCTGCCACCTCCGATGCAATCGGGTTATCAAAGATACTTTTTTTCGCTAATATCGGTTGAGGCTTTTCCCCTTCGCTCTCAAAACTGGCATTCTTTAATAGGCCTCGTTGAACCATCAAATCAAAATATTCTTTCGCTACGAGGCAAGTCTTTTTTTTATAGACTTTGATAAAACATTCATTATACCATCTAGTAATCCTGTCGGAAACGTCAAATCCGCGTATTGCTGTAGAGCCAGAGGGTACATTTTTTAGGTATATATCGCTTCGTGCTTGAGAGAAGAAAGTCTCTATTGCAGCAACTAGCCGTTTTGTTTTTCCACTACTGTTGAAAACTGATGACACTTTTTCTGCCGGGTGTAGCATAGCGAGAAAGAGGATGTCATTAGCATGGCTCGCGCCGATGCCGTTCCAATACTTGTTTTTTTGGGATCTATAAGATCTCTTATTAATGCTCTATTATTATTCCGAAGATTTGACGTATTCGTGGTCAGATTGGCCTTGAACGCCTCCCATTCTTGAATTGGGCATGGTCCGTTATTTTTGCGGTCTACCCAGTAGAATTGATCGTAGCTGCTTCCAAATAATGTTCTGGGGATCGGTATAACTGTAGCAAAAAACTGTATCCATTTTGTATGATCAGTAAATGCCATAACTTGCGCATCTCCAACGAGGCTAAAAGGAATCTTTATTAGATTGTCTTTCTTAGCGAGAGAGCTCTCCACATGCTTAAGATCTTTGGCGACTATCGTATCCCATCGGTTTTTGAGATTGTCGTATTCCTCCCGTCGTAAAACTACACAGTGACCATGCTGACCGAATTTGACACGGACCCAAATGTCGTTCGGGAACGGTATACCCATTTGTTTTCCATGAAATTGGATATTTTCTGCATTAAAACGGATTGAGTGGCCTTGGAGAGGCGAGAGAGTCTGGAATGAAGTCTTTGGCATCGTCGCCTCCGAACTAGTTGCAGCGTCTTTGTTGCGGAACCATCTATCGTGAATTTCTATCGTTACATTGGTTTCTTTAAACCTTGACTTCATCATACGAGTCATATCGTGAACTGTGAGCCCTTCGGGCATCTTGGCTATTTTCGTGGCTGACGGAAGGTTACGACTGATGGGGATGGAAAGAAAGTAGGAGTTGAGAGCTATATATGCAGTATTACTACACAGTCATGGGTGTCTTTCAATATGTTAAGAATACGCCAATTGCGCTAAAAAAAAAAAAATGGCGTAGAAATTCTTCATAAGCAAGCTGAGGTACTGTATTCGATAATTATAAAGCGAACCGTCCACTGATATTTGCATTCTCATGAAGGATGCGCGCACTGAACTCCTTTCTCTGGTTATTCTCATGTTAAGACAACCTTGAATATTGTCTTGACTCCCATTCATCAACACGAATCTTTAGATTTTTTTCGATTACATAATTATATATTCACCAAAATTCCCATACGTAATATATACGCCAAAATGTGCAGAATTTTGCCGCGATCTCAACGGCACGTTCGATTTTTCCGTAGGGCGAAAAACGGACGAAATATCGCTTTTTTTTGGACCCTTCGCGGCAATCCCGCGGCGCCGCGGCATCCAGAAAAACAGAAAATCGTGATTTTAAGGTCAAATATCGCTCCTATGGAAAACCCGAACGTGCCGTTGAGATCGCGGCAAAATTCTGCACATTTTGGCGTATATATTATATACGTAATATTACAATTCAGCAGAGTTTTTGTGGTACTTTTGGTTTTGGAAAGATAGAGCCGCTTTTACCGAGAAATGTAAAATTTTAAATATCTTAAGAATTATTGCGTCGAACGGCTTGAAATGGATGTATAGTGTTAAAGGATAGCCTACATTATCACTAAGTACTTGAAATAGGCTACAGATAGCATTTTCTGGCTGGATATTGAGCGAAAATGGGCTATTTTCTGTATATATTTCTCGAAATAAATACAAGTCATATCAACCAGCCGGCTATTCCACGCTAAACTTCAGCGTTTCTTCTATCATAAGCTATACGGCAGCGGTAAAAATAAAATGATTATTTCTAGATAATTGACTTCGAATGTTCTTGTTCTCTTCAACCAGCTGGCATTCTTAATATCAAAGTATTTTGTGCTTGTATGCTAGTCCTGTAGCCTGTAGAGATTATAAGCTCGCCCTAGCCGCAGGACAACCCGATTTAATGGTCAATCTCTTCTATTAGAACGGAATTTACTTACTAGGCGTCTTGTTGTAAAGATTGCTCGACTTGCAAGCCTTGTTATGATATTTTTATGTTATAGATAGAAGTTATTAGTTGCGGATAGTAGTTATTGTGAGAACGTTAGGAGGCCCAAGGTGCAATATTTCCAGGTAGGTGCAGCACCTCCCTATAGTTATTTACTCTTTAGGGCGGTATGATATATCTTTTCATCGTCGGATTTCTCATTTTCGTTCTCTTCTCGTCCTATTCATTTGTTCCGCTCGAACAGTTCCAGTTCCTGTCCTTGTGGTGTTATTTGGCCTGGCAGTGGATAGCTGTAAATGCGAGCTGCTTTCATGTGCTAGCTGGTGCTGCCAGGCGCTGCCAGCCCCACACAAAAGCAGAGAGTATTGCAACGCAACACATCAGAGTCTGGTTCAAAGAAACGAGGGCACCAGCTGGTCTCCCTCTCACCAGCAGACGAAGAAAAGAAAATAGCGAAAGTCTCTCCTCGTGTTAACAAGCAATTGTAGCTAGCACCAGTAGCGAAAAGGATCGTAAGGTAGAGAAACGATGTATCGACTTAATTCCTAAGTCTGCAACTTGCTTAACCAGCCTCGAGCGTCATTCTGTACGACTTTTTCGGCGGAACGGCAACGCTTGCTCTTCCTGTGTGCTCTTGCGTTTGTTTGTCGACGTTGGTGCCACTGTTGTACTTATGTCGCTACCTGAAGCCTTTAACTTGGATTACTAGCTTCATTCCATTATATTTCGAGATTATAATTCTTGTTGAGACAGCAGTACAACTTCACAAAAAGAAGAAGCACCACGTGTCTATTGTTTCGCACCGACTGCTTAATACGTCAAAGAAGCCTTTTAAAAATGCCTGAATCACTCCAACCCCGCACCTGGGAGAACCCGTACCAAGATATATATACTCTTAGGACTACTCTTCGATCTTCCAGCAGACTGCCAAACTCCTACTATTGTCCTATCTATTAAATTTATTGGCCTTAAACTTATACGATTGGGTATTTAAGAAACGAGCTCTAGATATCATGCCTTGTGATATACAAAGACATCCTCTCCGGTGCTTTACATCGTTGACATCCAGTTTTCTCATGCCACCATGTCGACGATTCTTCGCAAACAGATTTTTTGTTCAATCGTACCAGCTTATTTGTAAAAAGCCTTTGACATCAGATGAGGGATTGGCCTTGATTCTCTCATCTCTCGCACAAGGGAGCAGGTCGAGTGTCGTGATAGTGGGCGATATAGTACAAGACTATCTTGAGGATCGCAGAACCCCAGCTTGGACAATATCGATCCTTAATTTATCCCAGTAAGATACTTAAGCTACCTTCCTGATTACAGTCACAACTAGATATACTCCAGTTGGCACTCTAGGGACTGACTCTTCTTACTAAATGTAGGGCGGAATATATAGAGCACAATCACCATATGATGGAGTGTGCCATACCGTAAGAGAGATATCCTTTCCTGATACTGGGTTACGCATGCTAGCGAACCCGGGATTGTATGTATCTATTTGTAGATCGTGGATCTAATAACTGTATTGTCATTCGTAGACCAGCGGCAGGAGAATGTTACCGCCTAATCAGTCATGAGTTAAGCATTCGCCTCGATCATATATTCGACCGCCGACAAAATGGCTGTGAGGGAATCCTCGCTAGCCATGCTGATTTATTACCCGCACTCCTAAATATTTTATCTCAGAGTGGCTCTCATTCTGCTGAATATTTCGATTATATTGAGCGTCACTGCCCACCAACTCCTGGGCCTTTGGTGGGCACGGCCGCCGAAATAAATCCCGTCGCACCAGTGGAGCCACTGGGCAGGCAAACCGATAACTGCGGGTCCCATACTAGTATTGCGAGCCCCACTAATTCGAACAACTTGAGGATAGTGAATAACCAACTTGCTACGCCTGTCAAGACACCTCGAAAGCGTCGCCGCAATCCCAATCCTGCCCCCCCCACAGTCATATCATATGTCTTCGGAGTCTAATTAGCTAAATCAGCTACTTAGCTTAGCAAATTTTGTTTAGAATTCAGACCCTTCTTGTTTTGATGTAAAGGTAGACATTTGTTTCTCTTGCCATTGATAAATATTTCAGGAAAGCGTATATTAAATTATCATTTTCGTCAGTACTAGTTTTTAGTAACCTAAATTCTCTGAATTAATTCCGCAAAAGCGGGATTCAGCTAGTCTCATTAAATTCAGCTGCAGGGAGGTTATTCTGTTTGTCGCATGGCGGGGACAACGCAAATTAATTCCATTCTCTACTATAAATTAACGTGGTATTAAGCGTGGGAGCTCCCACTATTTGAACGAGAGAGGGACGTGTGCTTGGGGTGCCAAGTCAACTGACACTGATCTTGGGAAACCCTGTTCTACGGTCTCATTCCACTGTCAACCCCGATAATCGGGAATTCCGGAGAATTGGGATAGAAAATTTCAAATTTCTTTTCGGATCAAGAATCCGATATGTTTCTCTGATGTTTAATTTTAGCCTTGGCAACTTTATACCTACAAAGTGTCTCAGATAATTACACGAGCGATTATCGATTTTTTATAGCCAAAAAAACCTTAAAAAAACATCAAATCTTGCATAATTTGAGAAATGAACCTGTAGAGATGAAGAGAAATGGTATGGATTGGCATAGTCTCCTTCCGATCAGGGTGATATCTCCAAGCGACAATCTGCTACTCTGGGTCCGATTTCCGTGCCACATCTCACATCAAGGTGCACCAGTTGTAACCAAAATCCACCAAGAAGCTCATAATAAAGCTTGCAATATCAACATCAATGTACTTGAAGGGAGGACAGTTATCACGGTGACGGCAGTTTTCTCCGGTTCCAATAACGTTATAGCCTCAATTGATCAACTTCTGAAGCTCGAGCCAGCAAAGCCAAGATTGTGATATTAGGAGCTCATGCCTCCCCCCAATCGAAAAGAGCTCCATAGAAACAAGAACTCGAGAAGATATGTACCAACGTTCGACGTCATCTATGCAGGCTCCTACATAGCCAACAATACCGTTATCGCCAGCAGCGCAATTATATATTTATAGCACTCCCAAATATTATCACAATTTCAAAGATGGAGGCCGTTCCACAATGTTTTCCAATCGGGCTCAACCGTTGTGTAACATGAAAACTTTCTGCCGCATCGCCAGCTATATCCCAACCAGCCAGCTGGCCAGGGAAAAGCCAACCGCTAATCAAACTCAACGCTAGCACTCGGGCATACCCATGCAAAACCTCCAGTTGCATATTTGTGGATTACAAATGAGCAATATTCATCTAGCTCTTTTGTGTAACATTATATATTTACAACGTACACGCTCGTATCCACGAAACTTAAAGAGACTCACGGCAGATAATCATGCACAGTTCAGATGCTCTATTTTTCCAAATTTCCACAAACGCTTCTACCCGAACGAAAAAGTACAAAACCCTATGATTCAACCTCACAAAGAGATTTGCGACAACTTTATGTTCATATTTCTATTTTTGGTAGTTTTGTTTTCGGGCATGGATAATCCTCGAACGAGATTGGACGGCCAGCTTGAGTTTCCATCTTGTCGCGAAGTTCGCTTTTGAAAACCAATGTGGTCGTTGTACAAGACATGCATACGTGGCAAGGATTTCTATGCATGTATGGTGACAGGAACCTTCGAATTCGAACTCGAGAATATCTTACAGCCTATTCATTTCGCGGGTTCGTCTGAAATATTAATATGAAATATATTGCCGAATTATCGTTCATCCTTGTATGATTCGCCGATTTTTTTTTCGGCTGGGACGCCCCGCGAGCCTTGAATATTATCGTGAGATAATTGACCTAATTTCCGAAGTATGTTAGGAAATTCAATCATTAATTTATATATTGGATTTTGATGATGTTTCAGTACGAGGAGCAAGGATGAGGGCGAACGAGTCCGTAAGATAGATATGATATTAAGTTTGTCTTGCGGCCAAGAAGCTCTTGCTGTAGGGATAGTTGAAAGGATCGATATCGTTCATTTAATCTACTACGGTAAGTGGGACAAAGCTTCTTGATAACGCTGGAGCTAGGACCGTTGATATCGATATATGGATCGATACATTGAAATATAATATATTCTATAGCTTCTTTTAGAAATTCATAGAATTCAAATCTATAAGATTCAAAACACAAGTAGGGAGAAAGAAAGAAAGAAAGAGCTAAACTAAAAAACGGCAGGGACATTCACCAAACTTCTGCACGCTCCTCTCTCGAAGACATCAGGCTCGAGACGTCGTAACACCATACCACATGCCCACTCTTGCCCCAAACTATAATCATTTAGCCCCACCACAACCACCCCGTGCGTACCGCCGACATAAAAGCTAACCGTCTCACAAAGACGCCAAACGAAGGCATCCAAAAAGACAATCAGCTGAATTTCCAATAGTACACCGCACCCCGTTCCCCGAAATCTAATCCCCAATAAGCCAAGTTTGAATCCTATCCCGCTACACACCATCTCCCGTATCAGACTAACCATTCTCCATGATTGTATTCCCAAACACCAGAGCTCGTGCCCCTCCATCCACCCACCCATCCATCTCCGATATAATGAGACAAAAATAATAATTTTATTAAGAAAATAAATATATTGAAAAGAAAAACCACTCTCCATCCATCCATCCACATAATTCTTTCTAAAACACAGACGGAAGACATGGTGACCTTCCCCCCCGATGATGAATCAATTATCATTGGACGAAAGGAGAGACACCGGGAGGGCTTGTAATGTGTACACCGCGTAGTATCGCGTCGGCTATTGGCCACAAAGTCGATCAAAGGTACCTCCTTCGTAAGAAGAAGGAGAAGGAAGAAAACAAAAAAAAGGAAAAACTAAACTTCTGCCTGTTCTTTGCCTCGAGGAACTATCCCTCATCCCTCCCCGGACCGAGCGAGCGAGAGGTGAATGCACAGATATCTGCCGGTATGATAGGCGTCCGCGTCTCGAATCGATAGGATGTGATACCTACTAAGTTTATCCCGTCCCTCCCTCCCTTCACCGCCGAGGAAATCCCTCCCGGCGGCGGGTGGACATGTTCGATGAACTTTTACAAATCGTCTCAGAGTAGACAGACATCAAGCCATCGCACGCCCGTTTCTACCGGTACCTCGGAAAGGAAACTGAAACGAAAAAGAAGTAACGCAATAACGTACGTATACGCAAATGCTTTTGCAAAACGTTACTCAAAAAAAGATGATTAGAACTTGTCACTCTTCGATTATGCAATACTATGATTGGTTCTATTAACTCACACCCTTCTCGTTAGTGATTATAATTGGCTCTTTACACTCGTTCGACCTACGGGGACTGATTCATCTTCTAAGAAAAACAAAAGCGGAAAACTAGCAAGAAGGTATTGTCAATCACTCGTATTATTTCCAAAAACTCGGTAGAGACATAAAACAGCTCATATGACAAGTCCCAAAAGCCCGAAAACCAGGACTAGGCTGAACGGTATAATACCGTCCCAAACCGCGAGTCGACGAGAGGTCACGGGATCGATGAGATAGTATCCGGCTGGTATAGGTAGTAGCCCCGAAAAGACAAGCGTGATTGCCCTTTTCCCTCAATCCTCTTCATCATTACGAGGACCGCATCCATTCAAAAGTCATAACAATTGCTAGCAATCCGGCTTGTGAATTCCGGGTATGGCCCTAAAAATGAGCCTTACGAGTGGGAAGGGAAATTACCCCGTTCTCGAATATCATAGGTCGAAAAACCTCGTCAGATATCAAACCGGCCCTCTTATTGGAACGAACTGAGGAAAACCAAAACATTTTTTTTTCCCATTCACCTCTCAAAAACGAAATTTCGGCATACCTAGCGGGGAAACTAGGGAAAGATTAAACATAGCATGTATCAATTTGAAAGCTTGTCCACATTGGTTCGTTCCCGAAGCCGGAGGATAGCATCGTACCCAATATCGAATGTAAATATAAAACTCAATCAATACTTAATGGTGATATTATAATTATATTAAGAACACCCAAAAGAAAAACAATCAATTTCATGGCTCCCCCACAGTCTTCATCTATCTCAAGGGAAAAGGCCCCAATAGAAAGATCCATTTGCACCAAATATTTGTCAAACCCAATCGACTGGTCTAGATCAATGAACCCACATCATCTATCTGTCAGTAATCAAACCTCGTCAACAGGTTCAGACGAGGATATACCCAGTATCCATCTCCCGCAGCCCCCCAAAACCGAGGGTCCACCAATTAGCCAGTCCATCAAAAAATTTTAACAATTCAGGAACAGAAAGTTATTCCGCTTCGGCCGTCCGTCGAACGTGCAGGTGTGTGGTGGTGTTCACCGTATTTCATGTGTCTATAGAGAGAGCTCAAGCGCTCCCACGCACTCTGAAGAAAAAAAAAAAAAAAAAAAAAAAAATCGGAACGTGGACAAAAGCGGAAATTTCAGTCGTGTCTCCACGGTATTGGCATTCGTGCATGACAGATCTAGTCTAGTCTTGCATAAAAGTGGGGACTAGTGTTATATCATTCGCTCAATTAAGAACGTTTTGACAGACGTGAGGAAGCTGCCATGCTGGAAGAAAGCAATCAAAATATCACAATACATCATTGTTTTCTAAATTTCGCGTGTTGACAATATTCTTGTAACTGCAAATCAATGATGATTATCATAAAAGTCTCTAAAAGGCAAGGAAGAATGGTATACCACTCATAAACAAGCAGCGAATCATACGAGACAGCGAATAAATCGAAGAATACCAAGATAGAGAAGGAAAAAATTCCAAACCCGCTCTTTCACGACCGGTAAATGTAGCCAGAAGAATAGTGTAAACTCCATCAGTAGTATAAAATGTAGATAGTGAGATATAGAGAGATGGATATCAAATATCCAGTGAGATGTATAGACCCAGTTCTTTACCTTTCCATTACTCAAGCTTGAAAGTCTTAGAAGTATAATCAATCGAAATCAATCGGGAAAAGGACCAAAGAAAAATTATAGTAGTACTATAAGAATAAAATACGCTTTAAATCCACAAACAAAAACAAGGCTTTAAAACAAGTACAAAGAGAAACAAAACAAAAAAGATGAATACCACGAGGCCGCCCAGTGTATATGATATGAATAAATTAATCCTTATTGAAAATCCTTCCCAGAAAACCAGTAGCGTGGAGATAGGAAATTACAAAAAACCGGAAACAAAGAAAAGCAACCGCCGCAACGAGAGTATGCTAGAAAAACTCGAATTTTACCCTGATGCCAATGATAAAAGGAAATACAAATGAATTCCGCCAGAAAAACGGATTGATAATACAGACAAGGAAAAAGAGAAAGAGATGTAGGATAAGGTAAAGTATGATGTAAACCAAAACAGATAGAATTCCAAGAAACAGATCGCGTACTTTCTAGTTTCGAGGTGTGTCAAAGCTGAAGCAAGAAAATACACATAAGAAACAAAAAATTCAAAAGGCCACGCTTGAAAGACCAAAAGGGTGGGAAATCACAAAGGTTAGTAAGACACGGAGAAGAAAGGGAGTAGCTGGTACTATAATATAGGACAACCGGAGTGAAGATGTTTCCTGATGGAACAGAAGAGGTTTACTAAAGGAATAAAAAGAATACGGAAGCTCAAAAAGACAAAATCAAAACTATAACACGCTTGCGAGATGCTATAAAACCAGTAAAAAAGAGACAAAGACCACAATCAATAGGAGTAATACGATCTCAGAAAGTATCTCGCCACTGAAAAAGGAAATTAACATAAAACACATTGAAAAAATCAGAAGGCCACAAAAAAAAATAATAATAAAAAGGAGACTAATACCCAGTAATCCGTGCTATGCTGAAAAGAACAATAAGGAAATCTCAATCCTCCCTTTTGTGTATATCTGCTCAAGGTATAGATATCGGTGTGTGTTGTGTATGTATGAAGAGGAGACCTTCGGCGAGTTTACCTCTAATGTCCTAGGGTATCCCAACCTCGATCCTTTGGATGGCGAAGTTATGTTGAGAAGTGTATGAAATTCAGACTTGAAGAAATGAGTTTAAGGAGATGTGTGCGACGGCACGGCGGTTGATATATATAAAGAAAACCAAAAAAAAGTACCAACAAGGAAGGATTTTTTTGGGTGCGGCGAGCAGCTGTTCTTTTTTGTGATGAACGGATTTTGGTTGTCGTGATAAACGGCTCCGGTCGGTTGATAGGACTGAGGCCAAACAATCGTTAAAGTCGTCAACTATCGTAAAGCAAAATTTGATACAAGAAAATTGTTGGTGAAGTAATCCAAAGTGTGTATTTGGGGGAATGATAGGTCGAGAAGAAGAATGGCTAAAGACTAGCTCATCCAATGTATTAGGTGAAGATTGTGAAAGGTTGCACTTGTTTATGGGGAACCCGACTTTCGAGGGTTTGCAAGAGACAGGTTCTCAAGTGCAAGTCAATCATCATCGCCATCGTCGTCGTCGTGAGAGCCTTCGCTGTCATAAGCAGGAGCGGGTTGAGGGGGTGGTTGAGCTCGCTTTGGAAGGTTGGCGATTTTACGCTCAACAGCAGCGCCGGAGGCGGCCTTGGACTTCTTCGCGGAACCTCCTTCACCGCTATCTCCAGCCTTTCGCTTCAAGGATCCTGGGGCAGCGTTAGCCGAAGGTCGAGCTGGTGTTGAGGTTGGCAAGTTCTCTTTGCCTTTGTCTTTGGGTGCTTCTTCGTCAAGTTCGCCAGCTTCTTCCTTCTTCTTTCGCTCAATCTCAGCGACTTCATCGGCAGTCAAGAACCTTCCTCCAGGTCCTCGGGGTCTTCGCATAGCGTGGTTGTGTCTAGATTCATGAAGGTATGGCTTGCGACCTTTGGAAGTTAGCCTAAGTTGCTCGTCAAGTTTCTGTCTGGCTATTCTCCTCTTCAAGATTCTATGGAACTGCTTGGCGTTGACATAAAGCGGAGCATCTTCTGCCGGTGCGAGTTCCTGAGGAGGCTGTTGTTGAGGAACCTGCGGCATTGGAGGAGGCGGAGGAGCCTGCATTGGTTGATGCTGAATCATCTGCGGCATAGCAGGTTGACCTTGAGCGGACATGGAGAGCCGTCCCTGCATTGGGTTTGTCGGAACGGTGGGAGATTGTTGGGTCGACATTCTCCTTCCAACGGGGCCAGCTGGCCGTTGAGCAGTCACTGGAGATTGATTTTGGGGTTGCATGGCCATAGCGGGAGGACCGGCCGGAGGCTGGTTTCCCTGCATGGTCTGAGGCGATCTTTGGACCTGGGAAGGTCGTTGTTCTTGCTTCACTACTTTACCACCAGATCTCGGCGCGGCTGAAGGTTTACCCATTTGATTTGGCATCTGGTTATCCGGTTGGGGCATATAGGAAGGATAACCCCCCGATCCCGTAGCGGCAGCGAGAGCTGCGGCATAGTGGTGAGGGGCAGGTTGATAGTTTTGCTGATGAGAGAGCATGTTGGAGTGTGCTGGGACTATGGGTGATTGTTGATGAGAAGGATGTTGAGGAGAAGTGATAGTGGATGAAGAGAGCTGAGAGGAAGAGGGGAACCCTGCGTTTGGAGGTTGATTGTTGGCGTGATGTTGCTGAACCGGGACCTGCTGTTGATGGAACTGCTGAGCGTAATCCATAAGGAGTTACGGAAAGCTATACCTGGAAAGATATGGCGCGAAGAGTCAGTGGGACAACTTTATAATGGGATGTGATGCAGGATCTAGTGGTGTACAAAAAGGCGGGAAAGATAAAAACAAGGGCCGATAGCGCAACGCCCAAGACAATACACTAAGAGATGAGAGGGAGGGATGGGAACGGATGAAGCCATGAGGATGGCTGGAATATAATAGACTTACCAACTTTATTGTGAGACCAGACGAAGGGTCACTTTCCAGTCTCCGATATTTGCCTCGGGAGACTTTTGATGAGCCTTCGTCTTGCGACTTGCTGATCGTTTCGCTCAAGCGTGATCAGATGGTATCAAGGTCCTATGAGCTGAATCATAAAAGAGAGAATGTGGCGGCCATTCGTTAGCCTGGGACGGTTTTACTTTTAGTAGCGCGAAGAGGGGGGCTTTGCAAGATAGTAACAATAAGATAATAAACCCAGCGGAGGAAAGCCTTCTAATAGAAAGACTTACAAAATGAAATAGTGGTGTCTCAGAGTAATAACCGGTTACCTTGCTAAGGTGGGACGGGGCAATCCAGTAACAGGTGGATGCTGAGGACTTGAGACCCTATAGCGAGGTTCCTTCTGGTTTACCGATCTCTCAGCTATCGCCAATCGTGTGGTAATTGGCAAAACTCCACCAAGCAGAAGGGCAGGATAGGACAGGCCTTCGAGATTAAACTAACTTAGCCCCTCGTTTAACACGAAAAGATAAAAGTGCTTAACGCTCTAATGCTAGTTGACCAGGAGCCTGGAGTTTGGGAGTATTGGGAGAGAGTGGAGAGAGACCAGTAAACTTGCGAGATGTACTTCTCGTCTGAGGAATCTCAGGATCGCTCGAAACGCAAGTGTTTCTATACAAGCCCCCAGATGATACTCTTGGTATATCAAAGGATAGGAGGATACAGTGGGAAAGAACAAGAAGGACGGAACTGCCTTTCTATGTACCTGATGTGCGAATTCAGCTGACCCACGGCCTGACGTGTATGAGTTGGCCACAAGGGAAAGAAATAGAATATATGGGAAACTTTCTATGCCAGCGGGATGGTCAATATAGGAAAGAAAAACAAAGAATCGCTGGAAAGACTAGGTTGGATATGTTCTAGCAGGATCGACAGCAGCGATGCAAAATGCAAGTTGTCTGTGACTTCTAGGGTTGGCGTATGCGATGTCTGTAGAGACGGGAAATATGTCGTGATGAAACGTAACCCGATAGAAGATTCGAAATGATAGAAAGAGAACCAGAAGAAATAAAATGGAGAAACCAAAAAACAAAATGCAGGTGATGGTGATGATGATACGCTGAAGGTGAAGGCCTTTTTCTTTTGTGGCAGCACACCAATAGCTTTAGTGCCGGGTGGAGTGGGGAGTGAATACAGCAAATATGCAGATGACGACCAGGCAGGTGCGGGAGGTCCCTAAATGTACCCTTTACTTTTTCCTGTGCGTGGTGATGGCACTAGTGGTCTGGCTCTTCTGTTTCCACCACCCCCAACGTGGGACCTGGTTTCTTCAACCGATAGGAGGAGAGCCGAGTCCTGGGGATTTTGATTCGTGTGTGAAGAAAGAATG
Source organism: Orbilia ellipsospora (assembly GCA_036971675.1). NCBI lineage: Eukaryota > Fungi > Ascomycota > Orbiliomycetes > Orbiliales > Orbiliaceae > Orbilia > Orbilia ellipsospora. The sequence goes on from JAVHJO010000004.1 coordinate 1,215,275, forward strand.
GTAGCCAGTCACCAGCCAGGACAACAAAATGACCCTTGCCAACGACAGTTTCCTCCCGTTCAATCAAGAGGTAGTTTAGTCGCCTTGGTTCGAATATCAACCGGGCAAATAAAGTATTATCTCTTTTCACCCACAAGGCACCTTGGGGAAAGTGTTACAAGGGCCGCAGAGTTCCACCGGGGCCCGTGAAAGCAAATCTCGTTTCCCGTTTAGCGCAAAGGGAAACGGAGAAAGAGCAAGACAGAGAAGGTTACTCGACAAAAAGTGAAATGCAAGCAATGGCTGCTGCCCTTGATACTTTTCTCTGGTGAGATGCAGGCTCTTCCCAGCGGCTGGGACACAGTTGAAATTGTCAATGGTACCCTGGCTGGATTTGATTTTCCATGCGATGATGACGATGGAACCCTTCGGATGGATTGTCGTTGAAATCGACCAGATGATATATCGCAGAAAAAAGAAAAGAAGAAAATGCAAGAGAAAGAGAAAAAATGGGGGAAGGCCGAGAACGGAACGGTTTGGGGTACAGCTGGCTCGCAGATGGTGCAGACTGTTTTGAGTGTGCTTGTGGCGATAGTCTCTTACCTTGTTTATATCAGATGCTGCAGGGTGTGATGGAAATATCGATGTCTAGCGAATTCGAGCAGGCAGGGTTAGTGGAAAAGTAGTAGGTACAAGTAGCCGGAAAACACGAAGAGGCTTGAAAGGAAAAAATAAAAAGTAAAATAGTCAAAAAGAAGGCTACTGCAGGAGTGTGGAAAAAAAGGGTAAGGGAAAGGGTGGGAGAGGGTGTGAAGTGTGCGTGAGGGTGTGTGTGAGAGTGTGTGAAGGTTGAGTGGGTTTCTTGGTCGTCTGAGTTGTACGGTGCTCCGCCTTGTGTTGCGACGAGAAGAGGAAAAAGGAAGAAGGGTCGGGTTTAGGTTTAAAGCAGCAGTAGCAGCTATGACAGCCAGACAAGAAACTGCCAGATAGATTTGACCAAACCGACTAGCCCGTGCAGCAGCGCAGCAAGCAGGTTCGGTGACAATCTGCTTGCTTGCATGCAAAATTTTTTGGTGCCGTTTTTGGAGCCGGGCGCCAGCTCATCGTACAGCAGCACCACCGCGCCCTGGCCAGCGCATCAATCAGAACCCTTCCCTGCCTTTCCCTCGTCGGCCTGCCCACGAGGCTGTTTCTTGCTCCGTTATGCTATGCTTCGCTTGCCTGTCACCAAGCAGACAGCTTAGCTCAACATCATGACAATCAACCGTCTGTCAGTCCGAATCTGGCGACGCTACTGTCACCGCGCCATGCTCCAAGATGTGATGTGAAGAGAACGGGAAAAAGGAAAAATAGAAGAAAACCGCATTGTCATCATTGTCGTCACAGCCTGTCGGCTTCTGCTTACCTTGTTGAGTAAAGACAGCTGGTTCACTTCAAGGTTATGTCGAATCCTGGACCTTGACAAGTCGAGAAAAAAAAAAAAAAAAAAAGTATGAATGAATAACCTAGCAGGAAAATGTAAAAATAGTCTTGTCCTCTTCTCCTATACCTTTCTGTCTCTCTTTAGATGCCTCTCTTCAGTCAATAGCCTTTCTTTGCCTCTCTCGCTTGTCTTGGACGTTCGTCGGGTCGTTTTGGCGTTTCCTTTCCAATTCGGCCGTGTAGATACTGAAAATTCTCTTCGAACTGAACAATTGTGTCGAAGCTGGGCGAGCTGAGCTGAAACTAATCGATGCGGTCCTGCAAGCTCTTTTTTGTACGTGATGGTTTTGAGATTCGCGAACGTGGAGTAGGTGGTATCTATATCTAGAATAAACAGGATCCCCTTTCTGCCTTATGCGCCTCGCTTGGGACCTGGGAAGAAGCTTTTTCAACGTCGACACCGAAACAAATGAGAGCTTCGATTCGTTCGTAACGCGTCGTAGGAACGGCCGTTTCGGTATCTCTTGAGTTAGAGACCCTAGTGCTTTGGTGCTGTCGCTATTATCGTTGATTGCTTGAGCGATTGCTTGCTTGCTTGCTCCCTCAAAATACCCGATTCGTCGAATCCGAGGCTTGTGATGGGTGATGCGTTTCCTGCAGCTAAGGAGCGATGCGATGGGGCGGAGGCAAGATAGCTTCTTTTTTTTTCTCTTTGCTTGCGTTAACTCCTTCGCTAAAGGGGGAGTTTTTTTTTTTTTTTTTTTTCTTTCGTTGTGCGATGGGTGTAATTAATGAGGCTTAATTACGTGCTATGAATTTTGGGATGATGAAGTAGCACGAAAAACTTTTTTAGGACCTTCGAGGTAGTAGTAGAAAAGTATACGGTGATCGAGAAGGAAATAGAAATAGAAGAGAGAAAAACAAAAGAATAACTTTTATGTAGGTTTGAAGCTGTCTGGCAGGACCGAGACGTCAAGGCGTGTGTGCTTGAAATGTGACTGGGTCGGCGGTAGATATTCGCAACGATTATTGGTCGCAGGGGAAAAGTGGAAAAAACGAGGTGTCTTGGGCGGTCTTTTTAGTGTTTTTTCCTGTGAGCTGATTTGCCGGCTGTGAGAATTTCGCCTAAGAATGAATGCAAAGCAAGAGACAAGACGCCCTTGAAGCTGATGGGTCTGCGGCGACAACTGGAGATGCGATGAGGTCAGTCTGTGAAGCCTGCGCGTAACCTTGTGTGCTGTGCCTGGTCGTCGCAGCGATTGAATGGAGTCGCGGATTTTGGAGGGATTGGATTGGTGAAGGGAGCGAGAAATGGGGGTGGGATTATTATCAAGGGAAGGGAGCAACGGTGATTAAAAACGTCAGACTAAAATACAAAGAAAAAAACAAAAAGTGGATACTGATCGGGATGAGAGCGATGCGAGGTACCGGCGGCGAAGAAGGGAAAGGGATTGCTACATGAATGTGGATGTTCGTGTGTAGGTAGATAGATAGATGGACGGGAGATGACAGGAAGTGCGGTTATTGGTGAAGTTGCGAAGAGCGCACGGGAACCTTGCTCGCGGTAATAATTTTCTTGTGTTTATTAAGTCTACGACCGAGTTGCTACTTACATCTGGAGAGGGTTATAGCACGATGGAGCTACGAGCGAAGCCTGACCTGAGGTCCGGAGAGAAGGGCTGCTGGGTTGGGCGGACGTGAATGTGAGGATGTGATTGGAAGAGGAGACGAGGAGAAACAAGAAGGACGGGTTCTGGTTGGTTGGAAAGAAAAGAAGGAAGAATTAATAAGGGCATGCGGAACCCAAGCTTTTTCATTCACCTCTTTTGCTCGCAACAAGCCCGCCGCTACCAACCAAAAATTATTAATCTAATAAATTAAGGTAGGAAAAAAAATAAATAAAAAAAATAATAAAAACCTGATGGGAAAAAGGGAAGAACAGAAGAAAAGCAAAGAAAAGAAGGTTTCGGTGGATCCTCAATAGTGGCGGTCCCGTCGCTATCCTTTGGAAAGAGCCCTCGGGAAATTGAAATTGACTGGCCCCGGAGAGGGGTGGCTGGCCAGACAAGCAACCAGGCAGGCAGGCAAGCAAAGCAAGCTTGGGGGTGCCCGCTGATGCAGTTAGCCAGCCCGCTAACTACAGCCTCAGACAGCCCTCTCGACTATCGACACTCCCTTCAACTAGGCATCTCCTGCCTTCATCTCTTTCTAACCGTCTTGCATGTTACAGAGTGCGCCGTTGCAATCAACCATTTCGATTATACACAGTATGTACATACGGAGAGAGCCAGGATGCTATCTGCAGGAGTGGAACTGAGCGGAAGTCTAGACGTCTGAGCAAACTAGGAAACATCAATAGCTGCACAAAATACTATGGGCAATCCTTGTTCCGAAGCACTTTCCTCGCAGCGAAACACTGATTGCTCTGACTAAACAAAGATTAAAAATACTAAAATATATAGATATTTGTACATTGTAATTCAGAAATATTAAAAAATAAATTTAAAGGCTAAGGTAAAGGGGGGTTTCGAAAAACAAAAATTGGGCAGGTGACAAGGAAACACTCTCAGACTGTTTGGGGGTTCCATGAATTCGATACACTTTGTAACATTTGTTCACAAACACCTATGACGCGGGCTTGTTTTTCGCAAATCATGAAATCCCAGTGAGCGACAGCTAGCTATCGACTCACAATCGCCATGAAAGGAAGCGACGGATATCTGTCCGGGTTCTTGGTTCTAGCTCGCCGTTGAGTCCCGCTTGAGCACGGCGGTTTTCTGAACCTTTTGTCTCCCAACATCAGGTTTTTCTTGTGCGCAGTTCCCTAGCGTTCCTCGGTGAAGCCTAGGTCTTCACGGAATTATAAAGTGCACTACGTAAGGTCTCGCTTCCCCCATCGCACAATGGCCCAAAACGTGACCTTGCTCTGCGCATTCTGCATCACTGAGGCGAAGTTCGGTCCCAATTTTGGCACCAAAAAAGGACAACTCACCAGTGGCTAGGCTAGTCAGCTCTGCGGTTAAAGTCACGTTGAACGGTCCCACTTGCCTATCCTGTGAGTTATCCCGTTGCAGAATGTTGGGAGGAAAGACGCAGAAAAGAAAGCTTGATGTGCATATGCGTGTGTGCTCTGCGGGTGCTGCGATCTTTCGGCGTGCACTTGCAGAGATCAGTCATACCCTTTTTCCTCCCTCTTCCCTCCCATATTATAATACCCACCTGCTATTGTTTTGTCTTTGATGGTGTCTTGACAGCAAAGGCCACTTTTTGCTAGTTTTAGGAATAATAAATAATATGCACGGCCGGGACATTAATCTAGAAGGGGGCTCGTTAAGACAAACTATCACCCTAAAATATCATAATCATAGAACTCGTCACCAGAAGTGAAGAGCTGCGATAACATAGCGCCCTTTTCAAAAATAAATATTTGCAATTATCAACCTCATCATACGTTGTGAGGGGTTCCCAATAATCGGCAGCCCTATCACGTCCCGTAAATGCTGAAAAACGGCATCTTGACCAGCTGATAGGCCAGAAGGACGGACATGGCTTCACCCACGTTAACCCCCTCGACGGACTCTTTCAAGTCACATGAGCAGAAGGTTGTGTGAAAGGTCGAATTTTGATTCGAAAACCCAATGTCCGGGACATGTCTTCTCTGCTACAGAACCAACGGGCTGGGAATGAGCATGACGACGAGCGAACCAAACCCTCGACACCGCCCGAAAAAATAAATTTTTTCAAGAGCGGTTTTCTTCCGCCCCTGGCAGTTTTCCAGCCAGTCAGCTTCCAGCGGAGATGCAGGTATGCGATTGGTCGGTCGAGCCGGACGACCCAGGGAGTGCCTCATCTCGCCTGAGCAAAGACAATATAAAGTAATAAGATACCGTATGGACAATCGCAATCAATGCAAGGCGGCTGCGAAATTCGAAAATCTCGTCTGCGTGACCGAAACGAAAAAATTGAGCAGTCGAGAACGATGACGAGGACTCGGAGATGATCATGCTGTTTCAATTCTTCGTCAACCCCAGACTGGAAACCTGCAACGATGAAGGGCTGAACAGACCCCGGGGGCCTTGGTGATGAAATTGCAGAGGAACAAGACCGTCCCCCGGTCCTGCCTGGGCTGACTTGACCCTCGCTGCGTCCGAAGCACCTCATTGGCTGGGGCTGATGGGATCTGCTCGGGAACGAAAAAGCCAAGGCCACTCTTCGTGCATGGCGTCGCGTCGCATCGCAGTCCCTTGAACTCGAACCTTCGACCACGACAAGCCGAATCCCGGTTTCCCACCGATCGATGTCGCATGAGGAGCAATTGCCATTGTACCTTTACTTTCTATTTGCGAGCCTCGTTTTCCGCCTGGTGTTGCAGCATGAAGCTTGCATAAAAGTCAAAAGTCTGGTCGCAATCGATATAGATGACGAAACGACTTGCAATTTCACGGCGCCTAAACACTCGATAAGGGGGCCTTTCACTATTATAGCTGATCGGTTTATATCAGCGAGCAAAAGAAAAGTTCTCATCATATTATTTGCGACAGCGAACGCCATCATCCAAGCGAAAGGAAAAAATTTCCCCTTGGTGCAAGATAATGCAAAGACGCACGGCCTTACGAAAAAAAGATTACATTTGTATCCAAAGGCGCCGCTAGTCGAGATGACTGTGGGTTCGTGAAACGGGTATAACGCATCTGTCTCGTCTACAACTTCCCAATCGCGAGGAATGTGCTTTGTTCACAGAGAAGTGATCGGTGCTCACGCTTATTCCGCATGAGAATCGCTCATCGCATCCTTTCGGCCTGCAGTTGCGGGCCAGCTGGCCTCCCGATAGCATGGTGCATGTGCATTCCACGGTTCGTCGCACTTCAGATGCAACATACTTCTTTCAACCAAGCGGTCGCAAGTCGCTGCTTTGGTCGGTAACTTGCGACTTGGTTTGTTTGCGGCTTCGGAATCCCGTGACTTGGCCCCGGCCTTTTTCGACCTCAAAGATCCAGAACGTCCCGCTGCTCTCTCTTGTCTGCTCCAGCAGCCACAAAATTGGTGGAGGGGATAGCCGGTAACCGGGTTTTGATACCTTCATTAAACCGATCAAACTGGCCTCGGAGGAAATAATATCTCCTCGGCGACAGAAATCAACTTCTGGGCTGTTGAACTTTCTGGCCAGAGCTCGTCTGTTCCAAAAAGGAAAAAAACACGCGGTCAACGCATTCTTATCCATATTCTGCCCTCGTTATTCGCATATTCTGTTTCGACGAAAGGTTCGACCCCCAGTAAACGATTTCTGCAAGATCTCCGAGATATCGGGTATCTTTTTAGTGCCTAAAAGGTTTCATAAATTACAGCCATGCTTGCCCGTCCACCCCTCGATACCCAATAACCCTTCACCAGAAGGTGCCCTGGCCGCTGGTGTGGGAGTTTTGAGCAAATCACGGGACGGTGTTAAACGCTCTCAATAGAACAAACCCCGGACTGACAAAATACCACACAACCCACTCGAATGAAAATGCCGCCTTGAAAATTTCAATATTTCTCAGTGTATTTTCCAAATTGTTTGTTTATTTGGCCTTGTTTGTTTCAGGGCCGATCTGTTTGTGCGCTGACTGGCTCCACGGTCTGATCAGCTCCGGTGAGAAATTCGAGGCAACATTCGGATTTGAATATCAAGGACGACTGTTTTTTCTCCTTCCAGCCCCTCAAATACCCCTCCAATACAAATTCAGTCGATGGGTCGACGAACACCGATGGGCACGGAACGTTTCATATTCTTCACGCTAGTCGCGAAAGTAAGTGCCGCGGCGAGTTCGTCTACTCCGTACGTATCGACATGAACTAGCGAACCGCTTCTCCATCATTGGCGCTCGGGAACAGTCGAGAGTCAGGTGGATTGACTAAGACTGAGACCACACTGTAAAACTCGGTGCCGCCACCGCCTCTCCAATTTTTCTACTCGCTAGTTCAAGGTCCTTTCGGCCACCGTTGCCATTCACGCCGGCCGCCTTTCGCTATTGCGATATCCCGTGTGGACGGTCAAGTTAGGGCTCCACCTCGTAACGGTGCTAGTATATTTGAAGTTTAGGATGTATTTCTCTCTGCCCAATGATGGGATCAGAAGCCGTGAAAGTCTCGATGCAAGCAATCTTTGGGATCTGCGATGAGATGAGATGCTCATCGCGGGGTCGTGCAAAGTCGTCATTGCGAAACCCCTCACTTGGAGCTCGAGCGCTCCTGTCTCAAATTATTTGAAGTTGAGATGATTGCTCTTTTTCTCGTGATGTCAATAGTGTCAATTGAATGTGCATCTAGAGACCGGTCTATACCACGGTTGATCTTTGTGGGTATTTTTCTCGGCCGGTTCTAGGCCATGCCACACCTATAGAATTCTCGAATAATGCTTCCCCACCGCCTTAACTTAAGCAAGGGGCAAAAAAAAAAAAGGATACGTACCTTTTCCTTTCGGTTCATCTATTCCGTGCCTTGCTTTCCCTTCCTCGTCTTGTTCTTCCAAAGACGGTATTCATACATGCGTGTGGCGATGCGGATACATCTGAGGCTCAATCAGTCAAACATTTTGACTGAAAAAGAAAAATACGCCTGTGTCTATGCCATGAAACAGCCGGGACACCATCTTTGAACCCTCTCTGATTTCATTTGATGATTAATACCGCACGCACCCCTCACCTGCCATCGAAGCTTTAGGAAGACACCCTCCCCGAGATACGATAATCCAAATCAAGGCAAACTGATGCCTTTCGATATCAAAGAGGGTGCGTTAAGACACACTAATGAATTTAAGAAAACGTGGTGTGCGAACAGTCAGAGTCAGATCAGATGCATCGGTACCACTTTTATCTACCCTTTTCCATTTTAGGACAAAGTTGTATTCTTCACGATCGAGCCTGAATACATGGGTGGGGAAATACGAGTTTGTCGTAATTTCTTCAATATTTTTTTCTGCCCCGGAATTTTCTCTTCTTCCCCAGTATCTGAGAGTTTCACGTGAGAGGGTGTGTGTGCTATTTGTTACCTAGAGTGGTTTCAATTCAATCTTACGAACATTTTATGGTGATGATTTCTAAACCTCACCAGCAAAATTTAAGATCAGAACGCCAAATATCGAAGATGACATTTTTTATCGGTGTCAAATTTCGGGAATTGGGCCTCGAAGTGGTAGAACTGGGCTTTACGACTCTGATGTCGTTATGCCGGTGATTGACACTCTGAGAAACTCTCAGCAATGCACACACTAAATTCACAATATCATTCAATACAGCGGCTGTCGTAACGTCAGAGCAAGCATTATGACACTCGCGCGCTCCGAAAGACACCTTACCATAACTACACCATATGAACACACTCACACCTCCAGGCAAAACATACGACGAAATTTAGCAAAGCGGCATTAATTAATTCTCCTATCGAAATAATGCGGAGGTTTAGTCTGATACATGAGGCGCCCCGGAGTCTTATCTTCACATGACTTCGTCAATTATAATTACCAGTATTAGGCATAAAACGTAAATCTTCAAATGTATGCCCCGTTTTTTCTGTTCCTCCGTGGCCGGTTCTGGCTAAATGATCCTCGCGCCGCTTCGTTACATGTAAAATAAATTATTCCGTCCTTTTTTTTTTTTCATTTTTCTTTCGCATTCGCTTGAGACGTTAGGCAAATACCCACCTGCCAGCTGCCTGCCAATGAACCCCAACCAACACGGGCGAGCTTTCGCATCGGAAATCTGCGAAATAACGTTCAGTTTGTGGATTGAAAAAGGTGACCGCCTCGTTTCTCGTTTCGTTCGGGATTTTGCCACAGCCGTGCATCCGTACATGACATGACCGAAGAACCTTGACGTCTATCATATCGGCTCTTTAAACCCTAGTATGAAGTAAACAAAAATATGGGGGTTTCAATGAAACATCAAATCGCAATCGCACCCGAGCGAGCGAGAATTTAACTCCCAAAAAAACATATCTTGAGGGGAGTCATGTCATTCGATTCGGGATCATGGTTATTGATGCGAGAGAGCGGGTAAGCCAGGGCTGGGGTTCCACCTGTTGATGCAAAGGAAAGGCTGAAGGGAAAGTGGCCATCCATGCAGTGTCCGTCCGTTCTCCCGTCATGCAAGCGCACTGACATTATCACCAAAACCTCTTCGCATGTCAAGGGCTGAACTTTTCGAATGAATTCTATGAAACAAACAATGAGATATTCTGCGTAAAAAAAATTTTCATCTCAATTATTTCGCTCATGTTACACGAGGAAAGAGGCATTTTCCTGGCAAGATTGAATCGATTCAAGGGTTGATCCGTGGTAAATACCCACCATGAGGTTTTGAATTCGTGAGCACAGATGTTCAAAGACTTCGAATTGAAACTTTTTCAACCGAAAAAGTCATACTCGCACGAGAAAAATGTAAAGCGCAGTACGGACCGTGCCTCATTAATTAATAAAAATACGTTTTGGCTGATTTCGTGTAACGGCTTTTATGTTACTACATTATTGCACTATCATTAATATCCTGTCATATTAAAAACGTCGATGCGTCACGGCGGCTGGGTAATTATCCACGCATTTTTGTTTCGATTTCTTAATATTATAAAGCAAGCAATATAATGTCTATATCGAAACGTTAACCCCGAGCATGGCAGTATACAGTCTATACCTGGTAACATATATTATATACACACACGCACGTGCGGTATACGCTATCACGTATAAGATCGTAACGGTAATTGTCCCTTTGATGACAGTGGAGCATCAGATCGTTTCTCGAATACCCAAGTACCATGTCGTGGAACAAAACTTTGGAGATTGGCCGTGAGCTCAGCGTTTACACGTATTGGCAAAATATCTTGTTTCGTAAATCTAGGGTCGTGATCTGATCACGGCTTTCGATATCCTCGAATCTGAGAAAGGGCAATATTATAGCCGCCGTACTTGAAATTTTTTCTCTTCGATCGATGCCCCATTAATTCAAAGGAGTTAATTTAGCGTGCGAGAATCGTCGACTGGAAGAAGCACATGGCGTGCCAGATTTCGTTCCCTGACCATGGATCCCCACATCGACACCCACATGGCGCGTGTCCGGTTCCCCCACTTCTCCACTCCCCCAAAGAGTTTTATTCCATCCAGGATATCTTAAAAAAAAAAGATTCGTTTAAGAAAATTTTCTTCTCATCAAATGTTTGTTGAGAGAAACTTCTCAAATAAGAATTTGACGACCATTCATTCCGAGCCGCTTTGCCTTACCTTAAACTCATCAAAATGTGTATGCACGAGATCGATCAGATGATGTTGACTGCAACCATCGGCTTAAGCTTCCCGTCAGTCAGCAGCCGTGTTCATGCACACTGTCTGTGCACATCATTCATTCAACTTCGCATCGTCTCTGCTATTTGGGACGATTTTGAGAACGGTTGTTTACATCCGATGAGACGAAAAGGAAAAAACCGTCCTGTCAAAATTAGAAATCACGCGTGTGTGTCTTTTTTTGTGACATGATATTCTCGGCGAACCCCCGGGGGGACCCCTTGGGATGGATGGAAAAGGCCATCGATGAACGTGTACTTAGTGACTTGTTTTTGTTCGTGGACGAGGTACTTTCGTGCTCGTTACGTATCTGCAAGCCAATGGGCCTAGACCTCCAAATCGTTCCACCAACACAGCAGCGCACGGTGCGCCACTTGACTGCTTTGAGGTCATCGCCAATCGAACGAGCTCGCAGGAGCGAAATGCTCAGGGACACGCCACACGATGAGCTCGTTTCGACTGATTCAACTCTAGCTCTCTTGAGCCTTTGCGAGTGTGAAGCTGAAAAAGACAAGTTCAAGCTAAGGCAGTTTGTGAGACTTGCATCCAAGACCTTTTTTTCGGAACTAAAGGCGAGTTTATAACTCCGCTAGGAAGAACGGCTATGTAGAACCGAGCTGGCAGGTGAATAAATCCTTATTTTGATGGATAGAATTCGCGAGCTGAGGAAAGACCTTGAACGAAATGCAACGATGCAGTTTTACTCCGATTGATGTAGCTACATATCCTTCCCCGTTCCCGGGAACAAACACCAAACTACTCTCAAAACTGCGACGGTAAACCCGGCCGCGTTCACATTCCTCAAGTTGAGAAGTTGCGGCTTTTAATTTAAAATATTTGGCCAAAAAGCAGAATCTAGATCCGATGTTCAACACGTCTACGGTACAGGTACATATAAGTTCACACGGACGATATGTTGTAGTTTGCCCTTACTTCATCGAAGCATCATGATACATGCAGCGCATATTCGCATTCCAAGACGTAACGGAGAGCAATCTTGCCTAAGCACGGACCAACTGCGCTGCCAGCTCATTCGATTCGACAGACGGAATTTGTGCTTTGATTGATATATGCAATGTGATACATTACGTTGAACTATCCCGGTAACCGGATATGTTCGTCCCAAAGCTTTTCGCCAAGCTATATCCCGGGTTCTAGATTCCAGTTCCGTCAAATATTCGGTGAGGCTGCGTCGATGTTACACCATATTCAAGATTCAGCCTTTCGATTTGTCAGAAGTCACCTCCTTTGGCATTCTTAGTCCTTGCTTGGCTAAGAGGTCGATGAAGTGCATGAATAGACGGCGAGAGAATATCATTTTGAATATTCGATCAAAGTAAGGAGCCGGAATGTCACTGTTCGGGGTCGTGACGTTGCGAGATGTACTCGTTGAAATAGCAAAGGTAGCTTGACATTGTCGAAATGCAACATGTCCTGCCGTTAGCAAAAGGAAACCGTTAACGACATAATTACCGGTTCTTCGAGGAAATCAAGTCGCCAATAGTCAAGCTATTGCCCATTCTAAAACCAAGCCGACAATAAGTGCGGGTGTTTCTACCTATATTTTATTCTGGTTGGAGTATCCCATATTGAGTGTCGATATAAAACAACAACTTCAACAACATGCAACATCGCCAAAACCGTCTACACCTTCCCGAAAAAATGCAACATATTCCACGTGCTCGACCTTAAATAAAAAAGTCACATGTCTAGGCTACACAAGAAAAACAAAATGCTAAAATTGATGAAACTTAATCCTCCGGATGACACCGCAGAACGGGGGAGGCTGGAGAATGAAACCCGGAAACCTCCCACCTCGAGTCTCCGACTACTCTGTAGGTCGAACGTCAGCGTTTAACAATGTTTTGAGACGATGTCATTTAAGGACTTATATACATATATTTTGGTTACATATAGAAGATAGTAACATACTGTTGGTGAATGTGATAGATCGTAAATCGTTACTCCGTTGATGTTTCGTCTGCTTAGATATCCAGCACATAAAAAGCGCTATCGCATTTCATAAACGACCTGTCTGACCTCCGTATGGCTATAATAACTCAACTAAAGAGAAGGGATAGTTGTGATTCCACATTATTTCTAAAATGTGAATTACGAAAATAGCGCTAGATATATAATGCGCGAAGAATATGAACAGCTGTAGAACAAATATACACGAGACAACAAAAGCTTCAATGCAAAGCAAGAATCACCCAAGACGCCTCTGGAAATTATTTACACAGATACACCTGCAAACGCACGCATCGCGCTAAATAAATTAAAAAAAAAGACGCAAATGAAAAGCAACGCCTGTATCAAACGCCCATGATGATAAATGATAAATAGTATCCCATCGCTTATCACCTTACCTTGGATACGAAATAAAGGAATATACCGAACCCGAAACGAAACTCGTATTCAACGCTATATCATCGCACTAGTCAACCCTAATTGACTCATCACGTGTAGGATGAAAGGCGCCGAATGTCCATAGTCATGAATACTAGTCGTATATTTTGCGTCATGACATCGTTAGGCATCCCGACTTAAATAAGATCGTATGATGGTCACTTCCTCGATCGTAAGGCCCGTCCTGTGGTTTTCTTGGGAGCAGCCGCTGTCGGCGCAGCTGTTGTTGCTGGGGTCGTAGCTTTTGTTCGGGGTCCTCTTGTTCCTTTCGTTGCTTTGGCTGCCGCCGCCGCCGCCGATGCGGTAGCGGCAGCGGTTTTGGCTGTTGTCCGTGCAGATGTGGAAGCTGTAGTAGCAGTGGTGATAAGGGTGGATTTTTTAGTTCCCAACTTGGCCCTCACGCCTGCTACAGCCTTCTGCGCCATGGTCTGAGGTTTTATGGGTGAGGAGGCTTGCACCGCTGGTATGACGTGCACGGGAGAAGTTCTAGGGACGAGCTTGATTGTGGCCGGTTTGATTGGTGAGGATGGTGGAGGGTCTGTAGTGCGAGCTATTAGAAAAGAGTATGCTTTTGCGAATAATACAGTATTAACTTACGTTCAACAGGTTTTGGAGGCGAGGCACGACTCTTGGCTATAATGAGCTGGTTCCCTTCATTCACTTGGTTACTTAACCTGCGGATGTCTTCCAACTCTTTCACCACCTCTTTGGCTTCTATCCTGTTTTCTTCGGCCTTTGCAGCCTCGGCAGCGGCGGCGGCTTGGTCATAAAGTTCACCCATGGTCATGTTACGCATCTTGTAGGGTATACGACCCACTCGCAATTCTATTCCTTGCCTAAGCATCTCTGCTTGCAGAATATAACGCTGACGGAGGGCTTTCGCTCTTCGGTCGACTGAAGAGTAAGACAGTTTAGTATAATGCGTTGGTTTCATGGTGTAGGGGCGGGTGACATACCTTCGATCCGTATATTCTCTATCAGACGATCTTTCTCGAAACGTGAAATCTTGCGGGTTGCTGATCGCTTTTTCATCGCTGTGGTTGGGGTCTGAGGAACTATCTCGCGAGATCTGGTGGGGCTGGCCGCTTCATGCTGTACTAGCTGCGTTTTCGGTGGAACACCACTTGGAGGTGTTATTTCTCGAATTGAGATTTGGTTATGCTCGTGAGCGACCGGAGAAATCGGTGATACTGGAGTCATATCGCCTTGGGTTTCTGGGGGTGGAATTGTGATTGACTTCAGGGTTGGTTTTGAGGTTTGTTGTTTTGTTGAGTTTTGTCTTGATATAGGGGTTTTCGTGGCTGGTTTGGCGGAGGCGGGATGTTCTGGGGAATTCCTGCTGTTCACAGGACGTGTGGTTTTATTCCCAAGAGGATTTGTTCGGCTGGTAGTTGTATTGCTCGTAGTAGACTTTGAAGTGGCACTGGCGGTTCTCGAAGGGGGTCTCCCAGGCTGCGCTGCAGACGTGTCCGAGGAGTCGCCGCTCTTCTTCTTGCGACGGACTGGAGGCATTGCGGACGTGATTGATCGGTATAGAAGTGGACGGAGGAGTCGAGAGTGCCTCAATCACGTCGGCCGAGGTATAGGGACGTGAGCGTACGCGTTAACGGGGTAGTCTATGGGGTACGGTGGGATGGGATTGATATTGAAGGAAGGGTCGGTGATGGATGTGGTTGGCAGGGACAGGCGGGTGTTGTTGATGTTGTTGTTGTCAGGGCGGATCGCCAGAAAATCAAAACAAACCGATTGGCGCCGCAAAGAATGCGGCCCTTTTCAGCCGCCTGCAGCCAAATAAATAACCGACGTCAGACGCAGGCTTCTACCACGGAGTCTGAAGGCCTCAAAATTGAAGAAAGTTATAGCTGAACGATCTCAGGTTTTGCTTGTGGCCGCTTGCGCAAGTAGAATTTCACTATCCGATGATTTACCGTTGTCGTTTTTAATATATTATTCTTTAATTTCTTTGTTCAAATCGCGCAAGGGTCTGGCTTTGCGAGAAGCTGGACCGGATATCTGCTAAGGATGATTGATCATGATCTTATGATAATAGATTATGGATAATCAAGGGACTACTCAAGTTATCGAGTCACTATGGCCTACTAGTTGTAAATATTGCCCGCGTTCGGTGTTTTGATACAGCGATATTCGTCGCGAATACCAGTGCTCCCGATTGGCTGCAATTTCTTTTGATTGACCGAGTATAACAATACTAGCATTAATAATTTATGCTCACATTCCCGGTAAATATATGCATATATTATGCCTACAAAACCTTCCTCATACTTTCTTGCCCTTTCTCCTAACACTTCCTTTCCCGCTTCCCACTTCTACTCCAGCCATAATACCCTCCACATCCCTCCCACTCGCTGTGACAACACCGCTACTCAACTCCTTGGGTACATCCTCATTCTCCAAAATCCACGGTATGGAAGCACCCAGCCAAGTCTCAAACGGCTTCTTCACGAAGAAACCCTTCTCATCAATCCAATTCATAAACTGATTCTCCACATCTCTAATCCTCACTATTTTCTTCCCATCCACTACCTGCGTCTGTATTATGTTTAGCCGATACGTTGGGTCATGCTTAGTGACTTTCGACTGGATGGATAGCCCGACGGGTGCGGTTTTGTGGTTTCCAACATAGATTGTGGAGGCTTCGAAGAGGTAAAGCCAGGCTGTTAGGGCGGTGTTGATTGTGAAATAGGCAATACAGGCGTAGAATGTGAAGAGTTTGGTCTTTTCGAAGCCTTGCGTGTAGTCCAAGTAGAATGTTACACCGGCGACAGCGCATGCAGCTGTGGAGAGACCGAGGCGGACATCGGTGAGAGTATGCGATTGAGCGAACGATTTAGTTTTAAGATACTAAAAGCGATTTTATTAGTGTTTGTCTGTAGCTCAAATGGTGGGGGAGACGTACGGCTGCTACTGCATCATCAGTGGTGTTTTTGAGGTCTGTTCCGTATCAATCTGGTTAGCTTCGGGTTGCCGAATCGCGATCTATGGAGATGGCCATGACGCAAGGTTGGAGCTCACCTGGGATAGAATACGGGCAAATCTTCGTAGGTTCGGTCGACTCCATTTTGTGTTATTGTTTAGAATGTCAATACCAATGCTACTGACGCGATTGAGGTTGAGGTTTGGTGGGGGAATGGTGAGAGCTTTTGTTCGAGGCGATATCTGAGCTTATGCTCAAACGCGGTGGAGTTGTGGACAAGTGTTAGTTAACTACCGCAACGCAAATTGGGAAGCTAAGTGACCAAAATGCAACATCCTGGACCTCATCCAACGCTTTCTGATACGAGGTTGTCCTCGTAATTAGACTCGATACGAGGTTTCAAGTGCATATTTTGTTTCTATGCGCTTTTTATGATTTTGGGTTCTACAACTGCCAGAGTGTCGTTGGACTCAACTTGATGTATATTGGGATTATTTGAAAGTAAAAATTGGATCCATAGATCGTTATATCAAACTTCATAAAAGCTCCGAGGCTTAATCATATCCCAAATGAGAAATATACACAATCTGGCATAATGCTTTCTATGGTACCTAAATCTCAGCCCAAGCCCGCAATACTCTCTAAGGAATCTTCTTTTTATTTGTCTTCCCAGCATACTCAGGCACCAGCAAAACAGCAGAAAACACCGCCAACGCTAATACTGGCGGCGCAGTCGCATTCTGTAAATCACCCGGATGCTTCACTAACCAAACAATAATAAACAACAAAGACGCGAGTAGTATGCTTGACAAAAGCCACCAGAATTTTGGCCCGGATAATCCTTCTTCCACATAAATTCCCCATCCTTCTTTTGGTGGATTCTTAACTATTCGTTTTGGAATATAGTTTATATACTCTCTCTTTGGGCCTGCGTAACAAGGGTTGTAGTAGAAACATAGCATTAGCTCGTGGGGGATTGGTGGGGTAAATGGTAGTGCTCCCGGGATGTAGTGTTTGGGATAGTCAATTTCGTATTCGTGGTGGTTAAGCGGTGGTAGTTGATCATTTTCCGAGCAAGTGACGAAAGATTCGTAGAAGGGTTCAAACTAGGATTATTTGAGTCAGGTGTGGAACGTAGAGCATCTGGTGTTGGGTATTACGAAAAAATACCCGTATGAATCTAAATCTTGAAATGTCTCGTAATGAAAGCCAAGCGATATTTCCTTTTAATTTCGTATACGTTTTCCTCATAAGTGTGAAGAATTGTTGGTCGTGAATATTGGCGACATCGATAGCTTGATAAATGATCTGCTTATCAATAAACCTTCTACAACATAGGAAAACCTCCTTTGGATTGGCAAGGGGCGGTTGAAGAGTAGGTTGGTGAAAATAGTAAATGGTCGATTTAAACTGTGTTGGGATGTCTTTAACGGTATCAAATGCTTGTCTTGACATCTTAGCAAGTTCTTGACTTAAGCTCGTCGCAATTCTTTTCCAAGATGCTGCGGACGATGATTTTGGTACATTTGATGCTTGTGCACGTGTACTTAGAGTAGATTTGCCATATCTGATCAATCCTCGAGCTACAGGGACGGGTAGGGCGGTAACAAAGCTACGACCGCAAGCCATCTAAATTTTATAGAAATTGCTCCGTCAAATGGTTATAGTTAGCCTTCCATCAAAAAGATGTAACCTAGAGATCTAAACGGAACCGTAGACTTGACTTACACATCTGCACCGCATCAATCTAGAGCCTTGTGGACACTTTTTAAAATCAACTGGGTTACACCAAGGTGCCCAGATTATTGGTAATGGAGCAATTGATTCCACCCAAAGCTGGAAACGGTTCCAGAATGTGTCAGCGTCTGATTTTGAGACATGTTCCCATTTTTGGATATGGCCGTATATTGGATATGGGACATTTGGTCTATTCAACCCTTTGAGAATACTGTAAAGATAGACATCTGCTTTTTGAAGTTTTTTGGTTTTATTTAAAAAGTCCATCTCAAGATTTGTAATATTTTTGAATGTGCGTGGTATAATTCGCGCTGAATCGACATTTTCTACGCTACTAAGGTGTTTCGTATCGGAAGATCGATTGGGTTTATCAAAAGCATGCTTT
This sequence comes from Orbilia ellipsospora, assembly GCA_036971675.1. Taxonomy (NCBI): domain Eukaryota; kingdom Fungi; phylum Ascomycota; class Orbiliomycetes; order Orbiliales; family Orbiliaceae; genus Orbilia; species Orbilia ellipsospora. Next base: position 1,233,452 of record JAVHJO010000004.1, read on the forward strand.
GCATGAGCATCAGCAAGTTTATCTACCCTTTTAGCTAAATTTGGTAGGCCATATATTGTTAGCAGATGTCCTCGCTTGGTAGAAAACCAAGCGGGTAAGATTTGTAAAGCCTAAGCTAGACATCCTAGCTACCTAATTATGTGCCTATGCTGAATGCATTCGACATAACTGAGCGTAGCAGAAAGAGATAAATGGAAGGTCCACTCATGCATTAAGGTGGAGGGAAACTAAAATTACCTGCTTCGGCTACTAGCTGCAGCTCAAGGTTGGCGTCTTTGAATGCAGAGTTACCGCTCTCCGCGAAGTTGGCAAGCTGTTTGTGGGGATGAAGGCGCAATTCTACCTCCTTGGTGAATAGAGTCTTCCATGGGATGAAATCATCTATTTTGTACCATACATCGCACCTATCAATGATCAACTGTTTCTCGAGGTGTCTAATAACCTCAATTTCGTGCGCTTCGTCTAGGTTCGGTTGTAGGAAGTGTAATGTCTGATCAAGCCAATGTGACGTTACAAAAGTAGCGTACGTATCCTCGTATATACTAAACCTACAATGTAGCTGCCAACGAAAGCCGCGTAGACGACTTAGGTTTGCGGTAACAGAGCCCCTAATTTCACCGAGAAGTGCAAGACCTTCTGTTATAAACTCAACCCCTCTCTCACCCAAGTTAAAAACTAAGTCTTGATAAAACTCAGCCCAGAGAAAGGGGGGTGCGTTTGGGTAAAGATTGGGATCAAAGCTAAGTTCCGAACTTTGAATTTCTTTCTTTTTCATATACTCTGTGCATGTGCCTGTAGCGAAGCAAACTAAAAGTAATGATACGGCGAAGTCATCTGGAGCCGCTAGTTTACGTTCAACTAGGGGTATTTGTGCGAGTTTGGGTGACCACTTGTTACGTTGACGACATTGCTCACGCTCTATTAGGATGAGTTTTTGGATGACTTTATATGTTCGAGCGGCTTCGAGGGCGATATCGCTTATTTCTTCTGGATAGTCGTCCAAAGGCGCATGGCTCTTGAGCTTGTAAAGTTGGAAAACTCTGAAACTATAGACACTGGAAGGAGTAAGGGAACGTTGCGATTTTGGTCGGTTCTGCCATTCAGAAGAGATAAACTTATCAAGCTTTCGTCCGATTTGCGCAATTAATTTGTATTTTACACGGTTTACGTTATGAATTCCATTAGTAATAAGGCCGAGCCGGTTTCTTTGCTTCCGAACAGTCTTCCTACTTCGTGACTCGTTGACGAGATTGTATTCTAATATAGAGTGGTTCCAGTGATATAAATATACCAATTGCTCCCAATCGAAGAGACCAAGATCCCAGCGTTTGATATTTAAATATCGGAATTCGAGCTCTCTGATATTTTGTACCGCCATGATGAGATCGGAAGGTGGGAGATGTTGAAGTATCTTTTCTTGGATTGTGGGGCCAAGACAGCAGAATCCGACACACGTTGTGGTCTTGTGTGTATCTTTACAAGAGAATGTTGCTTCGCGCGGCGTATATGGTTCATATTCCGAGGGTGCTGATTGAAGATAAGTCTTTGTCCCGCTCATGTTTCATAATATGGTACCAATCGATCTTGTAGATGGGTAGTGATTCCCAAAGCCGTCCTGGCTAGCCGCAGTGGAGATTTATCCAGACCGGTGCTGTGCCGAAGTCTCGCTCTGGTATAAGATTTTTAAAAAGAAATCGGTCGCTGCATAGGTCGGTTTTCGTACTTGTAGGAAAATGTAGAGTTATATGGGGTTTACTACAGAAAGCGGGGTATAGATTGTATCAATGTAATTGTTAAAATTGATCAAGGCTATCGATCGTCGAGACCAAGTACCTACATTTGAGTGGCGCGCATCATACTTCAAATTTCAGAGCCTCGTGCCAAGGCCATCTCTCAAAAACGCAAATCATACATCTTTTCATGCTGAGTTTGAGGAGTGTTGTAGCCTTGTGATGCTTGGTCTATTTTCGAGACCAAGAGACAATTCGTAAGTCATGACCTTTAAGTTTGTGTGTATCTGAACAGCTGAGTTTAAGCAGGTCAAATTTCTGTAAGGCCCAAGCTCTAAGCCATGTTATTTTAACCCTTGCTTTTATTATCGATGTATTATGTGCAGACCTAAGTTCATGTTTGTATCTGGTGTTAACTATATCGTTCACGATCTTTAGCTGAAAATCTCAAAGACAGATAGTGCTTCTTAGACGGTTTTCTCCGATTGAGACTGATCTCATACACAGACGTCGCAGAGAGCGGTAGCGTTCCCCAAATGAAGAATGGTAGGCGTCCTACAACGGCCTTACTCATTGGCCCATTGATCATATCCGACTACTAGTTTAGTCTTAGCGTATGCCCACAACCACGAGGCTCGGCGAGCATGATAATTGGCTTTAGATTCCCTGTTTACTAGATAAGTACAAGTGGTCTTATAAGCAAGTTTATCAAGATATCTATATATCGATACCAAGTATCCTCGCACGATCTCACTAGTTATCTCCTCTGTTAGCCTCGCTAGCCACTGCTTTCTCGCATTGATATTTTTGAACAAGACCTTTGGTGTTCACTTGAATGGAACTACCTAGCTTATATCCCTAATCTGCAGTACTTTCCACCGGACATTCTATTCGAGCTTAGGTATTATATGAATATAATGGGTGCCTGTTGGCGGCTAGTCATGGTTTGGGAATGGTGACTATGTCGAAACCTAATAGTTTATCATAGTTAGCCAGTGCCATCCATTGCTTCATATTATGATGTTGGCGAATTCCATATACAAAGTATATCTCCACATTATCTGATTCAACCGCTTGGATTCTCCATGACTAGCAATATTGAAATCTTCAATCTTTCTAGACTAGAATAAATTAAGTGTGTATAAAAGCATAGAGCCAACTCCAGAAATAAAGACTATAGATAGTACAAGATGATATATCAGTCTGAGTACACTGTTTCCTGCAGAGCATAATTTACTTAATATAAAACCGTTATCTAGATTGTAACTCCAAAAAAGCTTGTAGCAACATCTTGAAGGGGCACTTTTATCCAATCTGCATCCTCCTCCTCCTCCTTCTTGACCCTCTCCAACTCTCCATCTAGCCAAGCCTTCATACCCTCCTTCCCTAAACACTTATCCTCATACCTCTCCTTCAATGCCTTGAGCGTACTCAAAACTTTAACTTCACTATCCAAATCCCCGGCCTCATGACCCCTCTTGACCAAATCCTCCTGCAAAATATCGCACCACCCAGCGAGGTTATCCTTACCCTCCTTCAAAACCTTCTGTTGTTGTCCTCCACCCTTCACATTCGCCACACCCTCCATTTTGACCATCTCCATATCCAAAAACTCGTCCTGTAAAAAGGTCGCAATCTTGCCCTTCAACGGTAGGTCTACCGTATCAACATACAACTTCTCCAAAGCCTGTAAGCCGCCTAGCGCTACAAACTCCTCCTTTCCATCTTTCACCCTCACAACGCGGGAAACTGCAAACATCAATCTCCGTCCCAATATCTTCTCCTTATTCCAATCCTTCTCCAACGCTTTTACTAGCGGTTTGAAGAGTACCTCAGAGGTACGATCCGCCCATATTCTCTTAACCCTTGACAAAGCCACCGCATTGTTCTGTAGTGAGTTCCCCAAAGCTATAGCGGCTGAAGAGCGGACAGAGGCAGGGTAAGATTCGGATACCAGGATTGTGATGAGGTTGCTCAATGCTGTTTCCACTAGTTTCACACCATATTCCGGTTCGTGAGAGAGATCGGAGAGAGTGGAGAGTGCCTCGGGGAGGTTTTTATTGGCGGGGTGGGAGCCTTGGAGGGTGGCGAGGGCGGTGTTGAAGATTTCCCAGTCGGAGGCGGAGAGGTGGGGGTTTGGTTTTAACTTGTCTTCTGGTGGTGGGATATGTTGTACTGGAGGTGAAGATGAGTCTTCGGTGGTGTTATTGTGGTTGCTCGTGCTGCCGCCTGTTATGGCGGATTCTCCATCCTGGACATCTTGGTCTGGGAGGATGGCGAGGTCGGAGTAGGGTATCACCGGGAGGGACTCGGATTTTTTGTCCTTTTCGACATATACGGCGTGCCCGGCATCTTCAGAGGGGTCGATTAGTTTTGCTTCGCGTCCGCCGGTGCCAATGTTGAGACGGACGTGGAGGCCGGTGGGGATGATTTGGTCGGGTTCGACTGAGCGAAAGGTGGTTGTCGGGATAAATGTTTTGGGGTAGCAGGGTTTACCGGGGTGACATATCAGCGGGTTATCTGGATCTCGGTGTTGGGTGTCGTCGAGGTCGGAGATGGCGAGGATGGGAGAGAGCAGGAGAGAGAAGAGGAAGAGGAAGATGACGGCGATGCGATTGAAGCCATTCATTGTGGTTGTTATTATTATCACGCCTATATCATGGTATATGCTATCTCGAATTGAATTGGTTGGAGGTTAGGATGCGTGGGATGAGGTTCAGGATAAGCGCTTTTATAACAAGCTTCAAAGCAAGGGAGACGCTTTAATGAAACGTGGTAGCATCTACGATTGAGTCATCACAGAATTATGTAGAATTTACTCGAATACGAAAGAATGCCATCTTCCTATGACTGGAGATGTCTCTACTGACTACGATATAGGAAGTTCCTGTGTAAAAGGCCACAGTTGAAGGCTTTAATTCCTAAGACGGGGGGTGGGTTGTCGCGTTGCCGCAGAATTGCACAAACAGCCGCATTGCTGCTTTAAATAGCCCCCTCGCGATAGCTGTTCGGATCAGATACCAAATATCAGACGAAAGATTCACGTATCACCGATTGAAAACTTTACTCGGGCACCTGTACTGCCAAATAGGATAGATAGGATATTTTATATTATATTTTAATTTTAATAGACGGTTGTTAGGCGGAGGTTGTTGTTACGGAACTATATTTTTGTACCAGTCTACGCTGGCCGTAGTAGTTTGGAGTGGCCACCGTAGTCTGATGGGAATATTGTGTCTATCCCACCGGAATAATAATAACAACAATAACAGCCCTCCTAATTTTATATAATTTATCAATCGTCTCGTATCAGAAACCATTCGTACACTCGGAGTATCGTGAATAATCATACCCGTCAATTGGTCCACAAACGCCTACTGAGAATACTGCTGCACCCCCGCCTGTTCGCCGTCCGCCGCTTCCGAATATCCCGCCCTTCGGTCGTCGTCTGATCCAATCCGGATATTCCAGCCTGAGTTTCCGTTCCAGTCCGACGCTAGTTTGTTCACTCTGCACTGCTACTGCAGTCTCAGCACGGTTTCTAATCATCAAACCGACTTCGCCCTGTGCACCAGTCGTCTAGATTGTATCATCTACCACCTCCTTTCTGTTTCTCTTCTTCTTCGTTTTGTTTTCTCAAAACCCTCTCCCTCCCTTCGAGAGAGTTTCATTAAAAAACACCCTCTTTTATACTTCTTTTTATTCTAGTTTTTTTTTTTATATAAACATCTCAATTAGCCATGCGCCGGAGTGCTCGTATCGCAACTTCCAACGCTCTCAAGTCAGAATACTCAGACTCCGAATCAGAAGGCCGTTCTACTAGAAGTGGAACCCCCAAAACTCCAAGAACCCCTCGCACCCCCCGACGACGCTCAGTCTCACCCCGAAAAAAATCAATCATCTCCGCCGCCCTCGCCGCCGAAGCAGCAGCAGCAGCCCTTGACGACGAAGAGAACACTTTCGCTACCACAACTGGTACCGACATTGTTGGGCCTCCCCCAACCTCCCTCGCTTCTTCTCCCCCCGAAACCATGCATTATTCGAGTAATGGAGACTCGCTATCGAACGGGGAAATTAAGAAAACAATAGACTCGGAAATAGAATCAATCAGAAGCTCAGAAGAGGGCCGCACGCCCATCTATGAGAACGGCCACAGCCGCCACAGCAGCAATGGCGACATCTCAAACGCCAAGGCGATAGCTTCCGGTGCCATTCAGAGCACTCTCCCAGAATGGATATCCCTTGCGGCCATGGTCTCTCTCATCTTTGGCGGCTGTTGCTCCAACGTTTTCGCTCTGGAAGCGATCGTAAAGGAAGCACCAGATTCCGGCCATCTCATCACGTTTGCTCAATTCATCATTGTATCAATCGAAGGTTTCATCGCCCATTTCGACCGCAAATCGCCCACCTTACTGGTTAAGAATCAGATACCGATGGTGCGATGGTTGGGTGCTATCATTCTCTTCTTCTCCGTCAGCGTCCTCAACAACTGGGCCTTTGACTATAATATCAGCGTGCCAATCCATATTATTCTCCGAAGCGGTGGCAGCATCACCACCATGCTGATCGGTGCCTGTCTCGGAAAGAGGTTCAGCAAGGTCCAAGTTTGTTCCGTGCTAATCCTGACCGCTGGCATTATCCTCTCCGCCATGAGTAATGCTAAATCCATGGTACGTCCCGCATACCCCCCACCCCTGTACCACACCAAAAAACAAGCATTCACTAACATTTGTTATAATAATAGGGCGAGTCGGAACATTCACTCCCACGCTTTATCACTGGCCTCTCGATCCTCTTCGTTTCTCAAATCCTCGCAGCATTGATGGGCGTCTACTTTGAACACACATATGCCAAATACGGTCCAAACTGGCGCGAAGGTCTCTTCTACACTCACGCTCTCTCGCTCCCACTTTTCCTTCCATTTGCAAATAGCATCAAACTCCAATTTTACCGACTTTATTCGTCCGAGCCACTCCCATTACCCACCCTCCTTCCATTCCTCCCGATGACACTCCAGAACATCCAAATCCCACAACAACTGTTCTATCTCGGCGTCAACGCGATTACTCAGTATGTGTGCGTCCGAGGTGTGAACTACCTAGCGGGCATGAGCACGGCTCTGACGGTTACGATTGTGTTGAACATCCGCAAGTTGGTCAGTCTGTTGTTGAGTATCTGGTTGTTTGGGAATCATTTGGGCGGAGGAGTTGTGGGCGGCGCCGCGGTTGTTTTCGTCGGCGCATTCATTTATGGGTTGGAGAGCCAGCGACAAGGAAAGCTGAGAAGAGAGGCAGCGAGTAGGAGGGAGAAGGAACGTGAAGCGACAAAGATGGAGGAGAAGAAGTTGCTTGATTAGTTGATTTTTCGTTATTGTTCATTTGGGTCTTGATATCAAGTTGAGGGTTGGGATAGATTCTATATTATGTCTATATTTTATTTGTTTTTGATGCTTTTCTTTTGGGAAGGGGTAATGATAATGGCTGGATGGGCTTGGAGTGTATTATATGATACCGTTTTCTTTATATTTTGATACCAGCATTTGGTGTTATGAGATTTTTTAGAGCACTGCGTCTTTTTGTTATTTTTCTTCTTCTTGTTCGATGGGGGGATCTCGCGATTCCGATCTGATAAAGGTGGGAAAAGTATTTTTACTTATATTGTGTATAGTGGGCTAGATTTATATTATATATATAGTGTATACCTAGGATAGAAGTAAATATTACCTCGATTGATATTATTAAAGTTTGACGGTCCTCCTTTGTAACTGCTCGAAACAATATAGTGAATAACTATGTCTGTTGAATGATTAACTGGCTAATACCGTGGAACATATCAATCGAACGAATAACAGGGCACTTTTACCTTGGCAATTCCCAAGTATTTTTTGCCTAAAAGATCGTAGCGTGGTGATGGTGGTAGATCTATAGAATAGTCAAAACCCACTGTCGGGGACGACCAGAAGTTGTTTTCATGAGCATGTGAACTCTTCAATCTTAAACTACTGATATTGTCTATTATTGCAGGGAAGCTTATTTTTACTCTTGTCCTTGTAGAAGTTGGTTAGAAAATGAAATAGTGAGTCGATTTGGCGTTCCGTGAGAAACTGGGTCAAGATCTAGACCTATATGCGCCATTCCTTAACCAGGTCTGTGAAAGTCATAAGAGTAGATCAAATATTTGTACATGGTGTCTCAAGTTTGATCCCATATTCCCATATACTTCTTAGAGATAGCTATATCAGTGTGAAAATCGTCTAGCGGCCTCTAGATATCTGAGGCAATTTACGCCGGCCAGCTTTGGGGCGATCGAGAAATACAACATTTTGCATGTCTTTTTTAAAAATTTTAATACCAGGCTCTCTCCTAAGTGAGGAAGTCCGAAAGACTCGGTCAAGTAAAACTGCAGGATATTACGGAAACGTGCCAAACGAAAATAAAACGAACAATTTTCTATAGCAAAAAGAATACTAGAATAGGCATTTCTTTTATTTTGAAATTTTTGGTTTATACTATGGTTCCAAATAACCTGCTTATACGATTTGTCGAGTTTGAAATGTTGAGATGCAAACACTTCCCTAGCTCATTTAAATTGATAGGAATGCGATATTTGCAGTTTGTTTCCTTGATACTAACTAAAAATAAGGAACATACATGGAAGTAAATATTACCTCAATTGACTTTGGTTTCGAAAATGCTCTATTGATATTCTTTAGATTTCTAATTTGACAAGGCGTGATGGAAGAATGGTCATCGAGTTATTTGGCAATTATGCAAGTACTCAGGCGATATATATATCGCGGACTATCGTTGATAAAGTATATAATCTGTTATCGTGCTAGGTCAAGATGGTGGGACGTCTTGGTACTTGAACATGTGAATTTGATAGTAGAGAGTGGTCTGTCTTGGCATTGACTGACTTCTTAAACACTTACTACCAAGAACGTTATGAATATGTGAGACGAGGTCTTGTCCAGTGCCCCGAAGTCTCAGCATAGTTACACATTTGTAGTTACCTTCAAACTTAGTTCCTTAGAGTGTTCGGTATCTTTGGCCTGTGCGACAGTGAGACTAGTTCTCATGATCTAGTATTAATTTCATGCTCCGGTTTACCTACCACTAGGCAAGTTGAATAGGGGTTTCTACCTCGAGAGCTTTGATTCGAGGCTAGATAAGGCCCTATATCTCTTCGAGATTAGTGGTGCCTGGGCAGAACGTTATGCATTTAAGGCTTGGTTTATTTAGTCTCCATAGTCTGCGTAGATATCTGGATATAGTATCTTACAAATTGATAAAATATCATATTTGGACCCTGTTTGGTTTAACGGTTCCGACGTCTCGCGATAGTTCACTAAACCCAGCATCTAAATTCTAGCGATGATTTGGGCTATCCAAATTGAAAAAGAGTCGTTAGTTTCGGGTGCGATAGCGTGTAATCCAATTCTTGTCCTGTAAACTGGTGGCGCTCGAGGCATGAAGTCCAAGCCGAGCGGGAGCCAACGCTTTCACATTTTTAAATCCAATCTAGTATGAGAAGCTTGGACTCAACAATTATAAACATGATTGTTGAATCTGGTGTTTGGGTATTCAGGTTAATGCGAGAGTTCCCTTCGCTAACTATTATTTGAGAGCGGCTAAAGACTATTGAAGGAACGATCTAAGAAGTAAGACAAGCCAGATTATATAAGAATAAAAGGATACTGGATTCGAGTGCCGGCTGAGATCTATTGAAAGCGGTCTTGATACTATATACGTATATATGACTAGACTTACTATATTGTTGCAAGGAAAGAAAAAGACAACAATGGGACCAATTTCAGTAGTTCCGAAGACTCGCGTGAGACCAAGACCGATCTATAAACGGTAAGAAAGCAGAGGGCCAAGCTTTTCCTCCCGGACTTATTCGCTTAGAGCTATAATCTTAAATCAGGTCAATTAAGTTCTGGAACGTATCCTCTAATTTGGCTCTAATTTGGCTAATTTAGTAGAGGACCCTCTTCACAGAAGTGCAGGAATGGGAGCTTCGTCAGAATGATTGCCGAATGTTTGTGTGTGTAACCTTGGCGAAGCTTGTCTTGCCGATAGCGCTGGGATTTAAGAACCGATTAGGCCTCGCCAAACCGGTGTGCAGCGGCCGCTTTCGACCGTTCCACAATATGTTACCGTGCGGTCCGGCTATAGCCTCCAAACCGGGCAGAAAGTTGCCGTGTTTTCAAATTTTAAAAATAGGTTCGCATTGACCACTTCGCTTGTATCTCATATCGATCGGATGTATAAACCCTAACTTATAGAAGGTATTTGGCGAGGTCTATCTTTGTCCTACCATGACCCCATGGGCCCACATGGCAGAACCGACGGAGTACGAGAACGGAAACGGAACGGATGGTAGTCGGATTAATATTCCGATAGCGACTTGGCAGTCTCGGGCTGTTACTATTGTGAATTAATTCGAGTTGATACTATTGTATAATGTTGTGATAATGCTTTAAAACTGATGCCTATATCCATTGCGTCCGGATATATAAATGGCCCCGTCAGCCAACCTGTCGTAAATCCTTTCATCATCCATTCCAGCAGCATCGCTTTGGGCATCACTGGGTCTGTTCTTTGTTTTTACGGTCACTCTTTATTGCCGGCAGTCGCTCTCTTTTGGTTTGCTTCTTGTATTGTCATTCGTTTACCTATCAAGATGCATATCTCCACGCTCTCTTATGCCGCCGTCGTCTTGGTGACAGTGCCATTTACCGACGCCCACTCCTTCATTTATCACGCTTATGGTAATGCCAAGTGTACCGGTAACGCATGGGCTCTCGGATACCTCCCAAACACACCAGTGACCACAAACTACAAGTACTTCGAGACTGAGCTGCCCTATCAGCAGTGCACCGCTGTGTTCAGTAATTCCGCAGTCCCGTGTAAAACAGGCTATGCCCGCAAAAGCTGCGAGAAGCGCCAGTATCTCAATACCGGTTGCGGTCTTTCTCTGGCTACCATTGAAACCTACGTGAAAGCCCACCCAGACTCGTCCAAACCATGGGCCAAGTCAGTCAACAAGAGGAAGTATTGGTATTTTATGGATAAATATTCCTCTCCAGCGGCCTTTATCGACACGAAGACTGAAGTTCAAAAGATACTGAACAAGAGGGCACTCCCAAGAGTCACCGCTGGTGGCACGCTTAGGATGCACCTTCATCAGATCAATTTTGATGGCGCCGGGCCGTACAGGTGCAGAATTGACTACACCGGTATGGGCACTCACTGGTCGAAATGGATACCAGTCACGAAGAATGTTCCCGGAGTCAAGGGCTATTACAAGCCCGGCGCTGGAAAGAACTTTCCGCTCACAGTTCGCATCCCAAAGGGTGTGAAATGCACTGGTACCTATGGAAAGGCCAAAAATATCTGTATGGTCAGATGCGAGAATAGCGCCGCCAACGGTCCGTTCGGTGGATGCGTCCCGGTCCAATTGATTGCGAAGGCAAAGGTACCGCTGAAGCCCAAGCCAAATCCAAAGGGAAAGCCCAACCCGAAGCCACAGCCGAAACCGAAGCCAAATCCTAAGGGAAAGCCAAATCCCCCAACGAAGCCGAACCCCAAGCCCAAGGTTCCAGTCAGACCTCCCAAGGTGGTCCATACCACCAAGGTTGTCTTGCAAACCAAAGTGGTTTACGTTACAAACCAAAAGAATGTAGTCGTAACGAACACCCAGGTCGTCACTGACACTCAAGTCCAAACCATCACTCTGACCGATACCACCGAGGAGACCGATACCGTCATGGTAACTGATCAACCGGTTGCGACTAGCGGCAGCCCCAACGGCCCTGTAGACACTGACCAACCAGGCCCATCTAGCGGTGCCATTGCGACCGACCAAGCTTTCTCTGGCACCGTCACCGAGCCGATTGAAACAACTGCTCCTCCACCCACCGGAACCTCTGAGGTGCCCGGGCCAGTTGTCTCAACTGATCCAGCCAATCCTATCGACTACGCTGATAGTTCCACTGATGAGGAAGATCAAAACGAACCCCCCACTTTCCCTACCTCGAACAATGACCCTAGTCTTGATACCGCTCCAATGGATCCAGCGGATGCTGATGACGTTGATGGCGATGCTAACAATCCGGGAGAACCCACCGCTGATGATGATTACTAGATTCTCCGTTTGTGCGTAGTATGTCACCTTTTTGCACGGAAGATGCGAATACAATGGGCTAGCAAGGCTCTTGAAATTTGACATTGAGTATATTGTTTTATTTTCTTTTGTTCTAACGGCTGCTATGGATGAATGATTTTTTTTGATTGATCTTTATGATATTCCTGTAAGGGCGAGGTGTTATGTCAAAACTTGGAAAATTTTGTGGATGATAAAAATTTCATTCACGAAAATATATAAGTATATAGATTTGCGAAAATTACCGAATTATACGCAGTTTTCCTCTACCTTAGTAATTGTCTAGAACCGCCTGATAGAGGCATAGCACTTTAGGTGAGAACGCTAGGTACCATTGTCAAGCCTTGTGGTATTTCGTACCGAGGCGCGTTGTGTTGGCGATATGCCATGTTTGGACCGAGTGTGGTTGCACAGAAGATGCGTCCTGGAACTAGCAAGGAAGGCCTGGTTCTCCATTATAATTGTCGTGTATGAACTGGCAATCAGCGCTCTACAATTCAATTTTCAGATGGTCTAACAGTAGCAGTAACAGTGATATCGGTATCTGGTAAGCTGGATTTATATTATACAATTGTCCTTGGTACGGTAACCTTTCGATTCAGCGCCAGCCTCGAGGCGCCGCGATATTAGTGTCAGTTGGGCGGCTTCGTCTTCCTCCTTCTCTGCTAAATGCTCTAACAATTTCTACTACGCTTCGTATTCATCAATCGAAACGGGTGAAAAATCAGTTCTCGTGTTAAATCAGCCATTAATTCTTTAACATTACATGTGGGCAGTTGATCAATTCCCTGATACGCGCCTTGAGAAAGTGGGTCGCTAAACCAGGTGGGTCCTCGATCGTGGATTCTGGCCAGCAATGGACCGAAACGGGATTCATACAAGAAGATCATGCAAGAACAAGTATCTTGATTTCAACGATTTGGTCAAATCGGCCAAATAGGTCAACATGTGGATCCTAGCATGTTCCCAACTGGTCAATCCGGAATAATATGCATGAGGGAAACCTCCGAGCTTTCAATCGCGCAAAGAAACTTTGGAGCTTTGGAAGGCGTTTTGAGAAACCTCGCTCCGACTATGACAGCATTAAGCTCGATGGCTGGATTAGGCCGGCAAGGAACAGGAAATGAATCTTCGGTAGCGCAGACCGAAATTGGCGTTGACGACATCAACAACGCAGAGAGTCTGGAAATGCAGCTATCCTCGCGAAACTGCGTGGGTCCGAGCTGGAGCTAAGCTCGAGGTCTAAAGTTAATCCGTCAGCGATTTGTAAGTGGACGGTTCTCTGCGATCGACAATGCAACTTGAGTTGGATAAGCTATAATGGAAATTTTAATATGGGATTCCTGTCATGCGTCTTGCCGCGGTATTTTCGACTTTCGCACTTGAATGTAAACCAAGGAAAAACGGTTATTCCTGTGTGCGCGAAGGACGTTACAAATACGTGGCCGTGACATGCGATTGCCCACTCCGGCCAGGATACACCTCTCCCTCGATCTATTCCCTCGTTTTTCTCCGCCCAAACGCGTTTGAGCTCCGATTTGGTTCAATTCAAAATGCGGTTCTTATTTAAAATCTTTGCCGTCCTTTCACTCTTGCAGCTGTGTACCGCTATCGTCATCCCAAACCAGTCTGCCGAAAAGGCGAAGAGGAATGGCAGCAAACAACAGCAATGGCCTTATGGTTACTGCAAAAGTGACCACACTGTCAACTCGTGTATTTCGGATATCGAATTGATCTGGAAAGATCTTGCAAAAGCGTTTTGTAAGATTTACGTGCGACCCACGACGAAAACAACGACCACTACCAAGTGTACCACAAAAACTGTAGCTGGGTATACGGATTTCAAGACTGTAAGGTCAATTGCGATTTGAATAGAATTCTTCTCATCACAATTGTGTGATGGACATATATGCACATGCTTATGCTTTTGGGTTAGGTGACGGCCGTAGACGCTACCGATGTTGTCGTAGAAACGGTGAGTTTGGTACTTCTTTCAATACTAGGGGCCAGGATACTAAGATAAATGGGTTAGGTAACTGTCGTATCGACCGTATCAACAGCAACGAACACAGACACATCGTTTGTCTCAATCACGTAAGAATAGTTCACATTCCAAGTTTAATGGTCCTCGTGCTGAGACTGTTGTTTATGTTTAGTGATACGGAAACCAATGTAATCCCGGAAACGTAAGAACAAAATTAATGTTATGAGGTTTTAGTAAATTTTTAGGCAAAGACAAGGTACATATACTAACCAGCAGCGGTATGACTGATGGATACTATCTAGAACTATTCCTGAGATCGAAGTGATTACCTTTACTGTAACCCCAAACCCAATCATTTCACTCCCGATCACTTTGACTCTGCAACCATTACTCACTTCGATCCCTACCGTTACAATTCCATCATTACCCACGATCACATTTAAAAAAAGGGATATAGAAAAAATTGGATACTTCAAAGCCGACGAACCAGCTTTTGGTGCAAGAATCAGAAGAAGGAATGAGGATCACAGTGGAGATTGGCACGGGTTTGATGGGTCGCACGTTTCAAAGGCGTGTTCGTGTCTTATCGGAAAGCCGACAGTTATCAAGACGGTGACAGCTACAAGCACGAAAACAGTCGGTGGTGTACGTTGTACGATCTCGAAGCTACACATTCGCAAGATCCTGACTTGCAAATTATCTATTACTAGGGTATTATCACGAAAACAGTGACGAAAGAACTCACTACAGAAGTTACATCGATCACAACTGAAATTGATCCGACGTTTGATTCCACGGATATCACAGTAAGCTTACCAATGTTTCTACTCTGGCGTCTCCTCCCTAAATCTTTCGAAATTAATAGGTGATCGATACAACGATTGTTGATACCACCACTGTGGATACTACCTCAACAGTGACGGCGACGGTAACAGACTATGAGACATTGGATATCTTTTATCCCACGTCATGCATTCAATATACGGCGGCCCAAGCGAATCCATCACAAATATACACCGACTTGCAGACCACTTTTGCGCTCGATACTACTGACGAATATGAGGCGATAATGATGTGTTCGCAGGCTTGCTTCAATCGTATAACCTCCCAGTATCATTTTCAGTTTGAATGAGAGAGCGAAGCTGATGCTAGTGGGATTAAATTATTAGAGGCTGCGAATAGCTCATCGGGAACTTGTAAGGCTTTTAATATTTTCAAAGCGGCTGGGTTTGATACCTATTTCTGTACAGTGTAAGTTTTGAAGCCCATTATAGGTGAAATCAGAAATGCTGATGTTGGACGATTTCTTATATATAGTAAGATATCAGCCAGCGGTTTAACCACCGATTTTTCTGAAGCAGACTTCTTGGGAATATCCGATTCGCAGATATTCAGGTATGTGATGCAACTGAAGAATGGGTTAGCGGCATTTTACTGATAAAATGGTATTAACCTAGCGCTGATACGGTATCTTGCCCCGTGGTAACTACAACCGAGGAGTAAATCTGCAAATCCTTTTTAAGAGCTTTGAAGATGAGGGGCTATTTTGTAGAAATATTCTCTGCATTTCCGAGCGAATCGTATTTCGGTCGAGGAATCGATGTTTGAGGACTCAAGTGCTTTCTTAGTCATTCAAACAGTTACCTGAAGAATTAGATTAATAATTATGCAATCGAAATGGTATTTTACAATTCCTGTGTTCTCCTGACCAATTGTCTGGAGTAGATTCTAGTAATATCCTATCCCTTACTGTATCTTCTATTTTTAGTGTAACAAGACTACTTTTTACGGGAATCCGAATGTTGTATTTTGTGCGTTGCCGGGGACTGGTTCAGGGATTCGCATGCGAGTCATCCGAGACAGAATAACAATAAATGTCCCCGCGATGGAACTCGCATTTCGAGCCTCACTCATAAACAAAGGGCCATTCGTCCCTGCAAAACGCCATCACCATGATATCTGTCTCCACACCCCAGTCAGTCCAACTTCACCGACATGGAGCAGGATCCACATATCCTCATACTAGTCCATAATACAGCGACAACAAATACGAGGGCGGATGCCCAATACCGAGAGCAGGCGTTGGCTCATTTACAATTTGTTGGCACGCGCGTTGAAGTTGACACCCGCGATACTTCGAAGGAGAACGGAGGGAACATAGAAGAGAATTATCTCCCGCAAAAAAGACCCCTGGGTTTCTATAGTTCCGACGATGAAGAAGATGAGGAGAGAAGAAAGCGAGCATCTCTGGGAGAAGGCCCGGTTGTGCAGGTTGAGAGTTCTCCAGGTAGGTGAAGAAAATTTTGTAGAGCTTCTAATTGTCGAAGTATTTAACTAACTGCAGGTCTTTCGGTAGTATATATCCCCATGAGCTCATTCAAAGGTCTGTCGGGTACTCCGTTAGCGTACTCTCTTTCGCCAGCCATCAAATCTACAGCACCCGAACTATCGACGTTCATATGCGATCCCAGCCTTGGAGCAGGCGGACAGTCCCAAAACTTTCCTTCACAGCATGCCTTCACACTAGAACCTGTCACACCTCAAACGGCCCGCCCGAGTATATCGAGGGTATCCGAAACTGTTCTTCAACCAGTCTATCAACGATCACCTTTTGATTTACATAAAACGCCTGAAGTGCCTAATGTTTCCGTAATACCGGAGACCGTTCTGCGACCAGCTGGTGTTAGCGACTCTGTGATGTCCGGGTATTCAAGCCCAATCGAGTACGATTCGTCGCAGTTGGAAATTCCAGATTCTCAACCTACGCCACCGAGAAAAAAGACAACTGCTAGTTCATCAGCTCGTACCGTTGAATCCGACCCGACGGAAGATTCTACGATCACGCATGTGTCTCAATCTCCTCCATTTGCCCCCAAACAACTAAGCCAGGAGCACAGAACCCCATCTAGTTCGCAGGCCGTTGCTTTTGTAAACAAAAGGACTATATCATCCGTAATCGAAGTTTCGCCTCTTCCTCCATCGTCCCCAAACCAGGTTACTCCAACCGCGCGAAGGATTCTTCAGGTTCATCCGCCCCCACCCAAGTTCTCGTCACTCTCCCCGGTCTCTCCACTCGAGCAATATTCCTTCCCAGAGACGGCTACCTCACCGGACAGACTCCCCCAGAGATTCCCCCTCTTCACCGGCCTGCCAGTTTCACCACGCTCTCTCCTAGCATATCTTCTCGAACAGGAGCTTGCATCAATTGATAAACAAGGACTAGCATCTTCGAAGCTAGAAAGGCAGGCAATAAAAACCGACAAGAAGCGGGTTAATCATTATCTTGAACTTCGACAACTAGACGAATATAACATCACATCTCCACCTCCCGGAGTCGACAGCAATCCGAAACAAATTACCCCGATGATGGAAAAAATGTACACCCAAGCCAAACTTGAAAAATACTTTTGCCCAAAGCTATTCGCTCGAGATATGAAGAGGCGTGAACGAGGTTACTGGAGGATGGATCTAAGTAGGTGGCCAAAGCCGAAAAGAGGCAATGAGAACACTAGCAGGTTTAAGAGTACTGCGGAGAAAAAGCATGGCTTCTGGACGCGGTTGGCCGGATATGTGAAGGATGGCAAATTGGGAGAGACGAGGTTGTTTTTCGAGTCTGAGAATGAAGGCGCTGGCGACAATGTTGGTGATATATTAAGGTTGTACTGCTGGGGCGAGGTCGCGATCCATGTAAGTTTCATATCCAGTCTCCTGCGCCTCTGCCTTGAAGGTTTCTCTAATATCATCGGTGAACAGATCTGGATTATACTCTACGCAATAAGTGATCGTATTGTCTCAGAGCTTGCTCTCCAGTGGGTTGATTCTGGCGGCCACCTCGTTATCGAAATGTAGAGAGGTCTAGTCAGCACTATATTTCTTTCCGTCTATTTTCTGTTCTTGGAGTTGGGAGTTCGAGTCATCGTGTGATGAATATGAAGAGACTTGATTATGAACCGGCATATTATTGGAGTCTTGTTAGAATTTAATGATACCCTACCTAGTTTTCCTTCTGTAGATTTTTAATTTGAAGACAACTATAAAGCCATTTGCAAGAGGGTAATTCGGGGCCCATTTAGCAAAACAACATTTCCGTGGTACCGTAATATAAAATGTGATCTCAAGCAGCTTTTGGATGAGAGTTTACTCGTAGATGATCAAAGGAAGAGGCGCAAGGCAGCAACGTTGACTTGATGTTGGTTTTCCTTTCATGTTCCTGTTTAATATTGTTGGTTGTTAACTCAAGCTTCGAAACTCGAGGAAAACACTTTCTAAAGATCAAGTTCCCTAGGATCAGTGAGAGAGAGATGTTTGATGTTACTGCTTTAGTAATTCCATGATCTAGACATGAAAAATAAGCATCGTTACCAGTACTTGAGTACATATTCTCTAAATATTCTGCTGTGCGAATTGATGTCTTGATGCCTAGTGTTTTAACTCGTGAAACAGCAGTCTTGGTTCAAAATGAGGACTAGAAATGATTCTATAAATGCAATGCAATGTGCAGCTGCTGTGCCCTAATCTTACTCAAGATGCTTCGGCCCTAGAATTGATAGCTCGATCTTTGGACTAACACCAACGAAAAGGGTTAAATTCTCAAATTATAAGTGGTTAGGGAATTTCGTCCTCTCTAGTTTCTACCGTCCCGACGAACGAGATGAAATCGCCAACATTGTTAGCCTTTTCCCCTTTATTCATTCTTTACATCACTCTTTCTTCCTGCGGAGACATGAGATGGGAAGGTTCAGACTGTTGGCTTGGCCTCTACCGATTCGAAAACTACAAGTCCGTCGCCATCGGTGGCTCGGATACCCAAGAACTACAACCGCAACTGGATACCTGCATCACCCTCGCCGGCGATTGGGACAACGTAATAAGCAGCTATAGAGTCGGTGGCGACTGTCTCTGTCAATTCTTCGACGGACCCAGCTGCGATAATTTTATATTTGACGCTTTCGCACGAGGGGATCCCTCGTTAAAAGCGAACGGCGGGAACCAGAATAAAATCAGCAGTTACAGATGTTCTTCTACTTATGGTGCATCTTGTTCGATCGATCTCAAGTATGAAGATGGCCGGCTTCTTCAAACTCTTGTACCGTTGTATAATAACCCAGGTGGGGAGAATATATGTTGGCATATGGGAGATGCAGCTCTGGGCAGTACTGCGAAGATTTTACAACGGAATTGTAAATGCCAGTATTGGACCGATGGCGGCTGCAATGGGGATACGTTCTTCACGTACAGACAGGTTGGGTGGGGGGCGGAGGATGTTAGTTTGGCAGGAAATATGCTGGGGTCTATGATGTGCCAGGTTCTTTAGCAAGCTGGTTAACTCGTGGAAGGAAAATGGCATTTAGTTTACGAAACGAGAACGGCTTTGGCACACTTGCGTGGTGGAATCCGTGCCATTTCCAAGGAATTAACCGGTGGACCTGTACATACTTAAATCTACGCTTGGGTGTGGCAACACCCAGTATATCTATAATTTATTTCATTAACAGATCTAGATATCTTTCCAACAAACGGAACAAGAGGGCGGAGTGTCACAAGTTAACTGCCTCCTGTCTACGTCTACCGTTTCATTAATCACATACTTTAAACTCTAAAATTGTATTATTTTAGGCACATTATTTCCATCAATCCAAAATGGAGGGCAAAGATTCAAATGGACTGAGACACGAATCAGATGATATGAAGACAGGACGGATAGATTTCGAGGGACGGTATTGATGAATATCTCAAGCTTCATTTTATCATACTCAACGCGGAGTCTTATATCAAATCTCTATATTGCATATATTGCACAATGAGATCTCAAGATCTTGCTACACGCACATTGACCCTTTTCATTTGCACGCTATGGATAGCCACCAGCAAATGCGATGTTCCAACCGATGAAACTGACAAAGTCTGGAACACAAAAACTTGTCGAGTAGGCCTCTATAGCGAAGGAGATTTTGGAACGGATCACGCATTTTGGGCAGAAAACGTATTCGACTGGTACCCCGCCAACCCAGACGGCTCCCCGGCATGCATCCGAACAGCAGATTTGATATATCACGATAACTCCGACATCAACAAAGGAGAATCCCTGGAGAATTCGATAAAGAGCTACCGGGTCGCAGGAGATTGCTCGTGCAATTTCTTCGATAATAACGATTGCAGCAATTCCATCTT
Organism: Orbilia ellipsospora; assembly: GCA_036971675.1. Classification (NCBI taxonomy): domain Eukaryota; kingdom Fungi; phylum Ascomycota; class Orbiliomycetes; order Orbiliales; family Orbiliaceae; genus Orbilia; species Orbilia ellipsospora. Next base: position 1,253,504 of record JAVHJO010000004.1, read on the forward strand.
CACCGCCGTATACCGCTTCGACAGCGATCTCTCAAAGTCTCAACACGATAACTTGATTTCCTCCTTCAACTGTGTTCCAGATGGCGGCTCATCATGTCATTTACAACTGTGGCAGAATAGAGACCATAAAGGGCGTGATTACTACCAGAATCGGCCAATGTCACTTAATCCACCAGACTTCTGCTTCAATCTCCCTGACACACAAGCCTACAAACAGTCACAGAGTAGCTATGACGCCAACGATTGCTTTCTTTGCAAGTTTTACTCTCAACCGGATTGCGGGGGGGATGTGGTGTGGTCAGTAGGGGACTCAATTCCTGCTGGAGATGGATCAGTGGATAACAACCCAGACGACCCGTGGGTCGTGAGTTATCGCTGCGAAGATCCATCGTAGTGGTGCTGACTTGCATAGGGGAATAAGCGTTTACAGGTTTAATCTTGGGTTTACATATATGAAATGACGGTTTCTTTCTTTGAAGATCTTTAGAAATAATTACAAAGTTCTATAACCTAGTCTTGTTGTTTAAAAATACACACTATCAATTCTTTCGTTATTTTATTTAATTCTAGATTGATACTTTTTCTTTCTAATTTTTGAGTATTGGAATGAAGTTCTGAGAGATAGTTTACATTATTTGACGTATAAAAGTTTGTCATATGCTATGAAGGCTCTTTCCGAGAAACCTCTTCGACATATTTTTAACCCGTAAAAGCTATAATGTAATACTTGAAACTTCGTTCCTGGCCCAAAGTTTCATATGTCATCGAATCAGCGCTAACTGCAGCGAAACCAACTAACTGTGAAAACCATAAAACTAGTAAGGAAGTCTCATGTGCCACAAGTACGACCAACCTAAGCCACTTCATTATCCATCCCTTTTTATACAGTATAAAACCTACATCTAATACGAAGTTACGTACATGTATAGCCGTTCTCTTCCTAGATACTTGTGTTGATATCACGATAAATTACAACGTTGTATATGGTTGATTCAAAACTTCTGCGCAGCGTATTTCGTAGAGTCTAATTTACCGGCATAGGGCCTATATCTGGCGAAGTTACATAGATGTAAGGTTTTGTTGGGATAAATAAAACATCAGTCTATAGAGCCTTAATCAAATACGAAAGAGTAAGTAGATCGATGTAAAATTTTCGATATTGTTCATATCTTTGAAAAGCCAATTATCCTCTTGATGTTACTTCTCGTCTCTAATCATGAATCTATGTCAGCATAAGACTAAAGGCTCACATTTACTCCACAATGAAGTACCTTCTAGACGTTACTTTGGTTTTCACGTTTGAAATATTATTTACCCAAGCACTCATTCTCCCACCGCCATTTGGTGCCAATACACCAAACCTAGCTCATGGATATTCATATGCAGACAGCCAAGAGACCGGCCCCGTCACAGATGTTTCAACAGCGAATGCTCCGGGAACTCACACCAGACAAATCAACTACCTCACAGCCCAATGCCAGATGGGACTGTGGGATCACGGTTTCGATAACAAGCTCGGCCCCCATGACTGGATCACACACTCGGATCCGAGCCAAGATGGACATTACCAAGGCTATATCATTGACGACGTCGGTGAAGACACTTGCGTCGACCTTAAAGTGTTATTCCCGACCCTGCCAAACACAGTCTCCTCCTACAGAGTCACAGGATATTGCGAGTGCGACTTTTTCGACGACCCCGGGTGTAATAACTTCCGATTCAGCGCGTTCAATCGGGAAGATAATAGCTTGAATACTAACGGACCGGATAACGATAACTTGGAGAGCGTGAGATGTCGGACGACGAATCATGCGGAACAGGTGCAGAATTGCGCTTTAAACTTCTTTGCCAATAGCAATCATATCATTATACATGATTTGATTGACGCTAAGAACCCGGAAGATTGGAGCGCTGCGGCGGGTATATCCGGCTGTCGTGTGTTTCCTCCAGGGACCCCTCTAATATCAAATATGAGAATAGAGGGTTGTACTTGCATTTTCTATGATGATGTTGACTGTCGGGGGAACCAGATATTGTGGGTTGGGAATGGTGGTGTTACTGATCAGTATGATGTATTGGAAGACGCCAAACTTAAGAGCTACCGGTGCTGGGCGCCTTGGGGCATTATTTATACGGCAAGGACCGATGATACATTTTCAAACCCGAAGTTAATCTAGTGTTATATAATTTTGACCTCTTCGTTACAATCTTGAAAGGATATAAACACTTTAGTTCCAGGTATGGCTTCATAGCCATCGTAGTTATATCCAATATTTAAGTAATTAGAATATACGAGTCTCGAGCTGACGGAGTCTACAAAGATATTTACATCCCATTAACGTAATAGTAGTTAGTACCCTGTGATCGTAATAGGTAGTGGAATGATTGAGAGGGCTCAGACACTGGTTTTCATCAATGACTCGCTAAAATGCATGGCGCAGGCATTGCTCCTCGTCGCAATATTCCAACGGTAAACTTACTGGCACTTGATCATCAATCATCTCATTTGATATCCAGTTGCATCGATTGAAGTTAACCACCCCACCCAATTCGGTGGCATCACCCGACCTTGGAACTTTTGAATAGCGAATTGAATTCGCAGTGTATGCGCCGTTGAACTTCCGTGTTGTTCAAACACACCCACGGTAAAAAGGACACTGCGCTGGTAGTTTAAGAATCAATAAAATGCAAAATAAGAACAGGTGCTCAAGGTAATCAGGCCGCAGAAACCGTGACATCATTCGTTCTGTCCGCGAAATGCACCAAAACCAGAATTCATCGAGCGCGGGGAGGACGAAGATCATTCCGCAGTGGGAAGCCGAAGCGAGAAAATCCCGAGCCTCGTCTCCCGCGACATTTCTATTGTTCACCGTCTCCAAGAGATAACACCATATACAGTCTCAATTATACTCTCGAACATGTGAAGTACGCCTCGCAAGCGATACAGCGGGCCAACAATTTCCCGTCTAACCACATTCCGTCTACTGATTACACCATGGCTCGGAAACCCGTGATCCGAAAAACTTTCCAGTCATTTTCGCCGAGCTATGAGGGAAACCGCAGACTATACCCCGCCGTGGAATGGAAGTCAAAAGGCGGCTCCATAGCTGATCATCCCAATTCCAGGCCTTCTGCACCGTTGGAATCCACGGCATTAGCTCATAACGGTAACGATCGATTGCCAGCACTGTCCGAGCTGACCAATGTCGCTAACAAAGAGCGACGATCATATAGTTTAAGTTTAAACGGTTGTCACTGCGCTGATAGTATTCTCGCACATATTGAGTTTGTATTTGCAATTAATTGCAATTGTATACATGGGGCATTTGCTCGCACTAACGCAGTCTTGTATTGAAGCTTCGCTCTATGTGAGACTTCTCCGCGTGATTAAGCAGTATACACCTACCAGCACTAGCACCCACTAAGGAATAAAAAAAAGAAAAAAGGAAAAAAGGGAAAATCCTTTTTGATTCGGTGATAGTAGCTCGGGCTAGGCGTAGGCTAAGCCCGCCAAAGCAAACCGCAGGGTCCTTCCGGCCGATCTTGATTGATAGCGGATATTGGTGTCTTACAGCCATCGTCGTGGCTCTTCCCACGCTCCGGAGCGCCGGTTCCACATGGAGGGTATTTTAAGCCATGCGTCGCCTTCGGCGGGCTCCAGAAACGGTTCGCGATCGGGCGAAAAGTCTCGTCCCGTTTTTTTAACTTTCAAAAAGGTTTATCTCATTATCAACTGCACATTATCACAATCATCTCATCCGTGAAAAGCAGCAGGAAATAATGGTGGCGGTCGCGGGTGTACGTATTCATGTAAAAGGAAATTAATTTTGTGACGATTGAACCAAAAGGCTACCTTAAAAAAAAAAAAGATCGCTGAAAATCGAATCGCACTCGCAGATATATATTCTGCGAGATGCTACTGCAGCTGAAGGCAAAATATCGATAGATCCCACATACTACATTTACATTATGCAGGGTCTTGCGGTGTGTATCGTCGGTGAATGGAGAGTTTGATACGATCCCACCGAGAAAAAATAACAGAAGGCGAAAACATAGTACGTATACCTATCGATACACCGGAAATCATCCTTATGTATTCGGAGCTAAATTGAGAGGTGTATCCAATCGTCCGTTCAAGAAAAAATCGAGCTATACCATGACCGACTAATGATTACCAATAAATACATAACGCGATCGATTATGGACCCGGGTGGGAATAAGTTTAAGGCAGACTTTATTTCTGTCGAGGACGTAGAGGGGTGTTGCATTGAAGGGCGGTCATGCGAGTTTGTGTGAGTGAACATAGTAACATGTGGGAGAGAGGAAATCCAAAACGTGCACAATGGGAAAAAAAGGCCGTGCATGAGACGAGAAAAGAAAAAAGAGTAAGATTGAAGTCCTGAGGCAGCCATGAGATAGAACAAAACTCCGACACGTGCCAACGAGACAAGAAATGTTTTGTGATTAAAAGGTTCAATGTAAAATGAAAAAAAAGTGGCAAAAGGATAACGAGGCAGCAGCTTTTTCCTGTTACAATGCATTGACATATTCGCGTAAATAGACGAGCGCGGACGAAGGAGGAGAGAAAATCTTACAAAAGAAGAAAGGATATGATGAAAGCAAAAGGACGATAGACTATAGACATTGCAATTCTCTCGCTTGTGACTGTAAAAATGAAAATTTATGGCGAACTCCGAAAAAGCAGATGTAAAAAAAAAAAAAAACATCATATCCATGTATAAACGTAATAGCAAGAAATGCGAAACCCAAACATTAAAAATATGCTAAAAGATGACCGAGGTTTAAAAATCAAACGAACCCGCAATGAATATGTAACACCGAAGGAAATTAAAATAGATCGCTTGAAACAAAGGGTGTGATACTTCTACTATCGTGTCTTTCTCCCAAAAGATATAGTCAAGCCGAAGCAGGTGTTCTCTCGTTGGCATTCTTGCCGAACAGCCATACTATCCCACCACCACGCCGGACTGCCCGCACCTATGTGCCCTGCCCGGAGAAACTGTCCATAAAGCTCCTCGTAGAAATGGCGGCCTAGATGCACCATGATTTTCTGCGCATCTGATTCGCCTCCATCTGTCGTAAAAGTCGGCAATGCAATCCTCGCATTCTTGACTTTATGGTACCCTAGCTCTTGCATTCGATGCAGAATCCTATCCGATGGCCTCGCGCTGAAAATATCGTTGTCCATTGGCGCCAGAACTCGAGACTCAATCCAATGCTTTGTGATATTCCCCGCTCTCGTTAAAGTCGGGTCGATGGTATGCAACTCCAACCAGCCTCCTGGTCGAAGTATCCGTAACGATTCTCGTAAAACTGCTTCCAGTTCCTCCGATTTGAGAACCGATGATAATGTTCTTGTGACGACTACGTCAAAGTAGTTATCCGGGAAGGGAAGGGGCGATGTTATCGAAGGCGTGTATATGTGATTGTGATTTGGAGGCATAATGTATTGGTCCACGGGATACTCTGGTTCTTCTGTCGATACGCTGAAGAATGTCGCATTGGGGTATTTCGCTGCTAGTACCCATCCGTCCGCTACAGGTCCATGCAAGTGAAGTACTTTTCTGGCTTCTTCTGGTCGAGCTTGCGATAGCGTATCATGCGCGGGGCTTTGCAGCTGCTTTCCAAATGTTAACCACTGAAATGCTACTAATGCCCATAGCCTCTGTTCAAAGAACAATATGGGGTCTAGCAATGCTTCCGGCGCATCTGCGAGATGATCGCATATCGAACGTAGCCCGGAGTTTTCTTTTCTCTGTAATTCTAATAGGAATGGCGAAGCGGGCGGGATTTTTCTCGAGTTGTTGAGGTCAAGTAGGATAGGTACCGATTCTGAAAGATGCATCTCGTCCATGCGAGGCATACCATCAGGCCCTAAGCAACTTTGATCCAAGATAAGAGGTATCTCTGCTGTGCTACTCGTCGCGGAGTTGCGACCACTATGAATGGTGGGAGGTTCAGATATTGTGTCATTCGACGAAACTCTTTTCGACCCAGCGTCTGTCTCATTATCGATCCAAGAAAGACCTTCCATCTCATCTTCCTCTTCAATAGTTGGCGTCATGGGATCCAGATCCCAGTCCGCGTTTTGCCGCGGTCCTAGTGGCTTCTTATGCAGCATCGGCGCAAGTTTTGGCAATGGCGGGATTTCAGGTCGTCTCAAGACTGGGGTCTCCGGTGACGATGGAGGAAATGGATAAGTTGATGTTGGCGAGAGTGGGCTTTCGCATCTAGTAAAGCGTAGTTTGAGAATCAATTCTATCCTCATATCCATAAATAACACCAAACAATAAGCATACCTTGGTTCCCTTGCAGCCCGCAGGATCCTCTGTTTGAGGTCAGCTTCGTCCAGTGGGGTTGCTGCAAAAATATTTGCCGCAGGAGCTGTTTTAGAGCCTGTCCGAGCGTGGAATTTATCTGTATGTGACGAAAAGGTATCAGCACTGCAAAGTACTAAAGTATATTCCATGTATTTGCGGAGAGTCGGAGTAATTCAACGGTTGGCTTATCATGTGCTAGGTACGCTAGGTACCAACCAGTACGCCTCGCGCGATTTTCCCAGCAAAAGTAACCATTTTGTTTGTTCGATACTTTGGGGGAACTGGTAGCAAATGTCTATGCAACCTCAAAGTGCATAAACTGCGCAACAAGAAAGTAGAGAATACAGTTGGTTGAAATCGATTCAACCAAGATTTTAAAAGATAAATCGGTATTTTTAGGAAAGAACCCCACCTTCTAACCAAGAACTGTCTTTTAGCTGCACGCTAGAGCTTCTTGAACTGTGGCCGCTTAAAAATCCAGGTTTTATCGAAAATGAGCCGAATTTCGAAGACCTCGTTGAAGAGTGGCTATCAACTCGCTCCAGCGGTCCGGGCGGTGGGTCGTTGTCATCCATTAGCTGTAATGTAGGCGTGCTCGACCGACTGCTGGGTTTTCTGCTGAAAAAATTCCTTGCTAATTGTCGTGTGCTCTCCTTCTCTGGAGACTTTAAAGATTTGACAGATGGTTTTCGTGATGTCGAGCCTGCGGTTGACTGCGATCCGGTGCTATCTCGCTTTCCATTTGACGATGATGCCGAAGCTATCGAATCGACTGACGAGGTCGAAGCTCCACCTGACGAACCATCTCTATCTCTCGGCCTTGGAAATATTTTGGTATGGTCCAAAATACCTCCTTCACTGATACTCCAAGGCATTTTGAAAGGAAAGAAGATTAAAAATGTATTTGTCGTTAGGGCGGGTACCTTTGGAGTTCGCGAAGTGTCGTTGTACAGTCGAAAGGTTGACTACATGTATTATTCACCTGATCCACAAGGGAACAAGGCGAGGAAGGATAGCAGACGGGCCACCGTCTGATATATTCGGGAAAATTACGCAGTAGAATCCGAGTAAATAATAATGCGGCAAGAAACAAGAAGGAAAGAAAAACGGAAAGAGGGAAAGGCGAGTGTTTTTCTTTATTACCACCCTCGAAAATGCAAGGAAGAAATTAAAGCAAATAGTTCCCAGCAGAGAAAAAAAAGCTTAAAATTGACGTCTCGCTTCGCTCCCCAAAAAGAAATGAAGAGATCAGGCCTTTATCAGTTGCTAGCTAGCAAAGCAATGCCTTTCGGTGGGAGGAAAACTTGGTTTGGGATTCGCTCATAATTCCTGATTACCAAGATCCATAGTTCGTAATCGTAATGCAGTGGTCAAGGCTGAAGGGGGTCCTCTTCCAGTTGGTTGTTCGCCTTTCTTTTGTGAAAGGAAAAAACAAAAGGGTTTGAAAAACTTCTTCGTCCGGCTTCTTCTCAGTCGTCCGTAGCTGCCGCCCACTGCAGGGTCGGGTTCTAGCTCATTCGGCGGCCACCGGGACTTTTCTCCAGATGGGCGCCTCCCCTTCGGACTTTGTTTTTTTCTTTTAAATTGTTATTTTTGTTCGTGTGGATCGTGGAGGGTGTGATATCTTTGGGACCGCTCACGAGAGGAGGTGAAGTGGGAAGAGCGCTCGCTGCAGAAAGAATGCAAGCTGGTGAAAAAAAAAAAAGAAAGAAAGAAAAGCAAGATGGAGAGGGCGCGAATCGCGGAGGCTGATTTGACGATTGAGCTGGCTCGAAATCGCTATGCATTCATTCCCAAGAGAAACAAAAAAGAAGGGACCAGTTCCAGGGAATTGTTTAGCTCCAGTAGCTTGATCCAAAAGCGAGGAGGCGAGCGATGGACCTTTTGCTTGCAATACTTCCCAGCCCACAAAACACTAAACCATTGAAGGAAATGAGATCTTCCAGGACATAAATTTCCACCACCCAACCAGCAAAATACTGCGCGACGTTCTGTTTTAATAATTTGAGTCCTTGCAAGAAATGTTTGTGAGACTTCGAGTAAATGAAGAGGGAATTTTTAAAAAGGCTGGGCTGGTTGGTGCGAAGAGAAGAATAGCCCCGAGAGTTCCAAAATGGCTAAAGATGGTAGAAGGAGACCGGTTGACCGTCTTCGAGTCCATCTCTCCAGTCTGGCCACTCCGCCGATGCGCATGCATGTCTTTCCTTCTTCCCCAGCTCCTGGCTCTTCTCTTCCCAATGGCTTCCTCCTCCCCGGTGACCATGTGAGTACCATTCCCTGTCAAATCACAAATCCCTATTTAGAATATTAAGCGACTGGCAGCTCTGGTGCAAAGGGATTATAGGAAGTTGCAGCGAGAAATCCGAACACAAGCCTCCCCGGATTGGAAGAAAATCCCAAACCCATGCAACCAAAAAGGCTCCCAGCAAAAAACAGCCCGTCATCCCAAAAATCCCGACAAAAAACTTGTCTGTCAATTCATTTGCTGATAAAAAGCAAATCCGGACTCGTGGTTGACCGCAAGAAGTGTTCAGACACGAGGGCCATGACTCCGTAAAACAAGCGGGGCACGTTTTACCGGCCGATGACATTGGATTTTCGCGATGCCATTGATTCGTCCTTCCCCCCATGTCTTTCCGAGATGACCATCCTGTCCCCCGTCCGTGTTACATCAGACCGTCTATAAACACGCCCGACGCTTCCTTATCGTACGAAGATCAAGGAGGCGATTGACGGCAAATTCGAGGAGGTAGCCGAAGAATGTCTCTCCATCGCGAAAAATCACCATTTGCAGCAATTGAAACGAAATTGACCAAAATGTGACCGGCCGCGTAGACTTCCAATCAATCCGTTGGCCGAATTTTGTGTGATGGTGTGAAGCGCGATAAGTGGAGAGGAGAGGAGATGAACAACAGAGAGCCTCCTGGCTCGCCAGCCCTGTCTTTCACCAAGCAAGGGCCCTCTCAATCACCACCACCTTTGCCCAAGAGAATGGGAGTTTCGTTTGAAAAGCTCGCTCGCTGGGTTGCTCGTCGCAAGTGTAAAGCAAATTGCGACATTTAATTTCCCATTGGCCAGCCTCCCCGAGCATTGTCTTCCTCACGAGCCGACATTCGAATGACCATGGGATCCCTCCTCAAATCTTACGAGGCACCAGTTTAGCCATGCTATAGACTGGCACTAAAAAGTTCGAAATTAAATCGTCTGAATTAAAGCATGGAAGAATTCAGATGCATACCCGTAATACGCCGCGGCTGGTTTTGGTCGATGTACCCCGCGTCGTCAGCAGTCGTCGTTTCTTATCGTAATAACTTGGGCCGAGGTCTTTTCTCCTTCGACAACACGAGTTGTCGTTCACATTCTCCCCGATAGACTCGGAAACATCGCCTTTTGACTGGCTTGCACCATCAAAGCTGCAATTCAATTGAAACACAACGTTACAAGATATTAAAAATGAAATGAAAGGTGGTCAATCCAACTCCACATGCATCCAACATCATACAACCAAGTTGAAGCTAGAGAAAATCCCCAACTTGGGCTATTATGAAACCATGAAAGCCAGGCTCTGAGAGCTAGCCGACCTTGCCGGATGCATATGCACTCCACAATCCGATTTTAATTGTGGCGAAAAAACGACCTTGCCTGAGCTCGGATGTCTTTGCGATGGATCGTATGACCACTTTTGGAGGCTAGCTACCCTGTTCGAGAAACATTTTAACATTGCTATTATAGCAGAATGTCATAGTAATAGTGCTATATATTATTACTCTTCTTTTATCCAAGTCAACTTTTTGCGATAAAGCTATGGATACGCGAAGCTGCCTTCATACTCTGTCATTATCACTGTCTCAAAAAATCGTTTCTTCGTATTAGAAATATTCTTCTAAGCTATTTCAATGAGGTGGTAGCTATAATGCTTTTACGTTAAAACCCCGCAGATACCCACAGAAATATTCCGCCTAACAATAATGTAAAAAAATGTCCTGATTATCAGCGGCTGTGGCGCCCGCCGCCGCAAGATAAAGGAGAATCATTGATCAGGTTATCGAGCTATATAATCAAGCAGAAAAATATATACAATATCCCAGTAACTTTATCGAGAAATACTTTATAGGTTAGAATATACCGGTCTTGTCGAACAAGGCCCTACCGTGTCGAGACCAGAATATACAGGGATTTGATAATAAAATGAATTGAGAATATTTGCAGGGACAACGTTAGGCCTCAAGAATTGAATATGCCTCAGATGTAAAAAAAAAAAATCCCGCTCACTGTTGTATCTTTTATCAGGTGTTATTAACCCTACTTGCCGCATAACCTTTCCGTTCCCATTTCGAAAATTCTCAAACAAACGAGTCTAGTCCATGACAGAGACTTGAACGCCGAGTTTACACCTAGCCTCGGAACTAGACAGCGTTTATACCATAGATACGAAACAATCTGATCTATACACAATGTTAATATAGTATCTGTCGGGATACTTCATTTAGGTTCCCGAAACTTCAAAATTACAAAACCCCGAGTAACACGTTTCCCGCTAGGTTAATATTCAGGAGACTTGCCAAACCGCTTCCTTTATTTAACGGTTCGATTTACGGATAAAACGAAATCCCAGGCTCCTATTGTGATTGAATTGTTCCTGTTGCCAGCCCGCTTATAATAACGAAGTTGCTGCAAACTAGCAAGTAACGAGATCAATTGCTCGGAACGGCCATTAAGTACTGAGCTTTTCACAGGAAGAGGGGGGTCCTTCTTCGACCAAATTAAGCTCGGAGCTACCCGAATCCTTATACTCACCGTATTACTTTTTAGCATGGATAACAGATACTCAAAAGATACACAAGAATGCGCTCTTCTATCCACCAATCTTTGTAAAAAAATATGCTCCTCGATACCCCTGAAGTACACACCGAATCCAATTCCCGCTTAAGACCATTAATGACCGTTATATTGATCGACATGCAGCTTGCAGCTCGCATACTAAAATACAACAACCAGGACTAGGAGAACGAACACCTAAAGGGACGGCCGTGCGCCACCGTGTACTGTACCAGACCTCCACCTCTGGTATGCATGTCTTACGTCAAGCTACCAAAAGCCATCCGTCCTGTCAGGAGCTGCAAGCCCAAGATAATGTATAGCCCTAAATTTTTGAAAATTGTATTTTTTATCCTCCAGTAGGTACATATACATATGCCCCCTATCTCTACAGTCAATTGTCTAAGATCAAAACAATATCCTACCTATAATTAAGAATTTATTAAAAATATCAGTACGCCGTGCTGCAGGTACACACTTAAATGTACGTCTATCGTGCTGCAGGTCCGAAATCTCAGGGACCATACTTACCAAACTTACTCACTTGATTATATATACAGCACAATCAGCTAAGACTAAAAAGAGTTATAGGTACAATGTTTCATACTTGACCCCCATTTTAAACAAATCCATGCTTTTCAAGTTTGATACTAGTGGACGGATACGAATACATACACTTTCATCATATCTCGATCAAAGTTTTGCAAATTGCAGACATCACACCAAAAGATGCCTAAAAAGCTAGGAATGATACATAAGTAACCCATATCAAAAGCATGACTCTAGCACGAACATGCGGGTGTGACCCTTTAAACATCGAAGGCTTGCATTAGAGCCCAAATTCGAATGATATTAAACTCTTGAATATATCGATATTGGACTGACTAATAATGAAACACACTAACCCCGGTACCTTATAGCTTAGTTCACGTTCTTCGTACTTCACATTATGACATTCGAGGTTCATTTAGCACACTGTCATTCGCATTTCAAAAGCATCTCCCCATCATTAAATAAAAGCTTTTCATGAATAAAATAATCTACCAACTCATCATAAATATATAAAAAATAAGAAACAAAAATTGTCATAAATACTCCAAATCATGAATCTTAACATAAACAGAAATTAAAATGCAACCGCTGATGAGAGGGGAGAGAAAGGGGTCAAGCTAACAAACCAAACCTCCACAGATAGAAGAAAAACCGATAACAAAGAAGAAGAAGAAGAAAAAGTAGAAGAAAAAGAGAAAGGAAACTTAGCTTAATCCCTATCCATTTTATACACGAATGCTTAAATATTTTTATAAAAAAAAGCCAAAAGAATACAAAGAAGCTCAGGTTTTCTCTCTCTCTCCATCCGCGCACCCCATCTCGGCCTCTCAACTCTCTGCTTCGAATTTCAATTACAGAACCTCACTGATAATCTTCGCAGCCTCCTTATATGTCGCCAACAATCTCTCACACTTCGTTCTCTCGCTCTTGATATTATCATCCTCATACAACAGATCCTCGAAGTACTCCTCCCTATAAAGCTCGCTCACCAGTCGGTTCTGCACCACATCTTTGCTGTGATTCACCAACAGGTGCATGATAGCTTTAGGCACCTGATCAGCGATCATTTCTCGCACAATGTTGAAGTATGAAGAGATTAGTTTGCGGATGAGTTCTGTTTCCATCTGTTCTCGTTCCGAGAGAGCAGGTTCCTCCTAAAATTATTAATCCCCATTAGCCGCCATTCTTGTATATGGAAGGGATCTGGGGAATGGAACTTACGAAAGTTGGAGGAGCATCGTAATCCGGCACAATCTGGGGTGATGGTTGCGCGGCAAAAACTGGAGCTTGCACGGTAACGTGTTGTGGCATGATAGCATTCGACGCCTCCTGCTGTCTCATAGCTTGTGCTAACCCGCTCGGTGAATTTCTCGCGGGGATTCCACCAGTCATACCAGGTGGGCCGTCCTTGCCGCCGAAAAAGTAAGTAAGGAAGGAGTCTTTTTGACCCAAACTTCCAGCGTGTGATGCCGTCGAGGGAGATCTGGGCCGGCTGTGTGACCTTGCCAAGTTCGTTATCGATTCCATCTGTTGTGCTACCGGAGAGATTCCACGGTGAGGGACGTCGCCGTTTACATCTTCGAGTTCAGGCGACTCGGTACCGGTTCCATTGACCGATAATAGTGAGTTCGGCTGCGAGCAAGTCACGATTAGATAAATCTCATGATCATGTTGGACCAAAACTTACCCTTCTCTTATCGGCAACCCTCTTCTCCCTTCTAGCTGCGATGGCAGCGGTCTTCTCCTTCTCTTGTTTACTAGATATAACCGACGACATGGCGCCCGCAGCACCTAGGAAATTAGGATGATTCGTGTTGATGTAAGCTCTCTGTATTGCGATCAAGCTCTCCACATATGTTGAAGCCGGGCCCAGTCTTTCTCTGAGCAAATCCGACACAACCTCAATCAATTTGGCCTGTAGCCTTGGAAACCTCGATAGTTCATTATTGCCACAGGTGTGGCAGATCTTAATTAACTCCTCGTAAACAAGCTCCACACATCTTTGACTCGGGCCTTCCAAGAGTCTGATCTGCGGTTTGACCAAAAGATCAAAGGCGAGTTCGGGCACGAAGAGCGAAGGACGAGGACCTGTAGAATTTCGAATTGCAGTTCTGATATCCGATGCTGATAGATTCGTGGTGGGGTCTATCGATTCAAGAGAACCACCAAACACATTATTGAAAATATAGTAGATACGTGCACCACCGCAGAGTTCCTTTGTCGAAATTTCCGAAGAAGTACCATCGATTGAGGATATGAAGCTCCCCGCAAATTTTGTCATTAATTGTAAAATCAGGGAGCCCTGCAATTATTAGCGAAATTCTGGTAAGGTCAGACAAAGAGAGGTGTGGGTGGTCCCTTACTCTATGCTCCTTCCCGCTGAAATGCATATCACCGTACGAAGCGAGTTCCTGCTGCGTCTGACCCATGAGTGTATTCAAGCGAGCTTTAATATCCGGAAGTCTTTCCCTAATGTGACCCATGAGAGTCTTTCAACAAGAACATTAGTCAATATCACTCTCCCTTCTTATAAGCTACCCCTTCAGGAGAAGGGGGTTGGGGGTAGGAGGAGAGCTGATAAGTGAGCATTCCGTATACGTACAGTATTGAGAGATCTCGCCAAAAACTGCGTTCCACAGCGATGTGACATATTTCTATACGCAGCGTGATGTCTAAAGAATTCTTGCTCAGCAGCTAGAGCGTCCTGCAAGCTCTTGTTTCCATTGATATCCTGCTGGCTTCGATTCACCACACCGATGAAACCGAGCTTGAGAGGATAAACGCGTCCGGAGAGGATATCCAAAGCGTTCGTGCCGTGATCCATCAAGTCGAGTTTTGTCAAAACACCAATTGTTCGCCTGCCCTGTGCGTCGACTTGTCGTGATAGCTTGAGAGCTTCGGAGTTGACGAGATCGACATTGGCGGGACTGACGGCGAGGATGATACTACAAAAGAACACCTAGTTAAATACAAATTATGTGCATATAATGCACGTGGAGCGCATACCTGTTTGGTTTCGCGATGTATTCCAAGATCAAACTTCGGGTCTGTTTCTCGATATCGGTAGGTTGGTCACCAATCGGCACCTTTGTGAGACCGGGCAAGTCGACCAAGGTCAAGCTGAGAACGTGAGGCGAGTAGATCTTTAAGTTGATGGGTTGTCTGTTGATGCCCTTGTTGTTACCAGCTATCCTAGCTGTCTCATTTTCGATCTCCTTCCGAACTTCGGTGAAATCGTAGTATTGGCGGCCGGGTATATGGTGGAATTCGGCCCTGCAGAAATCACAAGTCAAAGAATTTCGCGTTAGCGATATCGATAGGATAAAATGAAATGGTGAAAGAAAAGAGTTTCTTATATTGGTGGGGAGAAGAGAGTACATACCATTCTCCGGAACCACCAACAGCAGCTGGAGTGTGTGGTTCAATGCCATCTTCGCCAGGGACGTTGATGAGCTGTAGGACCAAGGGACGTCGAGTGACGATACCAGCGCCTCGGGGTAAGAAATCCCTGCCGACAATGTTCTCCAAGACGGAACTTTTACCGCTGGATTGACTGCCTACGACGACCTATAAGATATCGAAACCGATCACGGTTAGCTATCATTTTCGGAGCCAAGGTGAAGCGTGTATCGAAGGTGTGAAGGTGGGCACGAACGATTTGAGGGAGATCGAGCGAATCATTGCCGATGGTGTTGAAGACGAGATCCTACGGTTCGAATCAAGAAGTAGTGGTTAGCAGCTAGCTGAAAACTTGCTCGTCCGACTCGCGATGGAGACTACGATGGAGATGGACATGTCGGACATACCTGTAGCCGATTGACGGTTGTAAGCAACTCTTCTCCAAGAGCTGCCATGTTGCACAGACTGTCGCGGGGGAAAGATGAGATAAAAGAGTGAGAGGTCGTGAGATTGGAGTGAGCGAGTGAAGGACTCTAGCTACTGCTTCTGACTGCTACGCGCAGGGGCCTTTGGAGGTTGCAGCTGCTGTTGAACCGTCGAAAGCTGGAGAAGTTTTTTTTTTTTATGGTTGACGTTTTCCAGGAAGAGGAAGGGCCGTTTTGGTTGTTGTTCGATTTTAGACGATCGAAAGCTACCTCTTTTGGCCTCCTCGAAAAATTAAAAAATTAGAAAAATTAAAAAAGGTCGTTCGCAACAACCGAGAAGTTTCGGAGCCTTTCCTTTCAACCACAGTCGAAATTATTATTATACAAGTGCTGTATGATTATATATCAAGGAAGCAGGCCAGCTCACTCTGAGGAGGAGTAACAAGAAGAAAGAAGGGATATCATAATTCAGCATATGGCTGTCAGAATTTTCAAATATATCAGATCAATCGATCCCTATGCTTCTTCTGCTTCGATTTCTTTTCCGGATCAGACAAGAGAAGGAAGAAGAAAACATCTGCAGTCCGCTAATAAAAGCATCACGATTGGATATAGCAATGTTACTACGGAAATGTATACCTCCAGTCGACCCCTGTCGGCTGTGGAAATCGCTGGCAAAGTTCGCACGGGCCTGGCTTCTCGGCGGGTACCCAAGATGTAACTTCTGCCACACAGCTCCACCCTCCTCCCCCCGAAAAAGCCTCACAGACTAGTAGATGCAAGAGTTTGACGGATGTCTCGTTCATTGTTCCTGTCGATTTCTCGTCGAGGCAAGTCCAAGTTGAAGCGACAGGCAAGGTGAGTTGTCAAACAGTTACTTGCGCTAACTTTTCTGCACGACAATTTACATTACTACTTCTTCTTACCTACTTAGCTAGCATGAGCTGCCTGCTGCTGATGAGGCCGCGGGAGGGGCAAAAAACAACGTCGGATTGACGACATGCGCCACGGGACCTATTTGCCTGGTTTTGGTATCCTGGTTTTGGTTGGTTGTCGAAGCCACTCAATACCGCACTCTATAATAATGGGGACATATTGGTTAATATGATCGAAAGCTACGTACACATAACGTAGGTATATCGGCTCACATAAAGAAAATCCCCAATCCACAATATACAATTCTATATGCTTCCAACAATATATGCACATATATGCATTTCAATAGCTAGAGAATGATCTCGTTTGTAGCCTGCCTTCGGAATAGGTCACTAATCCAAGTGTATACGAAATTATATACTACTCCGTAACCCATTCTGAAGAAGCCTATTGTGTGCAAACGTAAGATAGAATCATCTTACGTCCACTGATTATGCCCAAACCCTCCGCTACTTCCTCCAGCAAGATACTCATACTCACTCCCACCAGCACCACCCTTGCCCTTCTTCCCCTTCCCCCCATCCGGAAACCTCTCCGCCATAACCCTACAAGCACTCTCAAACGCATCGATATCAACATACCCCCCAGTCAACCTCCTCCTGCCGCTACTCGCATCGAACCCTCTTCTAGCATGTAATATCCTCCTATTAAAAAACACTGCACAATCACCAGGACTCAACTGCAACTCGAACTGATTCAACGGATCCTCAAACATCTCATTCAACGCCGCTATCCCCTTCAAAAATGTTCGCCATGTCGAACTCCCGCTCACCATGGCCCCGTTGTGGTCCATCGTGAAGGGAGCCTGGAAGGGTGGTGCCCAGTTCATATGATCGATTCCGTTTTCCGGGTGATAATTCTCGTTTAGTCCCTTCATTACCACTATCGGTCTCGCGAAACGATAGTGCCTCGAGTCGTTGTGGTAGTGGAAATTGACGGGGAATTTAGTGAGGGTGTCGAATACCCGTGGGGCAGATTGTTGGAGCATGAATGCCGCGCGGAAGGCGTCGACAAAGTAGGACGAGCCGCCTACCACGCTGCTTTCGACGCAGTGGAGGAATTGCAAACCCGGGGGTGATTCAAAGTAGAGCAGATCCATGTGAAGCCCCAGATCTAAACTAGTATACCTACATGCCCACCAAATAAAATATTAGCATCATTCCGTGAAGTTGGGCTAGTTGTAGGTGCAAAATCAATATGAATACGTACGCGATATTCTTCGATTCAGGCACACTCTGCACACTCCACGTCTCCCCATAAAACGTATTCTTCAAATTCCCCACCCGTCTCGCCATCGGTGCAACCCGATCAATCTGCTTCCCATCCGGCACATTCTTGATAAATATCAACCCATAAAGACTCAACTGCTTCAACGCTTTCGCAAATTCGACATCATTATGCATCCACTCGCCGTACTCGATCCAAAACACATCCCGCACCATACTCCTCCTATCCCAAAACACCCTCCTCCAATCTGACATGTTGCTCCGGACGGATAATACCGGCACACTCGAATTCTTGAGAAACTCGACATCGTAGAAGCTCCAATGGTAGTTATTCACCTTCTCCTCTGCCACGGCCGATTTGGAGAGTGAGTGGCTCCATTCTATTTTGAGCTTGCCGTTTGATACTCTCGCGCGACGAGGGTATATGTCGACGGGGATATCGCTTGTTGTGAAGAGTTTTTGCTGGGTGGAGAGGTCGACGCAGGTAGGGCAGGTGCAGGAGTCGCGAAGGAAGACGTTGTCAAAGGTGAAGGGTTGGCCGTCGATGTTTACTTTGAGGGTTTTGGTGGGCGGGAGGACGCCGCCAGGGAAGATGTTGCTGAATTGGAAGGCGGGGATGTCGAGTCGAGTTTCTTCGACATCTTCCTTAGGTTGGTCTGCGGTTTGAGCGCCGTGGGCTGTGGTGTTTAATTGGCGGGTTGGGATCGTGGTGAAGCTAGTGTTGCGTTTGGTGATGCATATTTGAGTGCGCCGTGAGTGCGGCGGGTGTGATATCGACGAGAAGGTTTGGGTTGGAGCTGTAGCTATCTGTCGTCGGAAAGATACCCTGCTGCCAGCGCCACTGCACCGGATGGCAGATCGAAATGTGGAAGCCATCTCGAAAAGAGCCGGCAATCGATGCAATTGTGAAAGAAAATGTGGAAAAAGAATTTTGAAGTTACTTAGGGTTTTGAGGTGCTGGAGCTTTTACCTCGGGTCGATATTTTGAAAAGCCCGAAACAGGCAGCTCGTCGCAACCAAAAACGACGTCGACATGATGGACTTGAACCAATGAATAGAGGTTGCGACGATATATATAGTGTTACGGCAACTCGAATATCATATCATCCTCAGGGTATACTCGTAGACATCCTTCGAACCGCTCCCCCAGACCGAAAAGTGTCTAGCGTCAAGCTCAAATTTGGTCGCTCGATGAGCTCGGGTTGTATGCAAGGCAACAGCATCTCGTGACGAGATGAACCAAACCGAGCTCGCGAGATGCACTGCAGCAGCTTGCATAACCTACCGTTCTCGAACTTCTCAAATTGAACTCGTTCCAGTCTTGTAACAAGAATATTAGGAAACCCCGTCGACAGTCTTAATTTCGGTTTTAGTTTCCCGATCAAAGGTTCAAGTGATTGATTATCGATAATTAACCGATTACATTCTAATTTATTAAAGAGAGACACTCTCCGTCCAAACCCCTCAAAATAAATTATTGTACAAGAAAAGAAATTTCGCTTTTCATAAAAATACAAAATAAGGAAATAGTAGAAAAAGAAAGAAAAGTTCGTTCCATCCGTATATACATCCTAATCATTACCTCATTAAAAAAACTCTCCTAAAATCCCCCAAAGCTGCAGCACTTATCCAGATCAAGGATGCTCCGTATTATCCGGGTCACGCTCTTCATATTCGTGCAACCTATTCTGATCTCTAGTGTTCGTCATGATGCTCATGATGTTCTTCATGATGCTCCTCATGGTCGCTATGATGTTCGCCATGATGCTCGTCATGATCATGATGCTCATCATTATCACTGTGATGTCCTTCATCGTGATGCTCGTGCTCATGTTCGTGCTCATGTTCATGTTCGTGTTCATGTTCGTGTTCATGTTCGTGCTCATGTTCGTGTTCATGTTCGTGCTCATGCTCGTGCTCGCCATGATCGTGATCGTGATCGTGATCGTGATGTGTTTCCTTGATGTCCAGTTTATTGGCTTCCGATCCCGAAAACCCAGTCCAACCGTGGAATTCATCCGCAAACTTGACGGCAGCCTTCAAGTACATATCATACTTTGAGTCCGTCTGGTCGCCCTTTCCGAATAGGTTCTCAAATTCTTCCAAAGTTCGTAAAACTGCCACAACATATAACAATTAGCCCTCTCTTCATTCATCATAGGAATAAATCGAACACATATAAACTTACCCTTAACATAGTGGGCATCATACTGGAACTGCTCCTTGCCGGCTAACGCCTTCTCGTGCACATATTTCCAATCTTTACCCTTAACATCATACTCCTCCACAAACCAATCCTTGATCGTCGGTCTCCCCTGTGAGATGTAAACCGTAGACATAAGAATCATATGACTCCGCAACAGATGCCACGTTTGCTGCAACGCTAGGTCAGCGGGTAACTCCGTCTGCATCTCCGGTAACACCACTCTTAGAGCGTGCGCGCTGGTAAGCGTATGCGCTAGGAAGAAATCGTACTCCGGATCCCCGACTTTATGAGTTGTCATGAGTAACATCACCGATGCCTCGATATGTTTCTGGAAGGTTTCTGCTAGTTTATCGAGGGTCTTCTTGATGATGTAAGTGTTGAATTCGAGGTATGGCGGGTCATCGAAGACTTTATCCGGGTGACCTGGGCCATTCTCTTTGACGAAATCGTCATAGTTGGGGTCTTCAAAGAGTTTATCGAGGATTTCACGGATTTCGGTAGTTGTGATGAATGGCTCAGGTGGGTAAGGGTTGTCGATGAATTCGTGCATCTTGTGGTAGGATGCTGCTACCATTGCTAGAGCTTCCGCTGCGATACCCTTGTCTTCCAATTCCAAGGCATATCCGAGATGTATGAGTGGATGGCCGACTAAATCATAAAATCCATCTCTGAGTTATTGTTTTTAACGCAATTTGAGGGAGTATGGGATACCTACGTCCTTCAGCGAGCCCGTGTAGCAATTGATTGTTTTCATGAGGTAGTCTTTTGTCCGGAATGTATTCGTCCGTCAAGTAGCGGAAGACCGTCTTTTTCCAGTTATCTCCTCCCTTGACAATTTCCTCTTCGAAGAAATGAAGATATGCTCGCTGATATCTATACCATTATGTCAGCTTATTTTTACAATTTTGAGCTTTAAGGGAAGGATAAAGCTTACTCCTTATCGCCTAGATGAACTCTCCAGTTATCGGGATCAATCTCTTCCGGTGAGTCCTCCCAATGCTCAAGCTCTTTGGATTCTTTCTCATAGATCCGATGAAGATGCTCCACGCTGCCGCCGAGAAGATAGGCCGAACCAAGAATCTATCTCAAAGTATCAGCCGTCAGCACTAGGCCATATTTTTGTTTTAGGAAAAAGACGTCATGGAAGGGGATATAGAACTCACATGTGGCATGTGATTATGATACTCCAAATGGTGATAAAATAGAGAATGCTCATTATGATTCAACTTTATCAGCTGTGTTAATCTCCGATACCTCTCATCTGTATCCGGGTTGGCTTGAATCTTAGGTATCGGTTTGATGATATGTTCTCCAGCGCCCGCTCGGGGACCGGACCATGCGGAACCCATGTTGAGGACTGATTGATCTACTCTGTAGATATTCCGTATTGCTCTTGTGGGTCGTGAGTGGGATGCCGGTGTGGAGCTAAGACCGAGAATGGTCACTTGGACTAGAAGATTCGTGATTCCGTTTAGACGCATTGTTACGACAATATAATATAAAATGAAATAAAATATTATGAATATCTCTCAAGCTCTTTCTTGAGATATTGTGAAATTTTTCGAGATGCCGAGGTAGGTATATTTAACGAATTTCGAGGTAACAGCACGTAGGGGTATATAAAAAAGAAAAGAGTAATATATATGGGAACCCTCGAAAGGATAAATGTTACGTACTTTTTGGGGAAAAAAGTTTCGAAACTCGTCCGATTCAGAAGCATACCAGAGGGGCTCTGGTATATATAAATTTATTCATATCTTTTCCAGCTGCTTTCAAGACAGAAAACGTGGAGCAAACCAAGCTCAAATCGGGTGAGCCGGCTAGGACGATAGTCGAATCGTAAGTAGCTATAGCGATTGCCAAACGAAAGGAAAAATAAAGTGAGTGTCTGTTAGGTTGCTATAATCAACGGGCTGGGTTGGACTGGACTATCTGGTTCGACCAAGTGCGAGATTGAAATGTTGCAAGTTCGACGGAGGGTTGACGTCCAAAAATGGCCCGGCGAGGGCTGCAGGCTGCCTCTCGTTGGGTGCTGCCCGGACTTGTTGAAAAACGGAACGTCGAGACGACCGTGTTTGCCCACTCCGCGTTTCTTGGCGGAACACCGAACAGAAACTGGCCCCGGCAATTTGTTGGGCAGAAATCCTTTCATCCTCTTTTCATCTCTTCCTTCTGATTCCGATATTTCTCCATCGTTCTTCTCTCCGCGTACTTGAGGGGCACGAAGAGGACAGTCGGAAATGAGGCTTGATTGATGCCGGATTTGCTCTACTTTTGCGAGCTGCTCTCAAACATCAAGCAGGTCTCCGTTAGTATCGACCTTCAGCATGACCAGCAGCTACCAGCCTCGGTCAGCCTCCACCCTTCCAGGCGAGTCTTGACCATCGCCTTCGGGACAGATATCGCACACATTGTCCTCCCCGTTCCCATAGCTTGCCAAACCAAGACTCTCCCTCCGTCGACGACCTACCGGCTACGGGCGTGTCAATCCTTCCTCTCATCGACTTCATTCGAATCCCTAGCGTCTTCCCCACCGGTTCCCTGGGATGCGTCTAATCTTACCGATGATGTTTCGATCTACTGCACCACTTGTACGACGCGAATCGTCCCGAGAGGTAAGGTACAAACATGGAAGAACCTACCGTCCGAGCACTGGGCCGACCTGATGGATCTATGGCATTGCCATAAACCTCACGACGAACACAAAACCAATCCCGATGGGGGAAAGTACGCTGGTGTAGGACGAATACTAGCCGAACCTTCACTCGGCTTAGTGGATCAGATGTATGTGCTGCTAGCGAGGAACGATTGTGAGAATATCGACTGCGAGGTAGGTAGGGCTGGCATAGACTCAGACATGCATATCACATATTCATTCTTCCCCTCACCCCACTATCACATCCCCCACCCACCCCTCAAAAGTAGGAAATCACACCCGAAAGATGGTGTGTGGACGGCAAGAAGGTGATCAAGTCGTGCAGCATTCTTTTTGTTATACACTTTATCTCATACTTTCAATCACCGATACATTCGTCCTAGACGGACCCCACCAGACCTGGCCTCACATACACCTTTGAGTTATAGCCTTCTTGTCCTCTAAATCTTGAAACAAAATTTGAACCCTCTAGACAGAGCGGTTCTTTGTTCAAGATGAGGACAGGTCGGTTCACTAACTTTTAGGTGGAGGACTGGGCTGGCCGTATCCTGTTTCGCCTCCCGTGACTCTAGAAATTCTCGGAAGGACCCTATACGATGCGGGACATTTTTTTGTTCTCTTCAGAACCAAACACATTACACATACGTTAGTCTTTTTTCGGATCTCAGTACTGACACGAAACATAAAATTGAAGAAAAATGTAGGAACCAACGAAGCGGAGACGATAATCTGTCAAACATGCAAATCGCCACTTGGTATCGTCGATGCAAAATCAGATGGCGTTAGGCTTATGAAATGGTCACTAGCGCTTACATTTGGGACCGATGACGAAAAGGACAAGGATGAACTGGAGAGTTACACAATGCAACAATGGTTATCCGCACAATTCATCACACTCGCCGACACTACCGGGCAGCGGAAGCTGCTGGTAAAGCCTGGTGCGAGCCTTTTATCGCAGGAACATTTGGATGGGTCGGGACTGAGAGCTGAGGAGGCGGAAGAAGGGGTGCATCTTTGGGTTTTCAATCCGAACACGTTGGTTACGAGGTCAGGAAAACCGACGGCGACTCGTGCTTTGAAGATATATTACCAACATTTGGGTTCGAAGGAAGCTTTAGATCAGTTGGGGGATATTGAAACTGTATATTTACCTGTTGGGGTCTACCATCGGTTCAGGAAGACTTTGGATGAGGTGAATACGAGGTTGCCTGAAGATTTGAGGACTTGGGCTGGAAATTGGATGGGAGGATGGCTTGAAAGATTCTAGATATCATCAGCTTGAGAAATCAAAATATAGCAGCTAGAATTTTTCAACTCGTATGATATCTTTTTCGGTTGTCCTCCAAAATTATAAAATTGATAATGATTAGGCTCCGATATCTGCATGCCCCGCCATAATAGATCAATGACCTCATAGTTGGGATCTTATGAAGATTCAATAGTAGTTATTCGTTGATATCACAAACGACAAATAGAGTATCACAATTCAAGCTATAGTAATCGATTGATCATCAGAAACTACCCAGCATCTCCAGTTTCGAGGTGTGCTGTTGGATACATGTTTTTTATCGATAGTCGCTGAGACAACAAGGAGATGCAAACTTATCACGCCGACCACACGCGACATCCAATCGAATCAATTCAATTCAACCCAACGTCAACCCACCTCCCTCGTTCACCCGTGGACATACCCACCACAACCACCACAACCACCACAACCACCACCCCTCCTCACATATAAACTCCCCACCCATTCGTAGAGCTTCCGTCAAAGCCTACACAATCCCAACCACAATGGGTATCGACCTAACCCTCTCCCGCATGCTCAAACTCCTCCCCTCGGCAACCTTCACATGGCGGGCCCTCCACGTCGCAGGCACCAACGGCAAGGGCTCCGTCTGCGCCTATCTCTCCTCCGCCCTCTCCTCTAGCGGCATCCGCACGGGTCGGTTTACCTCCCCGCACCTCCTCGATCGGTGGGACTCGATCGTCCTGAACGAAAAAATCGTCGACAGCACGCTCTTCCACGAAACCGAAGCACTCGTGAAGAAACGCAACCAGGAAAACAACATTGGCGCCACGGAGTTCGAATTACTCACCGCCACCGCATTCGAGATTTTTAGTAGGGAGAAGGTGGAGCTCGCTGTTGTCGAGGTTGGATTGGGGGGACGGCTGGATGCGACAAATATCGTCAAGGATCCCGTGGTGACGGTGTTGACGAAGATTGGGATGGATCATACGGATTTTCTAGGGGATACGATTGAAAAGATCACGAGAGAGAAGGCGGGGATTATGAAGGCCGGTGCGCCTTGTGTGGTCGATGCGTCGAATATGGAGAATGCGTTGAAGGTTATACGGGAGGTGAAGGAAGAGGTCGGTGCCGGTGAGGTTGTGCTTGCGGCGCCTGAGCCTGATGAAGACGGTGCTGGCGTTTCTACGGCTATCGGCGAGGGTAGCGGGGCAGATGCGCCAGCGCCTACGGCTTCTACGGCACCGCAGCTAGTTACAATTCGGACACCGAGTTTCGGAGTGCAGAGTTATACTCCCTCGCTGCTAGGGAAATATCAACATCACAATTTAGCGTGTGCGATTCATGCGCTTAGTGTAGCGGCGAAGGCGTACCCTCAGATCACGGCAGATGCGGTCAAGACGGGAGTATCGGAAGCGAAGAACCCGGGGAGGTTACAGTGGATCACGGTCAAGTCATCGGTAAACAAGAAGCAGGAGATGATTATCGATGGGGCACATAATAACGAGGCGGCAGAGGCGCTGGCGCAGTTTGTGGATGAAAATTTGAGGATGAGGATTCAGCAGCGGAATGTCACATGGGTTGTGGGCATCAGTCATGGGAAGGATGCGAAGAGTATTATGGGACAGTTCTTGAGGGAGGGTGATGTGGTTAGCACTGTTGAGTTTGGACCCGTGGATGGGATGCCGTGGGTTAAGCCGACTGAATCTGCGGAGCTAGCGAAAGAAGCAGAGAGTCTGGTCGGGCCGAAGGGTTTGGTGAGGAGTTGGGGAGCGGATTTGAAGGGTGCGGTGCAGTGGAGCTGTGAGGTCGGTTGTGAAGGACCAATTGTGATTGCTGGAAGCTTGTGAGTATTTCGTTTTCTTTTCGAAGTTGAGACGATGGCTAACGTATGCTGTATAGATATCTCGCTGGCGATGTTACAAGATTAAGCAAGGTTTTATAAAAGCATATTTCTTCATCTCTTTAATGACCTTTATCACCACTTCACCTACCCCATATTGATTTTTGCCTCTGAGTGCCGGCGTCTGTTGCGTAGTATATATATAGTATTCGGTTTGAGCACCATCCATCCCTATACCTCCATCATCGAAATCATCTCCTCTCACTCGGTTTGGTTAGTTTTTCTATGAAATGATATGTTTGCGCGCCGCTCTTGCTGGAGCGGTTACGATTAGTAGTATTTAATTATATATGATACCCATCTATCCATCTCCCCTATCTGGTATTCCTTTTAGTTCGGTATCGATATGCCTATGCACGTATAAATTCATGGATCAATGCGCATGAATGTCTTGAATGTTTGAGGTGGATGGTCGCCCAGGTCACGAGCAGATTTACGGAATATCCGAATCAACGGTAATTGCTTGACGATCAGATGCTACCTAGGTTGCCTTTCAACGAGATTCTTAACTATAACACTGCTGGTATTATCGTGTCTGGGCCTTCTTTTGTTGTTACTGTGTATCATGCCCCATCCAAGCTTGGGAAATATGTGCGACATTATCTTCAAGGTTCCCGCCAACAGGATCTATTGTTAAGTAACCAGAAAACTAACATGCAACATGCATTGCATTGCAACCGAATCCTAACGACAGCAATCCGAGGATTTGGGGACAGATGGCGTGTTTTAGATCGCCCACAGGATTTCTATTAATAAAAAAGCCAGAAACATGCAAAAGGGAAACAAGAATCGCATATCCAACATTTTTGGACGGAACGGAACAAGAGCTTGGCTAGTAGCGGGTATTGAGGTCTGCCTGTCTGTCTTGGCTTGGCTAATACCCGCAACCGAAGCCGTCTCAGGTACATTTAATTAGGAAACTTAAATCAAAGACGCTGAATCCGTCCAGGGAGGAATTTTGTCGGGAATTGTTGGGTTGCACAGTGTGGGTTAGTATACGGAACTACGATATTTCGATATATATTTTCTTTTTTGCCTCCATCGTCTAGTATATTATTGGTATGGATGCGATCAAGGGGGCGACAGAAGGACCTGGATGTTGGAAATGATGTTGTTGTCGTAAGCTAGGCGTCGCGCCTTACTCACGTTATTATCTTAGCGACTTGATATCAGGCCCTGCGTACACAGTCATAATTATCTGGCCACTTTGGCAGATATATGAAATAGTGATATAGCTTGTACTACTTGTTAAAATTATACAGAGTTCGTGAATTCAAAGAGAGTAAAAAGAACGAGCGCAGAGTAATTAACGGGCTCACAATCAAAGCAAGATAACTCGTTTCCATATCGAACGAGCTAGACGTTTGCGAATCCGCTCCCATTAAGCCTTCGAGCTAGCTATATCGATTAATTTGGCTGTACTGCTATAGTAATCGTATTACTATTAGTGTGCTTTCCAGTCGAGTAGGTTCTCGCGAGGCTGCTGATTGCTGTGGGGACCATAACCGCATCTCGATCCGCCTTGATACACGCAATCCCCGTTCGAGTCGACCGACCGCCGAGATAGTGATAGTCTGCTTGAATCCTTTCTGTCCTGCTCGTCGTATAAATAGCGGGCTGTCCCGGTTTATTTCCTCCGAAATACGGAAGTTTGCGAGTTTACAAACTAAGGCATTAAAAAGTCACGGTTGAAGCAACGAGGCCGCATCATCACCAGCATCATCCGACCCAGCTTTGCCATTCAATTTGGTGGCGTAGCGAGAAAGTGTGTCCCTGGCGACCAGCCCGCTTCCGTATTACGAACACGACTACCCTTCCCACCAATCCCACCACCATTCCTTACTGCTACCACTCACCTACTCACCTTAGCTATATCGATATCCAGTCGTCATCCACCTCCACCAACACCAACTACTACCATCATCTCCATCAACATTCTCATCGAGAAGAGCCATCTTCGTTCTTTATCCATCGCCAAACAGTTCCCCTTTCTCTAGAATATCCACCAAAGCTGGCGTTTGGAGGCGAACTCCCGTCAAGATGAGGCTGCTGCGAAGCCTACCGTTCCTGGTAGCGCTGCTGGGTGTCACGCCGACGACCGTACACGCCGCCGGCAAAGTCACAGTCAAAAAGACCAGCTTTACAAATTTACCGCAGGAATATTTTTACTTTGAAGACAGTCCCGTAAGCTCTATTCGCCTTTATTTTTAATCATTTCGACGTGTTTTTATGCATTACGTTATCATCTAAAAGTAGCGGTCTCGACTAATCGGATAACAACTCCCCGGGTTGTGGGAAACGTGTTATATAGTGCATCTTGAGCTTCGATCAGGCCCATGGCGTCATCTACAGATCCGACGATAGCGGAGCGACGTGGAACGCCGTATCCGAAGGCAAGGGCAAAGCTTACGACCTCTATCAGCATCCTTTCGATAACTCCAAAGCCTACATTCTAACCGTCGGCGAGACTCACTACAAGACCGAGGATCGGGGTAAGACATGGCAAGAATGGAACTCGGTAGACCTTCCCAGCAATCGCCAAGGTCCACTTCCCGCCATGAACTTCCATTCGGGAAAAGGAAAGTCGGATTATATAATCTTGTTGGCGCAGGTTTGCGATGACGCTTTCGATTTTGAGATTGGCGACTGTCAGCAACGGGTATGGATGAATTCATTTCTGTGAATCGCACAATTTACAATATAGCTAAGGGAAACTTTTCGTAAACAGGCATACTACACACAAGACAACTTCAAGACGAAACCGAAATTGCTGCTCGATAACACGCACGGCTGCACGTTTGCCCGCTCCTCGAAACAGTTCGATGCCGCTACCGATGACACCGTTCTTTGCGTCGTTGAGGGCTCCAACTCCTACCTATCCGACAAACGTCGCATCTACGTTTCCGACAATTACTTCAAAGGAGCGACTGTGGATAGCGGGGTTGAACCAAAACTCGATGGACAAAGCACCTACCAGGGTGTGACCGGTATCGCGGTTGTTCAGAAGTTCTTAATCGTCGCTGTGAAGAGCACGGGTACCACCGAGATGGGCTTGTAAGTCTCCTAACTTGGCTTCCCAACGACTCTATCTATCCTTGCTAATATTGGGGGCGAAAACAGGTTCATAAGTGGCAATGCCAAGGATTGGGAGAGAGCGGAATTCCCCAGCGAACATGGCAAAGTGGAACAGGATGCTTATACCATCCTCGAATCCATGCCGTCTAGCTTGCAGGTCGACGTTTTAACCACAAAGGCGAACAACCCCGTCGGATCCTTGTTCGCTAGCAACTCGAAGGGTACCCAATTCGTCCGAATTTTGGAAAACACTAACCGCAACTCTCGTGGCCTGGTGGATTGGGAAGCAATTTCGAATGTCGAGGGAATCATTCTTTCAAACGTTGTTTCGAATGCTAAAGATCTTTACGACCAGAGGGGAGGTGTCAAGAAACTGGTTTCCAAGATTTCCTTTGATAACGGACGGACGTGGAAGGATCTGAAATCCGATGGCAAACCCCTGCACCTTCACTCAGTCTCTGACCTTACCAACCTTGGCCGCGTCTACTCCAGCCCAGCTCCTGGAATGGTTATGGGTATCGGAAACACTGGTGACTATCTCAAGGATTACATTGACGGAGATTTGTATGTTTCTGAAGATGCTGGTTTGACATGGAGAATGGCCCGGAAGGGTGCCCACAAGTACGAATTTGGCGACCAGGGATCGATATTAGTAGCCATCGATGACGAAGACAAGACCAGCAAAGTTGTATATTCCTTGGACCACGGTAACAATTGGGAAGAAGTCGACCTTGGCATCACCGTTCGCGCGCGATTATTGACAACTACCCCCGACAGCACCTCCACAAAATTCACCATGGTTGCCGTTGGACCTCCAGATGACGATAGCAAGCGATATTACATCTTCCATCTCGATTTCTCAGAGGTTCGAAGCAGAACTTGCAAAGAGGATAAATCTGGCAAGGGCGATTTTGAAAAATGGTATGCTAGACTGGATGATAAGGGCGATCCAGACTGTTTACTAGGACACAAACAATTCTTCTGGAGACGTAAGAAGGACGCCGACTGTTTCGTCAACGACCTTTACAAAGAGCAAGAACCAGAGCGTGAGGTTTGCAAGTGTACCGCCGAAGACTACGAATGCGATATCAACTTTGTCAGAGAAAACGGCAATCCCGGAGACAAGTGTATTCCAAAGAATGCCAAGTTCGACGATAAGGGTAAATGCGGCAAGTCGTCAGACAAATTTACAGGACCGAGCGGATATCGTCTCATACCCGGAGATAGCTGCGATAAGAGCGGCGGGGAAGATTTGGAGAAAGAGATCGAGCGCCCTTGCGACGATATCAAAACCACACCTCCATCTTCGGGCAAAGTCAAGCATTCCTCCCAGAGCTTTGATGGTGATATGTATATTGAACAGTTCTATATTGAGCGCTCGGAAACATCTTCTGGATCCGATGAGGTTTGTGCCTTTTTGGGTTTTGTCTGATTTTTGAAGTCTTGACTAACTTTACGAAATACAGACTCTCGTTATTCGAACCAGAACTGGGGTTTGGATATCCCACGATCACGGAGTAAAATGGGAAGAGCCTGACGATCTCAAAAAGAAGGAAATTGTCGCCATCTATCCTAACCCTTATGTCCATGACCACGTTTATTTCTTAACTCCTAGCGAAGATGTCATCTACACACACGACCGCGGCAAGACTTTCCACACTTTCAAGGCACCCGGTGCCCCCAACGGTCTCGGAATCGACGCTATAAATTTCCATCCTCTCAGAAAAGGATCCATGATTTGGACCAGCCACAAAGAGTGCCCAGGAACCAACTGCCACGCGATCGCTCATTATACCATAGACGGAGGCGATTCATGGAAAACTTTGATCCCATGGGTGAGATACTGCCGATGGATCGCAAACTCTTACATGGACAGGAAAAACTTGGACCCCAATATGATTTTCTGCGAGCGATACGCCGGCGAGGATACCAAGAACGGACTAGAATTAGTTACCAGTGATACATTCTTCATGAAGGAAGAGGTCATTTTCAGGGGTATCAAAGGCTTTGCAACCATGGAAGAGTTCATCAATGTTGCCGTTGTAGATGAAGAAAAGGCTACCCTCAAAGTCGCTGCTTCCTTGGACGGCAAAGTTTTCGCTGATGCGAATTTCCCCCGCGGCTTTGAAGTCCCCCACCAGCACGCCTACACTGTTCTTGAGAGCATCACGCACGCTGTGTACCTTCATGTTACCGTCAGTGATGTTAGTGGGAAGGAGTATGGAGCCATCCTGAAGTCTAATTCCAACGGGACGGAGTACGTCATGTCATTGCCAAATGTCAACCGCGACGATCTAGGGTATGTCGACTTTGAGAGAATGCAGGGTCTTGAGGGTGTTGCGCTTGCCAATATTGTCATCAACATTAAAGAAGTTGAGAATGGTGCTACGAAGAAATATAAATCCATGATTACGCACAACGATGGAGGTGCTTGGACGGCTATCACTCCACCGACGAAGGATTCGGAAGATAAAAATTACCTTTGCAGTGGCGGCGTAAGTTTCTTCCAATCTTGAAATATATTAGTTCTTAGCTAACTTGTGTGATTAGCTCGACAAATGCTCTTTGAGTTCGTATTCCTTGGTTTTCCAGCTTGCTTGGGATGATTTACTAACTGTATTAACTTAGATTTACACGGATACACTGAAAGATTTGATAAGCGACATACTTATTCCTCCTCCAGTGCCGTTGGGTTGATGTTGGCTGTTGGAAACGTTGGGCCCGAACTTACACCATACAACGACGGGAATACCTTCCTCACCAGAGATGGTGGTCTCACGTGGAAAGAAATACACAAAGGTTCCTACATGTGGGAGTATGGTGACCAAGGCTCCATCATTGCAATTGTGAAGGAGCACGAGCCAACAAAGTCCATACTCTATACCATTAACGAAGGAAGCGATTGGCAAGAGTATACCTTCAGCGATACGGCTGTGAACGTATTTGACATTTCCAGCGTGCCGTCAGATACCAGCCGAAAGTTCATCGTGTGGGCGAAGGAAAACGGAGCGGCCAAATTCAGCGCATTCGCCATTGATTTCACTGGTCTCACGGACAAACAATGCAAGCTCGACACGGAGCATCCCGACACCGATGACTTTGAGCTTTGGAAACCATCTCATCCTCAAATGGAAGATGGATGTCTCTTTGGCCACCAAGCTTCGTACGCTCGCAAGATTCCAGGCAACAATTGTTTCATTGGCAGACGAATTCCACAACCACACAAGATGGAGGATAACTGCACATGTACACGACACGACTTTGAGTGTGATTACAATTACGAGATTGCAACGGACGGTTCCTGCCAGTTGGTAGCTGGGCTTTCGCCACCCGATCACAAGCTTGCGTGTGCCGACAATCCGAATCTGGTCGACTGGTTCGAGCCGACTGGATACCGCAGAATTCCGTTGACTACGTGCAGAGACGGAACCCAGCTCGATAAATCGACCGCACACCCTTGCCCTGGTAAGGAAAATCAATTCAAGAAGGAACATGCTGGTATCGGAGCTGTTGGGATCTTTTTCCTCACGATATTGGTACTCGGTATGGCCGGTATTATCGGATTTGTACTATTCCAACGATGGCCCGGGAAGCTTGGGTATGTATCCATCTCCAATTTGCAATTTCTAAACGATGTGATGCTAATGATTTGTATAGTGCTATCCGTCTTGGCGACGAACCGCGCGAAGAATCGCCATTTGTCAAATATCCTGTTATCGCGCTGTCAGCTGTCGTGGCCGTGGTGGTTGCGATCCCAGCCATCTTGGCGGCGTTGTATAGAATTGTAGCTAGCAGGTTCCAGAGACGGCCGAGGTATACCACCCGCGGGTCATTCGCAAGAGGAGATTACGATCATGTTGAGAATGATGAAGGGGAGTTATTAGGAGAGGATTCTGATGATGAGGTTTGAACGATCGGTGGGGAAAAACTTTTTAAGATATGGTGGTATTGGCGGGTTAGGTTTAGAGCATATTTGGTTACTATTTTGGATTTGAGAAAGCAGTTATATCTTTTTTTCTTCTTTTCGAGATGTATATTCCTATTATTGATCAATTGATCGGTGGGTGTTTGCGAGCCTTCACTTTTCTTTGGTTTTATTATGCTCTTGAATTGGGTTGTGGTAATGGATCTTTTAAGAACATTCATTTTACTCGGTTTTCGTCTTTTCCAATATGAAGACCTGTGGCGATCATGATCTATTCGTAAAATCTCCTTATGTTGGTGGCGCATGGTATGCGTACATATCTTCATATATTCATGCCAAACTTTTGATATAATACAATCTGTCCGTTATCATCACATCACCACCAAGCCACAACTCCCAGGCCACTCTGATAACATGATCCCTAAGCATCCAATGAAGCATTAGCCCACCTAGCCCCTACACAAATACGAGTATATATATATATATGAAAACTCACAATCAATTTATACGGCGGCGTCATATCCGCATCAGCCAACGAATCCCTCAAGGCCGGATCC
This sequence comes from Orbilia ellipsospora, assembly GCA_036971675.1. NCBI lineage: Eukaryota > Fungi > Ascomycota > Orbiliomycetes > Orbiliales > Orbiliaceae > Orbilia > Orbilia ellipsospora. The sequence continues at coordinate 1,286,772 of JAVHJO010000004.1, forward strand.
ACAGGCGTATTATCTACAAACTCCTCTTCCTCAACCCGAAACCTCACACACTCATTCTTATCGAAAAACAACTCATCTCCGTCCTCGGTGCGCCACACCCAAACCTGCTCGTTATGGTCGAACACGCTCCCTTCGAAGAGGTAATCCTTGGGTATGAAGATTTCGTCGAAAAAGTCCAACCGTACGGAGATGCCGTTTGGTGTGGAGTTTGATATTCGTCCCGTTAGGACTTCCCCTTTGAAGGGACGGAAGACGATGAGGCGGAATTCGACGTTGATGTTTACGGAACCCGTGCCGGATCCTATCAGGCCGTCGGAGGATTTGAGAATGTCGTAGAGACAGATTGCGAGGCCGACTTTGTGGATGACTTTGTTGGCGTAGCGGGTGTTGATTTGGTCTTCTATTGCTTGACGGGTGGGGAGTGTGAAGGAGGTTGGTTGGATTGTTATTAGGTCTGTGAGGCGGGTCTGTGGATTGTAGCGTAGACGGTTAGTAATGTGATATTGTAATTGGAGATGGTTTTGAGGTGTGGTACTTACGAGGATAAACATGTCGTATTGTTCCTCTTCGCCGTTTGAGATGTCGGAGGGTTTATGCGGGTTCTGGTAGGGTTGATGGTGGATGTTCACATTTCTGCGACAGGGTTGAAAACTTGAAATTGCGAATTGCGCTGGCGATGTTGGAGTTTAGTGCTGCTCGACGCGAGCGATCAAACGAATTTGGGAGTCACAGAGCCTCATCACAACACATCTGCACTTCTCGACATCTCCACGAGTTCTCTGGTTCTGCACAGCCATTTTCGCTTCAAGCCGCTGGTGGATTCTCTTTTAATTCTTCGATTGGCAGGAAAAACGGACGGATAGGGTCCGTCTCCCTGGGAATTCCTTCACATCCATCCGTGATGACGATATGTCTTTCAAAATCATCTCCTCTTCGGCACGGCGTATACATATATTAGCATCTAGTTGCTATGCACACCGACATCCCACACAGATATATGTAATCTCTGTCAATGTTTGCGGCTAATGTCACAATCTCGCCTTCAAGTTGATCTGCCGGTTGCAAGCGACACGTTTAATAAGATCGTCAGGTATTTCCCTCTCTCTGTCTCTTTTTTTGGAGTTTTAATTTCAGGTTTTCTGCCTGCCGGGGAGTTGACGGGAAGTTTGATACCGACAGATTTAGAAACATGAAGGCATCAAGGTTGTGATTATAATTTATCCCATCTTGTTTTTTTTTTTTCAAAGACGCGACGATAAGATTATCAAATCTACACATATTTGTTTCTAATCCACGGCGGCCTACGTGCCTACGTAGGCCACGTTTCATGGTCTGTGCTTTTCTTTTTTTTTTATGAGGAGCCTTTCAATGCAAAATGCAAGGTCGGGTTGGATAAAATCTTGAATGTCGTATTCCCCAAGCAAGTCGAATAAGGGTAGGGGTGGCTGTTGGAAGAATGCAAGAAAGATAATAAATCATAACGACTATTATAACTCACAACCCTCAAAAGCAAAGTTTCGATAACTCACGCGGGGTTAAGGTTACAAGGAGGGAAGTGAGGCCGAATTCAGGAACGTGCACCCATGGTACCGTCGTCACCGAACGCTCTTTTTGAATTTTCGCCCCCTCCAAACACGTTCGATCTGGCGCTTGGCTTGATACTTCATATTTGATAACGATTATTGATATCGCGATATGATATGATATATGCGTTTCCCCCCTCTCCTCCCCTCGTGCACGTGAACACTTCGTGGAGATTATTATATCACAAGTTGAGACGTATTCCGGACCCCTCATTTGATCTCCGTGCCCTGGAAACAGGAAAATGGCAGGTCCGTGTCTGAGCTGAATGCATCGCAGCTGCACCAGCGGCGTTTGGGCCCCGCGTCCGTGTGTAGGTGTCCGAAGGACGCGACCGAACCTCTCGCTGAGAGGGGAACCTGCATTGGCGAGAGGGAAAAGAAGGTTTGCGCACTGTGTACCTTGCAGCAACCATATGCACCAGGCAAACCCGGATCCGGAGTCTTTCCCTCGGCTTCGAACGGAGCTAAATAGCTAAAATAAACAAATTATCATGAAAACAGGTTTTGGTCGTCTATCAACTACCGAGATATCGATAGTTGAAACCGACTTAATTACCTGTCAAAAGTTTAATTTCGCAACCAGTTGTCTTGATTGTGCTTACTTTGCGAGTTTGGTGAAATTTTCGCATTTTGGGAATTCAAATGTAAATCGGTCAAGGGTCGTCTGGTAAAGGAAGAACCAGAATGACAGCTACCGAGACAACAGGCAACACTATCTGAATTGCGACACTATTTTCTGATACACCTCGTCGCCTTTTTATTAGTTTATCTCTGAAACCAAAATTAAGAAGATGTAATATTGCATCAGGATCAGATCTGCTAGATCTCACACATTGGAGAGCTCCAGAGACACAGATGGTCGAGTCCATATACAGGTGTTGTCTAGTTTGCGGGACGAGGTACGATGAAGTTAGTCTAACAGTAAGCCAGGTTGTGAAATCGAATAGCCCTTGACAAGCTAGAAGCTTGAGCTTTCCAATAGCCAGAAAGAGTCAAAGGAATACCGCTAGGCTATTGGTTACAATATTATCGCTTGTGCAGTCACAAGTCCGATATTTACTTCGAGATATTGTAGTCCACGCTTCTCAATTGATCGAAACCTATATGCCTAAGTACTTGGTTTAACGTTTGAAGGAGAAAGGACTTTAAAATATCCCAATTCAGTGGTATGGTATGATATCATGATTCTGAACATGATTCGAGAAGTAGAATACCAAAAGTATAAAATTTCCTATTCCTGAAACCGCCCGCTTAACCGTGGATCTGAACGGCTGTTGAAAACACAATGTCTGTCATATATGCATCGCTCCGATCTGGCGACGCTAAAATCTATCCAAAATGTACTTTGATCGAAATCCCTCCGCGGGGGCATAGGATAGACCACCTGAATTGAGATGGAATCCGACCCAAGTCCAAAGCGCTAGCGGGGTAATTCAAGTGCTCTCATGCAAGTGGTCGTGGTTCCGGTATCCAAAGGCGACACGCTAACCGCTTCTCAACGTCCATTGCAACACTATATACGCTATTTTGTACAATTGTGAATTAAGTCGTATCGCAGTGTGCATTGGAGTATACGTATCTACAGACGATATTTATGGAATTTCGAGTTTTAGCTTTTGAGGAGTTGGGAGGAGGATCTGGTTTTCTGAGTTAGCTACTTTCTTGGCTAGCGGGGTAGATATTTAGAGATTGTGTATATAAAGGATAGCTATACTGAAGCTATTCTTCGTCATTCAGAAAACATCACAAACTACAATACCAAATACCAATTCACACGCATATTACCACACAGCAAATCAAACCAATTTATAAACAATTCATAAATATGTCTAACACTGAAGAACCTACCGTCGAGGCTGGCCAAGTCGAGGAGGAGGAGGAGTGGGTGCCAGATTATGATGTTAGAACTCCCAACCCATATAATAATACATATATTCACAAGCTAACCTGCGATAAACCTCATTAGTTCTGCTACAAAAGTATAAACACCAGTTCCACTTACCTCAAAAAGATCGAAATACTAACTTACGATTTAACAATAAACAGCTATCATCACCGGTGACCCCAGCACCGGAAAATCACAAATCTCAGCTCGTTGGTCAAGAGACGAGTTCTCAGAAGATTACACAACCACTGTTGGCGTCGAGTTTGCGACCAAAAAGTCAGAAATCGACTCGAAGGTTATATCCCAACAATTATGGGATACGTCACCGCATATGATCGGAGAAGAGGGCATTCCGGTTCCCCTCATCCACCGGTACTGCTTCAACGTGTTCGGTGCCTTTCTCGTCTACGATATCACCAAGCCTGACACCTTCAAGAACATTCCCGAGCGATTGGATGTTCTTCGAACCAAAGGAGATATCCACCCAAAGACTAAAATTATAATTATGGGCAATAAATCCGATTTGAAGAAGGATGGTGGGGACCAAGTAGATACCGCCGAAGCAAAGGCTTATGCAGGTCGGTTTTCTTTCTTCATAACGAATACATTAACTAAGAAGATAATGCTAACATTTTTGTTTCACATATATAGATGAGAATGGATTTTTCTTCGCGGAAGTGTCCGCTCTTGATGGCTCTGGTATTCAGGATGCATTTAAGACTATGGTTCAAGGTACACATCTCATTCAGGCTTTTACCTCAAGTTTAGACGATATGATAGACTAACGTGAATGATTTTATTAGCTATCTGGGATGAGCCAGAGTTCGATGGCTCAAAGTCTAAGACTTATGAACTGCGCGACGAGATTGAGAGCCAATGGCCATAACGTAGCCAGCGTGAGTGAGTGTTGGAAAGCATAGCCTATAGGGTACTACAATAGTGTTTAAGATAAATATGTTATTTTGCGATTCATAGCTAAATTATCGAATAAGAATTGATCTGTTCCTCAAATTGATCGTAGAAGAAGCGTAACAATTCCCTTTGGTGATATCGCATATATACCATTAGTAATAGCGCAAGTCAGAAAGCTAACTAATTCAATATTTTATTTTATGCACATTCAGTTTTCGTGTTGCTAACGAGTATTCGCGTGGCAAGCTGAATGAGTATATGAGCACTACGGAATATATATAGCATACGAAGTAATCTAAGATCCAAGCAGTTGATAGGTTGCACTTTAAATTCCGATGGCTCCAAATATCCTATCATCGATGATGTTTTGATATGTTCGTATCATTTTCTTACTTTAAATTTAGAGACCATCTTGCGGCTTGCGCCTCCGCCACGCGAAACTCTAAACCCCGCACCAATACTAATCGAAACCGCTGATTCATTCAAACAATTTACTCTAACCCAAGCGGATGATATATGATAGCTTGGTCAGCGATATTCTAGCATGTACCTATACACTTCAAGATGCAAGATACATGAATATTCATGAATCATGTCTGTACATATAGATAAGGGCTGAAGCACGGCACGGTTAGGCACCAACGACAAGACATGCTTAAAAAAATCTTTCTAAGCGTCTAGGTGAGATGCCGCGCTGTGTTTTCTTTCTTCGGATGCAGATGGAAGGCTTGGAATTCGATTCGTTACCCACTCCCTGCACGGTAATCCTGTCAGCGCGAATACGCGATTTTTTTTACCCCCTCATCCTTCCATTAGCTTGAGCTTATCCGGGGCGCTGAATGCAAAATATTGAGGATCTTTTTGGACCCCCTTCATAAAAGTAGTGTTTTGAACCAACGATATCTTGCGAATGCAGCAAGGCTCAAGGTAGATCCAGGATTCAAACCAAAACTCTCTCATGCACGAGGGTAAAACGTGGCAGTGAGCACAAGCGTCTTCTGAACAACCCACGGAATGGGAAATAGAGTGACCATTGGGCTCATAGATCAACAAAGCTAGATCTCAAGATATCAAATTCTAAGCGTGGTGCGGTTTCCTGAGGTTCATTGGTTCCGGGGTTTTGTCCCGCAGTTGATATCAAAAAACCTCAAAGCTCAAGTCAAGCCTATCTTTCGTTCAAATTTCCAAGATCAGGTGAGCAGCCACCATGAGTTTAATTTTCTTTACCTCCGCCAAAAGAAACACAGAAAACCCCACCTGTTCAAGCGCCGATTACGAATTGAAAGAACTCTGGTTACCCCTGGAGCCATCCTCGTTCGAAAAGGAAGTGGAGAAACATCAGAAAAGAGTGGACCCACAGCCATAGCCTTACGAAATCCTCTCTTCGTCTGTGCCAAAAGTTCACTCCACAGACTTAACTTGGCTTTTTCTGCCCCCCTGTTGTTCAAGGGACCAACCAATCAACCCGATGATCTCATCCATTTCAGACGAGACACCGAAGAAATCGGCCAGGGGTAATAAACAGACGAGGGGTGGTGGGCCTTTTTTTTTTTTTTTTTTTTTTTTTTCCCGGCCAATTTGTGGGCGTATCTTGGTTAATATCAACCTCGTAAATTTTCGTAGGACTTCGAGAAGGAAAAGTGACCGCGGGGCACAGGTGTATTATGGCAAAATATTTGTCGTTTTCAGTACAGGAGATACCGTGTGCTTACTTTACACAACTTCAGAAACCGAATTGGCTAAGGAACCAACATCAGATGCCGAGATTAATTATCTAAATACAGTAGTATGAATGCTTCACGTGCATGCAAAGTTTTTTCACTCAAAAAAAAAAGCCGTTATTTGGCTGAATATTGCGCAGTCTCTCTGCCATGTTGGATCAAGATAAAATTAAATTCGATTCGATGAAGTATATGCAGCCGTCCCATCTTTCTTTTCCTCTCACGGTACGAAATTAGAAATAGAAACGGCTCCCCCATCGCGATACCACTCAACTCAATGCCGGACCAAAAATCCGATTTCTCTTCGTCGTCCCAAACGGTGCGGCCAAAACGGTCAAGCCATGGAGACGAGACGAGACGAGGTTATCAGCCCCGCGAGCCGCCATTCTCTTTTCGTACAGGGAAACCTTAAGATGGACATATCAACATCCCGGAATGGTGGTAGCGTGCTTGCACTCCCATCTCTCCTCAGGGTTTCCACTGCAAAAGGTTCAAGCCAGCCACTTGGATCACTCCCGCTTCAACTTTCAATGCATCATATTGTGACGATCTCAAAGAGTGCAGTGAGCTGTCCGAATGGAGTTGGGGCAAGGGGTTCCATGGCAGCTATTTCGGGTATCTTCAAAATCATCGCCTCGCTTCTGCATTTTGATCAAAGTTGGTGTTGAATTGCGAAGGAAACATCATGCATTGCATGTACTGCATTGAAGTGCAAGGTCTACTTGCATTTTGAAAATTACAAGTTAGATTATCCAAGATGAAAAATAGAATCTTTAATGTCACGAAGCGAGCCTTTCTAAGGATTTACTTTGAGAGAAACAAAAAAAAAAAAAAAATACGGTTGAAGATATATGTAGTTTGGTCATGTTTTTTGGATTTGTATTGTAATATTTCCTTTTGAATAATTTTTGTGCCCTGGGTGGTCCTTCCACCCTCTCATCCAAATCATGTGGTCTCGTTGTTAAAATTGGATTAAGGAACGCGAACCACTCTCTATCGAAACTGAAAAGCAAAATTCCTCGATCCGAATGCAATGGACCGGGAGGATAAAATCGAGAAAATCAAGGGGCAAGAAACAAAAGGAAATGCATGCGCGCCGTTGGTATCGTGAAGAAAAAGAATTTTTTGACAAAAAGGAAATATGGTGATTACAATAGGAAATAAGGAGATAAGTACGAAAAAGGGACAAGAAACAACGCAGCGCTCAAAAAACTTTCCGATGATGATATTTTGCAAACGAAGAAAAAGGAGTAATGTGATAGCCACCGCTATATCTGGCGATGGATATGTGTACTGAATAAAATGAAATAAAACTCCGATAGCGCCGCTAGTATGAAAGAGTCGACCTCCCAAAATAGCAAATGCAAAAATGGAATAAACGAAATTGTTGTTGGGTCGAGATGTGATGATGATATGTGTTTGGTTCGAAAAGTGTGCGGGATATCGCGGACAAAAGAAAGTCGTAATAAGATGTATTGTGGATAGAGAGATCTCAAAAGCCAGATCAGCTAGAGTGGATTGTGTGTGACAGTGATGCATGTAGTATGCAGATCGATGATATAGTGGATTCAGACATTGCTAATCTTCTTCCAGATCTTTTTCCATGTCTTCGTTGGGGGCTTCTTCTGTTGGACAGGCTGGGGAGGGATTTCGAGCAATAGTGAGAGTGGCCTCGTTGGTGGGATTGAGAGCTCCTGTGGTTGCTGTTGCTGCCAAGAGTATATCTCATCTTCATGAGCTCGAAGGTCTTTGCGAGTCAATGTCATTCGCAACGTCATTTCCCGGTTGTCACCCTTGGAAGGGAGCTTGGTAGGTCGTTGACTCTGTCGTGAGCCAGACTCGACCCCTCCGCTGGTAGCTGGCCTTGGTCGAAGACCCGTGTTGAGTGGTCGCTCGTCTGTTTCTTCACTTAGAACAGAAACGGTTTCGACGACTTCGGACTTCTTTGTAGAAGCATCGCTATTATCTCTTGCAGCTGCCACTAGCGACGGAAATCCGAATTCGATTGCTTCGTCAAAGTTCTGAGGAGATGCCAAATAGAGTCTCAATTTATGTCGAGCCTCAGGATCTTGCCAGTAGGTTGCCTCGTAATCAAGCTTCGGAGAGCGTCCCAAATCATGAGACATGGAGTGCGAGTGAGAATGAGCAGCAGACCGGACCGATGGCGTTGATGCTGTGAAAACAAATCCAGTGAACGAGGAACGAGATCCTCTGAAGCTCTTAGTCAATGACATTGACCGTCTCATTAGACGTCGAGTCGACATGTCAACTGGAGCGGGCGCTGCCCTTGCCGGAGTGTCGAAGTTCTGCATTGGGAGACCTAGGGACGAGAAGTCTGTGGTATCCGCCACTGAGCTAGCACTCGAAGAAGGCCTGTTGAGGAAATCGTGATATTTATATGAATCGTCCAGTGGATTCGATTGATCCGTGGTCTCGTTCTCCTTTTCAAATGTTTCGTAAACAGACGCAGATGAATGGCTTGTCAAGGTGGTTAGGCTTTTGTTGGCAAACCGCGGCGGTAGGACGTATATTGTTCGTTCTGCAGCGGCGGTGGCCTCGGGGTAGAGGTCCTGGCACCGTCGCTGTAATATATTGCGCTCCTCCTTGGAGAAATATTTCCTTTTTATAGAGTCTGGTAATCTTAGGTACCAGAGCACGTCGGACTCGGCAAGAATTAATTTTGGAGGCAGCGCTGGAGGCCTCCCTTCATTGCCCTTTCCAATGGCGTGCATGTTTGGATGTCGCAGTGCACTCAATCTCTTGTAGCAATCCGAGCTATTCGATCCGGGCACGGCGGAGGAGGCTGTTGTGTTGGCACAGGGCGGACGATTGTTCGTTGGCTTTTGGGTTAGTCGCAACCGCTCTACGCTGCTAAAGTACTGTTCCAGCCGAAGTATCGTTAGTATCAGGGCAAACAACAGCAACTTTATCCCACCGCACGGGGCTGGGAAGGACAATATCATGGAAATATAATGAGACAATCATGTCATGTCATTAATGAATGAAAAAAAAGGTACCGTACCTTGCGTCTGACTGCTTCTGGAAAGCGGGAAAACTCTTCCTCGTTCGAGGGATAAGTTGTAATCATAGTGACCGAGGAGCCATGGGAAGACGACGATTTTCTGCGCGCCGTCTGAGGAGAAGAATCGAATGGCTCGACTAGCGTTCCGGTTGAGGAGGACGATGTGAGAAGAGGTGAGGACATCTTATCGAAACCCGGGCCCAGTCGATAATAAATAAAGGGAAATATAATCCAATAAAGCAATCAAACCTGCTTTGTACTCTTTTTTATCTGCGGTTCATGTACGAAGGCACCGATCTCTCTCTCTTGTTTTTAATTATATAGTCAGAGTATGCAAGTGTGTCGTGGTTATGCAAGAGATAAGTAATATCTGCATCCACCCAAGCTTTCCTTAAGCCTATTCCTAGTAATATTCGTTCCAAGTCAAGGTAGGCCGATGTAACTTGTCAAACTCAAGCAAAGCAAAACAAGCGGAACCCTTCTTCAATTCAGAACGAAACTTTCTAAGCCGTCCTGGATATATATGTGTGATAAGAGTAACAATAAAGGGTATAAAAATAAAAGATAAAAGATAATCAAAGGATTTTAATAGAACTGAATATAAGGTCGTAAGAAATGAATGGTGTGTCTGAGGCCGTTATTATTATAATATTTATTGATTGACACACACCGGTTCAATTCTGTTAGGCTGCTTGAGAGAGGGAGGTATTTGTAGAGAATGGAAGCGGAGGGCGAAGAAATGTTGTTTCTATAAACTCATACAGAATGCAAATGCCTATATTACCCTGTATGTGCGTTGGTAAGACGCAATTGCTGGTTGCCTTACCCTTGTTCTATTCCAAGGGCAAAGGGTATACCCAATCAGTCAATCGAGGGGATGTTGTTTATCGAACGGAAAATCTGACTGAAAACGGGCCTTGGAAAGTCGACGGCAGTTTGTTTCTATCTTCGATGCAAGGGGACTGAGGGATTCGGAGGCGTAGGAGTAGCAGAAAGATAAGTAGCAGCAGCAGAGCTGGACTTGGGGAAGATTATCAACATTTTTCTTCCAATATCATGATGAGACAGGCCAGCAGTTTTATCACAAGCGCAGTGCCTTACCAAGAACAAGAAGTTAAGAAAAAGAAAGAAAAGAAAAGCAAGGGGGGTAGAAGAACGACCGGGCTAGATACCCCTGGTCACTCTTCTCTTTTTTTTGGTGCGCCGTCATAATCTCGTCGTTGGCTATTAGCTGGCCAGCCAGCATGTTTTTTTGTCAGCGGAGATGGATGAAGTGGGTTGTGACTTGTCAATCACTCTCGGAGAGTTCCACAGGGACTCGATCTGAGGAGCCGGTTGGGCTTGGGGAAATGCAAGGAAAAAGAAAACCCCAAAAGCGGATACTGTTCCTGTTTGACTGAGGTACCCGTTGCGACTATCTCGCTCCCGTATTTCCCTTTGGTCCCCTGCCCCCTTGGCAGAAACTGGCTAGACCGCTGGTTGGCCGAAGCGCGGGCTCGTCCACGTTCTAAACCCCTCGGAGCAAGGAACTGTTCACGCAGGGGGATTCGTGGGAAAGAAAATCTGATCTGGTCGCATATCGATTCTTTTTTTTCCCCTTCGACTCGAGAGCTACCGACAAGGAAAGAGATGTCTCAGGGCGGCATGGCTGGCTGGCTGGCAGAACCGAAGAACAGCAGCCTCTCTCGTTCTTCTTCCAGACGCCCTTTCTTCTGCATCGTTTTTCTTCTTTTCTCGTGTATGCAGCGTGGGCATTGTTGCAGCCCGGCGACTAGGTATCGTGGGAGAGAGGTTATGTTTCTCGACGAGGTTTCTTGTTGTGCCCTCTACTATGTCTGAAGGACGGGATGAGTTCTCCCTTGCTCAATTTCATCCCTAGCTTGGAGCCAGGAGGGCTGCACGAAATAGCCATGGAGAGGAAGTTTAGGTTTCGATCTGCTCATTCTTCCCACACTAACAGTGTTGGATCCAGGGATGTGAGGAGAGAGGTTGAGAGGAGTTGGGCAGAGGGGATTGGTGGTGCTGAGTGTCTGCCAATTAATTCACCTCATTCGACTGACCAAGATTCCCCACATCGCAAACCGCACCCAATTGCAGCAATTATCCAAATTCGCTCGTTATTCTGCTGATTCGAGATGCTCAAAATATTCTTCGTTATCAAGAATATTGATTTTCCAAGATAGTATTGATCGAAAAGTTCCGTAGCACAGTCTTGAAACTAGGTAACGGGACACAGGATAAAAGGTTATCAGGATTTTTTGTGAGGCACGTAGTAGTCGTCGGGAAGCCGCGCTATGCAAGGACCAGTCTTTGGCCCTTTGCATTTAGCACGGATGCATGTACCGCAACCGTATTGCAATGCATTACCTTGATACAGACATGCACTCGAGCTGTAAATCATGTACCTGTACGTCTGGCTTGAAGCGCCCAAGCCATCTCGTTAAAAAGGACAAGAACCGAAGCGGGATCTCTGCCTCCTCGACGTATGAACAGCCTTTGACTCAGACCTGTGATTGGTAGAGCTGTCAAGATTGGTCGATGGAATGGGTGTGCTTGCCCCACCTGAGCACTCCTTGGTTCGCCCTCACATCTTTCGTCGATAAGGACGGCAGATGATTGCAAATTATATCGCAGCTAGAATGAATGTACGTATTCGAATGGTTTTCTGTTTCTACAGGATCCACAGCTGAACACGCGAGCACCTCCCTAAGTGTTAGCTATCCATTTTCTCGGGGTCGTTTTAATTAATTGTGACGACGGCTAAAGGTGACGGGATGAATTGCGTGTGAACCCCGATGTCGACACTAGCACTCTGAAAAAACCTGGATAAAATATTTTACCAGTGAGCCGTTCCCACCAAACCAGATCCACCTTACGAAACCCAGCTTTGCTAGAAGCTTAGCATGTCAAACCCTCGCATTCTCCGCACAAGACCTTGTTTCGCGAGTGTCGAACATTCCACCGTCGTCCTGCTCACCTAGCTAGCACCTGACATGAAAAATATTTCGGGTTCCGACTCCGGTTTTGTCATATCGAAACCAGGACGGAATGTCCGTGCCATGGGAATATTGCAATACAATATCGCAGATGGCTATTATATCAAGCTGTAAACACTATTTGCACACGTGGTTGACAACTTCATGACCCACATTCGAGCCCAAAATACTGAACTTAATTCACGCTGCTCCGCCGTTTGGGATTCTGTGGAGATTACATTTAGAGCTTGCTATACTAAAGCATTTCAAGCCCAACAAAAACAAGGCGACGTTACACAGGGACAAGGTTTTTCAAAGGTCCTTCCGTCGTGGTTCTCTCTGAGCTCTTCAATACGGAACGCCACCGGTGCACTGGGACATCAGCGAGGACTGTATTGGTTCTAGATCACATAGGTGCATCTCCGTGCAATAATACCATGATCAAGGGCGATGCGAAAATGCCGCTAGATTTTGCAAGATTTGGTATTTGGCTTAAGCTAGTGCTAACTTAGCTTCATCGCGTCGGAGAATTTGACCCGAAATCCATTTGGTCATGTTACCGGAGTCTCGTCTCGAAGGCTAGGGATTCTCATCTCTAGATGCTTGATTTACCCTCGATCGATCTCATGCTTCTCGCTGATATAAACGAAAGAGGAAATACCGGAATACCGATTCGACGTCACAAGAGTTATCAGCTATATTATCGGTCATCACGCAAGAATTTTTAGGCCATGTCCACGTGTAGTTTTACGGGATAAATCATTCTCACACCCATGTAATTCCCATGAACATGGTAAAATATATTAAAATACGTGATATTTTCGAAGAATCTATTCTTACCACAGATCTAGAGGAAACATAATTATCTGTTTCTTTCAGCTACTCAGTTTTGTTATCTACAAAAATTGCGATAGTCTAACGGGAAAAAATTTTCAAGCCAGCTAAAAGAGCAACGGCCAATTGCGATATGATATCAGGCCATTTCTTGGTCTCGACTGAGGGATTCTCCGCTCGCGTACTCGCTAATAACCACATTGCAGTGCTCTCTGGCTTGGCTGGCGTGTTTTGAAGACGGAAAGAGAAGCCGATGGCTGAAAAATTGCTGCCTGTGCTCAACGCTCTTGATTGAATTCTCGTTGGTGTGCTTGAACGTTGGAAGCGAGGAGAGACTGACAGCAAAGTGCACTGTGCGCAAAACATCAACGGTTGTGGGCGTGGTGATCTCCCGCAGGGCGAGTGCACACACACCCACGCATCAAACTTAAGAGATTGTTCTGGACTTCAGCTTCACGAATCGATTTAGCAGATGGCGATCCGATTGCCATAGACGAGGTAAGGTTTCGATTTCTCGGACGACAGCGCTGGAAAAATGTCTAAGACATTGAACCTTACCCTTGGATTCGTTCGCTTCTTGAGACTTCCAACGACGATGGCCTGTCATACGCAAGGGCCCAACATTCACCATGATATCAGCCGCAGTACATGCCCGAATGTTTACAACGTTGTATATCATGCCATTCTCAAAATTCCTCCTCCCCATCATTCTTAACTCCATATCATGGAACCAGCCGTTTTTCTCCTTTGCCCGTCAAAGCGTAAGGGCATCATGATTCCAGGGAACGCCACGCTTCATTTTACCGCACACAGGTCCGAGATGGTCTGATGCCTCCTCGACATCGACTGCATCTCGGCTGAATTGTTCGAATGGCAGTCCGACCAACTGCAGGGGCAGCCAAGTCCACATCACCCAACAGCCTGATACGGGTGAAAATGCCGCCCTTTCTGGTGGTTGCGTGGGTGCCCAAGATGACAGCCAGGCACCAGATCCAGTGGAGCTACCCACTCACGTCACGACATTCTTGTCCACTAAAAATTCTTCCGGGTGCCACCAACATCAAATATATTAACATCACACTCTTATGTATATTAAAGAAGACAGCGGCGAACACCTGCCCCACAACCAGATTAAAAACGCCCCCAGTCTGTTATTCTTTTTACGAAACAGAAGCTTCCATTATTGCTGTCCCATGACATCGACTCCAGACTCTCCAACTTTTCTCGCTAACCCTTGTCCAGCGATCTCTTCGAATGCTGTTCTTTCCCACAATAATTATAAAATGTTTTGCTGATATTATAAACAAAAACATGGCTGGATGTTTCCTAAATCGATCTGTGACCTCCGGACCTCCTATTCGGGGACCTCCAACCTCCAATTGAGAAGCTTTTGGTCGTACTCGTGGCGCTCCCCGAGCTCCCATGTAGGCGAGGTCGGAGGCACTCAAATGCAGGAACAAGCTGCGAGGCGGATACCCCGTTTCCAACCCTATTCATCCAATAACCAAGATGTTGGAACACCCTCTAGTCTTAATTAACCAACAATTCGATTCTGCTGGGAATTCGACACTTCGGGAAGTATTCCGAATAACGGTAAAAAGGGATTGCACACTCTTTCCCATTCACGTATATTACACTCGATTGAATTTGTAAGAATTCCGAAATCTTCCAGAGTGCTTACACACGCGCACGTTTGTCTTCTCACAGTGAATGAGGGTAGAAAATAAAGATTATGTATCTGAGGCGCACCGTCCTTCATCCTTCTATCCAATTCAGAACGATGCAAGCTATGTGCTGTGTTGTTTCGGAACCACCCACGCCTGTTAAAAGATAGCAATTGCACGGCATCAAGCCTTCCTGCCTTGTGAGATTGTGGCTGTCTCTGTGCCGTGCGCCTCCGCGCTCACAACGAGTGGTCTGATATAAAACTCTTCTTTCCCTCATGTAAATCTCAGATTCAGGCACCGTTGCATCGATCGAACGCCCAAATTTAAGGCACCATCTACAAAATTTTACAAAAAGGAAAGCGAGAAAGAGAACGTGTGCAACGTGAGCGGAAATTGGTACACCGGATCTTAACGGTACTCTGCTATAATCCCACAAAAACCGATGACACGGCTGGTCCACGTACACCATCTCCTATCCCATGTCTTCCCCGATTGCGATCGACCATCATTGAACAGACACCAGGTCACTTGGTTTCGTGGCGTTTTCCGCGTCTGGTATCACCAAAAGTGTTTCAATCTCTGCGAAAGATGCTTCTTAGTAACCATCGCGTCAGCTGCGTGCATACAGGCAAATTTATATCTCCATTGCCGCAACAATTTATCTCAGACAGAAAACCTTGATATTAGCTGCACACCTCGTGTTCGCCAAAAAGAAAAACATGAGAGGCTGACAGCTAAAAACCAGAGTGCACGTACCATGCACGGCCACGCCGAGGAGTTGGATGGAGAGTTCTAGAGTGCTTTGGTCTGGGGTATCAATATTACCCCGACTGCGGCTGTCCAGCGACGTACATCTTCCGCTCCGAATTTCGGCAAATTCAAAGAATAAAGTGTTTTATCTCGGTTAATAGAACTCCGGTATGGCAATCACAATTTACATGACATGTAAAGCTTAAGTGAAGTGAAATTAATCCACGGGTCTGGGTTGTTACTCCCGTTGGCGTGAATCAGGTAAATTATAAAATTGCAACGAAGATGTCCGAGATGGTTACACCAACATCTTTTTTTTTTTTTTTTTTTTTTCATTCATGATTTTTTAAAATGTAAACAAATATCAAGACATCAAGACTGAGGAGATGTGGTACGTGCACAGGGACTGTAAGAAATATAAATTTTTAATTTTATTTGATACTATATTGGAATTTCGTGAAGCGAGAACGACTGAAACTTGCGTCGGAGGGCTTTGACGTCTCAAATGGAAGTTACCGGTTTTAAAAAATTTAAAACCTATATGATTCAATCTCATCTTCTAGTCAGCTCTCCCTTCGTCGAATAGATATTGGAACATGTATCATGGAAGCCTGAAGAATTTTCTGTCGCTCAGGCTTTCAAATATAGAAAATCATGGAACGACCAAAAATCGTTAATTTTCTAACTGTGAAACAACATTCGAGATATTCTGTGATACCTATCTGCTGTGCAACTGTGTCTGTAACAGAGTTTCCAATGGTACCTATACAGCTTGGCAGAAGAAGCGTCGTGATACATTATTCAGTACATCTGCGTATTGTATTAGGATAGTTTGATCATGAGTCCACTTAGGTTACACAATACCGATCATCGCACAACCTGATAACCTAATGATTTAAGTTACAGTAACATGCATACTTTCGCCATTTGGTAAACGGAAATAAGTAATCCATTAAGTAAATGTGAGTCTGGTTTTCCGGGCTGTGCGCAGGCTTGTTATGGTCGTTGGAATTGCTATGATGCATCGCAAATCAAACACCGAGTATATCAAATTTGACTGAGCATAAATATGTTTCATTAACGTTGTGGTATGCAACAGGCAACAGCCGTTGCAACTGTTACATAAGATAGTTTGAAGGAAACGTTATCAGTAAATATGCAAGTAATTGTGCAGTTTGTAGTGTCTAGTCAAGTGTCACTATCTATATTGTCGATCATCCGTGTACCACTGTTTTCCAATTATTGTGTAACAGGGAGTTCTAGAAATTCAAATATGCAAGGTATGTAGGCTCAAGCTATGTCTACGTCGCCTAGAGTTTCCCATCTCGTAAGAACTCTATAAAATATTTCCAACGGCATGGAGCGCCTTAATACTGTTGGGTGATCAATTGGATCAATATGCAACGGTGTAGTGGAGAGTCAAAGTATATTGCTAGCCTCTGGAACTGTAGTGCCTTGTTGCACCCACCTAGCTAGATGGAGGTAATGAATACGTACCTAGATAAAATTCCATTGCTCAGTTTCGAATGGAAGTACGGTAGCAATTGTACAAAAAGATGAGATGGTGAGCTCCTCTATGATCGCCTCTAGAAGGTCTATTTGTATCAATGTTAGTAGATGATA
This sequence comes from Orbilia ellipsospora, assembly GCA_036971675.1. Lineage (NCBI taxonomy): Eukaryota > Fungi > Ascomycota > Orbiliomycetes > Orbiliales > Orbiliaceae > Orbilia > Orbilia ellipsospora. Next base: position 1,303,744 of record JAVHJO010000004.1, read on the forward strand.
ATACTCACGCATTCGTATGCATGCAGTATCTGTACTACATAAATATTCCCGATGGCAAAAGATATGAAGCTGCGTGAATCACATGAGATATCATACCTACTTAAAATATATGCTCAGATCTTGCATTGCAATACATTGCACTGCACATTGAAATCTCGCTCTATGCAACTCGGGTTTCCAAGTAAGTAATGCTATGAGCTCGTCTATCAAACCATTCTTATAGCACCATAATCTAGTATCTAAAAGTGTTTTCATGTTCATAAATAATGCATCTCAAACATGTTATAACACATTAAATGTCTTCATCGTATTGCTATTCGAGGTCTATCATGTCCAAGGAACAATTGAGTCGACATGGTATAGGATACCTGAATAACCTATAGATCTGCATCTTGCAGAAAGCCATCGATGTAAGAACGAAAAAAAGTGAAACAGCAAAACCAAGTTGACTACAATTTTCATTAAATTCTTCGCAAGCTCTGGATAAACGCCCGACATCCACAACCAATGCAATTCCAGCTAGAATACCTTTTAGTAATACAGACACCGGCAAGACAAGGAAAGGAAAGCAGAAAGAAAGATATCAAATAAAGAAGCCTGCCATAACACGCATCGAAGTAATTTTTTTTTTAAAAAAGGGAAACAATGCCTAATTAAATTCAGAGAGAAAAAAGTATTCGAACTAAAAAGCGACGAATTTGTTTTAAAAAAAGAGCTTGGAATAACAGCATGGATCAATAACTCGAGGCCACCCAAGGGACGGCACCAATGGAAGAAAGGCTTAATAATGGATTTATTAGAAGGACGGCCCATCGAAAATAAAAGATATGAAAAGGAAAAAAAATCCAGGGCAGAAATATCCTAGACGCCAGAAATTCAAGCCTTCAGAACTCCCTTCTCAACGAAATAATTGATAGCCTGTAGGAGTTTTACATTCTCCTTCTCCATTTGTGCTTGCATAAGCTATGGAAGTCTGTTAGTTACTGTAGCCAGCGAGAGCAAGTATTGAGGTCCTCAAGTCGCACATACCTTGTCGTAAAGTGACATTTCCTTTTGTTTACTTTCTTTTTGTTGCTTCTTCTCTTCTCTTCTCTCTTTGTCTGATTTAGGAACGCCACCTTCATGCAAATACTTGCACTTAGCACCGAATTTGCAGTTCTTCCGCAACCAGAGTTTGCAGACTTGCTTCTTTTTGTTGGGATTGGCTGCTGGAGGCGGCTTTTCAGGTAACCCGGTTGGCTTGGTAGTCGATTCTTCGGGAGGTGCGTCGTCATCCGATTCGTCGGAACCCTCGCCAGATCCCGACTCGTTATCGGATCCTTCATCCGCAGATTCGGCTGCTGAATTTGCAGTACTTGAGGACGTGGACATCGCAACGGAGGCCGAGTCTTCATTGGCTTCCATAGTATTGGGGTCCGGAGTGTCTTCCGCTTCAGCGTTGTTTTCTTTGGGTTCTTCGATGGTAACATCAATGTCATCTTGGAAGATGGTGTCTGGTAGGTCCTGGCCATCTGTTGGGAACTCTGTGACGAGATCGAGCTGTTGTGGATCAGCCGAATCCGCCATCTCCTCAGCGACTAAAAAATCGTCTACAAAATCGACGGGTGGAACTTCAACATCTGCCGTGAAGTCGTCCAAGTTTAGTTCTGGCGATTCCGCCTGAGCCGTTTCCATGGGTTCTTCAACGGTTGTCGATTCTGGCTGCTCCTCCGTGCCAGCGTCCGCAGCAGTTGTAGTCACTGGATTTTCTTCAAAAACAACGGGCGCGTCTTCTTGGTGCTTCTTCTTCTTCTTCTTTTTCTTCTTCTTCTTGCTTGGCTGCTTGGCTTTATCCTCTTCGTCAACAACTTCGTCAAGCTTACGTTTTCGCAGTTGTGATTCGGTTTGATTGAGCGAGTCAAGCTTCTTCTGAAGTGCTTCGTTTTGTTCCGATCGTTGCTTCTCTTCATCTTCGGCTTTCTAGTAGAAAGGTTAGCGGGCTAAACATTGATTGACAGGGTGGCTATTAGATATTACCCTCTCGGCAATTTTTGTTGCTGTTGGGAATTTTTTCTTTCGTTCCTCGATCCATTTTTCGATATCAACTGGATCCTTTAGTGAGATATCAGTGCCTTTGATTTTGCCACTATAGAGAGTGATTATTAGTATCAAGTATCCAGCCGTCTCCTATCGAACAGACTTACCCTTGAGCTACCCAAATTGCATACTCTTCAGGAGACATGTCAATATCCGTGTTTGCTGGGGTTTGGAATTGCTGGCTCTGATTATGGCCGTGCCCGTGGTTATTGGTTTGCCCATGATTCCTATGGCCCCTGTCCTTGTTACGCCTATCGTGATTAAACCCGTTGTTACGGTGACCAAAGTTTCCTCTGTTCCGATTGTGCTGGTTGTGGTGTTGATTGTGGTGCTGGTTGTGATTGTGGTGCTGATTATGGCGCTGCTGATTTGGCATATGCTGATTGAAACCTGATGGTGGAGGGGGGTGGGGAGGTAAGGAAGGTGGGGGTTGTGGGAGGGATGAACCAAAGAACGTGGGGACAGATGGAGGAGCTGGAGGGCGTACTCTTCCATCTGCTCTCAAGTCCGCATATGAGTGGTGAGGTCGACTTCCCTGATTCTGGAAAGTATTATGCGGTTGGGTGTTCATTGGGGGTTTCCCATATGGTTGACCGGGTTGAAAGCCCGCAGTAGATGGTGCATGGTGTGGTGGCTGGGGTGGGTTGTAAGCGGTCGGTGGAGGAGGTTGTTGAGGGAAGAATCGTATCGGTTGTGATGTAGGTGCTGGTGGTTGATGCGGAGGGGGTGGCGGGACCGACGACGGTTGGGGCCATCGATTCGCCGGCTGAGAGTAAGCGTTCGGCTGTGCAGGTGGTGGGTAACCAGTCGTCTGAGGGTAAGGTGGACGTGCCTGCTGTGGAGGTGGTTGATGTCCAAATGCCTGTGGAGGTGGTTGATACTGACTTGGCTGGTGAGGCCTGTTCTGAAAGCTTGATTGTGGAACAGGAGGATTGTATGAGGAAGGAGGTTGATGCTGGGGCGGGGGATACGAAGGAGCAGGCGGTGGATAGGACCCTGCTACAGGGAATGGCGGTTGAGATGGTGATGCATGAGGTTGATGGGAGCCAAAGTTCGAGTAGGCTCCGCGGCCAGGACTCTGGTTCGAACCTCCTCGATTGTTGAAGTTCCCTCTTCCACCAGGCCGATTGTTTCCACGGCCACGATTGCCACCGTAATTCCCACGAGAGAATTGGTTATTCTGATTGCTATTGAAAGGCGGTGATGGCCCGGTCGCCTTTGGAGGGGCAGCGGGGGGAGGCCCGTAGATGTAGCCGTTTTGGTGCGACATCTGATCGAAAAACTGGGCGATATCGGCTTGGTTTTACATGGCCATACCACGCGAGAGGTATTGGATGCGAAGGTAGATTCGGGAGATGTTTATTTACACGGACAAGGTTCGGGGACGAAGCTGGTAGTAGTGTCAATCGAGACTATGCTTTTGGGAGACGACGGACGAAGATGGATGGTGATGATGGGGACGGGGATGGAGGAGGTGGTGGTGATGAAGAAGGCGAGACAAGGCGATGTGATGGCCGGCGATGATGATATCTCGCGCGTGCAAAGGAGGTTGGTCCGTTTGGCGCGCGACGGGCAATGCGTTGCCTGTTCAAAATACCACACTCGCAACACATACCGATCCTCATTCCTCACCCTATCAATCAGTGTTTACGCTCGCATTTAGATTCATATTTGAACATGACGAGGAATGCTCTAGATGCAATACTCTATAATCTATAGGAAAGAATATTCTAGACACATGAGTTGTGCTAAGTTTGACCAAGATAATTAGGGTTGTCTAATATAGCTTGTAGCCTTGGCCTGGGCTGTACGTGCACGTACGTGATAACTTACGTAAATCAGTCCCATGTTCAATTGCGGGTACCGGACTTAGTATCGGGAAAAGAAGAGTTTGGGATCTGATATTGGACAGTAGAATAACTCCGATCCTAAGAATACACTATCCCATGAAGACCATCTTCTCTCTTACCATCACGAATATCGGTTATCTCGGCTTCACTCATTGCTAGATGTAAACAGGCGACCTTGATCAAAAATAGGAAACCAACATGGATCCATCCCTACACATTTTCTTCTTCTCGGAGCACAATTACATCCTGGCGGCCTAGTTAACCGAAGGCAATAAATAAATTGGAGAATCGAAAGGTGTGTGGCTCGCTGAAGGAATTAAAAACCCGTTAGATGTTGGTCCCACAATTGACCGCAAGCTGAGCACTTCCTTCCAACATTTTGACCGTCAGCGTTCTACTAGCTACTGCCCCGCGCTAACATGTAACTCCTCTGGTGAAACTAAATTATTTTCCTCTAGAAAACACCCGAGGAGCGTCAGATCACACCACCTATATGCATAATATATTTATATTAAAATATTGCCCTCTAACAGAAAACTAGATGCCAAGATATTGTTCCCTAGGCCGAGCCTATGATTTCAACTTCAAGCAAGATAGTTAAGGTAACTGAAAGGAGTAACTGTCCTCTCGTTTCTGCAAAAATGAAGGGAGGGGGAGCACTATTTGGATTCTATCCTACTTGGAATCTATTAAGGCCAAGAGATGATGTAAAAATACAGCAATTTAAGCGCGAATGAAATGGGAGGGCTGCATTACAACATGTTGCGTATTTTCAACATGCTATATTATCTTATTGCGAATATATCGATAATTCAGCTTGCGGACCGCATCAAATCCGTCGGAAATAACGGTCTACTTTATCCCAATTCATCTATAATATAAGCCAGTTGACCATCACGAATCTGTCTATAAAGAGCCCTTGATCGCACAACCGTTAGACTCAATTTTTGCATCTAGATATCCAACCGAATATCATCTGTATATCCGATTATCTTTTTCTATTCCATTCAATAAGAATCTATCATCATAAAATCTTCTTATAAAGATTGCTTTGGGTAAACACTTCGAGGGCAATATACACGCTATCACAGAATGCTTTATGAGATTTTGGTCACGGCGGTGGTACTGATAGGGCTCCTCATCGCTCCATCTACTGCTGCTCCCGGGATCTCCAAACGCTGGTCATTGGTAATTACTATTTCTCATAGCCTCACTATATTAACCCGCAGTACTAATTCGGTTAAGTACAGACTTCTGCCCAATCGACCGCATGTAGTCGCATCCATGCCGGGAAATTTACCACTTACCCCACCACCTACCTTACAAACCTACAATTCCAATGCTGCTACTCACGTACCCAAACCCTCGGCAGCGGCGGTGCCAATATCGTTGAAGTTATGAACTGGCTCGATAAATCACACAACTCGGAATTCAAACAGCAGACCTTCACTTTGAAAGCCACCATTGCGAACCGCTGTCAGCAGATATCTTGTATTGGCCAATACGCAACATACTCAGTCTGCGACAATAACCCTATTCCCAAGACACACTCTTGGACCGGCCTTGAACTCACGGATATCATCGAGCGATTCTGGGATCTCACTTGGCCCGTGGGCTCTTGGGTCGATGTGCAGTCGAAGCAAATTCCAAAGCCTCGTGTTATTTCTGATACTGATACCCAATGGGCGCAGGGTCAAATTAACAAAGGAGCTACTATGTGGAGCTGCTGTACGGATTCTACCAAGTCTAACCGACAGCCCTTAGTTTCCGATCGATTCCTGGGCACGGCGACCTCGCCTTCAGACAATACTCGATTTGTTATCGCTGCGTCAGGATCGAAAGTTTGTGACCCAAGCAAGAATGCTGTGGGCAAATAAGTAGTCACAAATCTAAATCAAGCCGGCTCCCGAAGAGGGACTACCAACAAGTTCGATATATGATTTTGTTTGCGATTCAACTGAGATTGACTCTTGTGGTGCGCATTTTTCTTTATATTTGATCTCGGTCGCTCGACAGCCACACAAAGCACTACTTTATCCTTTTTTCATTCATTTTCAAAACTTTCATTAATTTTGACACTATTATGTAGATTTAGAATACCCTAACTTTCCTTAGATCATGATGCTATGTCTGTATACATGTATCGCAAAAATATACATGGATACATTTTTGGACCTTGTTTGGGTCAATCAGCCCATTCGGACGAAAATGTAGTTAGCTAGTTTTGACTCAAATTAAAAAATCACCACATTCTTTTGAAATTAATTGGGAGCATTGAAGATGCCTCTTCCAAAATAACTCACATCTCAATTTCACGAGTCTCCGTTTGTCAGCTTTAAATTGCAAGATATCATTCGAATCGAAGGACCAGTGGGCTGCTCTCTGGCGGGTGGAAGAACATATGCAAAAAATCGCTCACTGACTACTTAGGTAGCTGATAACCAACTAAATTATATGTTGGAGCCAAGTGCTTAAATGTGTTCTAATTGGAAATGATATTGTTTATAACACCCCAAGCATATAAACCATGTTGGAATCTCTTTTCAACTAACAGTCAAACATTAACGTTAGCTAACAAATCGAAAATATAATATCTTATTGCATTTAAACCGGTAAATTCGAAACTAATTGCCCATATATTTCTATTCTTGATATATGAAGTGTCGAAAGAAGGAAGGAAGGAGCGGTCATGCAGTTTGCTCTTGTCGTTGGTTGCCATTGGACGGGAACACGACCCCGGCTGGTTGTTAGAAGCAGCCATGCATGCCATGCGGTCCCCAGCAAGCAGCAGCGAGCTAGCCGTTACCCATCCCAGCTAACGTCATTCCCCTGTAACAATTCCCTATCAAACGCGCTCGCTCATCTCATAGCAGCCGAAAGAGCCCCCCAAAGCTTCCACCATGACAATGTGAGAACCGGTCCGGTCCGACCAATCGCGCGCTCCGCTACACTCCCTCGAGCTCATCCTCACCCGGACGGACATACGTAACCTAAATTTCCAATTGGACGTCATTCGAATTCCACTCTAGCTAGCAATAAAAACAAGGGAGGCTTCTAAGAAGAATGTCCGCGGTGCTGTTTCGGCGGCAGCTGTGCGCCGCTGGTGCCGGTTTAAGAACAACACCCTTTCTCCAACAGAGTTTGGGACGACATCATCTTCAACAACAGCGACAAATATTACCAAGGTTTACGCCGTCGATAAGTCCGAGGATACACAGAATGCCGCTGGTATATATTCTTTGAATGCTTTATCTACTACGGATACATTTCTGATTTGGTGCATTAGGTTACTATCAATCAATCGATCATCGAAAAGTAAGTCATGCATGTTAGTATTGCCGGTCATCTTTTTTAAACTAGCTTTCAAGTTGAAAACGTCATAATATATACAACTTCAACGTCACATAAACCGCCACAAAGAGATTAATACTGATATTCGCCTGAAAATCTAGACTCAAGAGCGACGGCGTCATTCCAGATGGTTAAAACCTCAATGGCTTCAAGCTCCTATACACATGAGAATTTTAAATACTAAGCCTCGATATACGTAGTCATCGACGAATTCCAACCTTCCGTTTTCCTCGAAGCAGAGTTCCCTTCCGGCGAAGCAATCCAACTTGGCAATACCCTCAAAGTAAAAGATACCCAGGACCAACCTAAAATCACAATCACACCTGGCGCCGCCTCTTTCGAATCTGAGGATGCAAAGTATACACTCTGCTTGACAGGTACCAACCCTACCACCAAACTGCCACCTAAGAATGATACTGCCTGCAACTAAAAACACTAAAATACTATGAACAGACCCTGATGCTACCTCCCGCGATAATCCAAAATGGTCGGAGTTCTGCCATTGGCTAGTTACAGATATCAAACCAAAATCAGGCACTCTAAACCTCGATGACGCTAAAGAGCTAATCGAGTTTATGGGCCCCGCGCCGCCAGAGAAGACTGGAAAGCATAGATATGTCCTTTTATTCTTTAAGAATGGGAAGGAACATTTGAAAGCGCCGGAGGGGAGGAAGAAGTGGGGTTTTGATAAAGAAGAACCGAGGGTTGGAGCGAGGTATTATGCTAAGAAATACGACTTGAGCTTGGTTGGTACGTATATCCTGCGTCTTACTTGCCTAATGGCGGTTAGATTTGACTGACGAGGGCTGGGGTAGGTGCCAATTTTTTCTTTTGTCAGAACGAAGAACAGTGAATAGGTTTACCGGACTGAACTACCGTGCTTGTTTTTATTATATATCCTTGGCTGAATTTTTTTGGGACACTCTTATTATCAGCATTTTGTATTGTTTCCCTGGATCTTTACTTCTGGGCTTAATTAATACATTACGTGTGTTTGTGGAAGCGATAACTTTATACGGGCTGCAATATCTAGAGTAATCCATTCTCGATCTCTCCTCTAAGATAATGCAGATATTCTTAATGGCTTCATTCGAGATATTTAACTTGGAAGATTCTTTGGAACCATTCTGTTCCCCAACAGCTTAGGAAAAACCAATCCCATTTGGAAAATATATATTTCAGAAATCTCTGAGTTCTCCTCATATATCAATAACCTTTCTCATCACTGCCCCTAGCGGCAATTGTCAGACACCTTGCGTTCAAGCCGTGTGAAGTGTATACTGAACATTAGAGAACCCGACATTGTTAATTTTCGGGACCAATTTGCTCATTATATCCACCATAGCTTGTAGAGTAGTCATCCCATCCCTCTTCTGCTCCAAGATCTCTTTCGCGGAAGTGTCTGTCAACTCCGTAACCTTCAGAGTGCGATTCTTCCAAAATGCGGTTTCAATGTCGTCGGCAACGAGGGTGAATGTATACCAAGTCATATTCTGTCGATGGCTCTGTTCGCCATGAACAGCTTGAAAGCGTATCTTGCCCGGAAAATCCGGATGCTCTTGATGCTTGAGTTCGATGTTTTCTGTTACGACGAGTGTGAAATCATGGCCGTGATGGAGTTCGGCGTCGAGTATCATGTGGCGAGTCTCTCGACGGCATCGCGCGCTGGTTATCTCTAGTTCAAGATCTGTAGTATCGATTGTGAATGTTGGATATTGTGGATCTTCTTCGGTGTTTAAAGATTCAATGATTTTTTTTACCGGCTCATCAAGAGATTTGAGAATCTTCGAACCAACCAGACGGAATTCGGCGTCCCATGTCATGGTTGGACAGTTCCAATAGACAGTACCGAAACGCTGCTCGTTAGATCGAACCTCGAATGCAAAGGTATTCGCATCGATGACGATGGTAAAAGGAATCTTCTGAAAAGTGAGGCCGTCGATCTCGTAGTTGACATTTCGAACAACTGGAGGGTTTTCAAAAAGCGGCTCACCACCACTCATTTTCAATCCAACTATGAAATCAGGGTCACAAGGCGAAATCGATACTATATCGGTGAACAAAGTCTCAATACTAGCCCTGTGAAGCTCTTCATCCCAGTTTCTCCATTGGAATGTATGGGCCGCCTTGAGATATTTCTTCGGAACTTGTGGGAAAACAAGTCTGCCGATTCTCGCTTCGAATTTGACATCGCCGCGAAACCGTCTGGCATCTTCAAATGCTGTTTCAAATACATGTTTGAATGTCTTTGTTTGATGCGCAGCTATCACATCGACCTTATCAAACAAGCCCTTACGATGGGGAGCATGTTGATTTTGTGTCTGTCTATATGTCCGAGTTTTATACTCCGGCTCCGTAGGTCTCTGATTATTGGAGTTCGGCTTACTTGTACCAGCTTGATTTTGCTGGGGACGACTAGTAGACGATGTAGGTTGCGCAGTCGAGCCACTACTTCCCGGGCCCGAGCTTGAATCCGAAGGTGCTGGCTGCGGGGGAGTAGGATTTCCTCGTTGAGGACGCACCCGTACTGTTCTTGCAGGAGCGAGTGTTGGGAGTTCTGGTCCTTCTTCTTCGACATCGGCTCCTGTGCCTTTTGGACGAGCACCGAGCATAAAACCGCCTCCCGTTGTTTGATTTCCTGGTCTTTGTCCAAATGAAAATGGAGCAGGCGCTTGCTCTCTAGGTGCTGGTCCTTTATCGCCTGGTCTTTGGCCTAAGGCAAACGGTGCTGGAGCTGATTCCTTGGTGGCAGGACTCGGGGCCTGAGGTCTCTGAATTACAGTGCTAGTAGATCCGCTACCACTTGAACTCGTGCTCATGATCGTGCTTGGGGTGGTGCTGCTGACAGATGGGCTCGAACCTGGTTTTTGAAGCCCATCAGGAGCATCTCGTGCTACCCCTACATGAGATTTATATTTATAACCCTTCCACAGCTCCGTCTCCTTAGTCCCTGCGTTGTATGTTTCATTACAATTGAACGTAACGTTTTCATACTTGTCGTCCTCAGGTTTGTATTCCGCAAGACGAGCAGATGCTAGTCTGTCTCTCCCATTTAAACTGCTCCATTGGCTGGATGGTGGAAATAGAGTCGTTTTCTGGATCGTAGTGGTTTGTCTTCCAATAGGGACAAGTCGGACTTCAAAACGTTCTCTCTCATCATTGTTTATGACATGTGCTGTGAGCATGCTATATGACCAATTCTACCCAAATTATTAGCCTGCATATCCTCGTTTATCAAGAGTTTGCTTTAGTTTTACTTACGTAGTATGACTCGGCGATGCTTAGCCTCCTCATTGCCTCCTCTAAAACCACCTCAGATGAAGCTACTATCTTGACATCACGGCTTACCCATTCAACCTTCATAGCGCATCTGAGGTCCGGATGATTAGCGATCTCCTGGATAACATCGCACCCATCTCCAAAGAAACATTCTCTAAATGTATCTTTGTTATTGGGTGACCATTTCCCAGCTATCGAACCACTAGTTTCGATTCCTGGAGCCATGTCTTCAAATGCTTCAACCATCTCCTCCTAATATGTACGCAGATTAGCTATACTGAAGAATGAAGCAAGCTATTCTTTGACCCACTTTTGCCATTCTATCCAACTCCTCCGGATCGTCTGTCCAATATACATTTCTAATGTACATTTGGGTACGAATTGGACGAGTGATCTTTCCTTTCGCGGTCTATAATATTTGTTAGATAGAGGTTCCACAGCCTTAAGTTTATCGTATAAAATTGGAACCACCGGGGAAAACTAAACATACATATTGACTGGTGCCAAGAGTTTGGGTGTATAGTTTATCGATAAAGTTATTGATAACCCCGATGAACGCCTGATGTGCTTCCTCAGCACGATCTTTGGGACCGATGAGAGTAAATGACTATATAGCCTATTAGATATAATCTACCAAACTTTTAATGATTAGATTGGGTGTAGATTGGAGTTCACATTTCTGATCGGATCGAATTGAATCTTCATGATTTCTTCATAGTCTTGGAGGCCCCTATAGGTCGCATCAATGATTAGACGAATAACTTGAATATAAATCTTGGAGGCATACTTGAAATGATCAATTATCTCTTCTGTGGCTGCTTCTTTGAATTCATGAAGCCCCCGCCATGTGAAGCTGGCGGTGTTGTGGTCAAGCATGTTTGCGACTTCTAGAGGAAAGCTGGGATTGGAGAAAGTTGTGGTGAAGGAACGATTTGATAGCTCTAGAAAGAGAGTTTGCTATCGCATGAATGGTGATTAAGATGGCGAAAGTATGATCCGTTCGATTGATAAAGCCTGGGATGCTAGATGGAAGGAGGGGGAAGGAAGAAGTTGAGCAGTTGTTATACTTCTTCATACGGCTGCTGTGTTGTGGTCGTGTGGGAAAGTCGGAGTAAAGGTTCGTGCAACTAGCCAGCGCCAGCTCAGCTTGTAGTAACCGCAAACAAATGCGCTGCTCTTGAACTTTATATGTCTGTTTCTCCTATATTCCGAATAGATATTATGGCTATGTTGACCTCAATGATGCTCTGTTTCTTTGTTCACGCCCCATGCATGGAAGGAAATACTGCTAGAAAGCTAAGTTGGTAAAGCAGTGGTTGGCAGTGCCAACCAACACGCAGAATACAACGTCCGACATCACTGCTGGAGTGTATCAGCACAATTTAGAACGGGCATGAAATATCTCCAGCCTCGAAGTCAGACGCTTATCTGGGAAATCTACCCGTTTATTCATTCTACGAGAAGAGATAAGATTTTGAAATGCTTATACTGCTCATATTAATATCCACCAATGCATCTAAGTATCGTAATATTGTACAGTTTCCCCCCCACTCCACCCCGTCTAATATTGCCCACAAGGCCTGTAGATTTTCTGATTGAAAAAAGCCTCCAAAACTCAGTAGATGGACAGATTGATAAAAAATTTTTGGAAGAGAAAGAGCGTAAGCCGTAAGCCAGCTGACAAGAAGAAAAAGGCACATGCATGAATTGTCGAAAACGCCATATGATTGATATCATGAATGCGAAGCCTCATAAAATGAAAGAACGAAAAAGATAAAGACCATTCACAGAACCTAAAATACACAGAGAGAGTTTGTAGCTTGGACGAAAACTACTGCCCCGCTAATATAATATGCCGGCTAGCAACGCTTATCTAACGAATGCTGGAAGAAATTGGGAACGCAAAATAAATTTCGTAGGTTTCTTCGGAGCCGTATTTTGACTGCCTCAAGTGGAGCCGTTGGGATCCTTGGGTGGGAGCCCGACTACGTGTGGGCGGAATTTAACGAGTAGTTTTCGTGCAGAGTTCTTGACATCGTTGTCTATATGATTGTTAGTAAATGTGGATAAAAAGATTCATTAGAATATACGTACGATTCTGCCAGAGTTCTTCTACGATGTCTAAAACTTGTTGCCTGACAGGAGGCTTGAGCATGCACAAATATCTAGGAAATGTATGGTTAGCAAAAGGAAATACTGAGCAATGAAGAAATAGCTTACTGGAAAGCTAAGAAACCCAAATTCGACCTCTCCGGATCCAAACACAATCCTCGGATATTTGCGAGCACTGGGGGTGGGATAACGGGCAGCTCGCTCAAGAATCTCAAAAAGATGTTTCGGTCCGAGGTTTCCAGAAACGGGAATATTCCATCCATAATCTTTGTCATCCACTTTGCGTACTGTGGTTCCAGCGGTGTCCTATTGCTTTCTTTCGCCGCCATCGCCTGGAGTTTGTCGTTGTACCACTCTTCGTTCAACCAAGTCACAGCTGCATCCATGCGTGTCCGGAAATCGCCCATCACATACATGAATAACTTTTGGCGTATCTGTGAGCTAAGAGACTCGTAGTGCATTCTGTTCTCTTGCGCCTTGGCTTGGATCTCCGCATCGATGCCGGAGAGACCACGGGTGCTAAGTCTCGAAAGGATAGTGATCCAACCATCTCTATCCAAACTAGTGGCAGCCAGGCGAGTTATGCCAGCCTTTTCCTTTTTAGCTGGCTTGTCCAATGTCGTTATTGTTTCAAACATGCGCTCTAGTGTTCCTTCGCATGCTTCTTGGATTTGTTCTGGGGACAGATCGGGCATTTTGACGAGATCCATGGCGGCGGCTCTGCCCTGTGCGGTACTCGGGACAAGTTCTTTGACACCCTCATAGCTATCATCCGAGTCCTCGGAGTAATTCACACCTTCTGCACCGGTTTTAGCAGTTTGCATTGACAGTTCGCCTTCAGCATCCCCTCCTCCGGGTATATAATCGTCGTCCTCATCGTCGAGCTGGGGCGGAGGCGGAGGCCGAGCTGGTGGGACTTTGGCTGCCGCTTGGACAAGTCGGGATAGTCGCTGCCTTACTTCCTAAGTTTCGAAACGGAGTTAGCGTTTGTATAGTTCATCTCACGACGTCAACAACTTACATTTATAGACGACTCCAGCATCTGCGGGCTAATTGAGTACATTGTTGCTAGTGTAATCTGCGTAGCCATCTCGAGTGGCAACTGCGAAACATCGAAATTTGAAAGCGCTTGATCACCCGTGAGAGTGAATAGTGTTTTGTAGGTAGTCCCGTTACTCGGTTGAACCTGGATCGTGGGAGGTGGAGGAGTGGGTGTATATTCGCCTTCGGCGTCTGCTGTAGTATATTTCGTGCGTTTCACCGTATCAATTTCGGTGGTAGACATTGCACGCTTGTTGCTCTTTGGAACTTCGATTGAGAATTCTGCTTTTGATTGCAATAATTTTTGAATATGTTGTTGGATTTTGCCTGCATGCGGCCCCCCCGAACTTGCTCTGATAGCGAAATTGATATATGTTAGTGTCTGTATTGTATTTTTATACATGATTGCCGAAGATAGAAGAGTGATTCCAACCTTGCAAGATGTGTCAATATCGTTCGTAGAGTCTTTTCTAAACTCCTAGCGATGAAACGTTCCTTGAAAACCATAGACTTTGCAGCGACGACAAGCGGATTGTATGCCATCAAAACATTCAGAATCTTGTTGGATATTGCCGCTCGGCCTTTGACGAGGGCCGGTAGACTGTTGAGAATCGCAGTAATTATAGGAGCATCTCTATAGAAAGATAGCGACGTGTAAGCGTGCTGCTAGCCACACTCCCTCGACCCTGAGCGTTTCAAAACGGGATTGTGAATCGCGCATTTTGATAACACTTAGAGCTCTATAGGGACATATGATGCGCTTCATGGGATTTCAGGGCTCACAATGTGCCATCCTGAAAGACATTCAGAAGGCGATCTAGTAGACCATGGGCTTCGGCCTCTAGCGCATGAATATTAAGAATTGGATGGTTCAATGGCACGATAGTCAATGACACTTCAGATTTGTCGACAAGCTATAATGATGAATAATGCACATGTTAGGTTCCCTGTATGAGTTTCTAATGGTGGGTAGATGGATGATTCGGTAGAACTGAATTTTCCTTCTTTTCCGGAATACATGTATGAATTCCACTGTACATACGGGAACGTAGCCCGACATGATTCCATTCATTGGAGAACTACGATTCGAGGTGGAAGGGAAGACTGAAGTTGTACTTACTCGTGGGTCTGATGCGCCGGGTGTCTGGACAAGGATAATTCGCTGAACGAACTTTATGCAAGCCAATCGGACGCCCTCCGCCGCAGAGTCTAGCATACTCAGGATCTTGGATTTTATGGAGACCATTTTCTGCCAAGCTGCTGCTTCTGTCTTGTTGTTACATCTGTATGACACGGATTCAAAGGCTAATTAGTACTGTGAAGGGGATATTGGGGGGAGTGGCATGGGAGATGGACGGCACAGAAATGTATACAGCACAACCAATCCATCTAACCCTTGCACCAAAGATGCCTTTACACATCATATAAAAGAATATATTTGACGTACATGTAGCGAAATATCAACGGATATATCGATGAGCTACTCTGAATCACGTTTTTTAGAATACCGGTTTCCAACTCGCCGAGGAGCGTCAGTAGGGGTTCGAGACATGTCAGCGCGAGCTCTTGCTTCGTCTGAGGGGTTATTCGCGGCGATGAAAACGTTTCTGCTAAAAAGTCGGCACCCCATCGCCGTAGCTCCACTGCAGCATCAGACGCGACTATGTGTGGTAGAATCCCTCCCAGGATATCTTTATAGAACTTGGGATCTTGCAGCACAATCTCTCTCGCTTGATTGAGATGCGAGAGTTTTGTTCTTACGACATCCCCTTCGGCCATCTTTTTGCGGTTGGCCGACCTGCCGCGCTGTCGGACAAGATTCTTTTGCTACGTAGGGTTCTGACGACGACAGGGTCTTAAGATCAAATGAGACAAAAAACGCCTGAGAGATAGGTTCTTTCAAAGCAGAGAAATTGAGACCCTAAGTGCAAATGTTGATTTCGCACTGGCGTATTTCGGTCTTCTCTCTTCCAAAAATCGTGGTTAGTTTGCAATCTATCTGCACACGTGATCTATTAGATGGTGGACGTCGCGTGTTGATGACTACCGGACTTGCTTCGATCTTTTGTTGTGTTTCCCGTGGGAGGATATCGGAAACTGTTGAGGATTGGGACAGGTGATGGGAGCGGCGGATTGTTCAACTGAATGCTGCTCCGAGGGCGGGAGGAAGAAAGATGAAGGAGGAATGGCGATGGCGATGATGAAGGTTGAGAGTTACGTGACGTTGAGGAGGAATGGCAGTGAAGGTTGGATGTTGTTGCCGACAAAACAAATTCGCTTAACCGCGCAGCCCATCCTCAAATTTACTCGGCCTCGATTCCGGCCAACAGGATCCACGCAGGTATTACAGGGCTTTATTCTTGCTTTTACTATGCATAGTAGCGTGGTTTTATATGGCTAGGACAATGAATCCACAACAGTGTCATTGGTTCACCGTTGCCTGCGCATTCTATACGACACTCGAGACAAACTATACTGGTAGACGACTGAGGTCAAATCACCTGTTATATCAACCGATTATATGAAAGCTGACGGGCATGAATAGCCGCGTCTATTGGCAATTAATATATGCATTTATACAAGAGAAAAAAAAGAAACTATTTTTTATACACCTGCTACATCGTCTAGTCATCCCTGCAAATAACCGTGTTCTTTTTTCTAGATTGGCTCAAAAGCAGGTAAACAGGGAAACAAAGGATTTTACGAGCTGATTGACAACAGGGAAGCTAATGCTCATTTAATATCTACAGGATTTATTTTTGGGCAACAATTCCTACATAGAAAGGGCCATGGTCAGTTATTTGAAAACGTAGAGGGATAGAGATCGGTCACATACTCTCAACGTCCGACACGCTCTGCTGCAAGATCTGTTGGAGAGTCTTGGGGTTCTTCAACTCGTCGGTGATCTTCTTGATGACGGATTCGGCGAGCTCCTTCTGTTCTCTCTGCTTGACTTGAGCCTCATATCGAACCCAGCTGTCAAGGACCTGCTTGGCCTCAGAAGCAAATTTGGTCTTTTGTTCCAAGACGAAAGCTTCAGATTCAAGCTCGGCGGTTTCCTAGAATATAAAATGTTAATCCATGCACTTTCAAACACTGTAACCAATAGAGTGATCGTGGGATGTCGAACCTTGGAAACTGCGAATAGGTCCTTGGTGATTTGAACAACTTCCTTCATCTCCGCGACCTGATCGATTCGCTCCTGAACGGCATTCTTGTGATCCGCCCGTGATGCGTACAAGACATCCTTCACACGCTTGATATGTGCCTCAGCCCAGTCGTTGTATAAGGGTTTTACTATCGTGGCAACACCGGTATACATGGAAATCAAGCAGAAGGCGACGACGAATTCCTCGTTGATGACCAAAAGCTCATTTGAGATGGCTGCGACGGACAGACCAGCCGTGGCGGAGAGGATAGCGGTCTTAGAGACGAGGGAGTTTCCGGGGAGGGCATCGATAATGGATTTGGCCTTGGTCTCGGGAGTTGGCACGCTGCTGGATGGAGGGGGGAAGTTGGTCTCGAAACGAGCTTGGGTAGCGGGCTTGACGGCAGCGACGTGAGAATTGAGAAGGGCAGCCGACGGGCGAAGACGTGTAAGGCCTGCGATATCGACGGGAGGATGTTAGCATGTGAAGTGGAGGGGCTAGAGAGAAGCCTGGATATATGGCATGGTTGCTCACCCGTGGCCGCTCTTGTTAGCCTCGAAGCCATTGTAGGAGTAAGAGAGGAGGATAGGAAAGTCGGATCGATCCAATTGGACGTCTGTGACCTTTGGAGGGCGGTGTCGGCGATGGAGGAAGAGTCTATAATGAGGGTGGGTTCGGGTGTTGAAGTGACGTCTCGGGAGAGCCCAGCGGATGAGAAAAAATCCAACCAATCAAACACCACCGCCCGCCAAGACCGACTTGCTTTGCCTGAGTCGCCAAAGTTACCAAAAAATTTCAATCCACGAAATCCCCATACATATTCTTGCCGATACCACGAAAAATGGCGATACCAACCTCAAATGGAGCTAGTTCGAGCTCAAAAAAGCGGAAACGAGTCGCCGTAGAAGAGCCTACCCGCAGGCCGAAACCGAGACCGAAGGATGTACCCGTCGTCACAAAAGCCGTGATACTACGCCCGGCCCCAAAGCCCAAAAAGACCGCAAGTTCACCTAGCGACGGGAGCGATGACGATGACGATGAAGACATGGAAAGTGGTAGTGACGAAGAAAATGATATCGCTGGGCACCAAGTTGAGATGCTCCAGCTAGAAGAAGAGATAATCAATGCAAAGACGGCGACTGCACGGACTAAGGCGCTGGGTACACTGCTGAAAAAACTTGAGGTGAATATAACGAGCAAGGTCTTGAAAATTTGGCAATGCTAATCAATTGGCTCGGTAGGATGAATCTGAAGAGGTTGTTATTATGACTGCAGTGGGCCTATGTCGAACATTTTGTCGATTGATGAGTCGAAACCAGTTAACACGACAAAAAGACCACAGCCCCGAGGAGCTCAAAATGGTGAAGGAAGGGAAGGAAGCATATATTAACTATCTCAATAATCTAGGCAGTCTCTTAGAAGGCGGCGAAGGAACTTCACTGAAGCTAGCAATGAGGTTATTGAAGGAGGAATCGATTCATATGAAACCTTCAGAGGACTACTACTTCCCTTTCCTTACATACGGTCTCATTATCAAGTATATCCTCTTCTCCGACAGCTCGGATCTTGTCACGGTATTTGCAACCGAATATGTCTACGAAAACCTCGATCTACGACTCGAATTCTTCAAAGCTATACCAAACATCTCTAAAGATGTCCCAGCTTCGAACACCACATTCTCGGAGAACCTGTGTAGTATACTTTACGAACTTAAAGGATTCCCCACGACGTCTGAAGAACTGGCCGACTCGGCGCTCTACATATCCGCCCCGTCTAAAAAGAAGCACCCACTCTTCCAAATCACCACACACCAGCGTTATTTCCAAGAAACATGGCTCGCGTTCCTATCTCGTCCTCTCCCTTCTAAACAACGCGATATCCTTACAATCCTCCCCAAGCGCATAATCCCGCACTTCCCGAACCCTCGCCTGCTGATGGATTACCTAACGGATACCTACAACACCGGCGGTGTGACCGCTCTCCTCGCTCTACAAGGTCTCTTCAATCTCATGATGTCACATAACCTCGACTACCCGAATTTCTTCCCGAAACTGTACGCCCTCCTCGACAAAGACTTGATGCATGTGAAATACAGATCTCGGTTTTTTAGATTACTAGAGCTTTTCTTAAATTCGAGCCATTTGCCTGCGGTTCTTGTGGCGAGTTTTGTAAAACGGATGGCAAGACTCTGTTTGTCCGCGCCGCCGAGTGCTATTGTGATTGTCATACCGTTTGCTTATAACTTGATGAGGTTGCATCCTACCTGTACATTCATGTTGCATAGAGTGTTGGGGAAAGAAGTTAATTATGAAACATTACGGAAGGACGGATTCGTGGATCCGTTTAACGAAGAAGAAGTGGATCCGATGAAAACGGGGGCGTTGGATAGTAGCTTATGGGAGTTTGAGGTTAGTATTGCATCTTTGGATCTTTGTTCGAGTGTGTGATGAGACTGACTAGATTTTGCTTTAGACTCTACAATCACACTACCATCCCAATGTAGCTACGTTGGCTAAGATTTTGTCGGAGCAGTTTACAAAACAGCAGTATAATATGGAGGATTTCCTAGATCATTCTTATACAAGTGTAAGTTTCAAGTATCCGTTTGAGTTTTCAATGCTTGCTAATGGATTTCTAGATGCTGGAAGCCGAGATGGAGAAGAAAACTACGAAGGACCCGGTTGTGGAATATATTGTGCCGAAGAAGATATTATATACTGAGGATAAAAAGGATGATGATTCTCAGCTCATTTCGAGAGAAAATGTTCTATTGGACTTTTGGGATTTTGAATGATATACTCTGCAGATATAACTGTACGATAGGAGGCGTGGGATTAATCAGAGGCTTCAAAATACCATTCAAAATATATCAAAGTAGATGTTGGAAGTATTAGCAGTAGTCAAATGAGACCATAGCTGTATATTAATAATCCCGGTTAACTGGGAATTGAATGCGGCTAGCCCGCGAGGGTACAACGCGGGACGCGACCAGCATCCAACAAACCAACTATACCACAAACTCAATGAGCTCCAGACCACGCTTGTCATAACTAACTTCGCAATCTATTCTGCATACGAACCGCAAACTGATAAAACGATAAATATCTCCCAAAATGTCACTATCAGTCGATATCTCCGATAATGCCTACCTCAAAGACCGTCTTTCCGCCGGTCGCTTCATTCACGCCTCAACCCTGGTCTCCGCCGGCTCAGAAATCATTCGAGTTGAAGACCCTCTCATCTGCATACCCGACGAAGCCCACCTGGACAACTGCTGCCACTACTGCATGTCCGAAGAATCCTCTACCGGCACTGAATCTGTATATCAAGCGTACAAGCTACCAGTCAAGCTATCATACTGTCTAGGTTGCCGTGTCGTTAAATATTGTAGTAAGGTGCGTCTGAAGCTACATATATCATAAAGTCGTAAATGAAAGGCTGAACGTTGAATCCCAACTCGTAAAGCTGTAGGCGTGCCAAACAGCAGACTGGAAGCGCAAAAACCATAAATATGAGTGCGACATTTATAAAGCACAGTATCCTAGAATTCTTCCTACCCCCGCCCGCGCTATGCTGCGTATGGCCAAACACTTTCTCAACGAAACGCCCAGCGCGAAGGTGTTTGGTGGGATAGGTGGGTTGAAGGCACATACCGAGGAGTTTCAGAAGGCTGGTGGTGAGAGATGGGAGATGGGAAATTTGACGGCGAAAGCTACGGCTGAGTTCTCCAAGGTTTCGAAACAGATTTCTTTCGAGCCGGATTTTATGCGGGATTTGTATTGTAAGGTATGTATCCTTCGACTGGTGTAATTTCTGGAATTGGGCCTGGACTTATATATGTATAGCTTTTGATCAACTCGGTCACCGTGACGACTCAAACGTTCGATCCCATCGGTATCTGTCTCACATACCAGGCAGCCATGTTCAACCACTCCTGCGATCCAAATGCGGTGATGCTCTTCGACGGCCGTCGTCTCGTCGTTCGCTCTCTCAAAGAAATCGCTAAAGATACTGAAATCACGATATCTTATATTGACAATCTGATGACCGGAAAGGAGCGAAGGCGGGAATTGAGCGAGCGGTACTTTTTCGATTGTAAATGCTCAAAGTGCACATCCGAACCTCCATCGCCCGATTATATAGTCTGCCCGAAATGCGATCAATCTGTCTCTTCAACCATCAAAACATGTCCTGCCTGTAATGGACCAATTTCGGATGATAAACTCACCGCAGCGGTAATGCTCGCCGAATCAATAAACCAAGGTAGAGAGAAGAAGAACACGGATAAATCCGTCGATGCACTGTTGAAGAATCTCAAATCTTTATATGCTACGAATCTACTGCTGTCCAGTTACCCGCCGATACCCCAGCTGCATCAAGATCTAGCGATGGCATATATTGATGCTGGGGATTATAACGCAGCGTTTCAGCATTTACTCACGCTTTACGTTCGAGCGTACCCTCGGATATACGAGACATCTTTCCACCCGGTCAGAGTTGTGAGGACTTTTACCCTAGCGATGGTGCTGATTCAAGTCGCGGTTGATTCGCCGGAAGGGTTTGGCGGACGTACTGATTTCACGAAAACGGTTTGGGGATTGCTTACGGAGGTGATTGGGAATGCAGACAAGAGTCACGGAGCCGATAGTAGTTTTGCGGAGATAGTGAGGAGGAAGACTGAGGAGGTGAAGGCTGATATTGGGATTGATAGTAATAGAGAGGCGGACAGTTGGTTAGGGCAGGGGTTGAAGGCCATTCCAGAGTTGGGGGAGACGATTCAGAAGATCAAGAAGATTGTGGATGACTTTGTGGCGGAATTACGGGCCTGATCTGTTGAAGCGCATGATGTATGCATGCCATCTCCATTGATTTCGGAATTTATGTACACATAATATATCAATTGAGCCTCTCAAATATACCTTCAAAACGTAAAATAAATCGAGCAACCTTCACTTTCTTTATTTCGGCGGATTCTCCTTTTTATAATGCTCTTCCAATTTGTCCATCAATACCCCTCTCGTATGTCCAGCCGGAAGATTATATGGGCTGTGTATATTGATACGTCTAAATACCACCAAAGTTACAATTCATTAGCCTTCATCTGATTTTCGCCCCGAAAGCAATTGAATAAGAAGGAGTGAGAAGATAGGGAGTATATACTCTGGAAATCGCATCTCAATCGTCGGACTACCCTCCGACCCCAGCAACAGATGCTTATCCTTAGCAGCCTGCTCGATGAAAGCGGTATGTCGGTTCGAAATCTCCTCCTGCGCTTTCCGCGTCGGGTTGTCGACGGAGAGGAATCTCGTGAAAGGTGAGTTCTCGGTGGGCATGATGTACGCGTATAGCATGTATGTGGCGAAGATTGCACCCGTGGAGACTAAGAACCAGGTGGGAATCTTTTCTTCGGTGGTGTACGCTGGAGTGGTGGTAGAGGTGCCATCCGCCGAACGGGCGCCGGCAGCGGGGGAGTCGAAGTGGGCGGAGGAGTAGCGACGGCGGAGGAGGGTTGAAGGAGTAGTCGTCCTCCTCGGGAGGGAGCGGAGGAGGGGTCGCGAGAGCATTGTGGTGTTTTGTCGTGGGTTGAATCGAATTGAAGCCTGGTGGTTCCTATGGATTGGGGAGAGTAAATGTCGTCAATTGAGGTTGGACGTTTGGGCCGGGCTTGGCGATATCGAGGCTGGTTGCAGTTGGTGGCTTGACAGACTTGCGCAGAACAAAGCGCTCCAGCGACGGGTATAAACCTAGGGCTGAGGCGTATAGGTCTCCCTCGCGATCATATCTATCTACTGCACGATACAAGATATATCAAGCATGGAACTCCTCGAACTTCCACCTCGTGAAGCCCTTCTCTACACCTCCTGGTACGAAATCAACCCACAAAATCCAACATTCCAACACATACTAACCTCAACCTTTCATGCACAATTATAGCTACTGCGAAGAAAACATCTACAAATTCGTGGAACAAAATGTATCCCCCTCATCTCTACCACACTACACTGTAATCTTTCTCTCAAACAAGAGACAGAAATTCCCAATATTCGCCCAAAAAAGCCAAAAGTCACCAGTGAATCCCGTCGTCTGGGACTACCATGTCATCCTCGCATACCATCCATCTCAAACGTTAGAAGAACTACTACGCCACTGTCATGACGAAAGTACAACTGCAAATTCGACGAAAGAGGTGGGGGGTGGACCGGTGACAAAGGCGTATATATACGACCTTGACACTTCAATCCCCACATTCCCGTGTCCCTTTCCGACGTACTTTTCTCAATCCTTCTTACCACCGCCGTCGTCTCAGTTTCTGGAACCCCTGCAAAAGTGGATCATGCAGCGTGTTTTGGAGGCAGATATATATAAAAGATATTTCAGGTTGATTCCTGCGAAAGCTTATCTGGAGTGTTTTTGGAGTAGTAGGGGCCATATGAAGAACGAAGATGGAAGCTGGAAGATGCCCCCGCCGATATGGGATGCCATCAAGAGTGTTAAAGCAGAAGATGACACTTTTGGGGAGTATTTAGATTTTACAAGCTGTGTGGATGTGAGTGAAGAATTTGAAGAGGGGAAGAAGTATCTGGGTGTTATAGTTGGAGAGCAAAGGTTATGGGAGATCCTTGGGGGAGGTCCTATCCTTGATGCTGAAATTATTGATGCCAAAACTACAGAACTGGTTGAGGCAGCCCTTGCTACGGGTTATTTCTAACGTTTTCAAATGTACTTGCATATATTTGTTCTGTAATCAGGGCTTCATGAGCATACCCATTGTGTATATACTATACCATAAACGTAGATAGAACCAGACCAGCTAGACGTAAAATAGGAACACGAAAATACCATAATCCCGTTCTCTAGAATATTTAGACAGTCCACCATCATCAACTTCATCTCAAGCTTCTCTCCATTCTCTAACATATATTCTTCTTTGATATCGAGCTGGAAGCTCAGTGCTACCCATCTTATTCGGGAAACTGCACGCACTGGCACACTCGCACAGACCAAAGATGCCACCAAAAAAACGATCCAAAAAGCCTTCCAAAGGCGCTCGAGCTCGTGATATCCTCCTTCGCAGACCCCCTCGAAAAGAAGAACAAGAACTCTATCAAGGCCCTCCTGCCGAAGTTGAAGACACTATGCTGGCTAGCTCCCCGTCTACTGATGATAATACTCATTCGGGCCCGAGTACTCCCCTCCCTCCCCGAGCATCTACCCCTCCCCTCTTCCAGCCCACAGTCCTCACTCTTTCCGGCCGATCAGCACTACTGAACAACAGACCTGGCGAGAAACTCCTCGCACGACCGACAAGCCATCCGCACCGATCAAAGGTATGGGGTCGAGGACTCTTCCAGTCGCAAGAACACATCGACATTGTTAACAAAGTCAGCGGTATTCTCGACCTTCACGGGTATGAAAATATCTGGCAGCCGTTGGATCCGTTGGAAACGAGAGAGACGGTGGAATCTATAATGATGAAGTTGTGGCATCATTGCATTTTGGAGGTTGACGGGCCTGGTGACCAAGACATGTTGCTCATCATAGGTGCCGCTGCTTTTATGAGGGTACGCTATTTTCCATCCCATCCCATCCTATCCTTAATAGCCCCAGGATGTCCTCCTATTCATCAATCAGTTCATGACTTGCTGCTGCTGCTGCTGATGTTATATCTAGCTTGGCTGTCGTTTCCCAAAACAGTTCAAAACCTATCTTATCAAAATTTTAACCCAGAACCCCCTCCCACCAACCATAAAACTCACAGACCGCGCTACCGACCAACTCAAACAAGCACTGGAAATCTACAAACCTGGTACATTCTACATCTTCGAAACCGCTCCAGAATTAGAAATGCTGCCTCTCCTAGCCGACACCCAAAACTTCGAACGCGACATCTGGGGCACCGATCTCACAAAACTAATAAACACAGCAAAAGAAGCTGAAGAACTGTTCGACGCAGAAGAAAGCGAGAGTATGAAAGAGGGAAAAAGTAAAGCTACTGAATCTTTGAGGAAGATTGTAGAGCGGAGTGGCTTGAATCCGAATGAAACTTCTTTGATGGGTAGCGACCTGGATTTTGATACTGAATCCGGTACTTCGATGGACGAATTTGATAGTGGGAGCGGATGTGGGAGGCCAACAAGAGCTGTGAGTTTGGTAGGGAGTAAAGGCACCATCAGCAGGAAGTCTTCATTGAGGGGTGAGGGTTCCGCTATGGGAGCTCTGTCGAGAATCGCAAGCAATGCTGGGTTGAATAGAAAGCCGAGTTTGTTAATGAAAAATTCCGAGCAGGAAGATGTTGGAGGGTTGGTCAAAGGGATTAAGAACTTATTTACTGGTGGTGGAAAGAAGAAGGAAAATGAAACTGGCCCTTGATTTGCTTGAAAAAAGTGACTATAATAATGTACAGACCTTATGAGCCAAACCGCTCCCTTGCATTCTTTCTTTCAAGTACTATATCAAAAACAGGATGAAATGTTTCATTTAATCCACCACGATCGGTTTAATGACGAGACTAAATCGGTTTAGTATAGCTAATACAAGAAGTCTATATCTTTATATATGATAGTATACAGGTAAAACATCTAATCATCGGTCCTTCCCAAAGATGTCGTCTAAAAGAGACTAAAAATGACGCCAAAACTCCACAATATACATGCTACCATGCATCTAGACTCGTAAAACCTGCAGTCTAGCTAATTCACTACAGCAGCTCAAACGTTGTGCCATAAGAAATTTTTCAACCCATCCCACCGATCGCTATTCACATACAAATACGTCATTGAACTCCTCAAACTGGGCTGAATAACCTCCGGATGCCATCTGAAAAGATACATCACAAACGCCCAACTCAAACTCGCAAACGCCGGCCACGCATTGTTATTGATCCCCTCCCTCCACGCATTCGGCACTAGTGACAATTCATACCCCGGTGTTGTCGACAACTTCGCCAGTCCCAACACCACACGTGCGGCAACGTACAGACATATCTGCTGGTTTACGGAGGAGTTACCGCCCCGGCCAAATACGGAGTATCCGCCGATGAGACCGGCGATGAAGGAGTCGTAGCGGGATTCGGCCTTGTTGAGGTAGCGGAAGATGAGCATGGTTGTTTTGTAGAGGAGGACAAAGGTGCCGAGGTTTCGGGCGTGGGTTTTGGTGGCTTTGAGGATTAGGATTGCCTTTTCACGGAAACTATACGGGTGTTAATGTTAACTAGGGGTGAAGTTGGATATTGGTAGGTAGATTAGAGGTATGGACATACGTTCCGGAACGGAAGAGAAGGACCATGACCAAGGCGTGCGGGAAGCGGACTTTTGTGCCGTAGACGACACCATTTCGTAGACCTTTGAGGACCGTAAGGACGTCATGGTTCGCAGGATCCAGAATGAACGACTCGGCCGCGGCCTGTAAGCATATTTAGTTAGTATAAGACCAAGATAGATAAAATGCATTCTATGCCAATTCCGTCCCATGTCGTACCTTGATAACTGCTAAAGAATCCGACATTTTCTCAAGCTCGGTGTTTCTGATAAGTTGCGGTGGCTGGAGGAGGTTGAAAGTACAAGTTCGGCAGCAGTCGTGAATTCGAATGTTTGTACGGGGTATATACGCGCTACCGACACCAGCCAAAAGAGTTGAAATTCCGATGCTCGAAAAAAGCTGGGGCAAAGAAGGGAGAGAAGGAGAGGAGAGAACGGAGAATTACATGGCTCGAAGAAAGATCCGACGCTGCTGGCGCATGAAAAGAATGTTTGTTAGCTGGGGAAGGTGTTCCGCGGTTGTTTTTGCATGTGAGATCATTTGCCGACGGCCTGTCCGCATTGGGCGAGTCTGGGGTACCCGAGGTTAGGATGAGGCTTCGGGGAGGACTCCCCGGTTATACTCCGCATTTAGATGTGTGCCCCGGTGTACCGGGTCAGACCCATGTTGCAACACAGGCACATTTTGGAGCTGATAGGGCTGAGCTGAAGCAGCACAGTTGTCTTGTAATCTAAACGCTCGATGCGAAGCGGCACAGCTTGGGTATCGATAGAAATCCGATTCCTGCAGCTGGTCTGATAAAGTTGCATTAAATATATGAACTAATAAAGTTACATGTTATTGTCGGTATAACAGCTCTCGAGGGCTGAAGCGCGGGGTAGGTTATTTTGCGGATACTCTTGTACTAAAGCCCCTCCCTAGTATGTTGTTTGGCACGCTAACTCTATAGCTCTACGCTTTCACACGCTCTCTGCGACGTCTAAGTGTGAGAGACTAGGCTGCCCCAATTGCATCAATTGCAACCCATACCCTCAGTGGCACCCACATATTGAACGAACATGGAGGGCATATTGAGAAGAGCTACGACCTTTAAACAAAATCAGGTCAATTCGAGCCCAAACTCGGATGAAACGAAGAAAGATGGCGCAAAAAAGGATTCTACCAATTCTGAAAAACCAAATAGCCTGGAGTCTTGCTTTCAAAAAGCCCGTACCAGGTTGCGTAGTAGCGTGTCAAAAAAAGATGAAGGAAAATTAGAAGGGTTTTTGAGAGGTCAAATGAACATAACTGATCTACAAACGAAATGCCAAAGCACCATACAAGGCCAAAGGGTTGAAAAGGCCGAACAATTGATGGCTACACTTGGACGAGTTCAAAGCGTCATAGATGGTCTGATGTCTCCTGCTCCTGAGTCTGTTTCCTTGGTCTGGCTCGGTATTAGTTCGCTTATCTCGGTACGCTGCTTTGCCTCGAAAATTATAGTCCTGATACCTTTGCAGATGCTAAGTAAAATCCGCGAATATTGACAGCTCGGGACAATGACAATAGCTGTCAAACAACGTATCTATAGTACTTGCAACTCTATTGCTACTATGATGGAGCTATGCATACGACTTGAACAGCGCTCGCCCGTATACGAGTCAAACGCCGCGGCTTTCCAAAATATATCCAGCCCCGAGATAAATCTCTGGAAATACGATATACCAGAACTGGTCTTTCTAATGCTGGATTTTTTGTGGCATGCGAAACCGCATGACACCTCGCATAGTCTAAAAGGTAAAGAGTCTGGCTAAAACATTCCACGGTGTGCTATTTTGGTTTCTAACCTTGGATGATTGGTATAGTCTATGGCAGGGCTGTCAAGGAGACTTTTAGTGGATCCCTTGATCAAAAAGCAACCGCTTTGTTAGAACACTACGAAGGTGTAGTTTCGAAGTCTCAGGTGCTTTACGAAGACTACCTAGTTCGGGAAAATCTTAGTAAGCTATAACATAAACTTTTCTAGTCGTAATGGGAGATATTAAGCACCACTGGAACAATATAGTGGCACGACTAAAAAGTGATGACCTTCAGAAAAACTTCAAGGGTGGGCCTCTTAACTTACAATCGAAATCAAAAATATCCCATTAATGGGGACTAATTTTTTTGGTAGAAATATCGGGAATTGCAAAAGAATTGTTCGATATCGCCTATTTCCAGTCACTAAAAGAGGAGCTAGAACGACAGAGAGCGAAAATTTCACTCCCAAAGTCCCAAGAAGCACACCTGAAAGCACTGAGCGGCCGTCTTGATGATATTGCTGGGAAACGTGACATTATTAGATGGCTACTTGACGATGAAACATATAAAAACTGGAAAACCGATGCTAGTGAAAGCGATCAGTTGCTTTGCATTGAAGCACCTCGCGGTCACGGTAAATCAATTGCCATGATGCGACTTTTCCGGGACCTTCGCACCGGAACAGCAAGTGAATCACCTCCAATCGTTCTCCGATTCTTTTTCAAAAAGGGCGACCATGAGATCCAGAAAACACAAGCCGCTCTAGAGTCACTGATGTATCAGTTCCTCCACGATGATTCGATTCGGAATAGCTTGGAAGTTTTGGAAAACGTTGTGGAAGTCTTGAATCCTAGTTTTGGAGGCGATAGTAGTGCTGGAAGTACACACGATGGAGGATTTTGGGAATCACCGGAGAAAATATGTGACACTATTCGAAAAATAGCAGCGGTCATACCCAATAGGGTATTCATCATGGTTGATGCTTTCGACGAGTGCCAAGATCGTCGGGAGAAGAATATTCTCAAATGCTTAAAGCTAGTAATCGAAGACGCGAACTCGACGCAGCCAGCTTCTCGGCTCGTTAAACTCATCATTTCAGCTCGAGACACTATCAATATTAAAGACGAACTTCAATCTGCGGGCTACTGGGTTGGCAAAGATAATAAAAGGTTTTTCCCCGGCGCAGGTTTCATCATCATCGCGAAGGAGAAAAACTCTCATGACGTTCGAGAATATCTCAAATACGAGGTTTTCCAGGTCCTCAGCCGCATAATAGATCCTTCTAAAGGCTACTTCGCAGAGAAAACTGAAAGTATCGTTGCAAATATCTTTGACAAAGCGAGTGGGGACTTCACAAGGGCTCGCTTGATAATTACTCATTTACAGGAACCTTCTAAATTACCACTGGAGAAAAAGATTGAGAGGCTACCGGATTCAATTAGCGATATCTATATGGCTAGCTTGGAGGCTTTGACACCCAATCAGCAAGAGTTGGTAGTGTGTGCTTTGAAATGGGTAGTTTGGGGTGTTTCGGGAGTCACCGTTATGGAAATCTCAGATCACTACCGCGAACTCTATGCGAATACACCTAGTAACAGTGAGCTTGAAACGGAGTATATAAGGGACCCTAATGATCACGATGAGAGCAACCTGTTGCCGTTTAACGAGGGAAATCTAGGACCAGAAGTAAAGGAGCTTATTTATCATCTAAGTGAAGCGGGCAGGGACTTCTTTAGATACGATCCAACGACTGGTTTCGTTAGTGTCGATATATCTATTAGAGAATGGATAACAAACGATGTTGGTGGGCGAAAGTCGCTGAAGAGTTCATCAAATCAAGGCTTCAGGAGATACCGCGATGAAGACGGCTACACTGTCCTGAAAGTTACATTAAATCGTGAGTTTTCTTTTCAGCTCTTGTTATAGATTCGGACTAACCCCCAGCTGAATCAATTTGCGGCTATTTAACACGATGCTAAGAGCTAATGTTGAAACTTCGAAATAGCCTCGTTTGTCAAGTATGGAGACATTCTCTCGCCTCTGTTCAACGAGCGAGATGCCCAGATGGCACTAACTCTGGAGATATGTAAGCAATCCTTGTCGGGAGCTAGGTTTTTTTGGATGTGCAAACCAATAAGTTTATTTACCATTTAGTTCGAACGCTTAACAATAAACTGTTTCAAGAACGTTATATGGATTGGATGCCGTGCTGGTATGATCAACCGAGCAAATCCGAGCGCTATCGAACGAGATATGAAATCGAACATTGGGTTGACCACCTGTGCATTCTGCAAAAGTGGTGGTCCGAGGGTAGTATCGAAGATCCATGGTGGTCTGAGCTTCTCAAGGAAATAGACGAATTCACAAAACCAGAGAATTGGTATCGTTGGAACGTTCAACGTGAACCAGAAATGAGTTCTCGTTGGGCCTTTATTGACCTGAGATTTCTTCGTGAGATGGGTTGGTACGATCAATGGATTGCGCAACAGCATGCTCGAAGCTATATTAATGAAATGCCTTCGTATATCCGGTCAATCGAGAGATTTCTGAGATTCTATCAGACACCGATTCACGTCGCCTCTGAGTTAGGACTGCATTTACTGCTGGATTACCTTTTAGTCTCGAAAAAGCAACAGTCTTCGTCTCAGGATGAGGTGCGGAATTTGCCTCGTGAACCAACCGTTCAAAGCGACGCATTGGATCAAAATTCG
The DNA here is from genome assembly GCA_036971675.1 of Orbilia ellipsospora. Lineage (NCBI taxonomy): Eukaryota > Fungi > Ascomycota > Orbiliomycetes > Orbiliales > Orbiliaceae > Orbilia > Orbilia ellipsospora. Next base: position 1,334,350 of record JAVHJO010000004.1, read on the forward strand.
AGTGATCCCATTTCTCAAGCTATATTAAAGAGCAAGAGAGAATATAGAATGCAGAAACTTGGCGCCAGATTTGTAATCTATGCGTATCGAACCGACGGTCGATTTAAACAAGCAGACAGGCGTCCAATGTCACTTCCAAACCCTCGGCTAGATGAGTGTGATGAAGTTCTAAACCACGCGCTAGGATACCTGTTCAAACAACTTGAGCTATCTAAAGACCCTGATTCCACTGAAAAGTCTGGGGCGCCAATCGCCATCAAGCTTATCAAAGATATACTCCGTCAATGGGATACTGATACACGGGTTCTTTGGCTTACAAATCAACTTACTCAGCAACCAGAGTTCGCAAGTGTAATAGAGCTCCTCGCGACAAAAAACGAGATTGGACAGGCAGAAGATCTTGTTAGGCGACATGAAACAGAGCCTCAGGTGTTATTGACTCAATGGAAAGACTTCTTAATATCGCAAGAGGAATGGGAGTTTAGCTCGAATAAGACTGATGGGCTTAAACGGGTGCCTTTACTCTACGGGGCGTTAGACATAAAAGTGGTGACATCTTTGATTACCCACGGTGCTAATATCAATGCAGAAGCCTTTGAGGGAACGAAAGTACCGCTCGTAAACCATCTCTTGGGTGAGATGCAGATCGCTCTCGGATATCTTTATCGGGGTGTAAAATCCAACCGAAAGGTTGAAGCTCTTCCTCAACTACGTCAGACCGTTCGGACATTACTGAATGAAGGAGCGGGCTTAGATGGCCAGTACTACAATGAAGCTGGAGTATTACACCTCGCCGCCTCTCTTCACGACCTTGGTCTTTTCCGACAGATATGCCAGCTGAAAACCTGGGATGTTTTAGAGAAAGATATGAACGGGAGAACACCATTGCATTACCTTTTGTCTAAACGACCAATAGAGTCCAAGACTAAAGAAGTGATAGAGATTCTCAACATTATCATCCGAATGGGGTCTGGTGTACAAGATGTCGTGAATGCAGAAGATCTTCTTGGTCGAAGTCCCCTTGTAGACGCGGTAAGACTCGGATTCAAGGAAGCCGTAGACGTTCTTATCGAAAAAAAAGTAGCAGTTCGTGACGAAGACTATGATGGACAGAATTGTTTCCATCATCTAACTTTCTTCGACACCGACCCGGAAGCTCTACGATCCATCGCAAACTCACTTCTCACATTGAATATCGATTGGCAAAAGCGCGATAACACCGGCGTAGCGCCATTATACTCAGCTTTACAAGCACGCAATGAGGCCCTTATCCACTTTCTTGTCGAGCAATACGAAAAGATCGGATTGGAGACGGTCCAAGAAGACAAATTACTACCGTTCGAGAATGAGCCTTATCTGGGTGCCGCTTCTGGGGTACTTCATTGCGTCGCTTTTTTGCCATACTCGAAGTCTACTTTTGAGAGTTTGCAGAAAATATTCCCTAAGAGCATGGACATATACTACCGTAATCCTGGATTATGGAAGAGACCACTTGAATCCGCCATCGAAGCTGGAAATTTTAATGTTGCAAGCCACATTCTCGATCGAGAAGAATATATCTGCGCATTCAATTCGATAGGATCTAATGAGGTTGATGCTTGTTGCTCATATCTATTGGAATCCCACGATCCTGAAAGTATCTCGAATTTGAAATCAATTCTCAGTCTATTCTTTGAGCACGCCTCCGTTGACGCGATCATGGCGCTGAGATATCCTCTATTTGAACCTAACAGTCCAATATTAACTGAAGCCGAGCAGTTGGCGCTTTTGTCAAAACTCGATTATAATCGGAAAGATGTACATGGTTGGACTATAACAGATCTCTCACACGTCATGCGTTTCCCTGAACACCTGCCGTTAAGAGAGTCATCTAAGCAGGTTTCAGCAAGTGCCAGCTACAAAACACCTTCTGAACTTTCACTTTTTGATCTCTGGAGTGGCGATATCTCAAATGGGAGCAAAGATGATCCAGACGTCAAACTATCTGAGTCTAGAGTTGGAATAACCTTTGGTGAGTGAGCCCTAGATAGCCAGTTTAAAACCCACTCATAAGAAACTTACGATCCGTTGTAATCCTAAAGATCCAGAGTTTCCGAGATTTTACACTGGAGATTGGGGTAGCGATAAAACTATACGGGTAGCTATGGCGGATCATCCCTTTCCTCTGAGCGAAAAAACCTCCTTTTTCGAAGTCACATTTCAAATCTTGGACGATCCGGAAAAGGCGACAAGAGAGAGGCACAAGATCCTAGACACTAACAAAATAGATGGTCTCTTCTCGATTGGCCTAAGGTCGAAGCATATTCCGGTATCCGAGAGCCCTCGACCACAATTCGGAATTGAATACACATCCGATGGATATGTGAGAGTTTTGAAGAATATTAGAGACAGAGACTCGGAATATACCTACTACGACTTGGCGAACGGTGAGATCCAAAATGTAGCCTTCGACGGCACAGATATCGACCAATCTGAGAACAAAAATTACGTTATCGGCTGCGGCATAAATTACTCGGATAGGAAGGTCTTCTTTACTAGGAATGGGAAGCTATTACCGCTGTACTTTGAACCACCGGATGGACAACTCTTCCCAATCATTACCTTGGATAACTGTACTTGGTCGGGTGGGTTATATATTGGAGGCTTGAGCGTGAATTTCGGAGCCTCCGAATTCTCTTTTGAGGATGTCAATAGCCCAACGTGGAATTTGAGCGCTCAGATGATTTGCGGTCAGCAAGACGACATGAAGTCGGATGAGAAGTCTTATAAAGGAAGGATGAAGTGGGATGCGATTCAACGAAACCCCCGCAGGCGGGAAATCAGGACCTATGTAGTTGATGATTATAGTACAACAAAGTTGGCGGTTTTTTTGAAGTGAATTTAAAAATCAGTTTTTTACAAAGAATACAATAGTGTATTAAAGATCTTTACTTTATATCGACTTTTATGTTAAAATAGTTTTTGATATATAGATATTCGGTCGTTAACTCAATTAAGCTCAACTAGATGTGATTGCTACTCCGACAAACTTCTGGCGATATCAATAATATACTGTTAGATGATATTTCATGCTGGTACATCTGTAGGCTAGCCTCAAAATCTAATGCTTGTACAAATGTTTGGAGTGTCTCGTAAACTAACCGCTCGATAGGGGTTGGAATTTGCGAGCGTGATCTTGCGTCCTTTGTTGTATTTCTACTTTGGGCTTAGCGTTTCCCTGCACAAATGTCTTGGCATCAAGAACAATAATTTTCTGAAAAGCTTCGAGCTTCAAAATACCTACGCTTATTGGCACCAAATATACCATCCCAGTAATCACCACCATCCACCATGCTCCAGACAGTGTAAGCCCTCCAAACAAAGTCGCACTAGTATGGGCAATCGCTTCTAACGTTCTATTCCGCAGAAAACCCAAGAACGCCCGTTCCAAACGAGTTCTCGAAGCTCGAGAACCCAAGCTCGTTGAGAACGAAAAAACCACACTATTTCTACGCGGTACCAGCGCTAGCAAAATCGTACAAGACGCAATCGGAGATTTGGTACGCTCGTATCTTTTTCATAGCCTCCCGCTCATGCTTCAATTCGGTCAGTCTGGTTAACATGATATGGTGGATTCTAGCACGCTTTGAAAAAACCGAACGCCGTTAAATTCCAGAAGAAGAATGCTGTACACCCGTTCGAAGATGCATCCGCGCTTGAGTTTTTCAGTCGCAAGAATGACGCTTCGCTCATGGTGTTTGCTTCTGATTCGAAAAAAAGACCGCATAATCTTACCTTCGTAAGATTCTTTGACTATCAAATGCTGGACATGGTAGAGTTAGGGATTGATGGGGAGACATTTCGAAAAATGTCGGATTTCAAGGTCTGCATCATTGCATTGATACGGCTCGTGAAATAGGACTTAGAACTAACAACTGGGGAATATAGAATGCTAAAGCTGGGGTTGGATTGAAACCAATGATCTCATTCTCTGGCTCGATATTCGAAAACAACCCAACCTATGCACAAATGAAACTTCTCTTCCTCGATTTCTTCCACGGTAACACTGTCTCCGAAGTTGATGTCGAATCTCTACAATACATGATCTCGATATCCGCTGCCGATGCCACTGATGAAAACCCGAATCCTAAAATCCATTTCCGCACATACATGCTCAAAACGATGCGTTCGGGTCATAAATTACCCCGCGTCGAACTCGAAGAAATGGGCCCAAGAATGGACTTTAAGATTGGGAGAATACAAGAAGCGAACCCAGATCTAATGAAGGGAGCTATGCAGAAGGCTAAGGGCCAAGAGATGAGGACTAAAAAGAACATCTCGATCGATCCGATGGGTGATAAGATTGGTAAGATCCATGTGGATAGACAGGATCTTGGCAAGCTGCAAACTAGGAAGATGAAGGGGTTGAAAAAGAGAAGTAGGGGCGAAAGCGATGACGGGGATAATGATATCGAAATGGAAGATGAGGATGTGGATATGGGTGATGATGCTTTACCAGCCGTCTCGCCGAAGCGGGCGAAAGTGTGACCGATTGGGATATGACCAGGATGCGCAGATGACCGAATAATGGCTGGCTACGAAACTAGATGACGAGCCGAAGATCTTTCTTGTATATTATGGAGTTATGTGAGCGGTGTATTATAGACTCGGAAAAGTTTATATATTTTGGTATTTCGATACATGTCTCAATGAAGAGAGGAATGAAATATTCTTCCTGAAGACAATCTCAATGTATGGAAATTTGAATACTTTTAGGCACCAATATAAGTAACAAAGTACGCCAACACCCCCACCCCTTAGTCTAGTCGCAATTGCGACAAAGGAAACAGTGATATTCTAAGTTTATCCTTTCTATTTGGATTTTTGTTCTCTATTTTGGCAAAGTCTCTGCAGGGGGCATTAGCGGCAGTAGAAGTAGTGGCGGTGAGGGACTAGTAAAATTCACTTACAACCAAGTTGCGAAGGAGAATGGCAATTGTGACCTTGCCAATAGCTGGAACGTATATTGACGCTTTATCTTTGACAGATATATCAAAGTTCTAGAGCTCCAAGGTAAGTATTCATTCCGTCAATACAAAGTATTTGCATAGCTCAGTTTTTACCTTTTCAGAGGAGAAATTTATACAGATCGCGCCGCTACACCATTATTTCGATTAGTGATATTCCAACCAATTGACAAAATCTCTACTTACTCTTTCAACAGCTCAACAGGAAACTTGTAGCTCTTTGTCGGAACTCCGGTGATGATAACATCTGACTTTGGCACCACATCCTCTATCTTGAACTTAGTATCAACAGAATGATGTCTGTGCATCTTAATACCCTCCCCTCTAGTGTAGTGTTGAATATTGTCGATATCCACGGAATAGACATTAGCACCGTCATTTGCTAGCAATGCGGCTAGCGGTCTTCCTACAATTTCACTTCGATTCACAACCGTGACAGTGCGACCGAACAACCGGTTGCCGTATGGTAGGATGGAATTGTAGACGCCAATATATTCGAGTATTTTTATGACCGCGAGAGGCGTGCACGGCAGGATTGACTTTTGAGTTTTAGCGTCGTCTAGGAACCGGATATTTTGGTACATATTGAAGATGTACTTATGGGAGAGGCCTTCGACGTCTTTGGATATATCGAGGAGTTGTTGGAGGTATTGGTCCTTTTATTCAGCAATTTAGTGATTGAACCTCATATACGGCAACAAAGATGATATCAACATGGAACAGAGGGTACCTGTCTAGTTCCGAACACTGGAAAGTATATTATGGCACCGTCTACAGCATTATCTGTATTCGCTGCAAGGACAGCTTCTTCGAGGTCTTCTTTATCCACCTCTCGAAGCTCAAAGTCAAACCCACTTGTTCACACAAACCACAGATAAATCAGCAACTACAACGATGATACGACGGGAGCTTAAGGGCCATTGAAACATACTTTTCTATGCAAGATTTTCCGGTCCAGTCGGCGTACATGCGAGCAGCGGGATCACTATTGGCAAGGAAACCGACGAGCTTTGGTTTGTGTTGCAGGGCCTTCAAGCTAACCTGAACCTCATCGAGAAGACCCTTGGCAATTGTGCCTGCCAAAACGACCTTGCACGACGACGGAGGAGCCGTGGGAGTTGCTGAGGTTGCCATTGCTGAAACGGAGGTTCGAAACGGAGCCCGAGTGAGGATTGAGGAATAGTTGAGTCTGGGTATGAAGCTCCGGAGCATATAAAAACTTGGATATAACACCCGCTAATAAAAATTTAAATAAAATTTATGATGGCCGGTGCAGGCAGCCGCGACGAACCAGCCAACCAGCATGCGACGATTTTGTATGCACCCGAATTTTTAATTTTTCGGCCTAAAAAGTTTGTGTAATCGAAGGCAGGAAAGAACCCCGCCAAGTTGGGAAAAAAAGTGGGATGATACGATTGATTGATTGATTTTATCTGCATATGCCTGCATGCATGCAGAGGAGGGGAACGAACACCGCCGCGGACGAAAACTATCACAATTTAATCGACTGACTGGAATGCGGCGCTCTGCTGACCAGACAGACCAGACCAGCTCACTAGACCGTCCTGGGGGACTATGAATTTTTATGATATCTCTGTTGACCCACCCGACTGGAACCGCTTTTCCGCCAGCTTTTGAGGCTGTCCGAAAGCTTAAAAAGTTCGAATCAGAATACCAAATTATTAAACTTGCTAGCTTGGTGGGCTAGCTGAGCTTTCCGTCTCCCTCTCATCCTCTTCGACACTATCCCGCCCAAAATGGAACCGGTGCAAGAATACATACTCGCAATTGACAAGGACCCCGATGAAGCCCTTCGAATAGCAAAAGGCACCGCCAAAAGTACGTCCGTTGTCGCCGGCGTCGTCCGTTCCCTTCGATTCGCCATTTCAGGTCGTCCAACACATACTGACGCTCGGAATGTGCGTGACCAGGACTAGAGAACAAGGAGCTCATCCTTCTGGGCCTGACAAAGTCGCTCGGAGAATACCTTACAAATGACGATCGAACGATCCGTGCCAAAGGTGAGCAGCTCTCAATTTCGCTCGTTGGCCAAGAGGTAGCTGATATAAACATACGTTGCGTGTTAGCAATCGGATTTTACGCTGCTGTTCTCGCAGCCCTCCCTCCGTCGTTACTATCCCAGGCGCAAGGTGAATACTCCAACGTCTCAGCCCCTCGTCAAGAATTCCAAACCCTCCTTATCATAATCGAAACGTTCAGCAAGAAATCTAATATTATATTTGCATCTTCCACCGACGGCTACTCTCAAAAGTTTCTGTTATAACTCAGTTTCTATGTGACAGATTGGAGGATGAATCTGGTCTTAGAGAGATTTCGCAAGGCCTCATTGCCGTCATTGGCATGAACAGGTTTCAGCCCGAGGATGCAGTAATGATCGCAAAATCGTATGTATCTTCGATCGTTAATAAACTCTCAACTACGGATTAAAATTAATTCTTTATTTGAAAGGCTATTCAAGAGCTGCGATCTCATGAAACATCCACAGGGAACTCGCTACCTCATATATCAGGTTGTCGATAAGCTTATGTTGGAAAAGAGAGAAGGTACACCACGTCACACATCTTCCCTGAGATTACTCGATTGACATTCTCTTAGCTCTCAAACAGCTTGGGTCCGACTTTGCTACTGGTTACGTTGATCTTGTCTCCAATGAGAAGGATCCTCGAAACCTTATGCTCGTTTTCTCAAACCTCAAGGCTATCATTGTCGAGTTTGATATCACTGATTGTGAAGAGGTTTGTTGACCCAGCTTTGAAAGAGTTTAGCTAGACCTCAGGCTGACAATATATTTTTAGGCGGTTTTCGATGCGTGTTTTTCTTACTTCCCGATCACTTTCAAGCAGCCCCCCAATGACCCCTACGGTATTACCGCGCAGGATCTGAAGGACAGGCTCAAGGATTGTCTTCAAGCGACAAGTAGATTTGCAGTTTTCCTTTTCCCTCAGCTACTAGAGAAGTTAGACTCTCATTCTGCAAATACCAAGGTTGGTCCCATATAATATATGAAGTGCTGGACAAATACTAAAATTTTACAGAAAGATGTTTTGCAAACCATTACGGCCTGCTCACTGGCGTATGGTAAAAACATAGTCGCAAATTATTGGTCGACATTGTGGGACGCCATCAAATACGAAGTGTTAAACGCCTCAGATGATGATCTGGCGCTAGAGGCATTAGAGGCCATTCGAGCTCTCGCCGTATCGTTGTCATCAGGGCTAACCACAATCACAAGAACCTCAAGTCTCGACAAATACGTCAAAGCAATTGTAAAAGAATGTTTAACCCAGCTGCGCAGCCCTACCGCAAAACAGGCAAAACCATCGGCCTCTATTCTCTCAGCGGTATCTACTGCGTCCGTAGTAGCTCATGCAATGACTATGCAAGCAGTCATGCCCGGCCTCATGACCATATACGACGGACTAGAAGAAATTGCAAGACAAAGAAGCATGCTACAAGCCATGTTACCGCTGTTTGACTCAACCGCAGAGATATATGGTGTGTGGGGAGACGTCGAGCTTCCTCCATCACTAAATAACTCCCTTGAGCCGTTCAAAGACAAATTGTTTGAGATTTATAGCAAGGCATTAATGGGAGCTGCCAAAGAAGAAATCTCATTCAGACACTCCGGTTTAGATGGACTGACAAAAATGTCGAGGATAAGAAATTTCTTCATGGACAACGAGATAGGGCTGATTGTTCAATTCTTCGATGAGATCGTCTTGACGGATGAAAAAATTGATATGCGGTACGCAGTTATATCTCAGTGCTTAGCCCGGATTGTTACTGATATATCTATAGAGATACCGCCTTAGATTCGCTTTTGATCCTAAGTCGACTTAAGCCGTCGTTGATTATGGAGATTACATTCCCGGCCTTCATGGCAAAACTACCAGACAAAGAAGAAGGCGAAAAATCTTACGACATGACATTGTCGGCACTTGCTCAGCTATCTGTCGAACGTCCTGTCTTCCAAGTGCTCTTAACACGAATCTTCAACAAGCTCAATATTGTTTTGAACAAATCATCCGGTCCCGGTTATCCGTACGCTTTGGTATCCAGTATTCTCTACGTTTTGCGCAAGAAGCACGAATTAGGGAGAGATATCTCTTTACACTACCCTCGTATAGTTCCAGAGCTAGTCACAAGAACACTGATACCGCTATGTAACGGCTCCGGTGGGAATGCCTTAAGTCATGAGGCGGTTTTGGATGTAACGGGGAATATCGTCAATGTGATACTTCGAGCGATGGAGGCTGAGCAGCAAACAGAGGTTATACTTGATTTTTTCAAGATATTTTTCAAGAGAGAGCCTTGCACTCTCATCACATCAGAAAAGGAATTAGTGGCTCAATGGTTCAATCCGCTGGAGCAAGGGACAAGCCCCATGCAGGCATCAACGATAATCATATTTGCAGCTGCGGTAGCTGCCATGCATCGCGAAGTATGTATCCCGAGTTGAATAACCTGCCTCACCATGGCTAACATCCCCAGGTCTCCCTCCCTGTCAATGATCTACACGCGTTTATACAGCGCCTCTTCCTTCTCGCTCAATTCCCTTTTAGCCCCGGTCACAGGCGTGCCTTACTACGTCTAATCTCGATAATCGTCAACAAATACTTCAATAGCCCCGAAAACCACACATTCCTCCAAAAGGCTACGGATGAAATGTGGGAGGGAGTGAAAGAAGCGGATTCACCAGAAGCAGCTTTCAGTTTACCTGCACTATTTTGGATCACCAAAGGGTTGGCTTTGAGAAATGATAAGCTTGCGGAACCAATTGTGGGAAGGCTTCTTGAACTTCTAGACCATGAGACTCTTGGAGCGAGTGTGGGTAGAGGGTTCGAAGTACTGTTAAGCGAAGATCCTCTATTATGCAAAGAAAATTATGCGGTAGTAAGGCTGCTCAGTCAACAGAAGCTATTCGTGTTCTGCATCCCAAAGCTAGTAGAAGGATTCAGGGCCGCATCGCCAGGTACTTATACCAAAAAAGCCTTCGCGATGAACTATATCGCGACAAATCGATAGCTAACCTAACTCTTACTTATCATAGCTGCGAAGAAAAACTATCTTCACGCCTTATCAAACATTATCCGCCACGTCCCGTCAAAACTAGTCCTAGCAGAAATCAACACCCTGTTGCCCCTTCTGCTACAATCTCTCGATCTTGAAGACTCAGGAATCAAAACTGCAAGCATCGACACCCTATCAGTTACCGTAACCGAGGCTACGGACCTTGTATCTGAGCATATCGCTTCCCTCATCACAAGATTGCTGGCTGCGAGTCTACCGAGTGAAGTGAATACTGTAGTATGTAGCATCCCTATTAAACTCCTTCACATTTTGAGTTTCTGATCGCTAACTTTCAACCAATTCTGCTCTGTGTTTCGCATCAATAGCCTGTGAGAACTGCGGCTCTCAGATGTTTGAGCATATTCCCAAGCGCACTTAGCATCAATGTTGTCATTCCATATAAAAGACAAATAATGAGGGCATTATGGAAGCCGTTGGATGATCCGAAGAGAAGTGTAAGGAAGGAAGCGGTGGATTGCAGGGCTAGATGGTTCGCTCTGGGGGAATTGAAAGAGGATGATTGATAAAAGCCGGTGCGGATTGCGGATATATCATTATTTTAAACTTGGCATCTACTTCTGGATTATTAGGTTCAGGGGGATCCTTATTTTGAATGTTCGTTATAGGTCGGGTATAGGATTGATAATACGTGATTGTACTAGCTGATGTCTTCGGGTAACGGTAGAGACTTTAGATATTCTGATTCAAGATACACAGAATCAAGACTCGATTTGATAAATTACCATTACAACCCACATTCAATAAGATTTGCTAGCGAGTCTAGCATTATATCTATATTGAAGCTCAAGTACCGAGACACTCGAGACCACCCTTTTTCTCTTCACGCTTGTCCAGCTTTCCTCGAGCACATCTGTTAAATTTACGTAAATACATAGAAAGCGAATCGCGTTGATATGCGAAACACAGCATGGATAATTCCGTGGTCTAGTTTGGGGATGATATTACTTAACTTTCCATGTCCTCCGCCCAAGCCCAAGTTGGCTAGTGCTCTCAAACCAACGAATAGATTGGGCTTTTTTACTTATTTCCAAGAGAAGATCGGGGTACGAGGTCACGTTATAACGTTATACGGGCGCGCCATCTTGTGTAAGTCGCGTTCAGCCTCAGTCTAGATCCAAGCCTTCGGTCCAACTATTACTCCGGCGAAAAGACTACAACCAGATATAAAACACCCCGATATCTTTCTTTATTTCATGAACTATCAGAAAGAGAAAAAAAACTTTCAGAGCAAGACCATCAGGATCAAAATTTTATATTTCTACTCGTAACCCTCTCAGCTACAAAATACTTAGAACGTTTAAAACATGGCGTCCTCGAATACCACCCCCAATGCAACATCTTCGTGCTCGATCTTTCTCGCTGCCAAAGACGGGAAAGTCAACGATATATTACAATGTATATCCCAGTCTCAATCCCCCAACGCTGCAGGCTGCGGAGGCTACACCCCACTCCACATCGCCTGCACATTCGGACACACTGCAGCTGTGGAAGCATTGTTGCTCCACGGTGGCGATCCTGACCAGCGAACCGAGGATGGGAAAACAACCTTGATGATTGCTGAGGACAAGAAGTTTTCGGATATTATAAGCCTGATCCAAAATGGAGAATGGAAGAAAACATCACAATGAGGGATATTATTGGTTGCGGGTTCCGTCATGCGGTTTATAGGGTAGATGTTCTTTATCTCGATGTACCAATTATATATCTAAAATAAAATAGAACAGGTGCCTCTGATATACATAGTCGGAGCTCGACGTTAATTCGACTACTATGTAAAATCGCGTTGAAATACGAAATGCAACAAGGTATACTGGGTTCAATTAGCTGCAAGGGAGTTAATTACTTAAGCATATAGATAACTAGTGAATAATATATATAAGGATGAGATATTAAGATATAACGTTATAATAATGTACAGGCCGTCCCGTAAACCGACCGCGAGGCACGAAGTATTCAGGCCGGTGCACCATGTTTGACAAACTACCAGCTCAGATTCCAAGTATCAAGCCACCTCATTCACTCGACAACAATAATGTAGGCAAAATATAACCCGATATATCAATAATATAAATAAATATTTTTAGATGTCTTGCCTCATTTTCGATTTGCTAATCAGCTAAACAACTTTTTTAAGGGCTAGCACTTATCCTCTTCAATTTATAGCTCCAACTATTCACAAGCCATTTCAATCACGGATTACCTTGGAACATGGGATCTCTGCTCTCATGCCATCGGGAGGCTCCGGTTTCGAGAGCATCCTCGAATCCTACCTCGGCTCGTAAACCAGCTATTGAGCACGAAGATTCTGCCCCGCCAGCGAGACCATCTCCACCCGAATTTGGTTTCAAAAGCATTGAGCATATATATGATTTTCAGAGGGTGTATCCAGACCCAATATTCTTCGCCGCTGCGGAAGGGGACATCAAAGAAATAGAACGCCTTATATCTCAATCTCATTCTCCAAATACTAAAGGCGCTTTAGGCAACACTCCTCTCCATATTGCCTGCAATTTCCGCCGCAAGGGAGCTCTGGGAGCATTGCTCGTGCACGGCGGCAATCCAGATCAACGAAACGAGAAGGGAAAAACAGTGTTTATGATCGCGAAAGAGCTGTGGTTTGAGACTAAGGAGGAGGTGTTTTTGGATATTATGCACATGATCACCCACGAAGATTGGACGAGGCACCCAACATGGCTTCAGAGACAAGCAGTGATTTCATGAGGAATAGGATTAGGATGTAGGTTCGTTTAGTCATGCAGTTGTAGGAATATAGATTCTACATTAATATTACGATATAGGTAGCGATGGGATGTCTGAAAAAAAAAAAAAAAAAAACCAGAAATGCTTTTGGTATGCATAGTATATATGCTTCCTCGTATCTTACAATCAAGCCTTATTTATCAATAAATAATTTTCGTACCTATTTTGAAGTCTTGCTCTTCCAAGCAGCGCTTCTAGCTGTCTTCCTTGCCCGCGGTTTGTCCTTCTTTTTCCCAGTTCCACCCGTTCTTAGCCCGACATCCATGCCAGGTACAGCTCTCATACCCTCAAAAGTTCCAGTCTCCTCTATCTTTCTCATCTTTGCACCACCCGCCCTTCCAAACAATTTGCCTGCCCTTCCTGTGGCCCCCGCTTTCCTCGGGTCCGCCTTGGGGACATAGACCCCATTCTTCTTTGCTGAACGAGCCGCACCAGGAGCAGTCCCCGGGGCCGCCTTCCGTCTCATGTTTCTCGCTCTCGTAACCCTCAACTTTCTCTTCTTCCCCTTCTCCACCTCCATCGGTTTCTCGTTCAACAGTAAGGCCTTCTCAACATCCACCTCATCTACAAACTGAACATACGCAAAGCCCTTCCCCACGTTCGTCTTTGCATCTCTGACAAGCCTTACGTTCTCCACCTTGCCGCACGTGCCAAAATGTTTCCACAGTGATTCCTCTGCGGCTTCAAAGTCCAGGTTCCCGACAAAAACACACCTTCGCGAGTCGTTTTTCGCAGGGTGTGCAACGCTATCCACACGAATGTGGTGGTTTAAGAGGACGGTTCCGTTGAGTTTTAACGATGCTCGAGCCGCTTCTGCGGTTTTGAAGACAATATAGGCGTTCACGGTCGTCTGGTCGACGTGGAAGGCCTTAGTTATGAAGGCCGCTTTGCGGGGAATTTGGTCCGAAAATGCGATAGAGCGGAAACGGACGGAGGATATGATGCCGTAGGCTTTGAAGGCGGTTTTGAGGGCAATATGGTGCGACTAGACAGATATCAGCTAGAAGTCACAAGTATAGGGAGTATGTGTAAATATACCTTATCGCTGATGACTGAGGACGGGAGGTTTCCAATGAAAACTGTGCGTTTTGCTTTATCCAGTTCTTCTTCTTGTAGTGCTCCTTCTGTTTCGTGCCGTATTCTTTCTTGCGGTTCCTCCTCGCTTTCTTCTTCGTCCTCGTCAGATGCCTCGCTCTCATCTTCCTCGGCTTCAGCTTGGTCGTCATCCTCATCTTCGCCGTCGCTCGCATCTGCCATTTCCTCGTCTTCTTTCTCGCTGTCGTCTTCTTTATCTTGTACATCCTTCTCTATATCCTTTTGCGCCTCTTTTTTAGGCTTTTTATTCTTCGCCTCCGGTTCCTCATCGAGTAGCTTCTCCATGTAGACATCTTCAACCTCTGGTTCTGTTGTCCTCTTCCTCTTCTTCTTTCTATCGTTTCTTAAAAGTTCATCGCGAGCAGCAAGAGCGTGCACCACCTCTTCCGCTACTTCTTCCTCGGAATCTTCATCGTCCGGTAGGTCGTCTTCAGCTGCCGCCGCCGTTCTTCTAGATCGGGTAGAGTGTGTCGCGACAATCTTCACGGGGCCGGCCTGGATGTGTCAATTGTTAGCGGACGAGCAGATGAGCAGAAAAGCGAGTATACAATCGAATTACATTGATAGAGAAGAGAGAGGCGAGACCTTCGTCTACGCCTTTTGCGGGTGCTGCGAAGAGTGATTTCGGCGCGGCAGGAGGGGCGTCCTTTTTGTCCTTCTTTTTTTCTTTCGCTTCTTTTTTATGCGATTTATCCTTCTTTTGCTTTTCGACGGAGTCGATTGACCCTTCCTCTGTGGATTTGGACTTTTTGGACATGGTGCGAGAGCTCGAGAGTACAGGAACGGTGATATGGTGGTTGACGAATGCTTGCTCGTCGCAAAAGATCGATTGGCGACAGAAAAAATAATGATTTCTCAGCCACACAGTTTCGATGTGTGGCGGTACATCATGTGGCTTTCACATCTTGACAACCACCCCAGCCATATGGCAACGACATGCTCAAAAAAGTGAGAGTCGTATACAATAACGGTACATTCTGTCTGCAACCATCTATACTACTTCCTTAAGTCACCTTCAAATGAAACTAAATTTCACACTTGTAAATAGGTTTCCGTCGAAACATCTACGGCCCATACTAAACTATCCTTTTTCTATCTCTAAGTTCTATGGTGCCATCGTATGAATGCACCAATGTCACCCATATAATCATACCGGGTATAGTCAGGAGTCCGTATGCTCGGAATCCAGGTTTTCCTATTATGCCATACATCGCCAAGTAATAGGAAACGAAATTAATATATGAAAAGGGTATACATCCCGAACGGCCCAAAATCATATATGATAACATTATTGTTACATTTCCGCGGATTGATACAATCGACAGTATATTGTCCTGCAAATATGATATGATGATGACGCCAATTGGCCATTGGAAGTCCTAGCCAATTCCTCCGAATTCGATTCAAACGCCTCAAAGGAATTCGAATCCGAAGCAAGCATGAAATCCCGTCTAAACCGCATCGGCGCAGCGGCTAGCCGGTTAGGGCAACTGCAGGGGCTGTTTCCGCCGCAGAACGTTCGAGGAACCCCGTTCCACACCACCGTCACAACACATTTGGACCGCTCAATCGGAGTCTTGAATTTAAGATTTTAAGATGCCAATGGTGTATCAAATGGCTATAGTAGTTTAAAGTAGTTTAACTCGTTCGAGGCAGCCGAGGTTTGTCTTTCCCTAACAAGAATACACAAGAGTACATAATGGTGGTCGAGTCCTGATCCTGCCCATTTTCAAAAATTTATCGTCATTTTAGGTTCGATTCACGCATTTCTCAATTACCTTGTTTCCCTTGGCTTCCTTTCACTCTCCTCCTCCTCCTGGTGAGTTGAGTCTTTAAATTACTAATCCTCCCGGTGAGGTTTCCTCTCAATATTTTTATATTTCCGAAAGTATATTGGTTGGGTCTATCATATTACGATAATAATGCACAGGTCACTGGAAGAAGCCAGAGCCGCGGATTTAAAATACCGAACTCATTTTAAAAGATTTTGGTTTCTCTATCTATTTATCTTCCTAGTCATAGATGCAGCCCTAGCTTTAGGCCTGTAAGTACCCTCCAATCTGACGCTCGTAAAATAGACATCAAATTACTCTATAACTAACAATTTATCCTTCTGGGTGTGTAGTATATACGGCATCATACCCCTCGTTGCCCAAAACTGCATGAATGCAGCCATAATCCACGTCCAAGGTCTCTCCATAAAATCACCCATGAACGACCAAATAACACTCGACATGAACTCCACCGTCTCCGTCTCCGTCCCCGTTTATGCTAGGATGGAACCTCAAGAATTCGAAATGCACCTCCCATACGACCCTAGTCAAGCTATCTTCATGAAGCTGCCGTTAGAGGGTATGGATGTGAAGGATAAGATGCACATCACGGTGAAGGACTGGGATACGGAGATTTTAAACGGGCAGGTGTGGCGCGAGTTTGCAAAGTCGATATTGACAGATCAGACATTGGTAATGGGGGTTAAATCCAAGCCGACGATCAAGATCGGTCCGGTGGGGGTTGGTGTCGATTTGAAGAAGAATATTACGTTGAAGGGATTTAACGGGTTGAAGGGGATAATGTTGCACAATGCTACTATATTGGATAAGCCGCTAGAAGATGGGACGAATGTGATGGTTGATGGAATGATTCCAAATTTTAGCTCGTTCGTCTTGGAAGTGGTAAGTTATTCTAGCCTTCACTTTTAAATGAGATGTATAAATTGTGATATTGAGACTAATACTATTTTACAGGGAGACCTGACGACTGATATTGCCGCCTCGGGCATCAAACTGGGTTATGCGGTGATCAAGAATCTGACAATGGTACCCGGTCCCAACTATGTTAAAATATACAACCACGTCGATCCGGGGTTCTTGAACATGCCGATTTTCAAGGATATCTTGAACCAAACGGATGTCAAGATCACGTTGACTATGAATTCAACGGTGTATAATGGGGAACACGTGCAGTGGTTGGAAGGACCTTTAAGGGAGACGTCGCCATATTATGCGACGCTGAATCCAAAGGGGGCGGATACGTTGGTGGCAGCGCCGGGGAATGGGAGCTCGACCCTGTCCGTTGCTTTGCAGGGAGATGCGATGAAGCCGATGGCGCAGGCTAACCTGCTGACGTTTTAAATTTTTGGAGTTTGATTTACCCTTTTCTCTTCTTTTATGTGCGATGAATACCTGATTTTATATACCCAGATGTCGCTCCTTTTTTATATATCTTATGCTTGTTGGAGTTAATAGCGTTAGGAGAATACAGGCGTTTAATATTTAATGACGAAATGGGTTGGCCTGGCTTAGATTTACTTGGGTTCCGATTTAAAATTTAAAGCATTTTTAGGTTTAATAAGCCGATAAGGAAGAAGTATGCAGATAAAATAAAGAGCTGCAGCAGAAGTTACTTATTCTGTGCCCCTCACATGCCACAAATGGCATTCCCCCCAAAAATTATGTCAGCGCAGGAATGCGGCTTGCGAAACGCAAGAGACAGGAAGGAAAGATGATGGAGAAAAGTAAAAGAAACAGTGTTCGGACAGGGATATTAGCGTTTAGTCGTCCGGGCATCTCGAACCCTGGCTGGTTAGCCACCATCCATCCAATCAATCTGGTACCAGTCGGCAAGTCGACCGGAACCAAGACAGCCCCATCAGATGACGAGCAGCAAGCCAAAGGGCAGGGCAGGCTGATCACATTTGTTTGGCGGTAGGTTTTGGGGTTAACTTGCGTTACCTATCGCTACTAGGAAGGGCCGGCCGCTTATTGCTTGGTTACTATCGTTTCGCGACGGGGTACAAAATGAATGATCAAGCAGCAGGTACTATTTCTGGTACATGATTTTTAACGGCCTGGTGGGCGATTTTGAGGCCGACTTTGCTGTGGTCCAGCTGATCAGAAGACTAAGCAAATCAGTTGATTTCTGTTTGCATCGCCCATAGGTATACTCAGGCTTCCGCAGACGGTACCTGAAGATAAGTTAGCATTTGAGTAATGAAGGACAATGATAAGGTACCTGAAGGTATACCTGCTCGAGAACGCACACGAAATGATGAAAGCAAAAAAGGGACAGGTCGATGCTAATGCTGGGGTGAATAGCCCTATTTAGCAGAACTGCCATCTACCATCTCCACACCCTGTCGTAGAGTAGAGGATCGAGAATAGAATAGACATATCCTATAGCATCCCTGCTGCTTCCTGCTTCTGCTTCTTCTTCAGCGTCCCCGTTGTCGCAGCGTGTCTGGTTTGTCAGAGTCGAAGAGGTAAAGAAAAAGGCCGGTGCGAGCAAAGCAGTTTCGGTTCGCCGCCCAACCACCAAAAAACACCACCACGAAAAAATCCAGCAGCAGCCGAAATTCTTAATCAAATCATCTCCACCGCTTCTTCACACACCAATCAACTTCACCGCCAAACAACCATCACCATCACCGCTCCTTCAGGCATCCTCCCTCAATCCTCTCGGTCCGATCTCTCCCTCGCTCTCCCGTATCATTCTCGCCTCTTGCAGGTCTCCGTATATGCTCTCTTCCAGGTTTCCAAACGCCTTGTCTGCTCCCTCTCTGAGCTAGTACCGCGGGACAAAAAGAGTGACTTCTCTTCCACACACACCGACACATCACATTCACAGAGACAGCCCCATCTCAAGGCCCTTTTCTTCCCTTTCTTCGTCTCTCCCTCCCGGCGGCGCACCCTCCGCGTCCCTCGCCAACTATCTTTCTCCTCACCACTATGACTAACAGGACCTCTACACGTCGTGGAAGCAAAAGATCAAGAACAGCCAGCGTGTTGAGGGACGAGGAAGGTCGGTAAACCCCGTCTCCCCGTGTGTGCTCTTTTTTCCTCACCCTCTGCTCTTTCCCTTGCCCTGTCGCGCCCTTCGGAATACTTCCTTGGTTTTCCCTCTTCTCCCTCACCGGCAATCGACAGGCATCGTCTTCATCCCATTCTCCTTTTTTCCCGGTCACGATGCTGCCTAGTTTGTATTCTGTAATGGCCTCAAAAAGCTCACCATTGTTTGTTTTGCACAGAACTGCCTCCTCCCACTAGAAAGACTGGAACTCCCAAATTTTCGCCCACTCCTGCCGCTTCGGAACCAGAGCCAGATCGCGAGACGCAAGCCAAACCCGCCAAAGACGATACTACACCCCTTCCAGAATCCAAACCTACAAAAGTTGAGTCCGAAAAAGATTTACCATCCGTCCCGGAGGTAGTTGTCAAGCCAGCCACGGACGTGTTAGACCCCACCACCACTGTCACTGCTGGCACCACTTCAAAACAGACCAACGGCTCAGAGAAAGGAAGCACCGAAGAGGACGAAGAAGAATCCAAATCATCACCTCTCACCGAAACGTCTTCCACCCCTGATCGAATGGCTTCCGTAGCCGCCTTCCAGCCTTCGGCCGATATCTCCCAGAAGGGTGTTCGCACAATGGAAGATCTCGAGATGGGCAACACTGAGTCCGACAGACCTACCCCGGACCGCTCCTCCGCTCCCCCGTCACTCTCGCGAGCCTACATGAATGGCCAGTCTCCAGAATCATCCAGCCTTAGCGAATTGGACTCCGACGATGATGATTCTGAGGCCGAAACGGAAAGACTAAATATTTCTCCGCAAAAACCAGGACCCACGAACGGTACAAACTCGGCAGCCTACAGCACCCCCAAAAAATCAATTGGCGAAAGTACCCTCACATCTCCATCTCGGAGCCCTTCACCACTTTCCACTCCGGCCCAGGAGAGCCCTAAATCACCCGACCGGGAGATGGCATTGGGTGCCATCGAGCAACTTACCCCAGAAGGTTCGGTCTCCGGCTCGCCCGTGATATCTCCTGGCCGTAAAAGGAAGAGGGCGGAACTCGAAGGTCTCAATGACCAAGATGGAGACGAAACCAAGGACATTATGGAAATCTCCGACCTGGAAGAGGACCCGCCCAAGAAGAAAATCAACAGCGATGACGCCAAATCCCCGACCTCGGATGATGAGGAAGAAGACGATGATGAGGGAGAAGAGACGGAAACCAAACCCGTGAAACGGAAAGATTTCCCGTCCACCAACGGTCAACTATCAGATGTCGAAGACTCTGTTGTTGACGACGAAGACGAATCGCCGAGGCCCTCGCAGAGATCGCCTGGAAAAGTCAAGACAAAACCAGTGAGCGCAAAGTCCTCACCTAAGAAGAAGACAACCGAAACAGATCTCGAAGAAGAGGTTGACGAGGAAAGAGATACGGATGCCGCGGATGGCAACCAACCGAAACCAGATGACGAAGAAGGTAGCGTAACATGAGAATCAGGTGTAGTTTTCTAATAGTACTAATATTTTTACGTCCAGCGGACGAGATGAGCAAGACCAAGAGAGCAGCGGCCGAAGACCTCGCCACGATTGAGATATTATTCGCCCAGCTTCGAGACAAGTAAGATTCGCTGCCTGTCATCCCTCCTCTCGCTGAACCTTTCACTAACGTTACCTAGGATTGTCGAGGAACGAGTCGCCGAAATTGACAAGGAAATCGCGATGCTGCAGGACGGTACACACCCAGAGTTAATATTGATGTCACAAGCAATAGAAGCACACAAGAAGGAGAAGATTGAAAAGGCAAACACGCTTCTCGGCTTCCAGTTAGAGACCGCAGAACAAGAACGAATCGCAAACAGAGCAGCTATCTGGGCACAGTACAGCCAAGAGATTCGCGAAACAAGAGAGAAGTGCTTCAGTGAAGCAAACAAACTTTGGTGGGCGATTCACCGCGAGCGAAGAGCAGCCGACACAAGCGTTAGCGGTAAGCTTACTACTTTTTGAATGTCGAAAACTTCTCGATAGCTAAAGCTAACCTAATCCCTACAGATTATGTGTACAAAATTCCTAAATCCTTATCGACACAAATCAATCACAGAACCCGATACAATGCAGAAGTCTCGCTTCTGTCTGGCATCGCCAAGCATGTTGGCTTCCCCGCTGCTCCAGCTATCATGGGTGCCACCAACGACGAAGTCCGAGCCGATCTGGAAGCGATGGGGGTGCGTAGAAGAATCCTATCATACTGATCTTTGTGCGAATGATTCTTTTTACCACCTGAGCGGCGTTTACCGGCAGGATATGAGTTTGCTGACAAGGCCCAAATTTGCTTGCGTCTTCAGTTGGTTCCTCCTCCACAATTACAAGCCCCGATCCCTCCACCACCTCCCCCCAACCTTTCCCAACATCTACACTCTCCCAACCAGGCCCAAGCCGATTACCCCAAATGTCTACATTCGGAGCCCCTTCAGGATACAGCCCCAGGCCAGCAAAAGCATTAGCACCTCCTGCTCAACTTGGAAACGCATTCCAACCATCCCCGTCATCAAACCTACCTAACCCCGAACCTAGACATCCACGAAGCCCCCCATCCCCAATTCCACAGCCTCTTGCCGTGTTCCACAACTCTCAGAAGCCTGCTGCGTCGTCGTCTCCGAGGATAAGCAAAACCACTAAAGGAAAAGCCGCTGCAGCTAATTCCAAGTCGTCGGCTCAAAATTTTGATGCTCTCGGCGAACCTGCAGCGAAACGAGTACCTATAAAACTGGAGCAATCCCCCACCATCAGTTCTCTATCATTTGTACCCAATTCCCAAAACTACGTCACACAGCAGACTGTTGATAGAAGGATGCAAGTCGGCGGCGCACCAGCGTACCGACCCTTTGGAAAGTAAAAAGCTGTATTTTCGTCCGTTTCTTCATTTTTTTTTTTTCTTTTCTCCTTTTTCCTTAGCCTTGGTTTAGGAATGGTCAAGTTACGAGTCTTCTTTACATCTCTTGATACCTCTACGAAATAACGGTGAAAAAATTATCTTAGCTTTGGTTATGATTTTCCTTCGTTCCCTTTTTTTCTTCTTTTAATTCGAGGGCAGCCTTCCTTTTTTTGTTTTTTTGTCTTGTCCTTGCACCGTTTATATTGCGTTTACCTATAGCTACATTTGGCGTTAGACACAGGGCCTGCTTTTATGTTTTGTTTTCATGTTTAGGGAGTATACTTACATACCGTTTTCTGAATACGTTCTCCTCTCTTAATTTGGCATGCGATCGCGCGCGCAAGAATCAATACGACATTTTATATACATCTACCTACCTACCTACTTGTCTCCCTCATCTTTGCTATGCTCTATCCGCGGGTTGAATTCCATCAGGTCAAGAAAATTAACAAGATTGAGTGTCTTTTGTGTGCTCAAAGATGTACAGCTTCTTTTCTATCTCTTGAAACCTGGAGTTGCTTTTTACATTGTATCGTCAGGCGTTAGATTTATGTTTCTTTCTTGAATGTGAATGAGCCTTGTTTGTCTTTAGCTTATTCGACCAACTTTTTTTTTATTTTCAGAAAAACTTTTTTTGGAATTTTGGTATTTTTATATGACGAATCTTCTTTGCCTTTTTTCCTTTGGTTTCAGGGTCTAGCTTGGAGGTTTCACCGTTGGTTTCTTCTTCTATTTTATCTTAATGCTATCGGTTGCTTTTTTGCAGCTTTTTGTTTTAAAAAGAAAAACGCTTTTGTAATATACATTTTTATATTTCAGTATGAAGCTCTCAACTAGATTGTTACCGTGATTTTAAAAGTTTCACATCCCATGACTTTCTGACTTCTGTCAGATTGGACCAGAGCAATTTTAGCTGGTCACATATATTCCCATGAAATATCAGAGATCCTGTACGATAGGATTTATTTATTTATTCAAAATGATTTATTTAATTCATCATGGTCATAATATACACATAGTGAAAGAGAAACCCCTAAATACCGATCCCGAAATAGAAAAAGCCCCTAGCATGGAAACAGGGAGTCATAGTGAAAGAAGATGATAAAAAAGAGAGGGGTATAATCCCTTCTTTATATCCATATCATATCATATTAAAGCTACCAGTAAACGACTAAAAGTATATATAAAGAAAGAACGTTTACTTGAGAGGAATGAAACGGGAAGAGTGGGTAGCACCGATACCGGGACGACCGTGCTTGACTGGGGAGCTATATTACAAAAAAAAAACACAACGATTAGCACTAATTCAAAGCACAGAAGAAGGATAACAGTAGCGGGAATAAAGGGGAAAAACATACTAAGAAATGGAGAATTCTCCAAGGTAATGTCCGACCATCTCGGCCTTGATTTCAACCTGGTTGAAGACCTTGCCAGAGTAGATTCCGATAACGCTGCCAATCATCTCGGGGACAACAATCATGTCACGAAGGTGGGTCTTGACGATATCTGGCTTCTCATTGGGCTTGGCTTCTTGTTTTGCCTTTCGGAGTTTCTTGATGAGACCCATGGGCTTGCGCTTGAGACCGCGGTTGAACCTTCTGCGGGCACGGGCGTGGACGACATCACGGAGTTGTTCGGAGGTCAAGTCGAGGAGACTATAACATCACAATCAGTACCATCTCCTTTATCATATCGTAATTGTATCATAGCATGTCGCATCTTGTTGTATTGGTTTTGTGGGAGATTAATATATTGGGGTGGAAGCAGGAGGAACATACGCATCGAGGTCGATTCCGCGGTAAGAAAATTTGCGGAAGGCTCTTCGCTTCTTGAGCTCTATTGAGGAAGAAGAAAGGTAGGGTTAGACGGTCCCCTTTACTTGAATACTCATCGCGAACAGAGTCGTTCGGATGGAGTTTTGTGAGTTATAGACATACCAGCGGCGTGTTCAGCGTCCTATACGGATATTTATGTTAGCATATCTCATTCGGGTTCATCTTGGAGAGAGGGTTGAGGACGTACGTATTCTTCGTCAGCCATGGCGGTTGATGTAGTGTAGTGTCGTAAAAGGGTGGATAGGTTGGAGGAGGATGAGGGTAGTTTGTGGTCGTGATGGTCGATGATGGATCGAGGTTGTCGGTTGAGATGTCGAGATTGTCGAGATGGGGTCTGTGTGTGTTGGACTGGTGGGCAAAAGACTTGGCAATATGAAAAGTGGTGGAAGGGACTGTGTTTTCCCGATTAGGATGTGTAATGTGTCACGTGATTTTGACGACCTCCAGCAGTCGCATGTTCTCTTGAATTTGATGCTTCACGATTCGATCGATATAGATGTGTCTACAGCGCAGTCTATGATTGATACCATAATTGTAATCTCCTGTTTATAACGTCTCTCTTCATTCATCCCCATATCTTCATCAAGGTCCAGTTCTTAACACGAAATAAATACATGAAATCCCTCGAACCCCTCCGAACATCTGACTTTTCTATTCTCATCGTCGTAGCCATCATTGTCGTGATTATGCAAACTGCCATAGCGGTAATGCAATATAAAGAAAACCAGAACATATATACGTTGAAAAAACAGTGACGGTAGAAACAAGGGGAGTTTGTCGTTTTTTGATATTTTTTCGATCGATTTCCAATTCGTTTAATCGAAGAGACCGAATCCCATATCTTCGTCCGACTCCTCCTTCTCTTCTTCCTTCTCTTCGGGCTTGGCCTCCTCGGCGGCAGCACCACCACCACCAGCACCGCCAGAAGCAGCGGCACCACCACCGCCGCCACCGGATGGGACGGAGGCGAGCTTAGCGGAACCAGAGGTGATCAACTGTAAAACGAGGATAAAATTAGTCCCAGTTGTCCTGATATTGTTGATAATATAGAGAATAGAAGATTCGTCATACCTCGTTGATGTCCTTGCCATCGAGCTCGGAGAGGAGCTTCTCGAGTCTCTCGTCTTCGGCTTCGATACCGACAGTTCCGAGGAGGGTCTTGATGTCGTCAGCGGACGGGGAGGCGTTGCCGCCGGTTTGGAGGAGGAGGTAAGCTGCGAGATGCTTCATTTTCTATAGTATATAATAAAATGTTATATTAGAATATTGGTATATAAATTTTTTTAATATATGAATGGAAATCGACCGAAGCGATGTTGTTGGAAAGTAGATAGCGAGGGTTGAGGGGGAAACGTACGGATTATTTAAAGGTTTGTAGAAATTTGAAACAGGAGATTCAATCGATTTAACCGTTTCTAATGACCGGAGACTGGATCTTCCAATGTTCCTTCGGTGAGAGGTTTTGATGTGATGAGTCTTGTGAGATGGTGGTTGGATGAGGGTGAGTCTTGAATTCAAGTAATTAATATTTTTTCTGCGTGGGGACTTGCGGCTCAAAATCGACAAACGCTGCGAATGGTGGGGTCAACGCAACAACCCTAATCAACCCATCACGTGATGATATAAGGGAGCCTGCGATGGTGACGACGTTTCTCGCCATCAGAACGATGACTCCTTTGCTGACCAAAATGCATGTTTCATGGCTTGAGAGGTTTCACATTGACATCATTGCTATTTCTGATTTTGAATAATAGGTAGATTTATTCTTTCTTTGAGATAGAGTACATCAAAAACGATATATTATGACAAGAAGCAATCCAGCAAAACGCCTCTATAGCTAGAGCTTAGCAGTATCATAAGAGCTTCAAAAGAAAACATATAAAAAGACAGACAGCATTGCTATCTATAAACGCCTCCCACAGATAATACTACAAATGATATATTAAAACGATCCAAAACAATAGACGTCCCGCATCCCCAAGCGTATGCATCGTAAGATATGCATGATATAAAATCAAACCCTCGAAAATGATAGAACATCTTACTGCTCAGCTGGGAACTCCTGTGCGACAGCCTCCAAAGCCTGCTGGATGTCAGCGACCAAATCCTCACCATCCTCAACACCACAGCTCAACCTAACCAAATCATCATACACACCAGCTGCCTCTCGCTCAGCTCGTGGAATACCAGCGTGAGTCATGCTGCTAGGAACCTCACAGAGACTCTCTACACCTCCTAGCGACTCAGCCAATGTGAAGATATGAGTCTTCTGACAGAATCTCTTAGCAGCTTCAGCACCACCCTTGATTCTGAAGCTGACCATTCCACCGCCCATACCGTTTCTGTGTTGCTTCACAGCGATATATCTCTGCGGGTGCGAGTTGAGACCTGGGTAGTTCACCGCGATAACCTGCGAAGAAGCTTCCAGAGCGGTAGCAACAGCGGTGGCATTCTCTGTTGCTGCTTTTGCACGGAGATGCAGGGTCTTCAAACCACGGTGGGCGAGCCAGCTGTCAAATGGAGATGGAACGGCGCCGATGGCGTTTTGGAGGAACAGAAGACGGGTGTACAGTGCATCATCGTTGAACGCAGCAACTCCCATAACAACATCGGAGTGACCGTTGATGTATTTTGTGACAGAGTGAACGACAATGTCAGCACCGTGGTTCAATGGATTTTGAACGTACGGGCTCATAAAGGTGTTATCAACCACGACTTTGATGCCGTATGCGTGCGCTGCTTCCGAGACGGCACGGATGTCGACAAGAGTGAGAGTTGGGTTTGATGGGGTTTCGATCCAGACTAGCTTTGTCTCGGGTCGGACGAGGTTCTCAATGTCGACTTCGATGCTGCCGGAGAATGTGACGGCGATGCCGTGCGCCGCGGCGACTTGGGTGAAATAGCGGTGGGTGCCGCCGTAGACATCGCTGACGGAGATCACATGGGAGCCCGGGGCGAGGGATTGAAGAATGTTGGCGGTGGCGGCAGAGCCGGAGGAGTAGGCGAGGGCGTAGCGGGCGCCTTCGAGGGATGCGACGGCCTTTTCAAAGTTGGACCGGTTGGGATTGCTCGAGCGAGAGTATTCGTATTGGCCGACTGGGGCGCCGACGGCGGTTTGAGCGAATGTAGTTGAAAGAGAAATCTAGAAGAAAAGAATATTAGCAAATGCTATTATAGATAGAACGAATGGGCTGCAAGGGGAAATCTTACAGGCTCGATAACAGCGCCGGTGACTGGATCGTGCGGCGAACCTGCATGCACGGCGCGGGTTGCAAACTTCATTGCCGCTTTTGCTTTTGTGCTCGCAGCGTCGGGCGCGGGAAACGAAGAGGCGACGGGACCTTGGACCATTTTATCGAATTTGATAGTTGAAGATGCTGAAAAACTGCGAGGATGAAGATACGAGGGCGATAAGGTTTTCAAGAAGAATTCTCTTGCGAAACCTAAATTTGGTCGAATAATATGATGGAGCTTAATCTTGCAGCAGAGGAAAGATAGATAAGGCGAGATTGGACTAAGGTAACGAAAACCCGACGGATTGAAGACCCGATGATTTGAAAGACTAGTGCGGTATTTATCAACGAGAACCAGACAGTCTAGATATAATATAGTACGATAGTCTAATGAGGCGGTTAAGACGAATATGCAATTGGTGAATAAAATATAAGTAAAAGGAGGAAGTGGCGGGCTAGTTATACAACTGATGATCGATTGATCGATTGATCTATTGAAAAACGAGCTATAGGAATATTAAATAATCTGGGGAAATGAAAAGAAAAAAAAGTGAAAACCACCGACCCCTTACGATGACTTTTATATTCTCCAAAAAAAGTCGTCGAGCTCGGTCAAATAATTGTCTCGCTTTGCGAATTAGAAATCCACATTGCGTGATGGCGAAAACTCTAAGCTCCGACTTAGTTTCGACTGAGGTAACCATGCAACCACCATGGATGCAAGCCTGAGTCGAGTCTCTCGTTAGCGGTTTTCGTCCTTTGCCTAATTCCGTATTCAATCTTCGAGAAAGGTGACCTGATTAGCAATCTGGCCCTTCCTAAGCCACGGCCGACGGCTGAACCTGGTCCTGTCCCATTCCTGTCCGTCGGTGCACCCTTTTCGACGACCGGGGTATTACTAATTGGCCCAACCGGACCAGCACCCGTCTATCAAACTACTGCACAGACTGCTGTGCCTGCCTCTTTCAATCAATTCAAACTTGACATCTTTTTTTTTCTTTCCTTTCTTTCCTTCCTCCTTATTCGTCGCACGTCCTCTTACGAAAGATCTCCCAGTTTCGACTTTCCGAAGCTTCTGGTTCCCATCCGGTACCCGAAGGCTGGGCCGGTGGCAACAATCTCTTCTGCCCTCATTCTAGAATCCCTCTTCTGCTTCCACTGCTTCTTCTGCTTCGTCTGCTTCAACGTCAAAACAACAACACTCGTCTCATGAAAGAGGAACTCGATTTGAGAAACAAAAAGGGCCCAGTGACATAACAGAAACGTAATAGCATCCATCGCTCTTCCTCACGAGACCCGGTCCTACGAGCTTTGAATAAATCGTCTCATCCAGTCGGAATGGAACTTCTAATCTGCAGCTAGAAAACACAACAAACACATCCTTCTCGATACATCCATTCGTTGCATTCGAATCTTTCCCTTATCTCTCGATTAATTTAAATTATACACCGTGATTAAAAGCACGCATGCCAAAAAACTTTAACACACAGCATTAACATCCGCGGTTCGTGGTTGATGTGATCTTCTCATGCAGTTTTTTTTTTTTTTTTTTTTTTTTCCCTTACGAGCTTTGACGGACGGAAATCCCTGCGCGGAGCTCGTTCACACAGCAGCTGCTCCGCGTAGCCGGGAATGCAGAGCTGCAGTGCAGGTGCGAAATAGCACTTTTCTCTTATCTTTAGCTACCTCAGAGCTGTGCATTGAATGGTATACCGGACTATAATAGAATATATAGAAACCTGCTTATCTTTATATATCTTACGAAAGAGTTAGCAAAGAACCTACGATCCCATGATGTTTTTGACAAATGTATGAACAATAGTATCACGCTTGCAAGCGCTTTTACACGGGCTCAAAATTCTAGCAAACTTGATGCTTGTCTCGATCTTCAACGTATTTGTTGGCAGGGTAGGAATGATAATTCTCTCTTTCAAAGTATGATGATAGGATTGCGTGAAATGGCAAGAGTTCTATTGATATTTGCGACAGCTTCTACTCGTCGAATATGGTTGCCTTTTTTTCCTCTAAATTACGAAACGATATTATTCACCAATCTGCGTGCTGCACGCAATTCAAAAATTTTTTTTTCTTTCCTTTCGAAAATCCGGGGTACATAGAGTTCCCGAGATCTTCTTCATTCCAGCCTCAGGCACGTTTGGACACTATGCCTATTTTCATTTAGCCCCTCAACATTCCTCTGACCTTCCCCGCAAAATTCCTTCTCGGTGGAATTGGGCACCGAATACCGAAGGGCAAAACAGAAAAACAAAAAACATGAGAAAAAAAAAAAATTTAGAAGGAGAAGAAGAAACAGAAGGGTTTTCTTTGGAGGAAAAATTGCCTTGGCCGGATCTAAGCTATCGATCTTGCATATTTGGACCCTAAAACCCAATTGGCCAATACCCTCTGCTTAGATAACCCATCTGAATTAATAATCCGACAATGACAGATATGACCGATCGATATATTATTAGATTGTCCTGACATCGTTAGACTCAATCACGTCAGAGTAATCCATTCTCTCGCCATCGACAGCCTTGTAGGGAACCTTTGCTTGTGGCTGCTGCTTTCGGGTGGTCGCATCCGCAGACAGCAGGTATGACATATCTGACTGCCATCCAACATTTTCAACACATGCATATGCACAAGTAAGTTCTTACATACGGGTTTTTCTGAAAATTTTATCGTCGGAACCACGGTTACACACGACTCGATTCGACAGGTCAGATTATGTAGCCGGTAGCGTATAATCCTTCCAGGTTACGTGGCTGTCAGTTATGCATAGCAGCTAGGGGCGGAGCGAGAATAACTTGGATCTATCAATATCTGACCGACCAAATCCATCCAATATACATCGTATTCTTTATCTCCAAATGCTTCCAAATGCTTCCAAATGCTCTCCAAATGCTCCTGCCTGTATATACGCCCAATGCGATGACAATATACACCATTTACTACCAAATACTCGAATAGAAATAATACACCTGCTCATGCTAACCATACTCAACTCCTCCTCACCCGCCTCACTACCCCAATCGTCCTCCTCCTCACGAACCCCCACACCCCCTTCTTCGTCCACTCCACATCCCACCCTGCCCTCGTACTCACCACATCTTCCCCCCTCGCAATCCTCTTCGCCTCGTCTTCCAAATCCTCACAATACCGATTATAATCAAAAACAACAGCATCAACCATAGCCTCGATCAACTCCTCCAACGTGATATAACTACGCCAATGTCCCATGGGTCTGACCAAACACTCATACACCTGCCCGTCCTCCATCGTCAACCTCTCCCCGAGATCCTTAGCCAACGCTTCTAAATCATATCTGAACGCATCCGTCACAGATTTGGAAAAGATGTAGCTGCACGTGTCTATCAGGACTGCGATGTTGCGGGGCGGGAGGGCGAGGAGGTATGGCCGCGTGTGGCCCTTTTCGATAAGGTAGGTTTTTGTTACGCTGAGAATTTGGTAGTTGTCGAGGCGGGAGAGGTGGGGTTTAGTGGTCCGTCGGAAATACTTGTTGCGGTTCAGTCGAGGGTGAAAGAAGGCCAGGGGAGGGGGTACTCGGTTGGGTGGGGAAGGGGTGGTGGCGGCGGCGGCGGCGTTGGATGAGGTTGTGGGCTTTCTTTTCCGTTTTGACATTTTCTTTGATTTCTTCATCATATTTAACGCCCATCTTTTCATTTTAACCTCTTATTAAAGTCGTAGGTCTGTGAGGTAAGAGCTAGGTGGTATATGATACCCCCCATCCTCATGAGGTAACGAAACATCTGAGAACTCATCGTAATTACAGATTTAGGACCGTGGGGTATATATTGTGTCATATTACACCCAAGTGGACAGCTAAACCAGTCTTCATCTTTTGCGAGAGATATATATCATTTCTCCCAATTCCCCTAACTCTTTTTCTCTAGGATATCCATCTCAAAGATATTGAGTAGATATGACGATAAAAATACCAAGCTCAGCGATTGCGATCTACGGTATCATTAATTAACGTGCGCAAAAGCGAAATATATATCGCGACGCGCGTGTAGAACCCAATCGGCCAAATGTATCTTTAGAATTGCCACGATGCTTATCGATAGGGTTATATTATTTACCTAATCGAGTGTTGAAATGCCCAATTGAGACAAAGATCAATCGGCGGGGGAAATGCGTGGATCCGAGCTTTGTGCTCCCAGCTTACGGATAAGTCAAAGTCGGGGTTGTTTCGCATACTCGATTTTTCCACGGGGTGGACATTTCTATAAAAATGTTGATATCGATATATCCGAAACCCAGCCAGTTTAGTTTTATATTGTCTCGCAAGCCAGACGCCGGTTCTATAGAGATTGCAACTCAATTGATGTTTAGAGCTCGAGTATAGTAGCATACCCGCTATCATTCTAAAGTTTACCAAAATTAGTATCTTATAGATACTTGAGTACTTATTGTAGTCTTCTAGAAGCTAGTGAGAACTAGTCTAGTGATAAAGTACACTATATATATCCAAACCAGTTAATACCAAATTAATCAAGCAACATATCAACGGCAAATGTAAACGCAGCCAGCCGTAAAACAACCCAACGAATCATCCGTATTGAAATATTCAAGAAAAGAATTTCGAACGATTAAATTTTAGAAAAGAAAAATCATACCATCATCATTACACGTTCCGCTTAAATACACCCAAACACATAAAATCTAACAAGACGAAAATGAAAAAAC
Source organism: Orbilia ellipsospora (assembly GCA_036971675.1). Taxonomy (NCBI): domain Eukaryota; kingdom Fungi; phylum Ascomycota; class Orbiliomycetes; order Orbiliales; family Orbiliaceae; genus Orbilia; species Orbilia ellipsospora. The sequence goes on from JAVHJO010000004.1 coordinate 1,365,830, forward strand.
TTATATAATACACTCAAACATAAAAATTCAGATATGAAAGTATATATAAGGGAAGAAGAGTATTTAAAAAAGAAGTAATGATAAACTCAAAAGTCGGGTAGACTGATAAAAACTCCAAATTTTCGTTCGCCCGTTAAATAAAGCGAATGAGATAAAGATAAACAGAAAGAACTTGAATCTAATAACATGAAAACAGAGCACTGAGAAGTAAACCGACGCTTCATAATGTTTTGGGACTTAAAAAGAAGGGAGACACGAAAACGAATAAAACGATAGGACCTTGTCTTTTGTTTCTTTAAATAATAAAAAGAGTCAAGGCTTCACACCCCCATGGCGAATAATAATAAAAGTAGGGAGAATAAAAGGAAATAAACTCGAGTGTCGCCAAAATGATAAAACTCCTTGTTGATGCTGGAAAGTGATGGTGAATAACGATAGTTTAAATGAAAAGAAAGAAAAGAAATAATAGACAAGAAATTTTCTGGGTGCATTTAACGACGCCCCATTTTCTTCGCCTTTCTAGCTGCGAGTTCTCTCTCGAGTCTCTCTGCTTCGATGTCTTCTCTGCGTCCGACTTGTTCGGAATAATCTTCCTCGTCCAAAAGATCCAAGCCGCCAGCTTCCATATCGGATTCGGAGTCGTAGTCTTCCTCATCCTCCGCATAACGATATCTAGAGAGATTAATTGACTGATTAGCAAATTATATAAAATTTTGAAGAGTGGTGGATGAAAATACTTTTTAACGGGTGAGCGATATCTGGGGCGTTCTCGTTCACGTTCTCGTTCCCAGCTTCTTGCACGATCTCGGTCACGATCTCGGTCGCGGTCGCGGTCGCGGTCACGAGATCTCTCGCGGTCCCTTTCTGAAGGACGAGACGAAGTCTTGGCTGGTGGAGGTGGAGGCGGAGCGTTGGTGGACGGGCGTGCGGTCCCGTTCCATTCGACTTGCGGGACCCTAGGTTGTCTAGGTTCCGGCTTCGGAGGCTCGACCTTCTTTCCAGCTGGCCGTCCGACCGACTTCTTAGCGGGAGATTGCCTAGCAGATGCCGAAGACGCGCTTGGTTTCGCTTTCTGAGCCCTGGGGGCACCAACTGCTGACTTCTTGCCCGGTTCGGGCTTCTCTGACTTTGATGCGAGTTTCTTCCGCTCCACTTTTGTCTCCTTATGAATAATCTTAGCCGGGACAGCAGATGTCGCCTGCAATTGTTTCGCTCTTTCCATGATCTCTGCATAAGAGCCCTTTGCAGGTTTCCTAGGTGCCTCGGCGGTGATCGGAGAATTGGGGTTGGATGCAGCAGACCCAGAACCATTGCCATCCCTGCCGGGAGCGGTCAACTTTGCGGCATCCTTGGCAGCCTTTAACGCCTTCAAACGCTTGACCTCCGCGATCTTTTGTTCCTTGGTCATTCCCTCGAACCTAGACTTCTTTTTCGGAACTTCTGTACCATTCTCCTCGAGTTTTCTTTTCTTCTCGGCGACATCCTGGGTGGTAGTCGCATCAAGCGCCTTCGAAATCGGAGGTGTGAAAGTGTTCAGCGGTGACGAGGTGCCGGATTTCGTGTCATGGTCCTTGAGAGAGCGTCCGGGGACACCTATGGGTGCGGGTCGGTCCTTCTTCTGACCGGAGGAGGCCCCATCTCTACTGGTATCCCCGTTCCTACGGATGTCGGAGCCTCGTCCGTTGGAGGATTTCTGGGTCACGCCGGCCGGAGCACTAGGCTCATATTGATCGAGGAGACTGGAGAGACTGAACTGTACGCGAGGATTAAAAAGTCAGCGGTCATGTTTTTTCCCGAAAATCGGAGCCTTGCACGACACCGTGAACATCAGGAAGTGCTAACGAACCCCGCCTCCCAGGCCAGTGGCCATCATGGAATGAGTCGAATTAAATCCAAGATAAGCTGTATGAATAACCCTTCCGATTGCCTAGGATGTAGTTTTCGGCCGACTGAGGGATGGGTGGTGCTGTGGGAACGTGGCTCGCGATCAGGGGGTGACCAATTCGGATGGGCACTTTTTTTGTGCTATGTGTTTTCTGTTAATTTATTTTTTTATAGATACCAAAAAATATTCGAATCGCCGTTCTGTCTGACGTAGCGGCGAGAGGAGAGACGGAGAAATCCAGGAGATTTTTGATACGGCTAGTCTTGGATATTCTGGAGATGACAGAGTCGTCGGAGGAACTGTTGCGGCGGGATTTTAGGGGTGAAAGGGAGAGGAAGAGAGGAAGGTTGGGCTGAGAAGAAGGAAAATTGCAGGCGGAGGGCGATATTTATAGTCCCACCGCCAAAAGCACCACCAAACCACACCACCACCACCAACCAACGCAGGCCACTTGACCCACCAAAACCGGACCCGGTCTTTAAGGTATACGATGCATCCATCTATATCCCCCCTCGACTCTCTCTGAAACTTTTATATACATATTATCCTATATGACATTTTGAACTACACGACTAAAAAGGACCACCGTCAGGTTCGATTACTAATTCCTTGGGTCCTCTTGGAAAAGGTTTACATATAGCACTCAAGCCGGAACAATATGCATCCCATCTGCAGGTTTGACGACGATAACCCGGTCAAAACCACCACAGGGCATGGCGACATCTCCAAGCATCACGTACCATAGCTAGCGCTATAGATACACGGAAATAGAAATAAAATTTCTAAATACCCGAGTCTCCAGCTTTTTCAATTCAATTCTTGTCCCCTCCAGAGCAGATTATAGCACCCGAATTCGATACAGAATGCATGTATGGCCCCCGCCACAGACGGAGGTGAAAAACAGATAGTCATCTCCATCAGGTATAAACAAGCGCACGAGCTTTTCGCCATCCACTCAGTCTCGAAAAAACCCTCATCGGTTAACTGGTGTCGATACGATGTCATCTCTTGTTTTTGATTGGTTCGAAAAGTAGCCGTTTTCGACGCTAGCATTCCCTCTGTTTCGCCTCGCATGTGGTATTTTCGATGCAAAAACTCTCCCATCTGCGTTGTTTGACAGAGATTTTTATATCAAATACTACCATCACACGAGACCCTCTAGGGCCTTGATAGTCGGGAAGTTACGTACAAGGATATAATAATGGCATTCAAGTTCAATTTCGATCTTCCTGCAGACGAAGAGGAGGACATTCGGATAGGCAATGAAGACCGAATGGATGTCAGTGCCGGAGCTGGAGATGAAGCTTCATCCAATCAGTCGAGGATACCAGCCCAATCGCACACCCTCAATGAAATGGTAAGAACACTCCCCGTATATGAAACATATTTATTATCTACACATAGTCAACGGCAAACTAGCCCATGATATCAAGTTAACTAGATAACTAAGAACCGTTAAATCTGCAAATTTAGATATCTAAACTTCCCCCTCATATAGCATACTCGACCCTCACCATCCCCATCTCGTCCTCAAAAATAATCAACATCCCCCGCCGCGAGCTCTTCGACGTGAAAATGCAATTGATGACCGAAGACACCATGTCCACCGACCAGCAAAAGTTCTCAGCAGCCTTCACAGACGAAGACATCAGAACAAACACCTACGAGGGAGGTCTCAAATCATGGGAATGTTCATCCGACCTCGTTAAGCAGCTGGCACAGGATATTACCGCCTGGGGAAACAGCCCTCGTATCCTCGAACTCGGCTGCGGAACCGCCCTCCCATCGTGTTTTATACTGCAGAGTCTACTATCCTCGCCGGATACCCCTCCCCATCCTGTGCACCTAACAGTAGCGGATTATAACATTGATGTGTTACGTCTCGTTACCCTCCCAAATTTAATACTAGCGTACCTGCAAAATACACCACATCTCTCGCGACAATCAAACATGGAAGGCGAAAATGAAAACGAAAACGAAGCAGATGGAGAGCCCCGTGAAATAGAACTCTCGCCCGAAATTCTCGCCTCATTTCTCTCCACACTTTCTTCTAAAAAAATCACAATCTCATTCCTATCCGGATCGTGGAGTCCTGCTATGATCTCGCTAATCCACGGCGTCGAATATCCATCCACAAATAAAGAGAAAATGTGCAACTTAATACTCGCCAGCGAGACAATATATTCACCCGAATCCATTCCGCTGTTTGTAGATATGATTGAATACACCCTCAAGGAGGGGACTGGGAGGGGGTATATCGCTGCTAAGGATATTTATTTCGGAGTCGGCGGAAGTGTGAAAGATTTTGTCGCATTCGTGGAGGGTAAAGGGTGGAGATGGGAGGTGGTAAGGGAAGAGAAGAGGGGTGTGGGTGTTAGCAGAGTTGTAGGCGTGGTTTGCAAGTAGTTTTTATATCAGCGGTTTGATACAGGATGCGAGAATTGAATAATGATAGCCTTGTATACTAATCATCAATAGCGCAATCGGACATGGCGTATTAATTCAGATCCGCTACATGCGAATCCAGTCACTCGTGTAGTCATTCGGGCGTCTATATAAACGCGATGCACTACTCGATTTAATGCCGAGTCAGCTTATGCGATGAATTAAGGTTAACGGTGGTGACACCAGCACCTGCACGATGCTCTCTCCGGCAAGGTCTCTTGTTGATCACACCGACGCTACGGTTGCTTTGGGCACCGAACTAGTCTGTCTATCGGTAAACAAAAACATCACGTCTACGACAACGACAACAATACAATTGCAACAATCAAATCGAGTGTTTAAGATGTTTATTCGCTTTTCATAAATTGCCTTTAACCATTATCACTAAAAATATAAAAAATTCCTAACCCTACCGAATTGTACCCTCCTCGGTCCTCCACCACCCCCAAAGAAAAATAAAAAAGGATATATCTACAGAAAATCTCTTTTTCTTTTGGTATTACATGGAGTAATTATAACAATGCCCAAAAAGAATTTTATTTAAAGAAGCTCAAGCCTATATTGAAGAGTAAGAGAAGGGATAAAAAGTCACTCAGGACACCGTTTTGGGGAAATGCTCAAAAATTGACACGCGCATCACAAAAAACTAAAAATCAGTATATAATTACATAAACTGAGAGAGTTTAGTGGATGAAGATGGCGGCAGCGAGAACTGCCATGATGACGGCGAGTGGGCTCGAGATAGTGGTGCTACCGGCGCTTGGTGGGGCACCATCGCTAGTTGGCACGGAAGAAGCGCTGGAGGAGGATGAGGTTGGCTTCTTGGTAGAAGAGGTTTCCATTGTGGTGGTCGAGTTGCCAGAGGTCGACACGGTGCTGGTAGTTGGGGCACTGGTGGTGGCAGCAGATGTGGATGTGGCAGCAGAGGAAGTCGAGGTGGCAGAAGACGACGCGGAGGAGGAAGAGGAGGAAACAAAGCTGGACATGAAGGTGAATCGGTCAGAGTAGTTCCAGTTGCTGGGGTTGTTATCATATTGGATCCTGATCGCATAGGTTCCAGAAGCGGGAATATCGGTTGGAACGCTCCATGGGTATTCACCGCTGTTGGGGATTCCGGCGACAATGGTAGCAACAGGCATGAGAGAGTTCTCTGGGCCGTCCATCAAGACCAAGGTGACGGTTGCACCCATAACGTTAGTCCACTTGATATCATAGGTGGAACCGGCGCTGATGACGGCACCAGCAACTGGCTCAGTGATAGCGTTAGCCTTGGTGAGACCAGTGGTTGGGGTTGGAGTCTGGACTGCGCCGGCGCTGCTTTGAGCAGTGCTGGCAGCAGAAGTGACAGCAGCAAGGGCTGCAATGGTAGAGACGACAGTGCTGAAGAAACGCATCTTGATTGATTAGGTTTTGTAGAGTGGTTTAGGTATTAACGATTAAAAACGTTTTAATTCTTGTGGGTTGGAGGGAGTGCGATGGTATAAATAGACCACTGAAAAAGGTAAAAACCTAGAGGGTGTTTGCAAAAGAGTGTCGAGAAGAGGCGCAGATGCGTTCGTGAAAGAGCGTAGACGGTACTCGGCCGGGCTGACTGGTGTGTGGGAAGAAAGGAGTACGAAAGGATGCGCACGATGTGCGTGGGCAGCCCGCGACTCTTAAACCAAAACAACCAAAAATAGGGGGAGGCAAACCTTTTGCCCGGCCGTATTTAGAAAAACCATATCAAAACTCAAAAAATTTGCTCCACGGCAAGCCTGGGAAGGTTTCTTGGTGGGTGCTGGTGGGTGCTGGTGGGTGCGGTGGGTGCGGTGTCCGCGACATGCCTTATTGGACCTTCATTTCATTTCAGCCCTTGATCCAATTTCCGCGAGACTTCCTCTGTTGTTCGTGCGCTATTCGTTTGAAACAAAGCGCATGCACCCATCCATCACGATCCGGGGTAACCATCGGTGGCGTCCTATTGGTCGGCTCCGCCCTTTTCATGCTGTCAAAGTCGCGTAAAAAAGGCTAAGCCAAGGGGGATCGTCCTGCAGAGGCATGACACCTCCGTAGACGCACCCTCCAACGTCGAGAAATGCACTGTTGACAAATTCGCGTGCATTCTTGGTGTCTTTGCGTCTCTTCAGCTGGAAGGCTGAGCGTGAGAGCTGAATCGTAAGACTTTAAAAACCACCCCTCATTCTCCATCTCGATGCCAAATCCGCTCAATAATGAGACCTGGAGGAGTTCACAATGTGGAGTCAGCAGAATTCCAGACCTTTTAGCCCGGTTTCCTTGGATAATCGGTTTTCGTAAGCGGGCTTGTGAGATTGTAATTGAATTGAGATTGATCGAGAAAAAAAAGCCCATGAAAAGAAGTGCCGTTGATCACGCAGCAGCGGAACAATTGAGAAAAAAGCACTCCCAAGCCTGCGTCATTAAGGGGAGGTATCGCAAACAAAAGAGCCAACCAACCGCCGGTCAGCAGCGTGGGTGCCTTGTAAAGTTTCCCAATCGAGAAACTCATTTCCCTGCGCTTCCGGGACGATCCTCGATATTGAGAGGACTGCCAATTTTACTTGAGAGAGGGTCGCTTGATTATGCCTGTTCATGACGTCGAAATTTCTCTCGATCTCTCAAATAGACGAACGCGGATTATATATCTGACGAGAAAATACGTCCTCATTGCGTGGAATCGATATCAGGATATATCTCCCTATCAGTCGGTTTGGATCGGATTGTGTTTCGTCCCGATAAGCTCCCATTCTACCGCGAGACAGTTGTTTCTCTTGGGGTTGCACCAATTGAGCGAGAAATCGGATTGGAGATGTGTTGAGGTGTGTTGAGATGTGTTGAGATGTTTGACGGCTTAGAACTGGGATCCCAGTCTTGTAAAAAAAAGACTGCAGAATTCCTTGTTGGTAGCCCATCACCAATCATCATCATCCCGCAATAATATATATGCGATATTGCCCAGGCCCACCAAGCAAAAATGAGCTTCACCCCAGAGTAACTCAAAGGATCCGGCCATGTTCATCGGATTCAATCGGATTCAAACGCATCATGGATACGCTCAAGAGATTGTGGTGGACATACAACCACCAGGCCGAGATCGCATCCGCTCTCAAAAAATGCGAAATGGCTCGCGACCAGGCCTGCTTCTTCTCAGAGCTCTTGCGCGAGAGGTCTGAGAGTCTTGTGGACAAACTACGGAACTACAAGCCACCCGATTCGATGAGTTTATCACATTGGTCTTCATTCAACGACGACATCGACGAAAATATTGGAGAGTTATGGTTTCGATATGGCGATATAAGAGTCAATCTGCACAGGGAGTTACATGCCCTAGAAGGTCAAGGGACTAGAGTTGAATATCTAACACACCGCTGGAATGGAAGCAGGAGTCAGCTCGCTCTGATTTGGGAGGAACATTGTGAGAAAGTGAAAGATGAAGAGAAATTGGCCGGAATGGGTGCTCTTCTACCTGAGCAATCGGACTGGCCTGAATGAACACATTGTGGATATTATTTCACCCTATTACTCTATTAGTTATGCTCTTTGTATCACGATAGACGCCAAAATGGCTAGTGGGTGGATACGACGGCGCAGACGACAAAAATGGCCTCTAGAAGCCTGGGGTGTCTAGACCAAGAAATCAAACAATAAGTCCGACGCATATACTTTACACCATAAACTCACCGAATTGTGATCGTGTGAGGAGAAAGAGGGAACTCTGGTATGGTTGTGATTTTACAGCAGGCTACGTGTATACACTTACCCCATCATCAGTCAATACTATAAACGTTAGGCAGAATTGAATTACGGCAGTGAACAGCATAAATATAGCGTTTTCGGTCCAAGCTCGGTGAATAAGAAAACCAATTGTGTGGAATTTATAAAAGTTCTGCCCAGTCACGCGGAATCCAAGCTTGGTGTTATTGCCGCTAGGTATAATTGTTCTTGTTGTAGAAGCTCACGCGCCAGGAAACTATAGGAACAACTAGGTATTAAATTCGAGTTCGATTTAAACTTGATTTCGAAAATATGCTTTGGATTTATTTGATGAATCTAAAAGAATCGGGTCATGACTTCTAATGCATGAACTTACCCGCGCTTCACGAGCCACTGTTGGCGGGATAAATGTGGGGACTGGAAGTCCAGCGCCAAGTACTTTCGTTTTTAGTCTCTGACACCAGCCATCAGTTGAAGGATCTCTTGGTCGTTTTTTAACCAACTCGCAAATTTAATGGGTCGAAATTCTTCCTGCCTAGCATCCGTTAACTATTCGGTACTACGAATGCTCTTCTGCGTTTGGCGATATCTCTATCTAGATATTCGGATATTCGGATGCATAGCCTATATGGAATATTTGCTCTTCTCGTTTGCTGCTTATATTTTGAACGGAGCAACACATTCTGAAAAGCCACTCCCAACCATATCAAGATTCGTCTCAATCGGGATAGCATTGACCGTGAAAACGAACCGCAATTTAGTTTGCAAACTGCTCTTCAGATGTGATCAAACCAATGCCACACCGAGAAGCGAAGGCAATTGCGATCCCTCGAGCAAAGGCAATTATGCATTTGCTTTTGGTTGTTGAGCTGAAGGAAAGAAATTGATTGTGGCTGAATAGAGAAATGTTACCGATACTATTGATTCAGTCAATTAATGCAATTGAAGGTGAGACTACGATTATGCTAAGGTTTTCCGATCTTGATCAGGTATAAATCTCCCAGGTATATTTGCATGGTAAGATAGATAATTTCTAATTCAATGGACTTGTTATTCCTCGAATCCTTTGCTCCGAGCACTCGCTCTGTGCGGCTACGTACATATGACTTCAAGGCCTCCCTCGCAGGCCTTGCATCCGAATTTCGAGTTTGTATTCAACAGTTTCAAGTTCCCGTTTCAGTCCACGTTGTGCAACGACTTCGCCGCAAGTCAGCATGGCATGTGGATTTTTACAATCCACTTACCGTAGCCGGTGCCATTGCCGACGTCGATATGGGACCCCTGTGCGGCGCTCTGCATTTGTGTGGCTGTTTTCACATGTCAAAAGCGAATACGTACGGATCATCCTATTCCAGAATTTCCTCTTATCGATAAAGAAAATGAGCCCTTTGATATCAACAAAACGCGCAGAGGGCTAGAGAAAAGGCCCCGTATCCGATACCCACTTCTTCTCAACAATATGAACCGGATTTTCCGTGTTTCCTATATTAGTTCCATTCGTCATTCTCGCTAGAGATGTCGATTGACTTGTTATAATGTCGCCTTTACATTTCCTTTTCCCAATGAAGCTGGCGAAAGGCAGACAAGGCGACACCTTTGAAGTCCCAGATCTACTGTGCTAAGCGCCGCACTGGCGTAGGGATAGGGAATTCTCGGATCGAAGGAGAAAAGGAAATCAGGATATTTTGTCAATTTTGAGTCGCAGATTACCTCAAACAGTCCTGTTTTGGTGTTTTCGCCAGGCATCTCGTTCCGTATATCACCGACTTTTCTCGTTTCCTTCCACTTACTTTCCCTATTTCGTCTTCCTTCTTTTCTTTTCCCAAGAATCGCTGAACCAGGGATTCATGGCTCCTGCATGAGGCATGTCTCCCAATCAATTCCAAAAAATTTGGCGATGCGGTATGGTTGCACAGCATCCCGAGGCCCCGGAGCTCACCCCAGTACCCTTGTGAGAATGGTATGCACAGGGTGGTGGGCCCGAGGTAAGCTGAAGTCTTCGGTTCCCTGTGTACACACATGCATGATACAAACTATTGCATGAATCTAGCCAATGGGATGATCTTCACAAGCCCGTCAACGCCAGTGGGACCCTGAAAAAGTCTGGATGTCTGAATTGCTTCTTTTAGAGCCGTTACCCTTCGTTCCTTGTCGATGTCTCAGAACTTCTCTGGGTGCCTGCGAGGATATGAGTAATTCGGAATGCGGGTAGCTGTCAATTCTGGATAGCGCAAGGAGGGCTTTGTGGAACAAGGCTGAAAAGTTGACTGGAAGGAGAATTTGAAGGCGGAGGGCTAAGAATCGTCGACTTATGATGGAACTCCGAGTGACCGTTAATTCTTGAACTATCAAGCGCAAATTTGCAATCAAATTAGGTCTACTTCATAGAATTTTGACATTTAGTGAATATCAGGGATTGTATAAGTAACACTGAGTTCATTTTATTTCTAATTCTAGGATATCTTACTTCTCATTTCATTGCTGCACCTTAGCACCCTCACCCTGAAAGACAATAATATACCTAGATTAAAGTATATAAAAGCAAGTACTCGAATTCTCCGCCCTGAACATGTATTTTCATCGATTTAGTCATAGTAATTGACCAAGTGACGTGGACGTTGTCCGAGACCCATGTTGCATGCATTTATGTATATTCCAAGTACTACTTTCACTAATAGCCTCAAAACCTAGACTCCTTAATAGTAAGTATATTATGGCAAGCCCAGTGGCAATACATCAATATACCTTCGTGGGAGGTTCGAGCTAATATTTGTCACTTATTTCCAGAATACCGTTAGTCTGAGCCATTACGTGTCACCTAACGTTACATTACAAAGTATCCCTCATTAGAGACAATTCCCATAATTTCGAGCATGGAATTTGAAATTCTCGAATTTTTGAAGACGGAGAAAGATTTCCGGTCTGTTCCCGTGTTCTTGCGCTAGTACCAAGGCTGAACTGCTACCATTAAGCAAGGCACGTTCACTGAAAGTTGTGTTACACTGGGTGACCTTAACCAACTGAAGACTTAAACCGATAGTAAAACATAAATCACGCACTTTTGTCCGCCTCACCTCTGCTATAATAATGCCGTGCTCGGCTCAGCCATGTTCTTTTTTATGCTGAGCTAGAAAGCATAACCTTGAACCATGGTTATGCGTACAGAATCAATTTTAAATGCACCGGCAAGTGACCATCGGGTGGTGCAATTATATACTCAAGGTACTAGGTCTCTTGGCAGGACTTGACGAGATACGCTCTGCCTGATACGATCTTGGCTTCGTTGGATACATACATTCGTGATTAGGGTTATTACAATCACCAACCGAAAAATACGCGGCTCGGGTAGGCGAGCCGGGCTGTGGAGTGGTTGGTTACCTTTTTTCGCACCTCATTTTCTTTTGAGTATAAGTACTTTTGTGAAATCAGCTCAGGTGTCAAGCCGTTCTAGTTGTTGGTTAAGTTACTCGACTGAGCATGGAAATCCGATGCCAATGATGCAGTTTTGCTTCGGTGGGTCGGTCTTTGCGTTGTGTGGTATTTTTGATACGAAAACCGTTTGATACTCCGCACTGGTCTCGCAATAGTTCCGCATAAGACATGTATCGACACGCTCACAGGTACTTGCATCGATACCTTTAGGGAATTCGTTTACAAATATCCAAAATATTAACCGTCCAGCCACAGTTTGCAAATGTTCTCGACCAAGCCCATTTCTCCGCCCATGGAATCCCTCAAAGGACTGATATCCAATCGAATGGCCTGACTCATGTGGATGCCCGTATCCAAAATCCTAAGCGGTTGATTGTGATAAGGCTAAGAACCGAAGAGGAAGAGGGAACCCACAAGGCTTTCTCACCAATATCGCGCTAAAAGCTGTATGAGCTCCAGAACGGGTGCACTCGGAAACACTATCGGAGTAGATTTCAATACATCGAGCGATGATAGGGAAATGGCCGCCCTAGAGATGATGTTACGTTACGAGGACCTGGCCAGACTCGATGATTATATATATTAATTGAACACCATCAGCGCTGCGGGTCATGGCAACCACCTTCCTTGGATATATCCCGTCCCGCATAAAACCTTGCCAATTTGAAGTTGGCCTGAAGTAATAATACTTTAGAGTCTTGTGAGGTACTAGCTGGTGACAACGCGTCGAGCTAAATCGGCGAACTTGAGCTAGCAAAGTATTTCCGTACTTACGAAACCTTTCGGCACTTCGATTCGAGTTGACGGCACTCCCCGAACCCGCTGGGCCGTCTCTGCGGATTTGGTTCAGGATTCGCTTTTCCTCGCTAAAGCAAGTGTACGTCTGCAACAATTATGCATGCATCGTTGACCTATGCATATATGGGGTGATGATTGGCAATAGCGGTGAATTTGTTCGTGACGGCGTCTGTGCTTAATAATAGATTGGCCTAAGAGGAAGAAGAGGTTACTATCAAAGGATTGATTGATTGCAATTGATAGTTTCGCAAAATTTCGGAGATAGGTTTGTCGAGGCCGGAGGGAGTTCCTCAATTGTGGATTGCATTGTCGTATTCTTTGACATGCTTGGCGGCTTGTATGTGTTTGAATCCGTATCCGAGATATCGCAATATCACGACTCAGGATTCAAAGATGTAGAAAATATTAATCTCGTATAGTTCATAACTGATGGCGTTATGGCTGGTTTAGTGATTCAAAAAAAAAAAAAAAAAAAAAAATATAGAATTGCGACACGTTTTCGGTTTGATAGGGCTCCGATATCTTTCTAAAGTGGTTTGCTGATAATGATACTGCCGGTTTTCCGTTGTCCTTCTGTATGTCGGTCAGAGCTCCTGCGCGGGAAAGATCTCGGCTCGCGGAAGTTTAGACACGGCAGGTGTCTTGAAGCCAAAAAAGATATCGCTTGGTTAAAAGGATCAGCCATGCAGAATTGATCAATCGATCTTAACTAGCTTCAACAGAGAAAGGAAAAAACTTCTATCGCTGAAATTAGCTCCCAAATTTGTCGATATTGTCGATAATGGTGATTTTTTGTCACCCTTGCAAATACGATTATTGCAAACTCTTGAATGCAGTGCACACCGGCATTTAGGCTTTTGGCAGCCGTTTCATGCAATTAGCTCGAATTGGAAATCCCTCTGAACCGAGACAACTTTATTGTTCGGCCGGAGAGATACGAAGACTCTCCATCTGATCTAGGTTTGTTGGCAAGTGGTGTATATTTCGGCTCAAATAATTTGAATTGAGCAGCGTCTGACAGATGGTAAACGACGGATACATGCGAGTCTGTTACCAAGCCTTTGATATCAAAGGTGTGTGAATGATAAAACGACAACGACAGCTGCGGCCTGTGCGGCGCATGCATGCAAGTCCCAAAAACCATCGAAACCCATGTCAGCCACCTTTCGAGGGTCCAAGACTTGGCCTGCCGTTTCGTCTGGAGAATTGGCAAAAGGGCTTTCGAGACGATCGACAGCGTCGACGCTGCATTTACAGACTCGGAGGAATGTTAAGAGCAGGTGCTTAAGCATGTTCACGTTGGTGATGATGTATATATCCTCCCAGCTAAGTGTACGGTTTCGAATAATTGGGAGTATCCGAAGTCATGCATGTATGTCCCTTCTCGAACAGCCCCACGCATTCCAGCGTCTTCTGCAAAGGCTCCACACGACTATCATGCATTCGAGAAATGAATTCTCCATCGTTTGCAGGAGGTGGAATCCAACATTTAATATCCGCTAAAATACCTCCTCAATCAATCTTTGAATGCTTGGGCACCTGAGCAGTACTATCTTGAGTATATGCGTGGGGGTTCACCATCCCCCATTTTCCTTTTTGTATTCGAAAAAAATCAATACTTCCTGATTAGACAACCTTGAAAAAAATTCGGGCAGAATCGAAACCTCTTTTCACGAAACCTACATCAATGTCGCAAAGGTGCCAATCATGAGGCGGAATAAACGGTGGCTGCATACTGCATCTGCATCGACGCCATGGAGTGTGGAGTCGGTGAGATCTCGGATTGCAATTGGTTTGTTATTTTGGCACACACACCCTCTTTTTCGTTAACCCCAGGCTCTCGTCATCCAAGCTACTGATGGCATTTGTTCAGTTGAACTACGGAATGATAGTGAATGATAGTATTTCAATTTCGAGAAGGAGGAAAACCCTTCGACTCTGCCCTACGAGCGGCGTCCCCCCCAAACTTTGGGTCTGCAAACGGGTTTCATCGGTCAGGCGTAAGAACAGAGAAAAATTTTCGATCGAAAGCGGATACTATATATAACTGACGCCTTAAACTGATGAGCCAGCTGCTGGAAGGGGATGTTCTTTGAGAGTTCCACCAGCCACTATCACCACCCCTCCAAGCGTTCAGTGATCTTAGACATAATCCTGGATAACAAGGAAGCGGAAGCTAGACAGCAGGCATATGCAAGAGAAGGTAGACCATCCTTGCGGGCTGCATTCGGTGCGGTTGCTGGGATTTTCGTATCTTTCGTGCTTTGGTGCCTCACGGGCTTATTTGAGACCAGTAACCAAAAACAAAAAATTATTCAAGACAAAAAAAAAAGTCTGTTTATTGTTTGCATAGGAATAATTTTTTAAAGCGAGGAAAATTTTTTCTAGTTGGGAGTAATTTACCTAATGGGAAACCAGCGTAAGGGACGGAGATTGATCGATAGAGTGAAATTCTCTGCCCGTCCGCCTTGCCGAACTGCCAAAAGGGAGATCGCGACGTTTGAAGAGAATGCCAAATGCACAACCAAAGAGAGTTTTCGTGGGGAACGGAATGCAACCATCAATTGCGCTGCAGGTTCGGCCCTCCTTGGTCGATTAATTAATTCCGTTTCAATTCATCTATAATAAAACTAGGCGGCTCACGGGCTGGTTTGGTGGTTTCGGTTGCATCTGAGAGGACGATTGCAAAGGTACAAAACATATGAGATATATATTTCTCTGTGAGGGTAATTTATGGAATTCCAGCTCGCCTTTCTCGAATGATCCCGACTTTCCGTTGCGGCGATTGGAATATTCGATAGCTACAACACCAACTCAAACCATTGGCTTGTGGGAAAAGAGCGGCTAAGCACAAGACCTCGTTTTTGTATTTCGGCATATCAGGTTGGTGGTTGTTCGGAAGCAGTCTATCCTCGGATAGAATCAGAGCCATTACTCCAGGCTGTGTCAACCACGCAATCCCGTGATATCAGCGGTTGTCTTTGGCATAGTGCAGGAGCACTCTTCGGCTTTTCAAGAGGACGGTTCGTTCAGCTTGACCGGACACTCTTTGGTCGGCCAACCGACAACCAACTTATCAACCGTGCGCCTCGGTGGACATCGACGCTAGCTCTTCCGCTTCTCTATTTTGCCTCTGTTCTTGTTTTTCCTCCCGCTACTGCAAGCTGAGCGCTGTTCGTAAGCTGTGGATTGAACCCCAGCAATCCTTGACCTGCAACCCAGAGAGGCCTTTTACTTTCGTGGATATCGCCCTCCGTCTGGTTAGCCTGTCCGCCGGGGCACGAATTTTTCTTTCCTCTAGTCACCAGGTACACTTAGCTCGAGCCAACCTAGCAGCCAAATTTGCAGATCTCCTGTAGGTGCGTTCACACACATCCTCTCACCTCGGCTTCCCCAGTCCTCCTGTCATTTTCCTTCTTCGAGCTTCCCAGGGGTACCCCCATGGGACAGACCGTTATCTCGAACTGTGATGGCCATTGAACCGAGAGCAAACCATTTCCTTTTAGAGGCCCTGTCTTGCAATCGAGAGGCTCCACCAGCGAGTTTTTGGGAACCAGATCCAAAATTCCGCTTGGGCCTTGGCCCATTTGTGGCCCCTTCCAACAATCGTTAACGATTGTATTCGTTCAGACGAAAGAACAAAGTGGGCCTTGATATGGACGATATTGCAATAGGACCATCCTCTATTCTTTCCAGAGCCCTAGAGCTTGCAAAAAGGCTCATCGCGAAACAGATGGCGGGTCTTAAAAATTCCTTAGTCCCGATGCTAGCTTTGCCTCCGGTGTAGTGAGAATTGCAACATCTCCTGTTTTTCCTTAGTCTGGAGACCCCGAAAAAGCCCATATTCTTTCCAAAAGCGACCGATTTTATTTTTTTCTTTGCTTTTGCACAAGAAATGGGAGAAGAACCGGCGCAAGCCTTTGCATCCCATTCGCTGCGAAAATGTTTTCTTCTTTTTTATCCCATCCGGACACAAGACACTCGTGCTCGGGTTCTGTTACGAGGGGTAGAAACAGAGAGCATATTTTCTTTTCCGCAGGGAGCAGGGCATGCAGAATGCAATGCCATGGCCGTGAACATGAACAAAAGCATGAGGGGGACAGACGCACAGGGCTGGTTCTCTCTGTGCGATATTGCATCCAGGCCCACAAACTATCTTCGAGGATGAAGTATACTAACCAGTACCTTGCCAGACTGGTCCAATGTGTACACCGCCTGGGTTCTCGTACCAGTGCTATAACAGTTCCCGAGCATCCATCCATCCTTTTTCTCTTCTCCATCCTTCAGTCACCCACACCCCCAAATCCAACCGAAAAAAATAAAATAAAAAACTGAAATATAATAGGCAAATCCAAACCCCCTCGAGACAACCTTTCATCTGTCATACTATATTGCTATACCTTTGCTATGCCCCCGTTCTTTGCTGTCCCATCGCACCGTTTCTTGGAATATACCCATACATTATATCGTTCTTGACGACTACAAAAATAATAGTAATCGAAAATATCTACTTGCGATATCTAACGTTCTCCCGGACACGAGACAGAAGCTGCAAATTTTAAAAATTTATTTTTTTTCCTTTTGACGACTGGAACGAAGCTTTTAAAGGATATCTAGTGCCCAGGTCTGCACACCCTTTTTTCGAAGCAAAAAAAAAAAAGGTCAAATTTTAAATAAAAAGAATTGGGTATCTGGAACTCTCGCGAAAGTGCGCTCAGGGCCAAATTCAACACTTCGAACACAAACCCAGGGGCTCAGTACCATCATTAACCTGACTGCCATCACCACTACCTTCTTGAGAGAATCGACATAGTAAACGACTGGATGAGTGGATTGCTGAGCGATATCTGTTCTCCGGACCGTATATAAAAAAAGAGGAAGATTTCTCGGAGTGGTTGTTGCCCCCGTGGCGGATAGGTGGAGGACAGGACAGGACAGGACTCGAATCGGACGGACCGGCAGCTGCACAACGTTTGTTGAACGTCAACGGCTCTCCCATCGACGCTTCGCCGTCATCGCAACCTCAGCAACAACACACTTCCCCCTTCCCTCACACCCGGCTAGCTACCCAGCTTTAAGACCATGGCCGAGGTGCAATACGCTCCAATGTCCTACGACAAATTCTACGCTCCCAGACGCATCAACTCCGAACCAAATTTCGACCACCTAACATACCCTCCTCATCAGAAATCAGAATCCTTTGAAGCTCGAATGGCTTCGGCTTCGTCGACTTCGACGGATTCGCCACGAAACTCTGTCACCTCATTATCAACAGTATCCTCCTGCGGCTCGTATTTTGATACAGCCAGCAACCAGTCCTCGATAGACACCTACGAGACCGAAGACACGTTCTCTTTTCCGACATATGACGACTACAATACTACCAGCAATTCCGACAAACCTACCTTCATCCATCTGGAGCAGTCGATAGGAGACGATGAGGATGAAGAACCTCCTGCTTCGCCTACAAACACCAACATTCCCAAGATTGTCACCTCCGAGCTTCCAGTAACAGCTATTGACGACATCACACTCCGAGCTGAACCTTCCCGCCACGTCGACTACCTGTCCCACGAATGGAAGGAAGAGGACATTTGGGCTTCCTGGCGGTATATGATCGGGAAGAGGAAGGTGTATGATAATGCGGCTCGTCTGGAGAACGCTTCTTGGAGAACATGGATGAAAGCAAAAAACAACCTCAAGACCGTATCTCCCGAAAAGCTTAATTGGTACAAGATTATTTTCCCATCCTTGATTTTCTAGGCTGCAAGGATTTTTAATTCCCTGGAGAAAAACATGCTAACCTGCTGGGGTGTCATAGGATGAAGGACTACGATGTAACTTGGTTGTACGGGCCACTTTCGACGGCCCCGGAACGATCTTCGTTCTCCATCTCTCCGATTTCCCCCGAGTGCTCCAGTGCCCCGAGGAAATCCTGCCATCACCACAAAACCACCAAGAAAACAATTCTCAAGAAGAGAAGCATGTCCGAAGTTCTTTTGCAACGCTCGATAAGCAGTTCGAATCTGTTGAAGCAAGCCACTGCTTCGATAAGGTCACAGCAGTCGCAAAACCATCACAGATTATCCCGACCCGTCATGGCTAATCGAGCTGTATCCGACTATGCTACATATCCGTTCGTTTCGAAGCTAGGTACTACAAATGAAGGAACAAGCGAAACTACATCTGCCATGGAATCCGGTATACAATCACCTTCATCCTCCAAGAAACATATTCATTTCAATGACCGAGTGGAGCAATGTATCGCCGTCGAGATTAAGGATGAGGACGACGAAATGGACGAGATGGACTTTGATGAAGAAGAGGAAGATTCTTCTGACGAAGGTGGTCTGTTCCTTAACATGGCGAAACGCCCAAAGACGGGGAGTCGCCAGAACTCTAAGAATGGCAGTTCCGAACCTCAGACTATCCAAAAACTCCCCTCGACAACACTTAAAGCTGAGATCGAACCGTCGGAGCTCAAGCAATCAACTTCGAGCAACAACTTGTCGGCTATGCTTTTCGGGGCGAGTTCCTCCACTTCGTCCAAGCCTAGTCTCGGATCTGGAACCGCATTTATGTTCAACGAAGATGAAGATGATGATCCTATCGAATGGGAACCTAAGTGGTCTAATCGAAGAGATAGTGTCTCCCTCAACCGTAGCCGATTTGGTGATCTGGACGAAGAATATGGTGGCTTCTCCGAATGTCCCCCGACTCCACCGAGTGGAAACGAAGGCATATTTGGGCGAGCTGTTGATGCAGTCAATACAGCTCGTGACATCGCCCATGTTTTCTGGAATGTCGGCTGGGCTAGTCGCCGATAGCTCGTCTATATGGAATATTTTTCTTGCACGGAGCGATCAATCCACCAAAAAAATACATTTTATCCTCTCTAACGAACGATAACAAACTAAAACAAACTACGCTGTTAATACAGCTAACCGGTTTTGCTAATTATCTCTTATGCTTAAAATCTTAAGGCGTTGAAAAGGTGCGGCGTGTGTTTGGGCTGGCTGTCTGTCCTCATAGTGATTTTACTTATATTCTTTCACGTATCTATTTGCGACCCTTTTTTCCTTTTCACCTTCTTATTCCCGTATTTTTCTTTGCGCTGCTTGGTTGACGCAACCTCTCTATCCGAAAACACCCTTCTTGTATGTGTTTATGAATATGATGAGAAAGAAAACCTATTTTCTTCGAGGCCTTCAATTCCTCAATACTGTATTAATATCTCCTCCCTCGTGGTCATGACAGACATGACGAGTCACTTTTTTTTTCTTTTTAATGGTTTGTAAACTTTACTAATTTCTTTGTCGTTTTGATATTCAATTCTGTACAAATGAGTCTCCGGGGTGGGAGACGTGTATTCTTTTCTTAACTTATGACTGACAACATACCCTTAAAGGCGTTCCATGTCTGTTCTATTGTCCGATTCTTTTACCAGTCCCTTCCTACCATTTATTATTACTTTTCCTCTAGCAGTCGAGCACCTTTTTATTTATGTCTCGAGGCACGACTTGCTGACTTTACACGACTAACGGAGCCTCCCACGTTGAACACTCCTTTCCGCTCCTGTCTTTATTCTGAACAAAAAATGTTGCTTTTACAATCCGTTTTGTATTAGACCGGGGAAACGGGTTCTTTTTAATTGGGAAAGGGGCGAGGCTTTGTCTAATGTATACTATACCGAAAATCGATAGCGACCGAATTGAATTAAAAAAAATTTTTACGACCAGGTTTAAAGCGGACTACCTCAGTTTTAATAGCTGCAAATAAATTGTCAAGTGAACAGTGTTTGAATCAACAAGATTAAATTGATCTCAACGTTTTTTTACTCCGCTGCGTAATGGTAATGTGCACGATTGCACTACAGCAGACATACCGACTCGTCATCGAGATCCAATTTTCACTCACGAATGTCCGGTGTACCGTTTTGTTTTCTTGTGTGTTAAAAATACAAAAATCTGGGGTAATATTTACCATCTAACTGCCTTTCGCAGGAGCTTTAATTCGTAAAATATGGGGAAAGCTTGCTCATGTTGCCTCCAACCCCTGTCTTTGACCAGGTCTCGATGCGGAGTTTTCGGCGTTCCCCAGAGCCTTTTTTTGACAATTTACGGCTATAAATTTTCTGCATTTTTCGTATGTCTCCCCATTCAACTGTCTCCCCACTTTTTCCTGACAGCCTGGCAGCTTTTCCCCACAGCTTATTGTGGAATGATTTCGTACAGACGTTGGGGTGACCCCGTACGGAGGACCCTTTCTCTTTTGTGCTTCCGTTCCATATAAATAAGGTGAGCCTCATCAAAATAGAATTAAAAGCGCCGAACGGGGCCATGTGCCCTTCAAAAGGAAAAATCCGGCAAAGTAAAGTCCGAAAGACACTAAATTACGTATATTTCGAAGGATAAAGAAAGAAAGGAAAATTCTTTTTTGCCTGTAAATCACCACCAACTCAAAGCAGCGGTTGGTCTCCGCGGTATAACGGATTTTTATTACGCTTCCAAGCTGGGAGTGAGCTTCCCCAAAGGGTCTTTTCTCGACCCCGTCAGCCAGTGAGAAGCAAGATGAATCACGTCACAGGGTTCTAGGGGCACAAAAAGTGACAGAACAGACAGAACAAGAAAGATGGGGGTTTTACGTTTGACGTCTCGTGATCCATTTTAAGGTGATGATTTGTTCATTTCGTGAGGCGATGATATGATGCTCCCAACAAGTTTATAATTTTGTTGAGAGGAGCAAAAAGGCGAATATTTTTCGAAAGAGATGGTATATGCGGTCCCTTTCGTTTACAGGCCGAAACGGAGTTTTTTTTAAGTTTACAACTTTGTTTGCAGGATGTTGGGTTCGCTGCCTTTGACGTAGGTGGTAGTCACTTGAGCAGGTGCTTCCATCGGCGAAAGGGCTTTTACATATGTCACTCGGTTAGGGTAATTTTTAGCAAGCTAGTGCAGTTAGACTGAGGAGTTCAACTTGCAAGCTTGGAGCTCTAGAGGCTAGCTTGGGTTTTTTCTCTCTCTTTGAGGAGAAATTGATAGTAGTCTCGGGGATGCTGCCGATAATCGGTTCTCGAACTTGTCAATTATAGACACTGAGATAGATCCACCCTCGGTTGAGAGGGTCAAATGGGACCTGCTTCATTTTGTTACCCTATGATTTTCGAGTCCCCTTCGACTCGCCCCCCTGCATGCCTCTTTGATTCGCTTGTCACATTGTGTGTTTTTGCGGGCGTGTACCACCTACCCCCGACGGTAAAAGATGGCGGGGTGAGCGACATAAATATTTGATAATCGAAATCCAGATATGATGTACGGATGATATCAAAAAGGGACGGGAACACAGCATTGGAAGCTAGGCGAGCCGGACTGCACACAAAAACAAGTTCCGATAGGCAATAGGGAATATGGGAAGCTTGTTGCGAGGTTTTCATTACGGCAACGCTAGAGAATGCTCTTTTATCATATCAGGTGCGTTCGATTTCCTCCTTGATAAGAAATGGATAAGCGATTTGAAGCATGGTAGCTCTTAGTGTCTTTTTGCCATATGCATTGGTTGGTGTGTGCAATCGGTGGCCTGCGGCGGGCTGATCCGTGAAATCGAAAAGTGGAGTTTATGGGCTTCACTATCGGGAAAATGTCGAATGAAGTGCGAGATTCCATGTCTGAAACCATTGACGGCTCCCAGTTTTCGCCAGCTGGGTTTTAAATTGTGACGATGTTGACTTCAATCGTCGCGACGACGATCGGCAGGGCTTTTGTGCGGGGAAGATGGACGCACATGGCATGGGGGTTGTCATTGGCCAGGACACGTTTTTGGGGTCTCCGGTCGTTGATCCCACACTCGGGGCGTACAAACGTGGGTGGAGACGCCCAGGGGGAGTAGTTTTCGTCCCCGAAGCGAATGACCTTACATTTGAGCCTCGGATCCGAGGCATATCAACAACCTTACGACAATATATTTCTTTCATCTGAAGTTGATTTCTTGATCTTGTGCTAAATATCGCACTTTGCGTCGGAATATTCGTATACACTTGAGGTTTTCTTTCTGCAGTTACATGGGCTGTACTTTGGCGCGTGACCTTTGGAAATGGAGGAGGGGAAGGTTCAATTCATAAATCCATAGAAAAGATGTATTTATCTCTCAGCATAGATACCAATGAACGGAAGAGTCAAACCGTTTTCCGAAGTCGCTCGTGTGAGTATTTTAGACCGGCATATATATTCTGCGTGTTATATACCTGCAGGTTCGGCGAAACATAATTGTCTTCGAGCGGAGGATGCTAGTGTTATGCTCGCCTCGGTGTTATGCATATAAATTGTTCAAGCGTCCCACCGCTTACGCCATTTCCGTCGACTTTTGCATTCCAAGCTCGGATATGAGCTGCATGTTACTGCAGGTAGCTAATTCTGTCTTTTACGAAATACGCCGGGTGAGAAACTAAAGGAGCTAAGCTGTCCATGCATATATGTCATAACAACTTGATTGGGATGTTCTCGGACTCCGATATATATTGGTCGGGGATATTCACCTACTGTGGACTTCTATCTACTGAAATACTTAGTAAGCCAAATACTGCTAGCGCGGGTCCAGGAAGCTAGGGTATTTGATATATATATCCCGCCGGTGCCTGTTGCCTGACAATAGGGATAAATCTAGACCCAGAGGCCAGATGAATCCTGATTCACCATTGCTATTTAAAATCTCGATCTGTGTTCTAACATAATCTTGTATTTTCTCTTAATAATAGGTTTGAAAATAGGGGTTTCATAACTTCTTAATCCGGGAATAAGTCTCTATTAGACATATAGCCAAGTATTTATTATTCTTGGTTCTTGATTATTTTTGCTAGCCTGGTTTCGTGTCTAGTGTGAGCCTAAAGTAGCGCCTTTGCCTAATTATTCTTGTTACACACGAAGGTACTTAAGCAGATATTCTATTCAATTGGGTAGGCCGGATTGAATGTTTGATCAATAGACTTGGGCTTTCAAGGTCAAATACCAACATGTTCTATTGCAACAAGCTAGTGAGCACGGGGCATCGTAGCATGCCCAAAGAATCTAGCTCTTAGTAATAACTTGTGCTGACAAAGGTAGCTCACAATAAACTTTAATTTACTATCTATACGATTGAGGATTGCACCTAATGTTAATTACGAAATGGTATGCGCATCAGGTCGGCGGGGGACGACGATCGGGTGGAGATTCGAACCGGCAACTCGGAAAGAGTTTGAAAGGAACAGGCTGTATATTTTGTGAAAGACCGAGGATGGTAGAATATTGTGCGTACTGAGGCTTTTTGTAGAGATAGAGATATCTATTGACTCGTATACCAGCCGCGAACTAGTATAAGTTTATATAAGCAAAGTCTTTGAATAACACGTTTAAAACGCAGCTAGGCGTGAAATAATTATGGATAATAGTGTCGAAAATATAGTGAATTATGGACTACAGTTGTCTCGTTCCGACTAGAGGTGTTCTGTACTACAGTAACGAAAGTCTATTACTGCTCCAACAGGTTCTAGGGCAACCGAGCTCACGCGAGTGCGGTTATCGGATAGATTACGGCCGGAACGGCAACGGGTCATGGGTACCAGAATAGCGGCCGCATTCCATTCCAAACTCATAGAAACCTTCAAAGTTTCCAGCCAAAGGAGCAGAAATCATTCAAATATAATATAGCCGTTTTTACTATACCCGTGCCACATCTTTTTGCGCTTTGAAAAACATGTTTAACAATCTGGGTCTTAATATAATAAAATTAATGAAATACAAAATTTGAACGATTTCCTGGGATGATCCGGGTTCAGTAATCGGCAAAAATGGATACCCACCTGTCATCCTCATGGAACTCATGTAGTACCGAGATGCATGAAGGTTATGCAGGACACTGCGACAGGGGGAGCGAAAAAAAATTTATTCTATCCGGGATATCTTGAAAGAAGACCTCACTGCCTAATTCTGGGTCCGGAAAACGAAACTGCTCATACGAAGTTGATTTGGATTTTGGATGCTTTGTTATTTGGTGCAACTTGCAACACGTGCACACAGACGGCATGCATGGCGTGGTCTCATGGTGAACGGTTGCAGTCCCTTGCATAACACTGGACAAACTGTGCCGCGTCTGAGTATCGACCTTGAACTGAGACTTCGTCCGACCATTGGGCACGCAAGGGTTGGGATGTATGATAGTGGCCGAAACGTGATAATTCGTATCTGATTATTACTGGTGGTGGGCTTTTGTGAAAATTTTGATTTAGCCGCTCCGTTACACTGGTAAATTCCTAGGAGCAAGGACGATGTTTAACATTAACTATGGTATTGGATCGACCCAGCTGGCCAGGGTAAGAAGGCGGTTGGTTTACGAGAACGTATATTGGATTGTACCTATGAGTGTATGTGTACAAATGTATACAGTTTAACTAACTTCCCGCCCTCGACTATTGATTTGCTACTTGAATTGTTCGATGTATTACCAAGCATGGTGAAAGCACAAATCAGCTGACACTTACCAAGAAATTGAAATCCGGGTTAAGGACATTCGAAAACGATCGGAAAGGGCGGCAGCGTCGTTATCTCGTAGGATATACAGTTGAGCGGTCAAATATCAGCTAATATCAGGTGAGCGCTTGTCCGAGATGTCGATCTCGATTCCAACAGCCCGGATGGAATATATTTAATTTCTTATCGATGCATCTTCAGGGTATGCTATCTCTTTTAATATAACATTGCATTCCAACTTGCCATTCGCACGTCAGTTTGGCCAAACGAGACCAACAACTCGAAAGGATCATATAAATTTCCGTGAATGGAGTATAATAGACCCGCCACTTTGGTTCGCATCCACACCCGCCGCGTAAGAGTTGAACAAGCATTAAGAAGGGATAATTTGCATCCATGAAACGATAGAGACAAACTGGACAGCGTCTGATCAGGATATGTCGAGCCCCTTAGGTTTGCAGCTCTCCTTCTGGAAGCGCTTGCCGACGAGGAGATACAACTTGATAACTGACTTTATAGATGTATAAAAAGTACCTGCGGACCTATCGGATCACTCTATACTTCCGTTATTTTAACTCAAATCCTACTCCTAGCAAATTAAGTCGGAATAAAAATTAATAGGGCATCCAAATTTTACCCTCGTCTGGATCTAATCTCTATCAAATTTAGTAGTATATATAAAAGGTACTTCCCAATCGATCAAGCTGCAACCCCAACTGAGTTGACTGATAACACACTGATCCTTAGCATCAAAAGGTCTAAATATCAAATTCACAATGAGCGAAACACCTGTTGTCATCCTAACTGGAGCCGGTAGAGGCATCGGCCACGCCTCCCTTATCCATCTCCTTAGCTTGCCAAACCCTCCCAACATCCTCGCCGTTTCCCGCGATACAGCCGCTCTCGAAGAACTGGCCAAATCTCATGACAACCTCGAAGTTGTCGCTCTCGACTTCTCTGCACCATACAGCGAGTTGAAGGCCAAAATCCCTAGCGACGTCGTAAACGTTGCCATTGAAAAATGGGGACGGATAGATGCCCTGCTACTCAACCATGCGATTCTAGACCCGGTTGCAAAAATCGGTGATAGTCGGCTAGAAAGTTGGGATCTCGTTTATCGTGTGAACTTGTTCTCCAATGTCGAGTTGATCAAAGCTGCCCTCCCCGAGTTGCGAAAAGCCAAGGGTAGAGTTGTGATGGTTAGCTCCGCGGCGACTAGCATAGCGTTTGTGAGTTTCACACATTAACTAAGTAAATGGCTTTATATTGTACTAACTGAATTTGAAAAGACTGGCTGGAGTGCATATGGATCGAGCAAAGCTGCGTTAAATCATCTCGCTTTCACACTTGCCCATGAGGAGCCCGATGTCACATCCGTATCCATCGCGCCTGGTATTGTAGACACGGACATGCAGAAAGATATACGACAGGGACACGGGAAAGTGATGACATCCCAAGAACACGCTATGTTTATGGGATTCAAGGAGAACGGTATCTTGATTAGCCCTGTGAGTTGCCCCTTGAGATTTGTTGTTCATTTAAAAATGTGGTGTCGTGATTCTCATTTAGCTTGCGGGATATAGGAAAGTGTCGGAGCAGCTCTTGGTAATATGTGCTTGAATTTGGAGAAAGAATTCAGTGGGAAATATTTACAGTAAGTGATCTGATGTGAACCAAGCATGTTTTCTAAGCTAACTCTTAGGTAAGATGGGATGATGAATCTCTCTCTAGCTATGCAAACGCTTCAATCGCTGCTTGTTAATGGATATAACTGAAGGATATGGGTCTCGTTTATGTCAATTAGAGGTGGTAGATTTGCTAGAGGATTATCTAGCTCGGTTATTACTTTTTTGGATCCGATATTATTAGCCTTCTATTGCTATGTCTTGGATGCTATATGAGGATCGATCAGATCCTAACACTATTAATATACTAATATTGACATAAAAATATAATAAAGCGCAATGAAACCTATTGAGTTACTGTATCAACTGAGATGTTATTTCCTACTTAAGTGGCTATTTAAGTAGTCACCTGAGGCTCTCGCCTTTGCGAAAGCCGAAAGAGAATAAAACCTTTGATCTAAAAACCCCCTTAAAACTGCCCCTACGTCTTGGATATTATATCTATCGATTCACCGATTTGATGCTTTAAACTTGTTAATCTTCCAGCTAGTATGACGTACGACCAATATTGAGAATCAAAGGTATGCTTTACCTCTATTTTGATCCTTCAACGCTAAACCTCGGTTTACTCTAGCCCCGGAAACAAGTAGCACTTTTGGAAATGAGTATCATACCACCACTCACCGGAGAAATCGAGATGACCGCGAACTTAAAGAGCAGCCATGACCCAGCCATACTAACTGACCAAGAACTATCTCAATTGGAGTATCCTGATGGAACGAAAAATCGAGAAAGCTGGCTGGCTACACCTCCTCAAAGCCCCTAAAAAAGAGAACGCCAAGAAGTCTGGTCCTAGGAAATCCACGGAGACTCAAGCCTTGAAGCGAGAGCGAAGCCTGTGTTCGACAATGATACTCGAACACATCGATCCGAAATACTGGCACCTTTTCGACCCGCGAGAACGAGACCCGCATGTTATGTGGACAGAGATCGAGCGAGTTTGGAGATATCTTGATTACGGCGTCATGTCGGAGATATCTGCGTTGCAGAAGGGGAATGATGAATCAATGTTTGAGTATTTTGCGAGAGCAAAGTCATTGTATGGGAGATTTAAGGATTCAGGGAGGAAGATGTCGGAGGCGGCGTTTATTGTATACGTTTTACGAGGCCTGCCTGAGGATAGGTATAAGAAGGCAAAAGAGATGTTTAATCTCTCGAAAGACATTGAAGATCTACATCGAGGACTTCAGGAGTTTGAGGCAGACTTGACATTTTGAGTAGTATTGATATTGGGAGGGTGAATGGAATTTCGAAAAAGGTTGGACTGGCATATGAGTGAGGGAATCAAATTTGGATGGCTGTACTGGGTTTGTGATAGTGGTAAAGGGCTGTTTGCATGATTTGTATAGGATCAAATGAAATCAAAGATTCTAACTTTAATAATAATGATAAAATCGGCACCTTGTTATACAATGGTGGCATGTCGTGATTTTGATATCGAGATTGTAATGTCGTTCTTTATTGAATGTGTTGTGCGTGGTGGATTCCTATCAGGGTCCCCTGAGCGCACGAGAGTCCTATCCTAGGAGGGCGTTCCTTGCCCCTGGACCAGGCCTCACTAGCTCCCACTCCCCGAACCGTCAATCAAGTTCAAGTCGCACCCACAGAACCCGCATCGATAGGAGAACATCTCTCCCACGGTCCCGGCGATATACACCATGGATAGCGTCAACGAAATCATCGAGCGCCTCGGCAACTCTGAAGATGCGGTCCGCAAGATGGCAGCATTCAAGCTGCAGAGCAACATTGCGGATCCGTCGTTCGCGGAAATGTTTATCATGCAGGGCGGGATAATTGAGCTTCGAGAGCTCGCGATGAACGCGAACGGGAACACGCTGGCGTACTCTCTGACGAGTTTTTCGAGGCTGTTGGAGGTGGACAAAGGGTGGGAGTATATCACTCCGGAATTGATTTCGCGGGTAAGTTAGTTATCACAGATTGTGAATTATCAGGGGGCGCCGCTATTTGGAGAGGGGCACGTGCTAACGTTCAATTGGTATCGCAGATGGTAGATTTGATAACTGGACATCCCCTTATTAATATCCTGCGAGGTGCGATGGCTGTTCTCGGTGCCATTGTCGCACATCCCCAGATATCCGAAGGTCGAGGGTCGATGATGCCAGGATTGTTTGGATTTCAGGCACTAAAACCTGCGATATCTGAACATCCTGAGTTTTTGGAGATGCTGGTGGAAAGAGTTTCGAGTGCGGATCACGCGCTGTGCGCCAATGCATTACAATTGATCAATGCTTTGATGAGAGACAGCATTGCATCGGATAGCGAGTGGCAGAAATTTATTAAACGGTTACAAGACTTGGGTGTCATTAGGACCGTTTATGTAAGATTTCGCATTCTATACATTTTGGTCGTAATAGTTGACTAATTGCTTTCTCTAGTATCTTATGCAAGGCTCATCCCTCCAAGATCTGGCGCATCCGCTACTCGAGTTTCAGGCTTTGATGAAAATGTTGATACGGAAATGGCGGGCTGTCAAACTTAATCTGGAGCGTAAGGACCACAGGACCGCCCTAAAGACTATCCATATCGCTAGCGCATCGAGCATTCGAAGCAACCCAGAGAAATGGAGAAGGCTAGGCTTTGAATCAGAATCGCCTGCTTGGGAGTTCGAGCAAGCCGGTTTCCTCGGAATGATGGATATGACGGAGTTTGTGAAAGATCACGAAGATGAGTTTCAGAAGGTATGCATTTTTAAGCTCGAACATTTTACCGGATCTATGTTAATATTCTGTCCAGATTATTCACGAACAGGAAGCGAAACTTAAGGAGGAACGATTCCCATTCGCGCGAGCTAGTCTTTACGTCACCTCTCTACTATGTGAACAGTTCGCGGTGGATAATTCGGAAGCAGACGACGCTAAAACCATCATGATTCTGGAATCGCGAGCTAGCTTCGAAAAGGCCTTCAAGCCTCTTTTGCTGCAATGGTCTCGCCTTCATACTGCTGCATTATTCGCCTTTTTTAGAATTTGGAAGGAAACATCGGCGGTGTATTCTGATTTCGACAAAGTTTCTGATCTTGTTCGCGTTCTCGGGTATAAAACTATGGTCCAAGCGACACGCACTAAAGAAGTCACAGATGTCGAAAAGGAATTCGCAGAGTATGACTACCAAAGGTTGCGGGTTATTCAAATGGAATTGCTGGAACAAGCATACGGCAACGCTTGGAGGCCACAGTTAACTTCGGTATATGAGGAAACTGCAAAAGAAGCTCAAGAATTTATCAAAGAACAGAGGATCAGATGTCTGTTACAGGGCAGCTGGTTTACAACCGACAGGACCGATGGTTCGCAGAACAAATCCAAAGATAAACCGACGTTTATTTCCTTGTTCGCTCGTCTATCTACCGATAGGCGCTTTTTGTGTTATGGATACTATAGTGCGGACATGGAAATTGAACCAAGGATGGAGGATCTGGTTCATAAGAGTAAGTTTGATAGTGATCTTTGAAGTGTGCGAGTGGTAGTTTACTAAATCCATCTAGTTGCTATGGCTTCGATTTCAAGCGTGGTTTCAAATGTGACACCGATGGTGAAGGACAATCGCGACTCGGCAGCTACAGTTACGCTAGCCACACCAGCGAATTTTAGTTCAACAACGACAAGGTTAACGATCTACAGTAAGCATGTGGCTAATGGAGTCCAGAATGGAGATTCAAACAAGGAATACCCTTTGATTGTACTTCACCCATCAAACCATACCATAGCCTCAGAATGGCTCGATGGATTGCTATTCCTCTTGGGTAAAAAGCCAATCACATCAGAAACGAGCAATCTAATCAATACAGTTGCGAAATGTAGCATGAAGGTCCGGCTTTTGAGTGTTCGTTACACGGATATCTATCCTGGACCTCCAGATATTCCTTCGAGAGATGGTGTGGATGATGACTTCTTCTATTCTTAGTTGATGGTTCATTATCGCTGTTGGTATGGCCGACCGTTTGAGAGAGAGATTGTTTCTTAAAAGCTTGAGGTTTTTGGTTCATAATGTATTATTAGAATAGACCTTGATAGCCCTTTTGCAATTTTTGGACTTTATTCAATGCTCTTTTCTCTGTTTTGCAATTGGCGAATAGCTTTAGTTTTGTCTGTTATTTTTTTGGTGTTTCTTTGGGAAGGAAAGTTATTTGATTTTTTTGGTGACTAGCAGACCGGATGTATTTGTAGATACCCTCTAGCTCTGTATTTGGTTGAACTTGAAATTCCGCCCAGCTGCCAGCCTCGAAGATAACTCATGGAACTTATCATGAGACGGTGACCAATGGTGTGGGAGCCTGGCTTGGCACACACCAACCAAGCTCCGAAGCCCAAGGCAACGCGTCTTCACTCACCGCATTACTCAGCCAGCTCGACATATTTCCATCTGAACACTGCCACATACATCTCCCAGCTTCTCCTGACATCGCCGTTCACCTTTTCTCGACCTTTATCCATCTATAACACTCTCGAGACCGTCCGTTTTGGCTAGATCTAACATCTCCCCCACACCGATTATCGCAACTCAGTTCCCAACCTCGACGAATCTCCGACACCTCGTGACCTGCGACTCTCAGCGGCCAATATTCGCGATACTTCACGATGCCTTCCGCTCAGGGCCAGAACTGGGAGAAATACCGTAAAAACTTTGAGGATGATGAGAAACCAGAAGACAAGATTGTGCCTTTATCGGAAGAGTACGTGACCGCATCATCGCGAAGAGGAAGAAGAGGGGCAAAGCAAATGCCACTAGCGTTGGAGTTTATACGGACGACTAGGAGGCTGACAATCATTGGGAATGTTACTATAGTGATATTCAAGTTTTAAAAACATACGGTGCCGCGCCGTACGCTACCGCTTTGAAGAAGCTAGAGAAGGATATCAAGGAACTGCAGACAAAAGTTAACGAGAAGATTGGCGTGAAGGTTCGTTTGGGAGATATCACTCGGAACTATGGGAAGGATACCTTTGGCTAATATGAGAACCTATGAGAGTTAGGAATCTGATACTGGTTTGGCACCAATACATTTATGGGACGTCGCGGCAGATCGACAGCGAATGTCAGAGGAACAACCGCTACAGGTCGCGAGATGTACAAAGATTATTCAGAATGCCGATGATCCGGATAAGGCGAAATATGTCATCAATGTCAAGCAGATTGCGAAATTTGTAGTGGATTTAGGGGAGAGAGTCAGTCCTACAGATATTGAGGAGGGAATGAGAGTAGGGTATGTTATCACGCGGATTTCGACGGATTGAGGGTTACAGGGCTATAGAAGCTAACTATGGACTTCACATAGCGTCGATCGAAACAAGTATCAGATCTTGTTGCCTCTGCCGCCAAAGATCGACCCATCGGTGACAATGATGACGGTCGAAGAAAAGCCTGATGTTACATATGGAGATGTTGGTGGTTGTAAGGAACAGATAGAGAAGCTACGAGAAGTTGTCGAGACACCGTTACTCTCACCGGAACGATTCGTCAACTTGGGTATTGATCCTCCAAAGGGTGTGCTATTGTATGGCCCTCCCGGTACTGGCAAGACTCTCTGTGCCCGTGCGGTTGCCAACAGAACGGACGCGACTTTTATTCGTGTTATCGGGTCTGAGCTTGTTCAGAAATATGTTGGTGAGGGAGCTCGTATGGTTCGTGAATTGTTCGAGATGGCTCGGACGAAGAAAGCGTGTATCATCTTCTTTGACGAAGTCGACGCTATTGGCGGAGCACGTTTCGATGATGGCGCCGGTGGTGATAACGAAGTCCAGAGAACCATGTTGGAACTTATCACCCAGCTTGACGGTTTCGATCCCAGAGGAAACATCAAGGTCATGTTTGCGACCAACAGACCGAGTACCTTGGACCCTGCTCTGATGAGACCGGGACGTATCGACCGAAAGATCGAATTCAGTTTGCCCGATCTTGAGGGACGTGCTAACGTTTTGAAGATTCACGCAAAGAGCATGTCGGTGGAGAGAGATATCAGATGGGGTAAGTTGTTTTAAATCTGGTTAAGAGTCCTGTTGAAAATCCGCTAACGATTTTACACAGAATTGATTTCGAGATTATGTCCCAACAGTACCGGTGCGGAGTTGAGATCTGTCTGCACGGAGGCTGGCATGTTTGCGATCCGTGGAAGGAGGAAGGTTGCTACTGAGAAGGACTTTTTGTCTGCGGTCGAGAAGGTCATCAAGTCGAATCTCAAGTTCAATTCGACCGCTACGTATATGCAGTACAATTAGAGCTCTCAAGGTCCTTTTGTTTGCATGTGCTAGCATATATCTTGGCAGTGTAGTTTTTCGATAAACGGCGAAGTAGATATTGTTCCTCTCATATATTTTATAAAGCAACCGCCTTATGACTTATGCCTGTGTTTCTATCCTTTGCCTGTAAATAGGTGTTTACGAAGGGGTAATATCATTCTTGTCAACCGATTGTTTAATATTGAGATTGAAGTTGTCGCAGGGATCAGATGCTATCTAATTTGGCTTGTGATACTGACATCGGAACTATCGACGGGGACTGGACGGGAGACATCGGACGAAGGATAATCCGCCCGGCCTTTCGAACCAGCATTTCGATAGCCGTCTTGCCAGACGATGCCAGGTCGGTCCTTGTCCCGCGATATTAAATGCCGTAGAATATTCTATCAGTTCCAGATGGTGTCGTTTTGTTTGGAGACGTCCGTCGAACCGGGTTCAGTTCAGAAGCCCTCGGATGGAGCCCGGCAACACACCTTCCTAGCCAGCCGGGGGGCCCAATAGCATCGCAGGATTTTGTAATATTGTCATTGGCTCCAACCTTAACTCGACCTTTCACGTTCATTCCTTCGCAACCGCCAATTTTCTACGCCGGACCCTCTGCAAACTTGTTCCTCTGATACCCTCAATTGCATCTCTGCTCTTTCTGGCGCTTCTGGCAAATATTCAACATGCTGGCATCTGTCTGCCTTCGTAGACTCGGCGCTGCTAGCGCTCGTGTGAGTTTTTTTCTCCCACTCTCTCCCACTTCTTTCACTATGTCATACCCTTCAATTGCGTCGAGTAGCCGAGGCACTAACAAAATTTAATGCAATGCTTGAAAAATTTATAGAGGACAACAAGCATACTACCAAAGCCACAGTCACGGTTTTTCAGCTCCACAAAGCCTGCCGGTATGCCCATTTAACCGTCTTCGCTTCGTTAGAATAAATACCGTTATGAACCTCTTTTTACGGCCAGCCAATTGGATCGAATTTTGAAGAAATGGAAGCTGATTGTGGGGTAAACCGTGTCAATCAATAGCACAAATATTCGGAACTCTGCCGCTGCGAGCAAAGGAGGCTTCGCCGCACGTTTCGAGCAAATATCCTGTTATTGTCAGTACTACCGATACCCGAGCCGGACCTATGATTTATAAATACAGACGGAGACTTACTGCAGACTTTATTTTATGGGGGGGATGTAGGATCATGAATACGACGCGATAGTAGTTGGAGCCGGTGGCGCCGGATTGCGAGCGGCGTTCGGTTTGGCAGAGGCCGGTTTCAATACGGCTTGTATCAGCAAACTTTTCCCGACGAGAAGTCATACAGTTGCGGCCCAGGGTGGTATCAATGCGGCTCTTGGAAAGTCAGTAGCCACCAATCGTGTTCCACTATTCGATCTAACTTCGCTAACTTAAAGCATTTGTGGTGAATAGCATGCACGAGGATGATTGGAGATGGCAGTACGTATCATCTTATTTCGGGAACAATTTTGGAATTATAGTATTGCGGAATGCTGATAGTATAATAGCATGTACGATACCGTCAAGGGTTCGGATTGGCTGGGTGATCAGGATGCCATTCATTATATGACCCGTGAAGCTCCAGCGTCCGTCTACGAGTTGGAAAACTATGGTTGTCCATTCGTGAGTAGCTCCCATCTCGAATTTTATTGATAAACACAGTCACTAACGGTACTTTGAAAACTAGTCGAGAACGAAAGATGGAAGGATGTAAGATTCGAAATATATTTATATCCTTTCTATTTGGTCCACTAACAAGATATATAGCTATCAGAGAGCTTTCGGTGGTCAATCGCGAGAATTTGGCAAGGGTGGTCAGGCCTACAGATGTTGTGCTGCCGCTGACAGAACTGGCCATGCTCTTCTCCATACTCTCTACGGCCAATCTCTACGCTACAACACCAATTATTTTATCGAATACTTCGTCCTCGATCTCTTGATGGAAGATGGCAAGTGCGTCGGTGTCATCGCTTACAACCAAGAGGATGGTACCCTACACCGGTTCAGAGCCCACCATACCGTCCTCGCTACCGGTGGATACGGACGTGCGTACTTCAGCTGTACGAGTGCTCACACTTGTACCGGTGACGGTTTGGCAATGGTTACTAGAGCTGGCCTTCCTGGTCAGGATTTGGAATTCGTTCAGTTCCATCCTACTGGTATCTACGGAGCCGGATGTTTGATTACTGAAGGTTCTCGTGGTGAAGGTGGTTACTTGCTCAACTCTGAGGGTGAGCGTTTCATGGAACGTTACGCCCCAACTGCTAAGGACTTGGCTTCTCGAGACGTCGTGTCAAGAAGTATGACTATGGAAATCAGGGAAGGAAGAGGAGTCGGACCGGAGAAGGATCACATCTTCTTGCAGTTGAGCCACTTGGAGCCAGAGATCTTGCACGAGAGATTACCTGGTATCTCTGAGACTGCTGCTATTTTTGCTGGTGTTGATGTCACCAAGGAGCCAATTCCAGTCTTGCCCACTGTCCGTAAGTGAACTACATCTTCATTCCTGAGCCTGGCGTGCAACCCTGACTGATGAGAATAGATTACAACATGGGTGGTATCCCAACCAAGTACACTGGTGAAGTCTTGACAATCGATGAGAAGGGCAACGATGTTATTGTTCCTGGTCTCTACGCCGCTGGTGAAGCTGCTTGTGTCTCTGTCCACGGTGCTAATCGTCTTGGTGCCAACTCTCTCCTCGATCTCGTCGTCTTCGGTCGTGCCGTTGCCCACACCATCCGTGACAAGGGTGACAAGGGCAAGAAACACGAACCGATCCGTGCCGATGCCGGTGCTGAGTCGATCGCTATGCTCGACAAGGTTAGAACAGCAGAAGGATCAATGTCGACTGCTGAGATCAGATTGAAGATGCAGAAGGTGATGCAGACAGATGTCAGCGTTTTCAGAACCCAAGAATCTTTGGATGCTGGTGTCAAGGGTATTACCGAGGTCGACCAGATGTTTGACAAGGTTGGAACTAAGGATAGATCTATGGTGTGTATTTCAAGACGATAGGATTCTTCGTGATCAAGGCTAACCTGTTGCTTGATAGATCTGGAACAGCGACCTCGTCGAAACTCTCGAATTGAGAAACTTGTTGACTTGTGCCGTTCAAACTGCCGTCAGCGCTGCTGCTCGTAAAGAATCCCGTGGAGCGCACGCACGTGAGGACTTCCCAGATCGTGATGACGAGAACTGGATGAAGTAAGTTTCCCCGTTTCTATATTTTCTATCTATATCTCGCAAAACCCTCGATGCTAACAATTCGATAGGCACACTCTAAGTTGGCAGAAGGAGCCACACGGAAAGGTTGATCTCAAGTACAGAGGTGTCATTGCGACAACCCTGGATGAGAATGAGTGCAAGCCCGTGCCACCATTCAAGAGGTAAGTTGACTCCACAGTCAATACATTTTTTTTTAGAGTGCACTAACTAATGATTCTTTAGAACTTACTAAACCAAATTCTGGAACAACGAAATTATTTTCCCACTAAAATCATGGACCCATCAAAACTTCCTCTTTTGTATCAGTATATAT
The DNA here is from genome assembly GCA_036971675.1 of Orbilia ellipsospora. Classification (NCBI taxonomy): domain Eukaryota; kingdom Fungi; phylum Ascomycota; class Orbiliomycetes; order Orbiliales; family Orbiliaceae; genus Orbilia; species Orbilia ellipsospora. The sequence continues at coordinate 1,402,082 of JAVHJO010000004.1, forward strand.
TGCATTAAAAATCCGTACTGTTTTGTCGAATAACCCCCCTCGCATTCTAGTAGAGTAGCTCGCACTTGCTTTTGCCAATCTTCTTGGTGTTTCTAATGTAATTATTTACCAAGGCGATAATTCAAAATGAAAATTACCTTTCTTTAAGCACTTACATCTTTCGTATCACAACTGTAAGGATATTTGACCTGACTTGGAATAGCAATTTCGTTTGAAGTAGTCTGTTTGATTTTATGCGTTGAGGCTCCCGAACCCAAGCGAGCCGCATGCACGCCGAAATATTGTCATTCCAAACTCGCATCCTTCCAACTGAACGAACTGTGGGGCAACCGCGCGAGCCCTCTACCATCCTACCTTAAAAATCCTCAAAACCACAACATCACCATGTCGGAAGCAGAATCATCAGCAGCAGGAGCTGCAGCTGGCGAGGCTGCCGCCGCCGCCGCAGTTGCACCCGTTACCGCGAGAGAAACAGTATATTGCGGCGGTAAGTACACCATCTATACCTGCTTGTCACAATCCTAGTGCGCTTCGCTAACTTTTGATGATGAGTGAATAGTATGCTCGTTACCACCCGAGGTATGTCCGAAATCACAAATATACGATACGAAAACCCGTTACAAGAATACCCTTCGAATCTTCATCTGCCTTTTTATTATTTAGCGAGGGGAAGAGGAAGGCTGACGGTATGGCATATAATTATAATATAATATAGTACTGTGAATTCGGCTCCACCGTTAAGAAATGTATGGACTGGCTGGAGAAGAATAATCCGAGCCTACACCAAAAGTTATACTCCTCGGGTACGGACACCACGCCACGATACTTCCCCGATCTCACTATTCTCCAAGATTTGCGCGATTCGCTAATATGTAACCGGTGGGGGTGGGTAATACAGAAGCTCTAGAATCCAAGATGGGCACAATGACACTAGAAGCACAACAAAAGGCCGAAAAAGACCTAGCCAAAAAACAGCAAAAGGAAGAACTACGCCAGGAACGCGAGGCAGCAAAGAAGAAGGCATCGTTAGTCTACATCAAACGAGTCGAGCGGACTAAACGGAAATTCGTAACAGTGGTCGCGGGGATCGAATTGTTTGATCTGAGTGTGAAGACTGTTGCGAAAGATTTTGGCAAGAAGTTTGCGTGCGGTAGCAGTGTCACAAAGAGTGCGGCTGGTACGGAGGAGATCACAGTGCAGGGTGATCTGAGCGAGGAGATTTGGGACGAGTTGACGGAGAAGTATGGTATTGATGAGGATAATATTAAACAGATTGATGAGAGCAAAAAGAAGAGTGCATCTTGATGAGGAAGATGTGTGCCATGTTTTATCTCTGTGCAGGAAACCATCCGGGCTGGGTGGAGTCTGGCGCATATGTATGAACTGAGAGATGATAGATATTATAAATTTTATCTACGAATTAAGTGGAGAAAGGATATATAGGGGAATTGAACGTAAGGGCATTTACAAATTTTAGGTCTTCAATTGAATTTATCGAGAAAGTTACTTTGGGTCGATGCAAGTTTGAAAGAGAATGGGAAATTTGTTTTTGAGGGTGGAGGTGATCAAAAGTTGGGAAGGTTCGGGCTTAAGAGCACTCGATTTTCAAGATAAGAATCCATCAAAAACTAATATTCCGCCTCTTCGCCAAGGTCGACGGAGTCGGCAGCAACTTCTTCATAGTCCTTCTCTATAGGTGTGTTAGTGCTGTTCATAAGTAGGGAGATTAGTTTTGTGGGGGCTTACCGAGAGCTGCAAGATCCTCACGAGCTTCAGAGAATTCACCTTCCTCCATACCTTCACCAACATACCAGTGGACGAAGGCACGCTTAGCATACATGAGATCAAATTTATGATCTAGACGAGCCCAGGCCTAGTATTTCATAAATAAATCAGTCCGGTGTTTGGAAAATAAAACGAGGGTGTATGGGTGACTGGTTTACCTGAGAGATAGCAGTAGTGTTAGAAAGCATGCTAACGCTGCGATCCACGTCTGCAAGTTCGCTGTTTGGAACCTGAACTGGTTTCTGATAGTTGATGCCGACCTCTGTGAAGTTTTATGAGTAACTTTCTCTCTGATTTAACTCAATTCGAAGAACACTTACTGAAGCCAGTTGGACACCATTCAACGAGGTTGAAGTTTGCTTTGGCCTTGACGGCAGCAACGGCGGCTGTGGCATCCTTGGAAACAACGTCGCCACGGTACAATAAAGCGATAGCCATATATTTTCCTTCCTTGGGGTTGCAGACAACCATCTGGTTATTCGGTTCGAAACCTTGAGGTATGTTAGCATTTTGAACACGGTCTCATATAATCGGTTGACGCACATTGGAATGTTAGCTCCGAAACCTTGAAGCTTTCATGGCCACTCTTCTTCGCCGCTGTAGTGGTAACAAGAACGTCAGCAATTTTACTAAGTGATATCTATAGAATCCGAGAAGATATCCTTACAGATGACGGGAGCGTAGCTGATCAATGGGTAGTGGATTCTAGGGTACGGGACCAAGTTGGTTTGGAACTCGTTCAAGTCGACGTTCAAGGCACCATCGAATCGTAAGGAAGAAGTGATAGAGGAGACGACTTGGGCAACAAGTTTGTTCAAATGGGCGTAATCAGGGCGTGGGATATCCAAGTTTCGCTTGCAGATATCGTAGACAGCCTCATTGTCTACAAGGAAAGAGCAGTCGGAGTGTTCAATTGTGCTATGTAGGTGTCTTGTAAGTATTGAAGTGGCTGGCTGGCTTGGAGAAAATGGCATCTCACCTGTGGGTAGAGAGGACGGCATTGTAAGGTTCCACAATGGCAGTGGAAACTTGCGGGGCAGGATAGACGGCGAATTCGAGCTTCGACTTCTTTGCAAAGTCCGTAGCAATTCTCTCCAACATGAGAGCACCAAAGCCGGATCCTGTGCCACCACCGAAAGAGTGGAAAACAAGGAAACCTTGGAGGCTTGAGCAGTTGTCAGCAATACGACGCAGCTTGTCTTCTACTTTTTCCGCCAGCTCCTTGCCGATGGTATAGTGGCCACGTGCGTCTACATTGAACCATATATATCAGTATGATACCCTCGAGGTAATGAGTCAAGATTAGCATATCATACAGTTATTGGCAGCATCCTCTTTGCCGCTTACGAGTAATTCGGGATGGAAAAATGATTTGAAGCTGCCCGCCCTAATTTCGTCGATTGGCTATAATACAAATGCTTGTTAGAAAACTCATTCCTAAGTTATCCTAGGTAGCTGGGATCTATAGAAGAAGGAGGGAAATTTCATGTTGCACTTACGGAAGGGTCCAAATCGACAAAGATAGCTCTTGGGACATATTTTCCCTTCTGGGTCTCGCTGAAGAATGTATCAAACGATCCGCCTTCGGACAGATGCGTCTTTTCGGGATCTAGACGGCCGTCAGAAAGCAACCCATGCTCTAGCGAGTATCTGTTGATATGAAAAAGAGACGGATGCAACAGTCAGTAAGTAGGTCAAGTGAAACGTAATATCGCGTTACTTCAATGAAGGGGTCAGGGATGTTGCTTCGGGATGTCGTACAGTTCCCAGGCGCTGTTGCCGAGTTGCACACCGGCCTGACCAATATGGATGTGGCAGACCTGAATTTGTATATATTAGCGATCGATTCTGACTACAATCGATATCCACGGACAGGTTGATAGCTGAGGAAATCCGTACCTCTCCTCTCATTTTGGCGAGTTAAAGACGCGTAAAATTAAAGCTAGCGGGAAAAAAAAAGAAGCGGCGTGGTGTTAGTTTCCCTGTAACCGAATTGGAGCTATTTAACTGACCCGTGCGGGTATCTTTATGATAGCACCAGGTAGAGGAGCAATAGCTTACGTGTATAGACGGAAGGATAGTGATGATGGAGTTTGGGTGAAGGAGGTATTTCAGGACGAAGACTCGACGGGTCGTGGTGGCTCCTGGGGTTTTTTGAGGGGAAGGCAAGTTGCTATGGCGCCAGCAATAATTATAATTGGCCTGGCCTTCGGTTTTGTTGAAGTTGTTCGTCCTCTCAAATTCAGCTAACCGCGGCCACGGCGAATTGCATGCGTTGTCGCTACCATGCACCCTAGCTGATTAATACTTTAAATTAAACAGCTATCCCTCTCTCCCAAGCTCTCTATCTCGATACGGACTAATTGGATCTCCTGGCAAGGAGGCCCACTCAATTTCGCCATAGAGATATCGAATCTGCAGGTGTGGTCGCGTCGTCACAATAGGGGAAGCTAATAAAGCCCGCCTATCCCCAACGTCTCGCAACACAACTGATTCCACGAATTCGACTTTTAAATGCTTTTGAGCTGCTGGTTTGCCGTATAGGACTTCTAGCTCCTTGATAGCATTCTAGTCAAATTGCTGGAGCTGGCCGATGCAAGATAATAGTTTGGAACTCAGACTGAACCTAGTTTGCTGCGTTTCTAAAGCTCTCCGACTCGCTCCATGTTACCGTTTTTAGCATCCCCACGCGTCCCATCATCTGTATTGCGAGCCATTATTCTCACCCATAGCATAGCGTGTGGCTATATAAAAAACTAAAACTCCGAAGCGACCAAGCCTTGAGTAATTTAATCAATACCGGAGCCTTTCTGTATACAACCATGAGACACTTTAGCCTCCATCAAATATGAAATAATTCCATAAATATCAATACCTTCTGGGTATATCGATGTCCTTAAGAATTTATCCTATTGATATCTATCGAAAACATAAAGGCTTAGGGCATGACTGCTTCTGTGATAAATGCTATAACTTAATATATTATAGATTTCCTTGACCCAAAATGATAAGTAAACCTTTGATCATGACTTAAACCAATAAGCACCCTAGCGCCTATTCTTGCTCGAGCTAGTATATAGCTTCTACTCTTAAGTTACACCTTATATTGGCATAAAGAGTTCCGTATCATTGATATAATTTGGGCCTTCTAATCTGTTGTGCTAATCGGTATTGGGAAGAACAGCTCAAAATCATTGTGGCCCATTAACCGGGCGCTGATAATGAGGCGAAGTCTACGTTCTCAAAAGCATACATAAGCGTTATTCTTAGAATCCACTGGGCTTGATTTCGCTTATAGTGATGTCGTATGCTACTGTGAGTGACCAATCACGTTCCCAGTGCCTTTAAAGTTTGATGAATTTATGGAGATTTGACAGCTCGATAGGTACTCCTGTTGCCAGATCCGACTCTTACATATACACATGCCTTGATTTTGTGTTTATCATAGAGGCCTGAGAAAGTATCCTGCAATTTTCCAGCCCTCCTATGCAGACTTTTTGATGGATGACAAAGGATGCCGAGTGTTGCAATTTTTGCGTTGGCAGCAATTCGCAAGCTAACCTCACACGTTTTTGAGCTCGAACATTTTCTTATCGACAAGCCCACATCCCACTAGAAAATTCGCTTTCGGCCCCATAACAAAACAGCTTCCACGACACGTACCCAACCCTCCATCCGGCACGAAATTCCCACAGTAGATATACCTCGATAAACAACTCTCATAATGGCGACTGCAAAACAGGGTGGAGGTGCTCAGGCATTCAAGGACAAGGAGAAGCCAGTTGCAGTTCGAACGGCCAATATCACGGCTGCAAGAGGTATCCCCCACGTCAAACGAGCAAAATTTCATTCACGAGTACCAAAATTGCTAACACGCGCGTCTAGCTGTCGCTGATGCTATAAGAACCTCTCTCGGACCCCGTGGTATGGATAAAATGGTTAGTTCGCCAATAGGACATTGCATATATATGAATTCACGATTCTAATACATCTTGGGCGAGAAATAGATCCAAACCGGGAAGGGCGAAGTTATCATCACCAATGACGGAAATACAATGTTGAAGGATATGGCTGTTATGCACCCTGCTGCCAAGATGGTACGATAAATCTAAAAGCCTACATTGAGGCCCTTTCGATCTAACTGTGAATAGCTCGTCGACCTCTCCGCAGCGCAAGATATCGAAGCCGGTGACGGAACCACATCTGTTGTCGTTATATGCGGGAGCTTGCTAGGAGCTGCTGAACGCTTATTAGCTAAAGGTCGGTTGTCTACGTTCGTGTATATTTATATTGCTACAGAGGTAGAGCTAACTACGGATATATGAAACAGGCATTCATCCCACAATAATATCAGAGTCGTTCCAACGTGCGGCTGCCAAGGCTGTCGAGATCCTCACCGAAATGTCGATACCCGTTACCTTGACCGATAAGCCCTCCCTATTACAAGCTGCCACAACATCCCTATCGAGCAAAATCGTGTCACAGTACTCGAATATCCTCGGTCCCATCGCCGTGGATGCAGTTATGAGAGTTATCAACCCAGCCACGGCCGAGAATGTGGATCTTAACAACATTCGTCTAGTCAAGAAAGTCGGTGGCACAATAGATGATACCGAGCTAATCGATGGTTTGGTTTTGACCCAGCCAGTGCTAAAAGGATCTGGCGGTCCGTCAAAGATGGAGAAGGCACGAATCGGATTAATTCAGTTTCAGCTTTCTCCACCCAAGCCTGACGTACGTTTCCACAAACAATAATATAAGGTTTAATCGTATACTAATGTTATTACAGATGGAAAATCAAATCGTCGTCAACGATTACAGACAGATGGACAAGATTCTAAAAGAAGAACGAACATATCTTCTCAACATTTGCAAGAAGATAAAGAAGGCCAAGTGCAACGTGTTGCTCATTCAGAAGTCTATCCTCAGAGACGCCGTCAATGACCTTTCCCTACACTTCCTTGCCAAATTGAATATCTTGGCTATCAAGGAAATCGAGCGTGACGAAGTCGAATTTATCTGCAAGGTACGAATATAATTTCCCAGAAAAACTAGAACCGTCTCAACCTAATAATCCAATCAATAGAGCACTGGCTGCAAACCGATCGCCGACATTGACTCGTTCACAGAAGATAAACTCGGATACGCCGAACTCGTCGAAGAAACAGAGTCCGCGGGTGCCAGAGTCGTCAAGATCACTGGTGTTAAGAGCGCCGGTCAAACTGTCTCTGTACTATGCCACGGCGCAAACGGTCTAATCCTCGACGAAGCCGAGCGTTCCCTTCACGACGCTCTCTGTGTTATCAGATGTCTCGTAAAGAAGAAGGCATTAATAGCGGGTGGTGGCGCTCCGGAAATCGAAGTTTCGCGACAACTCTCGATTGCGTCGCGGGCGTTGAGCGGGACCGAGGCTATTTGTTGGCAAGCGTTTGCTGAAGCATTAGAAGTCATTCCGACAACTTTGGCGGAGAACGCTGGGTTGAACAGCATCAAGGTTGTCACGGAACTTAGAAGCAGACATGCGAATGGCGACAAGTTTGCTGGTGTCAGTGTTAGGAAAGGAGCGGTTACGAATATCACCGAAGAGAGGGTGTTGCAGCCGTTGTTGGTGAGCACAAGTGCGATCGAGTTGAGCGCGGAGACTTGCAAAATGATTCTCAGAATAGGTAATGTGGTTTCTCGTCAAGTTTACCGAGGATCTGTCTACTAACTTTACAATAGATGATATCGCCCTAGCAAGATAATCTAGAGGGTGGGAGTCGAATTCCTAGATTGACAAATAGGAGGACCGAGCTTTTCGATGCCTTCGGAATCGCATTTCTTCCGTCCGCGAAGACCCTGAATATGCTTACCATGCAAAATGCCCATTTAGATTTCAAGATCAAAGTTTAGCATCACCTTGGCGTCATAGGCTTGAATATCAAAAGCTGAATGAAAAAAGCAGTATACAATGTTTTCTATACCAAGAGATGATACAACCGTGTGACCTTCTTATCCAACGTTTTACCAATGATGAGACCGGAAAATTAAACCGCCAAAGCCACACATTCGAGTAAAAACCTGAACCCTGAAAACCGAAGAGAAATGTAGACGTTGGTACAGTTGATAAGTGGCGAACCCTTCCCGCCACCCACATCCTTGTCGGCCTGACATCATATTCTGATCCGCAACACAACCAGACCCTACCATGACAACAGGATTCTGGAGCGCTCCAGACGATACGCATCTGTGAAAACTACGGTTATCTAACGTCTTTCTTCGAGCTAAAATAAAATTGATATGAGGACCCTGAAAAGAAAGAAAATCACTGTCGTCTAACTTTTTAGCCTAAGAAATTGAGTTGGGTGGCTCACATGGACCATGACGTGCCGCATCATTTAGCTTTCGATCTTGTCTTGACCATGGGAAATTTTATCGGATTGTGATATGTCATTCTGCGATTATCATGACGATATACCTGATCCATTATATCGCATCAAACCTATGAAATCTTCATATCGAAGGAGTATATAAACTACGTCTACAGCCGTTGGCCTCTTCGAGTTTAGTAAAACATATCTATCCAAAAACATCTTTACCAAGTCAAGAAAATTCGACAAGATACAAGAAATCTTAAAAGTTATACAAAAAACACCAAATTAGTCTATACCAAGAAATAATATATTCAAAATGGTTACCGCAAACCCAGCCGCCACCAGAAGACCAAACTTCATTCAAAGGCTCATGCATCCGAATACTGTTCGTGGAACATCTAAACGATCGGTTGGCACCGGTCCTGCTCCTGTAAGTTCTCACCAATAAATTATATTTATACAAATAAATTTTGAAGATAGATATACTGATATACTCTTTCTACTGAATTAGATGAGTTACCATAAACCTCGTTCGACAGCCGGAACTCGTATGCACGGCATGTTTAAGAGAATGAAGGGTGCCGCATCTGGTAATAAGGCTGAGAAGGCCTCTGGTACTCGTAAGTCATACCATTCTTACCATTTATCATATATATAAGTCGTATATGATTGCTAATAATTGGTTTTATCCTTAGGTATGATGCACGGAAACGCAGTCACATCTGGCAGAACGAGACATAGAATGATGGGAGTTTAAATTTATAAATTTGTAAAATTTTCGGCTACGACCAAGATCTCTCGATGAGGTTTATGGTTGAACGCTGCTCTCTTTGATACCATTCTTTTCTCTCATCTTCTAAATGTTTCTTTGTTTTATAAAATGCAGTTCTGAATAGTTGGATTTCATTTAGCGAAGTTTTTTTTATGCTATGATCTGCTTTATGACAAGTCTCGGAATAGTATCGATTTTAATTGAGAATGATACCTCTTTTTTCTCTCTTATCTACTAGTTTCAAGTTTCTGTAGACTGTAGTCTATCCGTGAAATTTATGAACTATCTAAAGGAAGCCTCTCCCGTCTCACATGTCTATTTTACTCAAACTTTGCGAAACCCAGGAACTTTCTTAATTAAAGAACCGACGACGAAAACCGCAGTTATAGTCTTCTAGCGGGTTTAATCCTTTGGGATATCAAATGCTGCAAGAATAGCGTTTAAAATCGCCAGACGGAGTTTATGCTTGACAGAAACCCCAAGTCTACAACTTCGCATCCTTCCCTTCCCCGTCTTCAAACAAAGTCTGAAACGCCCGTTGAATCTGCGGCTGTAAATCATTCGCCTGCATATGCCTTCCCTTCTCCTCAAACGCGAGCTTAGAGCAAGTTCTCGTGATCGCGGATGCTCCAAACGCAGCCAATGCCGTCAATTCGGCTTCTGAAAGCGAATTATCATGACTATGCCGTTCAAAATTAGCCCGAAATCTGTAAATCTTAATCTTTAAAACCCAAACGCAAGGAATACGGAACTCACTCCCACAACCGATCCATATAGGCCTTCTTCCACGCCAAAAAGGTACCCAAACATCCCGTCAAAGTATCGCCCTGCCCGCCGCTCCTCTTCAACCCACCCTTCACATCACAAACCTCAGTTTTAACCCCATTACTGATATAATCCTCCCGTCCCTTCTGGATGATTGTAACACCGCCGAGTGCCTTTGCGACTCGTTCACACGCCGTAGTGGGATCGGTTGATATATCCACGTTTAGAGCTTTAGATAACCGTGAAAACTCGACGACGTTGGGGGTTAGTATTGCGTTTGGGTAGGATTTTACTAGCGATGGGTCGGATGAAACTAAGAGGAGAGCATCCTACAAAGTAGTCAATCAACTTGATCGCCTAATTCCTACGATGTGTGAAATAAAATTGCGGTCTATGAACGGGGCAGAGTAGGGCGAGGGAAAGAGTGTAACGAACAGCATCAACCACAATCCCCATCCCCTTCTCCCTAGCCGCCTTGACGACCCGTCCGGTAATCCTCTGCATCAACTCATCCCTTCCCAGCCCCGGTCCGACGACGATAACGTGCAGCCGATCTAACAATGATATAACCCGTTTGGCTAAGGATTCTTCATCCTCACCGCTATCCTTTTCCTCCTTTGAAAGGTGATTCGATTGTTTCATGTACGGGTGTACCATTAGATTCGGGCTGTAAGATTTGATCACTGTTGCCGCACCGGGTTCGCAGATGATGTGGGAGAGGTCGGCGCCTGTATATCAACTCGACATTAGCATTTCGCACGCACGCACATATCCATATTGTATTATACAGTATTGTAATCCCAATTGGAGTTTAGGTTGCATTGGGCGGTGTAAGAGGAGTGGAGGGCAGTACCGAGTAAAGCCGAAGCATTGGCGCTGAAGAACGGCGCACCGGTGTAACTATATCATACCCTCATCATATCTCGTTATCCTTCAATATTCAAGGTCCAAGAGAAAAATCCGCCATATATGCGTGTATGCATGATATAGCATGGAGTGGTATGTCGCCATGCGTTGTTCATAGTCATCATGTTCACACGAGGGTATAATATATCAGACATACTCTTCACATCCTCCAATTACCGCCACACGACCCATTTGCCTAGATGAATAGAGCCCAGTTAGTTCACCAAGCCGATATCTTTTCATAATAAGGGAAGAACTTGTATACCCTTTATGAAACTTATCCAACAGCGGTGGAATCATCTTCCGCACCTGGAGGAGGAGGTCTTTGGTTTTGGGCGTGAAGGCCGCCATTACTTATAATATGGTCTAGAATTGAGATGAAAGGAAGTAGATTGATCAATCAACGGTGTATCGAGAGATAACTACCTGTATCAGTGGAGGGAAAGTTAGAAGGGAAATCTATGATCGAGGCAATATGTGGTATTACAATTTGAGTTGACCTGACGTCAAATCATCTGTTGTGCGACATCCGTCTACCCGCGTCGCACGCATTCGCTAAAGTAGCTCCCATTCTATCCGGTCTAAAAATACTATCTACGAGTCTAGTTGTCTAAAGAACCTACCCTACCAAATGAATAGAAATATCGTGAAAAAAAAGAAAAAGGCATTTCAAAAATAATTACACACGCTGGAGTTTTTATTTCCTCCTCGCGTCTTCTTTTTTTTCGAACGACGGCTACTAAATATGTAACAAAAATATACACCACCCATCTCCCCTTTTTTTCTCTCTCTCGAACAAAATATATACTTATTTAAAAAAGATCTTCTTCATGGTACGGTACTTGACAAAGAGACTTGTTTTATAAAACAAAGGGAGGTTGAACATAAAAAATCGCCAAATCGGAAATTCCGTCTATAGAGTTGTATTTTCCACATCATCCATATTGTACTTCCAAGGTACAATATACATCATGAGTCGTTTACAGGAAGCTCTTGACGAAGCTCTGTTGATAATGATTATATGTCAGCGATCTGGTACGTGTGTGCTGTAGGGTGGAATGCGGTAACTTACGGTGACGACGGCGGTTAGCTTGTCCTCCAACTCTTTGCTCAAAACACCCTTGGTCTTGATCTCTTCTAATAATCCGGCCTCGGAGCTCTTGAGGTGGGCCAAGAAGTCCTTCTCGAAGGCTTGGATCTTGGCAACTGGGACCTTGTCGAGATGTCCTCTGACACCAGCGAAGATGAGTGGGACCTGCTCTTCAACACCCATTGGGGTATATTGAGGTTGCTTGAGGAGTTCGGTCAAACGTTCACCTCTGGCCAAGGTGGACTTGGTGGAGGCATCGAGATCGGAACCGAACTGGGCGAAGGCAGCGACTTCACGGTATTGAGCCAAGAAGAGCTTGAGGGAACCGGCGACCTGCTTCATGGCCTTGACCTGGGCGGAGGAACCGACACGGGAGACGGAAAGACCGACGTTGATAGCTGGACGGATACCCTTGAAGAACAATTCAGATTCCAAGAAGATCTGGCCGTCGGTGATGGAAATGACGTTGGTAGGAATGTAGGCAGACACGTCACCACCCTGGGTTTCGATGACGGGCAAGGCGGTCAAGGAACCACCACCGAAGCTCTTGTTCATCTTAGCGGCACGCTCCAAAAGACGGGAGTGGAGGTAGAAGACGCTATATAAATAAGATTAGCCAATTGACTTGCATCTGAAAGTAAAGAGTGGTATAGACTTACTCTCCGGGATAGGCCTCACGACCTGGTGGACGACGGAGCAAGAGGGACATTTGACGGTAGGCGACGGCCTGCTTGGACAAGTCGTCGTAGATGACAAGAGCGTGCTTTCCGTTGTCACGGAACCATTCTCCCATAGCACAACCGGTGAAAGGAGCGATGTACTGAAGAGGAGCGGCCTCGGAGGCTGTAGCAGCGACAATGATGGAATACTTGAGAGAGTCGTTCTCCTGGAGGGTCTTGACGAGCTGGGCGACAGTGGATCGCTTCTGACCGACGGCGACGTAGATACAGTAGAGCTTCTTGGTCTCGTCGCTTCCGCTGTTCCATCGCTTCTGGTTCAAGATGGTGTCAAGAGCGACGGCAGTCTTTCCGGTTTGACGATCACCAATGATAAGCTCACGCTGACCACGACCAATGGGCACCATGGCGTCGACAGACTTGAGACCAGTTTGCATTGGCTCACGGACGGATTGACGGGGCAAGATACCTATATCGCGTGAAAAATTCGTTCAATTAGGCATGCATGTCTTATATCATCTAAATTCATTGATACCTGGAAATGTTCCATACCAGGAGCCTTGAGCTGAGCACGACGTCTCTCCTTGGTGTTGAGAGGTCCCTTGCCGTCAATTGGGTTACCAAGACCGTCGACGACACGGCCGAGAATTTCAGCACCGACTGGAACGTCGACCTAAAGTCCTATCGTTTAGCGATTCACGAACCACGAATATTATGTATAACGACGGGATAGCATCTTACGATCTCGCCCGTTCTCTTGACGGTTTCTCCTTCCTTGACAAGACGATCGGAACCGAAAAGCACAACACCGACTTGGCCGGCTTCCAAGTTCAAGCACATGCCCTTGACACCAGAGGCGAATCTATAGAGAGAAAATATCTCATCAGCATGATATGTCCAATATATTGTGCGGATATTCGGTTTTGAAGCCGATGGGGATTGCATACTCGACCAGCTCTTCAGCCTGGACATTGGCAAGACCGTGTACACGAGCGATACCGTCACTATTTCCCCATAATCATAAACGCCGTTAGAAAATATTGATTTTTTGAGATATATTTATCGGAGATGGATATTATTCGGAAATTTGGTTCGCAACGCACCCGACGGAAAGGACACGACCGGTCTCAGCCAACGAGGCGGTCTCGGAGACACCTCTTATTCTCTGCTCCAAGATGGAAGAGACTTCTGTGGGGCTGGCCTTATCGGCATATGTTCGGATTTGGCTGGAGATGAGTGGGACGGCATTTCGTGTCTATTTCCCGACGACGTAGTAACGACAGAAGTAGTTATATATCAGCAATTGAGTCTTCAACTAATGACAGCTTATGAAGGCCGCTTAGAATAACCGCGAAATCCCATAGGCGATGTTAAATATTCCTCCAATCGCGAAATATCGGTGATGTTGGAATTGTCGGGAGAAGGCAGCCAGTGAGATATTTCCGGCGGAGAGGAAGAGAGAGAGAGAAAGAACCTACCGCAGCAACTCTTCCGGTGGCGAGGGCACCGGCCACCGCGCGGGAGGACTGTCTCAAAACCGGCCTGAACATAACGATGATGTCGAGGAGGGTAGGTTAGAGGTACAATTGATGAGGATGGATGGGATGGTGGTAGGAAGGAGTGGAGTGGTGGAATGGTTGGAGGGGGGGTTCTTCGGGTGTCGTTCGGTTTTGCAGGAAAAAATTGTGTGGGCGGGAAAGAAGACACGGCAAACGCAACAACGTCAGGAAAATTTTGCGGATGGCCGACGACATCACACAACACAAATTTATCGTTCTCGTTCATGAGGCTATGATATGGCGCGACAAGGTGTCAGGGACCTGCCTTGGATAGATATCCATCTAGGGAGAATAGCTGATAGTGTGAGCGTTCGAGTATATTATATATTAATCTTGATCTCTCAGGAAAATATAAGTAGGATGTTGGTGGGCGAGAGGTTCCAATTGGTGCTACAGGCATGGTTTCGAGATATCCCATGCCTGATCTCTACAATATTTTTATTTAATAGTTCCATTCTAAGGTTTTTTTTGACTATCTTACACAGTCAACCGTCTTTCGGGTATCTGATATCATGGGCGGAGAAATTAAAAAAAAAAAAAAAGGAAAAGGGAGGATGAAACACAGAAGTTTGTATGTTCGAGCCCGACTATTTCGTGGGTCTTCAAGACGAACCAAAGCTGCTTCGGCATGGATTATATTCTCATGTTAATTGAAGATGAAGAGAGAAGGAAAAAGATAATAGTAGTAGTATGCATGGGATCACATTTTTTGCAGGAAATAAAAAAATCGCTAAAAGACAACTGGCTTGTCATGGAGATTCTTTGGTGCTCGGTCTCCACGGTTGTTATATAAAATAGCCTTACCTTCTGGTCGTCAGACGTGTTCAGTTCTTTTTTGATTTCAACTAATCGATGCCCATTATTCTCCTACGGACAACGACTGATGAATTTATTGGGGATTAAATGATAATAAGGGTGAGAAAAAGATGGATGGCGGGAGAGGGGTGGAAAAAGATGGAACAAGGATGTTTAGAGACACCTGTATTGGTGGTTAGCGTATTTCTCCCGATACTAAGAGAATCGATGGCGACGAACCCGAGATAATCCTGTAAGAAACGGAATTGTGAGCATAAGACCTGAGACGGTTGATCGTGGGGGTGTGAAACTAACCTCTTTGATCGACCCAATGGCCGACATCTTGCCGACGTCACTTCTAGTGCCGACGAGCTTCAATCGAACATGAGCACCCTTCTCGATGACTTGCCCTTCGTTATCTGAGAATTGAGGTGGATTCGACGTCGGGTCGAATTTCACGTCGGCAGGGATAAGCTATATAGAAGCAACAAAAAGAGCACCAAATTTAATGGATATTTCTTCTTTCCGTGTGCTTGTCTTTTAAGTACTTACGTGAGTAGAGACAAAGACGGGCAACGGGCCAACGTTCGCAAAGAAGCCGAGTTTGCTAACTGCAGTAACGACACCATCGACCTATTCTCCCCAGAGCTCACCCACGAAGGGGCCGTCATCAAATCAGCAACCATTGACGTCATAACATCGAAAAAGAGCCCTGCCATATCCGAATATGACCAGCATACCGTTTCTCCCTTGAAAGGCCTCCAAACCACAGCTCTGTACGAAATTGTAAACTCGGCGAGACCGCTACCCGGCAATATCTTCCCCATGGATATGTTGTACGCGTCTAGAACGCAGATGATGTAGTATCGGCCGGTACATGTTCCTTCGACGTCGGTCAGCAGCTTGTGAATGAGATATTCACGCATGTGAGGCCCAAAGTAGAAGGGATGTAAGGTGATCGTGCGTTCGAGGTCGTAAAGGAAGAACATTTTGGGAGAAGGAACGTTCGAACGTTGCGGCCGGCGCGAAGATTAGGCTCGTGAGAGTGGCAGGATCGTATATGCAAAATATAAGAAACGAACAAGTAACGCCGATGAAATGAAGGGTAAGGGTCGTATAATCGTGAGGAGTTAGGGCGCAGCGCGTGTTCAGAGACCAATCCGTAGCCCTAGATTCGATGACTGCAGGGAGGCGAGTGCGAGATGTCCTGGAGAGGTATGATGCTGGGTGATGAGGCTCTTCCAGAGGACGACAGGATCAACGAATGACGGGGAGGGAAGCGTCTGGCGGAACAACGGCTACGCGCTGTAGAAGGAATGGAAGTCGTATCGCATGGACAAGCGATTCCGGGCAATTCAGCTACGGATTGGGATATGCGACAGCTGATGGGAGGTGGCTGGAGGGGCTGTTGCGATGGGACGACGAGGGTGGTGATGATGATGAGGTTGGAGACGATGGGAAAGCAGGATGGCCTGTTGACGGGGGTTCGTTTGCTGTGTTCTGTTCTCCTTCGCCTTCTGCGTAGGGCTGCCGGGCTTGTGACAACGAGAAAAAATTAAAAGAAAGGTTAAATTTTTTATTTTCCGGGCGACGCGCCTGCACGCCCCCGAGCCAATCAACACGCCGGACTGCAAACTGCGCTGCCCAACGCAGCTATCAGCACTCCAACCATCCTCTCATACCAAGATATATCACGAGAGATAGGATACTTCGGTATCTATCTCCAACTTCAAATTCACATGCTCGCGAGATCTATATGCATAAGCTATGAGATTTAAGGCGTGAAGAAAGGCTCAAGAAATAATTTATTCTGTAGACGCGTAATATGAGGTATATATAACTTCCACAGCTAGTCGTATTAAATATACCATCCGCCTTTAGCATTCTATTTGATCATGTATGATATCGATGTCGATGCGCCTTACAGCATTGGATTGCAAGGCATATTGCCATTATTTATATGCAGCCCAAGTAGAATGCCCCTCGAACAATATATATAAGAAACCTCGATCTTATCAAGTGATAACACCTCGTATCATCGTTTCTTCGTTACCGATCTGGTCAAGTCCCGCACCATCTCCTACCCCGCAAAAAACAAAAATGTAAAATGAATGCGACCCAAAATTGACCCGTCGAATGCAATTCTGACAGGTGGATTCCCCGGAATGTCGTTCTTAACCAGCAAAATTTTGTGAACCTAGGCATGTCGGCCGGTCCAATTTTTAAAAAAGCTCAGCTGATTTAGCTAGCTGCCAGTCGGCTCTTTTCCTGGCTGCGACTTTTATTCGAAAAAAGTCGGCGCTGGACTGCCCTAAGCAGACATTTCCATGTGACGGACAAGCCTGGTTAGCCCGATGGCCTGTCCCTTTTGCTAGCCTGTGTCGTCATGCTAGAGGACCCTTCGGCCGCCGCCATATCGATGCCTTCCATTCTCCCGTTGCCTTCACCACGGTAGAGGTTCATCTAGAAGAAAGTGGAACGCTGAGTTTAAGACTTGCGGGAGTGCGTAGACGTGCTCCGCCCGCGATACTCGCATAGGCGGTTGACTATTCGAGATAGCTGAGAGTGGGCTGACTGACGATGCTTGATTCTGATATGTCCGATTGGTGATATTGTGATGGATCTGATTTGCAGCTGTCCCCAACCGGTAGCTGCATAGCTGGGTGCCCCCATACAAAACCTTCCCACCATTTTTAATCTCCTGCACCCTCTCCGACCAGTCCACCACCACCACTCCACCACTGCCGGCCGCCAGAAAAATAAAAGCCTGCATGCCCGTATGCCGTCCTGACTGACCCAGAAAAGAAAAGCCGTTCTGTCTTCTCATGCTCTCCGGCTTCGCTCTCTAGCATTCTTCTGCCCTCTTCCAGTCTTTTCCTCTTTACCGCTGCTCCTATATTCGCCGTAGCTTAAACCTAGCTTCAAGTTTGAGAAAACACAAAAGTTACATCATTCAAGATGCCCAGCTTGGATCTTGAGAAACAGCTCACCTTTGTATGTTCGCTTCAAATCTGTTTGTTTACAATCTTCAAAACCCCTCAAAACATATTTTCAAAAGAGTCTTGTGAGCTAACGTCTAGCGTTTCCTGCTGTCGTAGTATGGTGCCTATCACCATAATCAGGTACGGTTACCTATCGATAAACTCATCCCAGCTTGAAACATGAGCTGCAACTCCACGCTACAACATAAATTTACTCACAAGTCTTATTAACATCACCACAGGTTAATAAGGGAATTCACATGCTGTTTGTCCCAATATTATTGATGACCGGTATCCTCTTCGTATGTCTCTCTTCGATCCTCCGAGGATATCTCCCGCCGGTCCCCGGCATTCCAAGTGCAGATATTAGACAAAATTACTTTTAAGATGGAATTTACCTAACCTTTTGTTTAGGGCACGAATACCGGATCGCTAGTGGAACTTCCCTACCTACCTCTCAACTTGGGAACCATCGCCTGTTTCTTATATTCCATCCTCTACATCCTGATGGAACCGGTCGCCGGCGCGCTCATCGCCCCACTCATGTTCGCAGGAACGGCATATATGAACCACCTTCATGACACCTACGGCATGGAAGCCAATAAGATTGCTATTCTCGTGCACATTTCCTCTTGGGTGTTCCAATTTATTGGTCACGGAGCATTCGAGCACCGTAGCCCAGGTATACCCAATTGAAATCAGGATATTGTATAAAAACTGGATACTAAATGACCGTTATAGCGCTTTTGGACAACATATTCCAGGCTTTCTTCCTAGCTCCATTCTTCGTATGGTTCGAGGTGGGTTGATATCGATTGTATACTTCGGCGGTGTAAAATATGCTGATTTCTCTACCTCAACAGCTTCTCTTCTCGGTGGGATACCGTCCAGAACTCCGCTCCAGAGTTGATGCCGCAGTTGTAAAGGAGATCGCGAAATTCAGGGCTGCCAAGGACAAGAAAGCTTCAAACGGCAGCGCTACCAACGGCAAGCCAAAATAAATTATGATACCACCAGTCACCAGGATCCGGTTTTTTACCTCGGGATTTTATTGAGAGGTTTCCATCAACAAAATCCAATTCTAGTTTCCCTCAAGTTTTTTTGGCCTACAAACTCGTGAATACACCTACCAATCGTTTGACCCTAAAGATCTTTCTCTATAAACCTCCAGCATTTCATCACTAGTATTATTATCATTTAACGGCTATATATCTATCTTTTAAATCTGCGGTGCCTCTTTTACCTGACTGACCTGTTGCTAGCTTTATATGCCTTCTATTCGTCTTTTTTTTAACTATTCTTATCGTTTTTCATATACCCAAAAGCGGCATTCCTTGTTTTTTAATAACAATACTTTCTTCTCTTGTTACACTTAGCTTACAGCCCAATATATCTTTCAATCTTACCGAGTTAAAGAAACCTAAAATTCCAAATATGCTTTTTGAAATGGTGCGGAAAATATTGAAGCCTTGGACCGTCTTATCTGTAGATTTATCATGCGCCTGATTAATTGATAAAATCAAAGCAAGGTCGGGTATTTGTATTTATGGTACACCATGCATCGCATTCTCCCGAAAACCCAATTTAACTGCGTCTTAGCCAGCGCAACCAAGTCTAAATATTCGACAGCCAATCAATGCTACACCAATCTCCTATAACTGCTGTTGAAAACCACCCATGCAGACACCTCGTCATGTTGTGTAACACTAATTAGACCCCTTTGGGTCAGGCTTGTGCAGCTGCTCTGGTCCGAATGACATTGGTAGTAACTATTTTATTTTTCAAAGGGAAATAGTCAGCGGGGGTTTCAATAGAAGGTTTATCGGGGTAATAAAGAAAGGGAGAGTAGGAGGTACCTGTTCCAGCGTCATGACAAGATATTGTCCGTCTTTGTCCCACATGAATATCGGAGTATTCAAATCACAAAACTCGCGAATGCTATTTTCCTCATCGAGTAAATCGTCAGCTTAACCTGTTTATCTTGATATTTTGTCGTACAGTAAACTCTGAGTGATAGTTTATATTTTAAGCAAAACTCACAATTGTCTACACATCCCACACGGGGAAGCCGGTGGACTAATATCAGTCGATACACCCACCGCCCTAAACTTCTTCCGTCCCTCCACTATCGCCTTGGAAAATGCAGTCCTCTCAGCGCATATCGTCACGGGATAGCTCGCATTCTCGATATTTGCACCGAGAACGTACTCGCCGTCTTCGCAAAGTAGAGCGCAGCCGACGCGGAAGTTGGAGTAAGGACAGTACGCGAGTTCCTTTGCCGCGACAGCTTTAGAGGCGAGGGTTGAGACTTCAGTGGAGGTGAGGCCGTGGGTGCGGGTGGTGGTTGGGTCGGGGTCGGGCATTGTCGTTTAGTATGCTGGTCCTGCGGTTTTCTGTGGTTGGTAAATGGGGTGTTTGAGTCAATTGGCCGGGGTTTCTGGGTTTAGGGGATAGGTATTATAATATATATAGTATTATTCAGCTAACTGAGCTCTTCGTCCGTTGGTTTACGTAGATGTGGTGAAGAAGCCAAGGTAGCGGCTTCAACAATAGTTTGGGGATATCCGCTGCGAAGCGAGGAGCTGGAAGTCGCGCCCACCCCCATTTTCGTTTTCGTTTTCGTTTTTTACGGATTCGCGGGAGTTAAATAAAGCCTGCAATTACTATCCGACGTCATGCGTCACCATTCATTCGGTGAGCTTGAACTTGAAACTTTAAAAGGGCTGGGTGTGCTGCGCGTGCGTGTGTGGCATGCCAGCATGGTAGTTTATGGAAGAATGTTGGGTCGCACATCAAAATGTGGATGGATTCGTTTGGGACCTGCTCAAGACGGTCATTCGCTGGGCCTGCTTGCAGAGCTGCACTGTGATACACCAAATGCCGGCCGGAGCCGATGCTGGAGCAGCAAGATCTGTGAGGTCTCAGCAAGACTCCCAATTGGTACGACCATTGGCGAGATTCACGTGATCAACTCTGAACCAAGGGTCTGCGAGGGCGGGCTTCAATGTCCTTGTGTTGTGTGTGGTAATTTGAACTACCAGGTATCGACTTTTAATGCATTTCTCGATATCTGTATTGTATCGATCCCTCAATCTGATCCATTGAACGGCGACTTTGATATTGAGACTTAAGGGATCTATAAATATGGTTTTTTTTCTATTTCTATCTTCTTTTCTTTTCCTTTTGTACTTTTTAGTCAGAACTTTTTCCATGTATCTTAAAATGCTTCGTCTTAGAGAAATGGCTCCAAGATATGCACCAGCACACCAATGCTAATAACTAGACTTTCTTTCGGATAGTAAGAAATATCGAAGTGAACATCTCAAAAGCTATATTGGAATTGATACCCTCCAGTGTTCATAATTCCCCCCGTACGATTACAATCCGATGCAATTTTGTTTTCGGGATTTGCCAATGGCTTTTGAGCCGGGAAATGCTTCCCGACCATGTGCTACAACTGGGTCTTTGAATCAGACTAATGTGAATTCTAACCGTTGCAGTAGCTAGTCAATTCTAATAAGGTCTCTTAGCGGGGTTTTCGGTATTGGCGCTAGCGTACAGTGACACAAATACAGTGAAGTTGCTTTTTGGTTGTGAGTCGAGATAGAGGGACTGGTAGTTCAGTAGAGCCTTTGTCTCTTGACCTCATGACTATACAATAGCGTATCTGTGGCTGCATTGTATGTACATGCATCAATTGAAATTTCTTCGTCGAACTCCGGCTGTCGATCTGGTGTCGGTTCAAATTTCCAATGTCAGATCAGCAAAGGCATAAGCGTAACTCTTTGGCTTCTCATTTACCTCATTGTCTTCTTTTCTCGGCGAATTTCTAATAACGGCTACCTCATCGTTAAAACCGAGAGTTCAAAGAAGGATCGAGATATTAGAAATCCATAGCATGCTAGGAGTGAATTAGGACCCTTTTTTTCGTTTTAGTAGAAACTGTTTTTGCAAGTGGCTATCGATGGAGCCACCTGGTAGTAGTTCCAATTTCTCACAACTTCGAAAGTTCTGATTATTAAAATTGAATATAGGCTCTATCAATTGGGTCTATATGTGCGCCTTTTTGATTAATTTGATTTCTTCTTGGGACAAGATGCACCAATGAATTGGCGTCATTACCAACACACCTTTGGTAAAAGATGTATATATGCAATTTACAAGCGTTGTGACACAGTTCACGGTTGCGGGCACCCGAGCTTGTTCGCCCATACATCTGTTGTAGCACGCGCACGACTTCTAACTGTATAAACTAGGATTATGAATTGTAAATCCTTGGAATTGCAGACTTTTTTTTTTTCCAAAATGACTTCTAAAAAAGGCTTCGAAATTCTGGAGTGAGATATCGGTGTTTATTTTTCGAAAGGTTTCGAGAGCTATGCAGGCGCAATCCGCAGCCAAGTCGCGTGAGCTGCGCGATAAGTTGTGTGTTGCAGAGGTCAGGCCTCCCCAGTCAACTCCGCTAACCAGGCGCAGGCCTTCATCCCGCTTGCTCTTCAGACGAACGCAAGTTCACACTGCCATCAAAAGTGAGTCTTTCTTCTGTGCCGCCGACCTTTGCTTGAAAAAATACCTCAATCATCCTAATTTCGTTCTCTGCAATAAGGCCAGGTGCCGAGATGGAGAGCATCAAGACCATCGACCCTCCAGCTGGTAACACGAGGGCCACCACGAAGAACGGTATCTTCGTGAAAAATCAATGGATGTGTACGTTCGCTCTCATCATGTTGTGTATCTCGTCCTCATCCAATTTAACGAACGAGCGAAACCTTATACCGCTTAATATTTTTTATAGTAATTGCCTCCAGCTAACAATATAATACCCAGGCAATTGCACACCAAGGTGATGAAACAAATCTCCGCCAATGTTGCCGCATCCAGGAGCGATATTAATGTTCAGCCTTCGGGTTCTCCTACAGACTTGCCGCAGTTCTCAACAAGGTCAGGAAGGCTGGCAAAAATGAGGGTCGTCAGTGTAAGTCCTTCACCACATCCAAATTTCTGAAGTATAAAAATAGCCCGAAATTTTCATCTTATCTCGCATGCTAATGTGATTCCGTATTTATCCCCTAGTCTGGACTTGCAGCAAAAGCTGTACGTATACCCATAATCATACGAAAATCTGAAACCTGAAAAGTTGAATTTCAGGCATTCTGCTCTCCTGATTACAGCGGCTGCCGCCCCGCTCAGGCGAGCAGAGAAGTGGCATGGCTAACGGATTCCCAACGAACCCCGCCTGGGTGGATTATATAAAACCCTCACAGCCGGCAATGGTTGCGGCCTCTTTTTATGGAAGGAAGATGCAAAACAAAGAGAGATCCAAGCTCTTTCGAACCTTTCATCGACCGGTCAAATGCCATTGAGTGCGCCCACTCCATCAAGGCGGTTTCGCCAACAAAAGATTTCAGACTGCATCAACGGCTTTCAGAAGAACAGCCCCAGCAGTCGCAACACGGAAAACACGAAACCAACAGCCGATCTGGTATCGTACCCAGAACTTCCACCTCTTGATAAAAAAGATGTTATGGAGATCTGCGACGAGTCGCAAGATAAACTGGATAATTACGAGAGCGCCTCCGAAGAATTCGATGGTCCGAGGAAAGTCGCTAGGACAAGGAATAATACATCGCCCACAAAACAAACATTATGGAAAGAAACGGCAGATTCTATGACCTCCTTCGTCTCAACCTCTACGATTCCGGACGAAATCACACCATCTACGAAACTTAATGCTTTGACGTTGACAACAACGGCTGCATCTGCCAGACGTGAGGCAGAACGAAGATTCGATTCTATTACACCAGTCAAACGGCCAGATTTTAAAGCTCCTAATGGAGCCAAGCATTCCGCTACCCCAGCTGATCTCGGTAACCCGTTTATGTCTAGTTTTAGGGCACCAACAGTCGACCAAACTCCTGGCGGCAGTAAACGTCCAGGTGACGAGATTATCGATGCAGAACTGGAAATCTTTGCGATTCTTAAGAAGGCAAAGGTTACTCTGCCCGAACCTTTCCATAAGGAAATGCAACAACTCGCAACACGTATAACATTCAAGCAAAGGGGATACAAACAGTCGTAAGTCGATACTCGCATGTTACGAACTTCTGCGAGAATTGGTACTAAAATTTTTGTATTCGCAGCCGCGACACTAACCGTGACCTTCACAAGAAGGAGAAAGAACGGCTTGAAGCTGAACGCGAGATATTGATTGATAAACTAGAATCCTCGACGCATCTGCAGAAAACTGATAAGGCTAGCATAAGCAGCCAGCAAAGCGAGATCGAGGATTTGAAGAAGCAAGTAGAGACTCTGAAATCACAACTGTGTCATTTAGAGAATATCGAAGACGAGAAGGTCATGTTGCAGGACAAGTACGAGGAACTCAACCAAGTTTTGGCAGAGCTTGGGGGGTGATATTTCCTTTTAACTTGGTGTTTTGAAATGTTGATGATTGTGAAGGTATGGTTTTACTTTTGGCGTTAATAAATGGAAAGGAGAATAAATCTATCATGTTATCTTGCAGTAGATGGAGCACTAGGTGTATTGCGCGTATTTATTGTGTCTGTTTCTTCTCGAAGTGTTTTATATCTAGACTATTTCTAAGACTATGCGTGTTGCACGTTGTATTTTGCCATGACGCAATGGAGAAGATTGACCTAAACAATTGTGCTAGTTTGGGCGACGCTAGATATAGATGTAGATCTCAACAATAATGCACCAACAGAGTTTACTCTAAGAACGGGGTAGTTAGAATATTTTCACAAGATAGAATACCCTAGTAAGACGAAGTAAAAGATTGAAATTGATTAATAGCGCAGGTCTTGAAGACTAGCTTTTGAAGGAGTCGTAGTATATTAACTTTATCAAACGAATATGATCTATAAATAAATACAGGCTTCTATCTACTACCAAAACAAAGAAAAATATTCGATCTAGAACAAGTCAAGGGTATCCTCTATAAACTTTTTTGCCGTTCACCAAAACCCCAAATTCCACTAATACCCTATTCCTAAAAATTCGCTTTCAAGCTCTCGTAGACAAAGAATATGATAGCACTTGCGGGCGCCGCTCGCAATACCGTGATTCCACATCCTCTATATAACCCCCTTATCCCTCCGGCTCGATATATTCCCACGCCGGTATCCCAGAATCCCAGCTGTTTATGCCCTGCAGTTCCGACTGTGGCGGTCTGCATCTGAGATTTGATAGTGTCCGCGGGAAAGAAGACAGCATTATAGCAGACACCAGCAAAAGCACCTGCCACCATCATTTCTCCTGCTGTATTCTCATCTTTCGGCTTCCCAGCAGCATTGGCGCCTAGCCTTCGGAAGGTGAGCGAAATGTATTCGTAACCGCCGAACCACACAGCGGAACCGCCGGTTTCTCGTAAAAATGTTCCCATTTGACCGTGCCACATGCCTCGGATACCATGAACCTTGATAACCTCAGATATAAGCGCTATCGGACCAGCATATCTTGGTGTCTGATGTGCTATTCCTGGCGCTACTGCCATGGAAGATGTGGTATACGCACGCCCGACGGCTGGGATGTGTCCTGCCATCGAGGCTTTGGTGGTGGCTTTGGATTCGTGAGACACAGCTTGAACTTGCATCTTGCATTTGATGAGCTCGATAGGTGTTAAGATCAAGCTACAAAATGCACCGGAAATTGCGCCGCAGGTGAGAAGTGCCGGCATGGGCAGCTTTTCATCGGGGTGGTAGGATTGGTAGGCGAGTTTTCGTAGAACATTCTGAGATATCGTGTACTGTATTTTATTCAAGTCATGATTAGCATTTAAATCTTCATGTTGGCGGGATGCCCATTTGATTATGCATACGCTAAAGAATAATCCTGCATTTTCTGCCGCTGCACCAACTAGAGGTGGGCCGATACCTCGGTACAAGCTGGTTATACCATCATTTCGCAATCCTTGCATAAAGCAATCGAGAGGACCCTTAAAGTTGGATTGGGTCTGTAGACGAACTTTAACGGTGTCGAAAGGATATTCGATAAATTTGCCTACCATGCCGGCGAACTAGATTTCGACAATTTTATTAGTTTCAGCTCCATTTGTTTGATGGTGGTACAAAGAAGTTGGTGGGATGCAATGTTATAGATGACATACAGAGCCGTAGGCAATATCTTTGACAGCTGTAATTGCGTGTCCATCTTTAGCAGCAGCGACAGGTGGAAGTATATCGTCCATTGTCGCTTTAAGAAGCGGAAGTTTTTCGAGTCGACGCCCAGTCGGCTTCGTTGACCGATGTGGCTTATCTAGAACCAGTGGATCTTATAAGATAAAGCGGGTAGCAAAAAGGCTAAAGCGAGTTCCCTCGGCGATAATAGAATAGATTTACTAAAAAATCTATCCTAAATATCAGCACTGGAAGGGTGTTTAGCTGTCAGCTTCCTCTTCCGAACATATTACCGTATTGGACGATCGAAACAAAAAATTTTCGGGGTTCGGAGGCGAAAGAGCTGGGATCTCAAAAGCGGCGAGAGCCGTGTGTATGATGGAATAACTTGGGATAAATTAGCTCCCTGGCGAAAGATACTGGAGATAGGTTACGGAGGTCTTTGGATTGAAAGAGATAGTAGTGGTAGGAAAAGTTCGACAGCGTCGAACATTTTATAGCCCGTGAATTTGTATGCGCGAAATTATCCGGGCAGCTCTATGCGCTAGATGAAGAGTCAAAAGTTTTTCGCGGCGAGGTTGCGTCCACATGAAACAAAACAGGGGAGCTGCAACACACAAATTTTATCTGATCAATCGATCAGATAACCAAATGCAACATTCATTAAGCTTCTTACATGAGGGATATATGCATATGCATGGAAATTTTTATGAATCATTGTGCATAGGAAGAAATTAGCACCCCAGTAACGATTTTTCGTTACTTTATAAACTATACTCCAGAACCTGCTCTCGTTTCGACTCGGAGCCTGCTGGGAGTTGAACCAGCTTCCTTGTTGTCCAGTTTATAAATTTAGTATCCCATTTATTTATTCTATTTACATGCAGGTACAATAATTTTTCAGAGGTCTTGGAAGTTGAGTCAATAAAAGGAATTAAATCGGAGAAAAGCGTCTGAATAAATTTAAGCAACAAAACAAAAAAAAGCTATTGTATCGTATAGACGAAGTAACTGTGAGGAGAAAAGAGATGGAAGAGAGACTATCGATAATTATCGAAAGTAAGAGTCGCGTATGATCAAGAATGATAATATTACAGGCCTGAAGGCATTATATTAGACCATGTCCTCCAACACGCACCCAACTACAAATATGCAACCGATATTAAGATACGAAATAAATACTTTGTGGATTTGCTGCGCAACTATGATTGTGTCTGGGAAGCGGCTGCTTCCAGTTGATCAAGTCTTTGTGCGAGACTATTGTGGGTAGCTTGTCTTGGTGGACTCAAAGGGGACCACGGTTGGTCGTTAGGTGGTCCCGCTAGCCAAGTTCTCAAAGTTTCGCTGCTTCTTATAGGTTGGTTTCGAGTTGATGCTGAAGAGGCAGGGGAAGAGAATGGGGGCTGTGCCTGATCATGATTAGATTCAGATATTTTCAAGGAACTCGAGTTAAACTAATGTATACTAACTTGTTGAGACTTTCGGCCGTTAGAAGAATCCATGGAGCACGTATTATCAGAGAACAGACTAGCTCAAATAATTTAAAGATGCAAAATGTGGTATCTGAGAAATATATCAAGCTATCTAAGGAGAGATATCTGTGTGCTCGAGTCCGGTTATGGAAAAACTCAATGATGCTCTCTTCAGGAACAAGGAGCTCTAAGACTGAATTTTGACGGTTATCGCCTTGAGAAACCGTGAGAGGTGAAATATTCGTTTAACTAGAGTTTTGGACAACGCTAACTCATTTGAAGGGAATAAAGCAAGAAGTGATATAGATGAGACCGATTGTGTGTATGTTGAAGAATCTAACCTGAGGTGGGTAATGGTTCTCACGATTGAATTTATAGAATTTGCACGGCTACATGCGTGTGAGTTCGAGTATTATTTCCATTTCCTAGATTCCATGCGAGCATTTGTATCTAAATGTGCGGTTTTGATAGTATGAAGCGTATTCTGGTTGTTATAGGATTACTAAATCTCGAAAAACATATTGGGGGCGACCTTGAAGTTTTGGTTACACGTCTGCCAGTGCCATGGTGGACAGTAATGCAAGCCGTTTGTCATCGCAAATTGTCCTCAAACGGTACACTCGGTTGGGTGGTTAGGAGACTGTAGGGTGACAGTGGGGTGAGCTATCCGCTGCTGCAGAACAAAATTTATTTCTTCCAGATCGGGAATGGTGTCTAGGGGGCCGTAGGGCTCGTAAATTCAGTACAGGATCTATGTCAGCCTTTTCAACAATATAGAGAGGGTATGAGTTAACGAGTTGTTACTGGCTGATGACCGATGAGTTGTTACTGGATGGTCGATGAGTTGTTACTGAGAGTAGTCCCCATGCTGCAGGTATGGCATTTGCAATGCATGATAGAACAGTACTAATATACGTATATACCCGAGAAATATGCAGCGACATTTAGTCCAGGTTATCCTCCACATCAGGATGAAGCCCTGGCATCCTTATGATTCTGTCCTAAGGCTGATATCTGCAAGACTTATTTTCGAATCCGTTGAGCTAGTACCTTTTTGGCGCAATTGAATTTTGTCAAAATTTGTCATCTGCTCACGCGCAGAATACCGGATTGTCCGGTACGCATGACATACTGGTAGGTCTGGCGGATCCAAATATCGAGGCCTTCCTTGATACGCACTAAACCGTTTCTGGCAAATTTAGACTTTGTCGTCTCCACTTTTTCATGCAGGATCGAGCTTATCCGAGGGGCGAGTTTCGAGAGAAGCCAAGACAAACCTCAAGCTGCTATTATGATTTAAAGCGGGCGCGAGATATGGATACTGATATCTTCCCACTTGTATCACGAACGTTTAGACTATTTTCGAGGGCTTCTCTTAAAAAATTTGTAAAGAGTGGTTCCACATTATCCATCTAGTCCACCCGCAAATTGTAGCTTCCATACTAGCCTTGCGCTGTCCCCACAAACAATTCGATCCGTAGACGTTTGTCACTATCACATTCCCCAAATTCTACATTATGGCGACCGAAGGTCCCCAGCTAAAGTGGATGGATGACTCGGCGAGATCATACCGCACAGAGGCCGAATGGGAGCCTCTGAAACCTATCATTCAGGAACTATCCAATCAAGGATATAATCCAGCGCAAATCCTAGACGAACTAGTCTCGGGTAACATTGCTGGCGTGGAGGTAGACCCAGGCATGAAGTAAGTTGCAACGAATTCAACACACTTTTAGCGGAATATCGAGCAGTATATTCTTAGACCGCATAATAGAATGCATCTAAGCTTTGAATTAAATGTTTATTAGCACTGAGACTAAGAATAACCAATGAGTTATATTAAAAATGTTAGAGCCTCGGATATCAGACGGATTTTAACAAAATGGGGCAAGAAAACAAATTTGAACCAGAAGCAGCGCATCTTCATGCAACAAACCAAAGACAAGAAGGTATCTTTGGGCAAGAGGCCACCTGAATTCAGATACAAAGATACCAAAGAGAAAATTGATCCGCAGAAAGTCGAAAGCAGCTTGCAAAGGAACAGAAAAAAGGATTCAAGTGGGTTAAAACTCTCTAAGCTTAAATTATTTCGCCTCAACATCCTAACGTCTAGCCGTGAACACCACGGCACATAGCTAAATCCGTTTTATCTGTCCGCTCGACTGAGTGTGGGATCAGTGTGATAACTAGCCGAGTATCAAGCGCTAAGATGTCTAGCTTGAATTCAAGTATCAGCGTTTCGGCCGAGGCTCAAAGTCGGTGGTCGCAGTTTCGCCAGTCATTTCAGCACGAACTGGATACGTATGACCCGTTCAAACCACGATGGCCTAAGAACTCAGCCGAAGACTACTACCCCGAAGTTTTGTCACCTGATGGTGTTCCACAATCACGGGAGACTTGGGAATCCTGGGGATCCTTTGATAAACCGCACGAAGACGGAGACTGGAAATATGAACTACCTCAACCGGTTGAATCAGAGCCCGAGTATCATTTTTTATTAAACTGGCCACATAGAGTGGATCAAAATGCACCAGCACCTGAATATCGACACCTTCCTGGTGCACCGTGGCAGTATGAATCAGATCAAAGCCCGCAGATGTCTAGTACCCAGAGCAGCACACCACCGACCTCAGATGATTCACCGCAAGCCACAGATGAATATTTAAATCTGGACGAGTTTGAAATGTAAGTACAATCGCTTTCAATATTTGTCGAAGATTTCGTTCAATATTGAGAATCTATCACTGACGCTTGATCACAATAAAAGGGACTATGAGAAATATTTAAATTACGATAATGATACCTCTAGTATACCAAGCAGGACAGCTGATTCAGTTCTGGTAATGCCTCCCTCGGAGCCGTCATCAGCATTCGATGATTTTGTATTTAGCGAGCTCGTACTTGCCCCTGATCCACCGATAATGCCGGGCCCCTCCACTGCAAAGCATGGTCGAGATAAAAAAGACGACTACAGTGATGGAACAGAAGAAATCGACACAAGGGTTATTTGTTCCAGCACAGCTAAGCCTTCAATACTGGCATCTATTTGCGAAGCTCTTCCCTTTGATACATTCACACCCGACTATCTATCGTCTCTTAGGAGCAAAGATCCAGGCTCTGATCTTGTAGGCATGGACCTAGCGTCTTTTGCTTCGTATGTATGGCGAGACGTTCTTCAGCATCTAGAATCTCAACCTCCGGCTCACGTCAACCAGGAAACGTTGGAAAGGATGAATGAATGCTTGTCTTGGCTTGTGATTTATGATACAGTCTTTGGATCTAATGAGAGTAACTTTGTTGCGAGGAAACCTCGATATCTGCGGCTCAACTACGAAGATTGCAGCCTTAAATTCGATAACGGTTCCTTTTATCAACCTGGTCGCGTCCGTACCTTCAATAATACATTCGACTTATTTCCCGGTAGTAGCCAATTTAAAGTCGAAGGTATCTTTCGCAGATTGTATTATTGGACATCCAATTGGGAACGTGTTCTCGAAAACCAATTTGAGATCAACGGCTCCTCGCGATACAAAAAGGTATCCAGTGATTCTACAGGGCAGACGTTTGAGCCGTGGCATCTTAGTTATAGCATTTGTCAGAGAGAGAGAGTTTTCCCTGACGTCGTCGAAGTGACGATAACTGTCAAAGTATCGGAAGCTTCAATCTTGGCCGCGTCTTCCCGGAAGGAACCAACAGATCGGGATTTTCATTTGAACGAGTGGTGTAGTATAGGAGAGAAAGGCGAACACCTTAAATTTACAACCGTCTTCTACATCCCTAAAGAAGATGTCAAACCTAAGGAAAACATTTCTCTAGAGAAAATCGACGAGGAGATCGAGGAATACAAAAAGCAAGATGAAGATACGATTATGGAAGATAATTTCTCATGAGAGAGATATATATATTGTTGGTTTTTAGGCTCCACGGATCGGGGATTTGCCAAAAAAAGTATTACGGTTCTTTCAAAGCTTAGCATTCTGGTTACTTTAAACTTAAAATTTCGTATTTGAATATTTTCAGTGGGGTTTTCTGATTGTTTTGAAGTCTAGCAGGAGCATATATAGGTCTAGAAGCATCCGCCATTCCATCCTTGTATCTAATGCTGTAACTTATTGCATTGTAATGTACTCTGTATTAACTAAACTATCTACAACAACTATACAATATACTGGTTTCCGTCTTGGACGCTGTTAGTTGCCTTCGCGGGTTGCGCCGCTCGTGCTTTCTTCAAAAGCAGTAGCGGAGCCGGGATCGAGACTAGCAACGACTCAACCAATATGTTGCATTTTTTGAGTTGCTCGGTCACACAAGGCTCGCCGAAGCAGCTACCATGACCCCTGTCAATCGAGAAGCCGCCACCCCAGAAAAAAACTTTCCTGCTATCTGTCGCAAAACCTGCAACCAAATCTCCAAAACATCACCACAAAAATGTCGACCGACCTCATCGATCCTACAACGGCCAGCGTCCCCGCCGTCGTGGGTATCCGCAAAAGCGGTACGCTCTAGTGCCCCTCTCTTCCCCCTCTTCCAACCCACCTACTAACCATACCACCGCTCGCAGGAAAACAATGGAAACACCCCAAAGCCCCCTTCAAACCCGGCTCTACTACCACCTCTACCGCACCTTCCGCCAAAAAACAATCAAAAACCTATCTAGCACGGCAATCTCTCCGTCTCCAATCATCCCTCACAAAACTCAAAGAAAAGGAACTCAAAGCAGAAAAAGAAGCGGAACGAAACGCGAGGATACAATCTATTAAGGATAAACGCGCCGCAAAGGAAGAGAAGGAACGGTACGAAAAGCTGGCGGTCAAGATGCATGCGAAACGTGTAGAGAGGCTGAAGAGACGGGAGAAGCGGAATAAATTGTTGAAGGAGAGGTGATTGATGTGTATGAAAACTATATATCAGCGGTTAGGGTTCCAGATGATTTGGTGTACGATATATATTTTGGGGATATACGGGTCTCAATGCGGCGGTTGACATGAACCTTTTTTCTCGTTTGGGAGGCGTTTAGTGGGGTTACAAAGTCTGAAAGCGTTAATGTACGATCTTAGAATATATGATATATACATACACTTGACTATCCACTTGCTTCACGCTTCTTTAGTTTGCATGACTGGCGTTGGTTATTCGAAAGGCTGTGATGTAGAAGGGAAAACAGAGCGAGTTTCTTGAAATATCTGAAAAGAAGAAGACTTGATATGATACATCGTCATAGGAAAAAGGACATATATGACGCAAACCAACCTCGCGGAACGAAAATTTAAACTCGCCAACATTCAGAAGGAAAAGGTAAAAGAATTGCCCATAGCTTGTTGAAAAGAAAAAATCGCCAAAGAAAAGAAAACATGAGATACCAAAATTTCGCCGTCCAACATAAAAGCCTGATATACGTAAACGCTACATCACAATGTGATAACCTCAGCTCGTTCTCTCCACCCCCTCTTCTCCAGCTTATCCGAAACTTCCTTCTCTAACGGAATAGGCTTATCATCGTGCTTCAGATATTCTCTATTGAAAGCCTTGATGAGCCATGTAGTGAGCTTGTCAAATACAATTCTGTTTGCATTATCTAAAATCGAACAATATGATTAATCATCTTTCCCGCAGAACGTCATTTTCAGAATGAAGATAAACTTACGGAAATAAATCGAATGATCAGAATCCGGGAACACATGCACATCGTAATTCTCAACACCAGCCAAATCCAATTTATCCAATAATGTTAGCGAATTCTGGAAGTGCACATTATCATCGGCAACACCGTGCATCATCAGCCACCTCACATTATGACTTAAAGACGTCACATCATGTATAGCACTGCTCTCGTAGCCTTGTCTGTTATGCTGTGGGGTATGCATATACCGCTCCGTATATATCGAATCATAGAAACTCCAATCCGTGACGGGCGCAACAGCCATACCGTACTGGAATGTCTTTCCGCCGTCCTGTTCCAATGTCTTAAGCGTCATGAAACCGCCGTAACTCCATCCCCAGATCGCAAAACGGGTTTCATCGGTATATGGTTTTTTAGCCCAGATTTTAGCAGCTGCAATTTGATCATGTGACTCCCATTTACCCAGGTCGCCACGAACAATTACACGTGCCTTTCTTCCGATAAGACCGGTTCCTCGACCATCGACAGTGACAACAATGTAGTCTAAGGCACCTGCGATGTAGCTTTGAAAATCTACTTTAAACGATTTGGAGACCTGTTGGCTGCCGGGTCCGCCATAGACCTGGAAGAGGACAGGATACTTGAGCTTTGGATTAAAGTGCGGAGGGCGGCGTTCCACAACGTTGAGCTCGAAACCATCAACATTGATGGTGGAGAAGTGTCTTGTTGGAAGTTCGTACTGACCAACAAGAGACTTGAGACCATCGTTGGTTTCGAGAACTTGTTCGTATGTCGATTTCGGATCGGTTTCGATAACCTTCTGCCAAGGGATTCCGGGTCCGTTGTAAGAAAGAAGGCAATAACGCGATTTAGAGCTAAACGAAGCATCGTAGAAGCCATCAGTGGTGGTATTTGTCACTGGAACTAGCTCCGATCCGTCGAGCCTGACACTGTAAAGTTGACGTTCAATCGAGGATTTTTTTGTAGCAAAGAAGTACACCTTCTGGTTTTCTAGGCTGACAGCGGATGGGGCATCTACGACTTCCCAGTTGCCCTTGGTGAGTAGAATGGGTTCTTTTGCGTCCAGCGGTGTAAAGTATCCAAGGTGGTCGTATCCTTCATGCACAACTGTGTCAATGTAGCCATCATTCGCTCTACCATACTCCGGGTTTGCAGGAATAAATGTTGTCGATTGAGAGACTTCGAGCCAACCACCATCGATTGCATTAATGTCAACCTCACGAACGATTTTGCCGGTACGCTTTCCAACATCAATGAGAACCATCTTGAGAATGTCGCTCTCGCGGTTAGTCTCTCTGATGAGAACTTTGCCGCTTCCAGCCCAAATTACCTCAGTAATCAGTCTTTCCGGATCGCTAAAATCGTTGTCAATCGCTACACTGAACTGTTCGCCCTTTTCAACATCGAAGAAAAGAATATCAACGACAGGATTAGGTGCTCCGGCCTTAGGGTATTTGATCCTTCGTTCTTCAGGATAGTGTTCCAATCCTTCCTCTGGCTTCTCTCCGGATGGTCGCGAGACGAAGTATTCTACGGGGTATTCCGGAACTTGGGTCTCGTTCGTTCTCAGGAAAGCAATGAACTTGGAGTCAAGACTCCACCAGGTTGCACTATTACCGCTAAATACTTCTTCTTCGTAAACCCAGTCGGGGACGCCATAAAAGTACTCTGTGCCACCATCCTTGGTAATTTGCACAACTTCATCTCCCGGTAATTTTCGCAAGTAGAGATTGTTGTCTAAAACGAATGCGATAGCTTGACTAGACGGCGCCCATACTGCTAACTCTACAGATGCATCTGGCTTCTTCGGATGCAACGGAATGGCGGCCTTTGACTCAACATCGTAGATCCAGTAGGTTGCGAAGAATGAGTGCCTGAAATTGGACTCATAGTCGGTAGCTAGCAAGACTTTCTTTAAGTCGGGACTCGGCCAGTATTTGTGTGGGTATTTCGAGGAACCGTCAACGGGATTGATAAATTGTCTGTCTTTCATAAGCACATCCTTGTATTCCGGGTCTTTGACATCTTTGATTGCTAGATATTCTTCGCCATGTGCTACCAGCATCAATCCATCTTTGTTTTCATCGGGAGAAGCTATCCATTGAATGCTCTTGTGCTGCGGGCTGAATGCTCCGTTTAGTACCAGATCCAACGTGAGTTTCTTTCCGGCCTTTGTAGTCTTCGTTTGTTCGGGATCCCCGGGTGAGCCGATACTCCTCCAATCGCGAATAATGTAAACACCTAGAGCGAGAAGCCATCCTCCAACGAATACGCCACCGAGAATCCATATCAGCCTGCGTACCCTTCCTTCCATCGGTTTATCGCGTTTCTCAAAGGCAGGTTCCACATCGTCGTCAAGGTCGTAGGTAGTGAATTCATCGCCACCGTCTCCGAGACGCTGTCGGCGCTGTCTAGTTGCCGAGCGTGACCTGCCGGAAGTGTTTAGGTTTTCGAGGACGAGAGATGTGGTGGAATCGGAGTCGCTGGAGTTACGACGGGAGTCTGAAGAGCTGCGTCCTTCAGCGGCCCGGAGAGGCACGCTGGCCTCATCTTTGTAGGCTTTGCTCATGGTCGGCCAGGCAGAGGGCGTGGGATTGAGAGTATCACCGGTGGTGGTGGTGGTTATGGGAGTGGCGGTGGTTATGGGAGTGGCGGTGGTGTTGGTGAGATGCTCTCGTGGAGAGCCACGAGGTTGGTCTCGGAAGCGGGAGATGGAAGGGGATGTTCTGGCAAGAAAGGAGATCCGGTCTCAGGCCGCGGGTTTGAGCATGATCGAGTGAAGCGAGGCAGCGGCACAGGGCAGAACACACCAAAAAAAAAAGGCACAGCTAGAGAATGCGAGATGAAAAAAAACTTCAGAGTAGAGTAGATCTGAATAATAGCAAGAATATTAATCAATATACGAAGAGGTATATCCTGGCCCGATGGGAGTAAGGTATGAAGCGTGTGGTTGGTGGAAGGGCCGTGCGGGCTGGGCCTTGCAGGGGAGCAGGCTCAATCTGGGCGGCTAGAATGGCCCGGTTCCTGACCTTCACCGCTCCCAGCGACTCAACAGCATCTGTCTCGCTCGCATCGAACCCTGTATTCGTTCCCCGGCCAATTATATTTCTGAAGTAAACGGCACGAGGACGGTGTCCACTGTCGAATAGAGCAGGTTCCATTGGACGACCTCACGGCTTTGCACCAACGGAGACGATTCACGACTTGAATGTCTCATTAATTCTGTCCGATTGTTGGAGCTCCCGTTGGTATTCATGGAGGCATAACAGCACTGCTGGACCTTCACTATTGGAAAACTGGTCTGTTGGAAAGATCAAGAATGGACCAGAGTGTCTCCTAGTTTTACGAGTGTCTCCGTCGGAATGGTTGGTTGACTTATCATCCCCGAACCGAACTAGCTCTGTTGATTGGCGTCTTGATAGAATGACGATGATTAGCGTGCGGAATTGGGTTAACTTACCCGAAATGCCCTGGTCTATGCAACCGGCAGACCTGAAGCTCTGTTTGCAATGCTACATCGAAGACACCCTCTTCGCATCGTCCTGTGTAACCTTAACTGCAATCGAGACCACCCAACAGACTGCTAGCTTGTCGTGGGGGACAGTAATAATTTAAGTTGCTGGCTGGCGGTGTAGTTCCAACATCCAACAACACAACTTGCCTCCCCAAACAAAACCGAGCGTACAGCTTGCCGTTCCATGTTGTTCCATCCGTCATGAGAATTAAATCCTCGTGTAACTCCGATGCTAAAATATAGCCTTCTATCTATGCTGCTTTTTCCATTCATTTCCCATTCATAAATTAAACAGACGGAGCAATCGGGTTTCAATTCTTGCACACCTCCCGCGTGCGCCGTTCCCCGGTTGTGCTTCCCCAAATAACAAATTCTTTGTCGGTCACAGACCTGGAGGGAGAGGGCCGCGACATCTCGAACCGAGGGTCAGGATACAATAGTCATGCTAAAATCGAGCGAGTGTATATACGTATATATGTCATGATATTTCGTACACCACACACATTCTTCCGAGTTTTGCGAATTAGAAACCACCCGTTTGTTTGGGACAATTACTATGGACTGCATCGCACTGTTGACTTATAGATCGCTCCTGTTTAATTTCTTGGGATATCAAACTTTCACCAACGTAAATGTCGAAAATATTATTATTGTTGTCGTTATTGTTAACGTGATGACACGCATATCAGCACCCTCACCCACGCTGCGAAACAAAATTTGACACGATCGATCCAGCGTGGTTGGCAGGTTCGTCTCATGCTTTCTAAATTTATGTTTATCTCTTTTGAGGGCAAAACAGCCCCCGGATTGGCAAAGCTGTCTCCATTTCGAGTTAAATCTAGAGAAAGAGAGTGCTTGTGTCACATTCATGTTAGAATTGTGCGACGGGCAACGGGCGGACAGAACCAACCGCCGGTTCGTCCAAAGGACAGCATCCATCTCCGTTTTGTTTGTGCTGTTTATCTCAGTTCAGCTCGCACATGGGAGCACTATCTGTCCCTGTTTTCTTTTGACTCAATTCTTTGGAACTGATTGTGAGATTGACAGTCGCAAGGTCTACAGATTTCTCTCTGTAGGAGATTGTGGTACTCGGAATCTCGCTTGGGCTGCAGCGCCAAATGGTAGGATCTCAATAGAATATCAGATGAACTATATTTTCTGAGCACTCTCGAAGAGTTTATCTTTATATACTTTACCACGATATTTTCTCCCCAGCCTCTCTGACAGGCTACTTACTCCGCCATAATATCCTTCATCGGTGGAGTTGGCCCGTCCCGCTACCAACAATTGGCACTCTATTAGCCGTTTTTAACATATTCTCGATCCGAAACCTTCCATTATTTTATCCCGAAAGTTATTTCCCAAGTCCCTAATCCTAGGCTCGCATTAGTCTCTACTAAAAAGTCCAGAAAGTTTCAATGAGAGCTGAAGACACCGTGTTGCTACGAAGACTTATATAACAACCAGCTAATCATCCATGGCGCCTCAAAACCCTTCGGAGTCTGAAGACACCACCCCCAAATCTGCATTGACCAGTTTCAAAATGTTCAAACTGAATATTCGCCGGAAGGAGCGTTCAGCTAGCCTCTATAACGACCTAGAAAACGTTTCCCCACTCGATAGCCCTACCCGTACTAGAAAACATCACAATAACCCAGATGACTTTCCTAGAATATGGAATGATTCCCCCGTCGTCAACCCACTCAAAAATCGTCCAAGACCTCGCGAAGAACGAATGCCCTCGAGCATGGCTATAAGGGCGAATACGGGGCAAACAGAGTCAGTCGTAGCGCCCAGAATGCCAAAGCTAAGAGCTAGCACTCCGGATTTGAGACAAACGCCGAGATATGCAGAGATGAGGACCAATGCCAGAGCTATGCATATGATTGTGAGAAATAGAACGGATCAAACGGCTGGATATAAAATCGAGCTGAAGCATCGGAGATTGTTGGAAGAGATGGCAAATAACTGTGCTAGAGAACTAGAAGATAGAAAAGAATGGGGATATTGGTTTAAAGCTTACACTGATGTAAGTTCTGTAACCTTTATTAACATATAACAGTCACTAATCATTCTGAAGGGCCGGTATAACATGTCGAATCCGCCTCAGACGCCGCCACGAGATCCGCTATTACTGTGGATTCCGACTCCGTTTCCTGCAGATGAGGTTGATAGATTACAGGTAAACAACCACAAAACATGCACCGTGATCTTAGCTTCTGGGTCTAATATATTATCGGTTTTAGGCTCTTGATCGTTATGACCTTTCAAGCGCTAGCAAAATTGAGGCGGATTTACGGACGGTGTTGCGCAATGCTGCGACAGCTTTGAAAGCCGAATTTGCATCCATCAGCTTGGTTGACTACGAGTCTGAGACCTTTCTACTAAATCACCCTATACGAATGTGAGATTCTAGTAATTCTTGGAAAGATGAGAAGGGTATTGACTTTAATCCAATGTTAGAGGTGCGGAGATGAAGATGAGAAGATCTTGTTCCTTGGGAGCACATGTGATGCTTGCGACTGACACTATGGTGATCTTGGACACAAAGCAGGTGTGTTAAAATTGATTAAACATCAAAGATCCTAATCTCAATCTCACGCTCACTATGGACATCAAAGGATTGGAGGTTCAAGGGAAATCCGTCCCTGGGCCTTGGCTCATCCAGAATTAACTTTTACGCTGGAAGTCCGTTAATATCACCCGATGGTAGGCGCTCTCGCTTTCTACCTTATCATGACTTGGGCCTGTAACTTACCTACAGTAGGCTATAATATCGGTGTTCTCGCAATTACTAGCCGAACTGCGAGAACTTTCTTTGGAAAAAATAATCTGCGAAGTCTGAATAATTTTGCCAATGTGGTCTCCACGCATCTGGAACGACTATTACCGGAAAGTCGGAGGCGAATTTCTTTACTCAAGTCTAAGAATGCGGAGCTAGAAACTCAAGCCACGGAGAATATCAATAACTTCACTAATATCCCTCCGGCGCGAGAGGTGGTAGTAAGGGACAGTGCAGAGTTTGAACCTGGTCATCTTGCCCCGATGCCAGATGACTCAAAAAATAGAATAACAGAAGCAAGACTCGAGGCCGAGCAAAAGCTCACCGCAACTCCATACCAAGATTACTATCAGGGAAACTTACCAGTTTTACCTTCGTTACCCGCTCCACCAGTTGCGATTAACATCTCCCCCTTTCGGACACCGCCCACACTACCAGCCTCGTCAACCCTCATCCTGCATCAGCAATCAATTCAAAAAAGACCCAAAGTATGCTAAACTCTCAAGTCCTCGTCTCTCAGAATTCTTACTATGGTCCTAACATCAACCTATCTACTCCAGCCCTCAACCCCGTCGGTATCCCCAGTCACACCCCCACGATCTCCACCGTCCCCACCAATCCCCCTCAATCTTCCCCTCATCGCCCTTCCCACCCCCCAAAACCTTCCGCAGGCACGCACAATAATCTCCACCATTGCAAAAGAGATAAATTTCGATTACCTGTACATCATCCGTCTAGAACCCGTATCCGCAAAACTAACCTACAAAGACCTTCTCTCCGCTCACAACTTCCAAATTGTGATGGTACACTCATACCGCCGCAACCCACCACCAGCGGGAAGTGCGAATCAAGCGTTAAATACGGAGTTGCATTTGAAAGCTTTGAGTCATAAGTGTGGTTTGACAGCGGTCAATACTCGTGAGAATTCTAATATTGTAGGGGTAGGAGGAGAGAAAAGAGCCGGTGGTGAATTCTATCAGACTAGTGTGTTGTTACCCATGCAGAGGAATTATATTGATGATAAGGGGAAGATGGTTACCGCCGATAGTGATAGCGGGAGGGTTTTTAGCGGGTATATATTGGGAGCATATAAGAGGAGGAACAGTGGGGATTCTCACGCCGCGATTGAGAAGCTTGGGGAGGTGGCGAGGAAGCTTGGAGAGGTGATGTTTTAGATGGATTGCCATTTGCTTTTAAAGTTATTGGATTGTCAAAGGGCATTTTGTAGAGTCGGTTTATACTTTATATTTTACTTGTATATTCTGCAATCTTAAAGTATATTGCGAGAACTTGCAGCATGTCCCAAGGCCGTGTAGGAGGGGGTCGAGATACAAATAGGTCTCTGCAAGAATTTTATATCAAAAACCGAAGCTGGAGGCATACTTTAGGATATTATAATTCGAGACCGACGATATAGATTTTATTATTTGTAGCCGGAGCATGTACACTTTGATCTCCTATTTTTCAAGAATTTTAACTGATGTGATTTTGTTGGATCGTAGGGTAAATAAATAAATATGGGTCGAGATATAAGTTGAGTCTCAATATCGATTGATATCTACAACCATAGAATGAGGAACACAGGGTATCCCGTCCGCTCTGCCTTACTTAAGCCTCATATCGATCGATCAGTAGTGCCGTGGGTGACCAGGCGCGAATCCCGATTGTTGTAGATCGAGATTTCTTTTTGCTCCTCGCTCTTAGTCTTGAGAGGTAACATCACTTTTTTGCAACTTTTAAGATCGAAGAGGCTAGTCGTATGGCTTTTAAAGACGTGTGGCCATGTGGGCGGCGAGGCGCGATTTCGGGGCGTTTCTTTGAAAAATTTTTTGCTGTGGTTTCCGAATTTTTCCTCTTTTGATATTGCTCCCCTGCAGGCCTACCAGGCTAATGATTCGCCAAGCTTTGGCGATAATCTGTCTTAAGATGTCCAAGCGTACATATACCTCAACACAGAGTGTAACTGTATACAAATATCTAGACCTTGGGAGCTAAAAAAAAGCCCCTCGGATTACTCATTTCGAAATCATTATCAAATCTTACAAACGTCCATGGTACCTTCTCTGTCTCCGGCTTTGGCTCCGGCTGAACATCTGGAGTAATTTTGGTGGTAACAAGTCTGAGTCGGTTCATATCGGGCAACATCATAAACAACGTGCAACAAATGCACCTTTCTCTTCTAATCGAAGTAACGCCTTTTTCACGTTTGAGAGTATAACGCCCTGGAGGAGGCATAGCACAATGAAAGTATTGGAGTTGAGGGGATCCTCGTTCGAATATAGTTCTGAGGCGAGCCTATATCCTCGGCTTCTAACGACTGATTCTAAGTTAGTCTCGGTCTTATTCTAAGTCCAAATTCAAGATCATCCGATTTCCTCTTTGGGACTATTGAGTAGAGTTCTTGGCGGTTCAACAACTTGGCACACAACGGGATACTTCTTGTAGCTATTAAACTGACATGCGCATGCTTGGGTCTCGATTTTAACCTGCAAAAATACTCTAAACTATCAACCTTTAGGTATAAATTTCTTCTACACCAATAATATGGCTTCATAAGCATTGATGAAGACGCCTAGACAGGTAGTCTGGTCGAGACATGTAGGTTTTAATCAGGATATCGTTTCAAATGGGGCAATGCTCACCAAGGCACGGGTTTAAAATACGGTTATAAATTTAAAGCTATTACTGGATGATCTCAGATGGGTATTCGGAGCCAACATATACTTCACCAGCTCTCCATCTGAAGCTCTTTCCTGCAGTTGACTAGCCGTTATTCCCGACTGTAGAAACTTAAGACATACCATTAAATCTCAAGCATCTAAATATTTATGTGCACGTGCGCACGCAGAGCTGCACAGAAAATCACGAAACCAGCCAGATACGGATGATGCGGCTGTATTTCAAGGCGCTCGGGCCGGATCGAACTACCATTTCTCCTTCGTTTGGGGATGAATCCAGATTTCATGCATGCATTGCTCTCGAGTCAATCACGGTCCGGACTGTCATCGGCCTTCTGCGATGCCGCTTGGATTATGCATAATTGTTAAATTTGATTCGGCATATACGAATCCTTGTCCGAATATCCGTAGTTTGAACAAGCTTGCATTGGGGCAATTCAAACGTTTCCGACTGATGACGCGCAAAACTGAGCTTGAATAGTAAATCCAAGCGTAATAGGCGAACCGCTAACCGGTTCAGATTTTTAGCGCCAAGCTCGATCGAGAGATGGGAATTTTGAGATGGCCTTTCATAGCGAGAAAAGTGACTGCAATCAGGAGTCCAAGACCTTATCCAAGACATTTAGCTATTCCCATAAAGTGCCAATTTGTTGAAATTGACTGAGTTCGTTAGCTTCGGGTAGAATCGCGGACTTCAGCTTCGAGCTTCGAAGTTCAGATCTCGGCGTTTACATTCAGTAGAAGCGCTATGACTAACTCGTGAAAGGCATATTATAAAATCACCTTAGCCTTCTTTTCTTTACTTTGCTACTCTTGTATTTGTGAAGATAATAATATTTACCGCAAGTATTACCATTGTGAGGGCGTTTAACAATAACTCGGTCGGAATATTCTCCACCATTATCCCGGCAGGGAAGATCTCATACGAGGGCACCTGAGATTTAACTTGACACGTATAAAGGATTCTCTGGCAATCGTGAAGTAGTACCTGAACTTTGCAAAAAATGTTTATGGATTTTATCAATTTTAAGAGGAAACTTGTAGTACTCATTTTCATATATTTTGATTTTCGTTGGCGAGCCGAAATAGCCGTAGAAACGCCAAGACAACTTTCCTCGCGTTTCCTATCCCTCGCGCATTCGGATACCCATGCATGTGCATGCATACATGCATATGCACAACAAAGTCCGAATTCGCCAACCTGATAGCTTTGGCAATTTCCAAACATCTAAACCTCATCAACTGTGCAGCCATAGCTAGGTCCGGATAGTTGAACCGACTATTGGCCCTGAGAGCTGGCCATCTTTCTCTGCTTCTTCATCGCCAATATATGTTTGCTATTTCTACCCTTCCTGTTAAACTCCTTC
Organism: Orbilia ellipsospora; assembly: GCA_036971675.1. Classification (NCBI taxonomy): domain Eukaryota; kingdom Fungi; phylum Ascomycota; class Orbiliomycetes; order Orbiliales; family Orbiliaceae; genus Orbilia; species Orbilia ellipsospora. The sequence goes on from JAVHJO010000004.1 coordinate 1,445,354, forward strand.
TTTTGTGTCTTGTCCAATTTCTTAAATCCTTCCACCGCCGCCTCTGACTGTTTCCCTGTCTTCTTGAGGTCTTCCTTCATTATTTTTAGTTCAGCTTCCGTATATTTTTCATCGCCAGCGATTGCCTGGATTATTGCCTCCGATGTTGTATTAGTATTGCTGGTAGAGTCAATTTGGGCCTCCGTCGAATTCCTGGATGGTGTGTCCGGGACTGAAGATACGGTTCCATTCTTTCCAAGTTCTTCATCAACATGGACATCATCAACAGAGGTGGCGGTGTTTTCTGGTTCAGGAGCAGCCGTACTCGTACTGTTATTTGAATCGTCACGTGCTTTGAGAAATTTCTGCTGAATAGGAACGCAACCTCCAAAAGGCCCGTTAGAAGCTGCGTTCTGGCATCTGACGATACAAATGTTAGGCCAGGCACCGTATGTCCCCCCACATTGCATGTTGCTAGGAAGTTTGAGGATGAGCAGATTATTTTGAATTAACGCGGCACTGATGCCTCCAAGTCCTGCGACCTGTTTTGTGACTGGAAGGAGATTTTTTTCAAAGTTGTTTCCCGTCCCCGATTGATCAAGAATGCAACGGAACGGACCTGCACCGTCGCCATTTACCTGATGCAAAGTGAGCCGGAGCTCACTTCCAGCGTAAACTTGAGCAATCTTGTATTCTGCCGCCATTCTAGTAACTTGTGTGGCAACATCGTTTACTAGATCTGCGGAATTAGGATCGTAGCCGGGTGCGCCTTTTATATATCTGTCGGCTTGCATGTGGGTTTTTCCACATCCTTTTGCTTGTGTCAAATCGACTTCCGCAAATGCGGTGGTGTCTTTTTGAAAAGGTGTAGTGGTGCCGGTTCGAGATGCTTTCAAATTAACACCGAGGCCATAGCCTCGACGGGTGCCAGCGGTCCCAACGGAGTCAATAATGCAGGAATGGCCGGCAGCTGACGGGATAATGGTTGCCGCGAAAATCGCGTAAAGCTCAAACCGATTATCAAAACGCATGCTTAATGAAAGCCTCTGGAAGGATTGAGAAGGTATATGAAAACAAGAGAGTGTCGAGAGAGAATTCGGGACGGAATTCAGCCCTTATCTTAGGTATTATAACGAATGCGCAGAGATAAAGTTGAGGTAAATTATCTCGCAGAAACACGGGGGCAACATAAAAAAAGAGAAGGTGCAGAGTTGGGCTAGATATTTATAGTCTCATTTCAGTAGATCAAGATAGGTCTAATATTCATATCACGCCGTTCTTACAGTCCCAAGACCTTCGCATAGGACTTCTTCAGTTACAGGCTTTATTATATGAGGCTTCCGCCTTCAAAGGACGATCGCAATTTCGGAGCCAGGGATGATCATACGAACGAAAGAAGAAGACATCGGTTGGTGATGTTGCAACATGACTTACTAGAAGCTAGTAAGCAATAGGCACTATTTTGTTAATTATCAACTCTAACAGAGCTGGAATGTTTAGGAATACGAGAGCAAGTACAATAAGTCTCGACCTTAATTTTCTTGTTGGAATTTCTTAATTCTACGTACATGCGAGAACGTGCGCAATTTGTTCCGGACTTCGAAAACTAGTCCCTTCAGAAGTTCTTTAAGCTAGGTTATACACCGTTTACTTGATATTTCCATTTGTGGTTTTACCATGACATGATACATGAACATAAGTAAACCTTGTTAGCTCAAGGCGGCTATAGGAGCACACAAATGGTAATAATGCTAGACATATGCGAGATACTACACAATTCTTTTCTACGAAAAGCCCACCATAATGTAATTTTTTATTTATTTTGAACAAAGAGCTTATATTGATATCTAAACTAGCGCTGAAGGTAACTCCTTTTCTTAGCTTTAGACCAGCTATGAATGGCCTAATTTGGAAGAAAAAAACAAAAAAATATGCTTTTAATTGAAAGCTAAAAAGTTCTCTAATAGCTGCTTAAGTAGTTGATGTATTTATGACGCCACTAGGCCAAGGTGGAAGAGATATGCGAGTTATACTCTTACACTTTAGCCTATTTTGATCTAATTCCAGAAAATAAATTGTTGACTCCGTGATGCAAATATCTGGAAAACCAAGAAAAAAACTAGGAGATGCAAGTTGACTCTTATAGCAGCCCGATCCGAAAACCGAACTCGTGGATGGAGAGAGAGCGGCCTGGATTGAGAAATTCCAACGACCTCATCTCATAAAATCGACCATAGTTTTCGCGTCGACCTGCATAGAAATCCTTTCTATTCAATTATTCTTTGTTGCAAGAAAAGGCGAATGAAAGCTGTTGGAATAATTCTACAATGGATACATTGGTACATAAAAAGGGAAGCGCTGCCTCGTGGATTCTTGCTCTTCCTAAGAATTCACGAAGCCATCAGCTATCAAGCCCGCCGAATTCTACAGCCACTCCTTTACTTTCCTTCTGTCTCTCTTTATACTTCGTTCAACTCCCCCAATCGCTCGTTCAAGCCAAATTTCGCATCTTGGTAGAGATATAGAAAACGCGACGATCCTAGTCTTATAGAATTCGCCCATTTTATTATAATTTGAGATTTTCGGCTATACTCTTGGTATCTCCGATATGCGGACTATCCTACTTGAAGCAGCTCTTTTAGGGGCTTCTGTCGCTTTCGCGTTACCGGGCGATTCTGAATTCCTTAACCACGGGTCCCATCTAAACGACAAGAGAACCTACTCATGTAAAGTTTATGGGAAATGGGGCAAATGTTCCTATGGTCCATTATTTAGCCTGCAGTATAAAGAGATAGGGTAAGACATGCAAATCTGATAAGATCTTTGAAACAAAATGCCAAAACGACTGCTTTCCAATGCTAATATCAAACAGATGTTATAGAACCAACCAGTGGAAAGAATACGGCAAAGGCATTTTGGACTTTATTCTGCCAGGTACTGACAACGGCTGGGGTCTATGGATGAATCCCCAGGCAATGTTGAGAGAGGATTGCGTGGCATCTTGCAAAGCCTTAGGCGCCCGTTACGCTGCCTTTGGGGGAGGAACTCAGGTATGTACAAATATAATTCTCGATTAGATCACTTCTCAAGAGAATGGAAATCGAACATGAACGGACCAAAGAGACCATCTTGCTAACGAAATACATCTCAATTCGATGGCTGCAGTGTGCGTGCGGTAGTTTAATTTATGGAGTAAAGATCGCGGACTCCTCCTGCCCCAATAAATGCACTGGTAGTGCTATGGGACCATGCGGTGGACCGGACGGCACGTGGACGATATATAAGTATGCAAAGGTGCCTTTCTTTTACAGCTTTAGCTAAATTTAGCTTGAGTAACAATTTTATCATATCTGCTTATTCGACTAACCAATCGCCGACATAGGGATATGACTTACTGCGATCCGACCGATGATGATTCAGAAGCCGATTACAAGGCCCTGGGATGTTATTGGGATGACTGTGCGCGTGTGGTGAAGATGAAAATGGAAACTTCTGATAACATGAGTGTTTCTAGGTGTAAGACCCGCGCTCAGGCGGCTGGATATCCCTACTTTGCTGTAGAAGGTGGGAAAGACTGCTATGCTGGCGGCGCTCTCAGGCCAGGAGCTCGAAAAGCCACAGACAAAGACTGCTGGACGTCGTGCTCGGGCAATCCTGGCGAAAAGTGTGGCGGATCGTGGGCTGCTCAGGTCTATTATAATAAGAACCTGGCGCCTCCACAGCCCTGTGGGCCTAACCCACAACCTCCTAAATCTAGACCTGCTACACCTAAAGTTACTATCACTCAAACTACCCCAGGACCACAGTCTGGAACTACTACCAAGACCGGTTCTAAGACGGACACCGTCGTTATCACGACGCCAAAAGTTACTATCACCCAAACCACTCCGGGGCCCCAGTCTGGGGTTACCACTAAGATAGGATCCAAGACAGACACCGTTGTTATTACGACGCCTAAAGTTACTATTACTGAAACCACTCCAGGCCCTCAATCAGGAACTACTACCAGGACCGGTTCCAGGACTGATACTGTCGTTATTACGACGCCTAAAGTCACTATCACTCAAACCACTCCAGGTCCACAAACCGGAATTACCACGAAGATAGGATCTAAGACGGACACCGTCATTATTACGACTCCGGTTACATCTAAAGTTACTATTACTCAGACTACTCCAGGCCCTCAATCTGGAACTACTACCAAGACAGGATCTAAGACGGATACCATTATTATCACAATTCCTAACACGCCAATACCAACGCCTACACCAAATCCTCCGACGGAAAGTTGCTGCATCATGCCAAAGCCTTCCGGCGATGTTCCTAATGGGGTTGTATATCCACTTGGTGGATTTAAGGCGTCGACCGTCTATTGGTCTCCCAATGACGCGAAATTTGTGCTTGTTAAGCTCTCTGGGATCGATTCCAATTGTCCTACCACATACGGGAACACTATTACCGATTTTCAAAATGCCTGTTGGAATGCTTGTACGGAACAGCAAAAGAAATGTTATGCTACGTATGCTAGCAAGGAACTGTGTGGGTCTGGATCAAATGCAACATGCTACAATGTGCAGCAATTGAAGGAGCAATGCGATTGTCAGTTCAAAGCTTGTAAGAAAGCCAACACGGATACTAAAATAACTGATAATCCACTGAAGGATGCTATGAGCAAATGTACTGGGGATAATGGCTACTATAGATAATCTCACTGATATCACGATATCAGGCTTAGCTTTGTCAACATAAATTGTTGTTTACAACATGATACAGCCTTGAATTGAATTTGTAGATTTTGATAAGAAAATAATCAAGTTTTTTAAAATTACAGGCAGATCTGATAAAGTAACATATACATATATAGTTGACCAAGTCTACGCCAGGTATTAATTTATTCAGCTATAATTCAATTAGCAGGGACTGCGTCACTTTCGAAGTACCCGAAAGGCATGGATGGTAATGGCAAAGACACTCCTTCTCGCCCCACGATTAAAAGATCACATATGATCTCTTGGTGTAATACGTTGTGATACTCGTTGTTTCGTACCTATATGTACATAGATCCTAGTTAGCATGTAGGCGGTGCCCGGTACTTGGGCACCCGGTCCCTGGGACCACTCAATGAATCACCTATTTGAACCAGACAAACTCACATCTTTACAATTGGTAGCATCGAATCCGTTCGTGTCTGTGCCTAACCAGGGAATCTGAGCTTCCCTCGATTCACCAGTGAGGTCGTAGACCGGAATACATTCAATATACCAATTTTTACCCTCCCATCTCATCATTTGCGTCTTCCGTGACCTATTCTCTCCAAATACCCATATCAACTTTGAAGCTTCGTGATCTAACCACCAAAAGGTCTTGAAAACTTAGCCACTTCAAACACCCATCACCATCCACCACCATCTTTATTTCCTTATAAAATCCAATACCTATCTGGGCATTAGCCTCCCTTCATTTATACCAAGTTTGGAAGTTACCGGTCCAAAACTCCTTTGTCGCGGAGCTTGGACGACCAGGAGAAAAGCACGCTAGTCTGCAAGGTTTGTCACCAATTCCGCCAAGACCCAATTGATCCGGACGAATCAATTCTCAATACTCCGGACCCACCTCAACAATCTCCGGCGCTAGTCCTTTTTCGGAAAGTATCATCAAGTTGTGTCCGGATACCGCTTTGGTGGGGCAACACATTTTGTTACCGGTCGGCTTCAAGTCGTCAGATATACCGGTTCGGTTGTATCGGTGCAGCATATCGGTTTATACATATCGGCTTCGGCTTTTCTTTTATATACGTTTTGATAACGATTTTCGTCGGGGCTCCTTATAGCCATTTCGAGATTTGGATCGTGTCCTATCTCTTTTACCCTATATATTGAAAATATTTTTCTTTTGTTAATTGGGGGTGCAGAAGCTCTCGTTTGGGGGAGGATATACGTATCTCAAAGTAGATATAAGCGTTAAGAGGTTACCGAGAAAACCTTATCGTTGAAGGTTACTGTAAACCTAAGAAAATGGAAGGAAGTCAGAAAGTGCAAGATATTTCGAAGCAGTTGGCTGAGAAGGTGTCTGGAGAAGGAGAGGAAGAGGTGCAGAGGATGGGTGGTAACGTCCCGGAATTGGAGTCTGAAACCACAGACTCTCCCACGGACACCTCCACAGAGACAGACAGGAAAGAAAAGAGGCCGACTCGAAAGGATGTCCGGGAAGGTACTATGGAGCCAGTTGTGGAGCAGAAGTATGACGTTAGCCGCAATATATCAGCTATCCGTCTATTGCATCTGTTGAGTCCGGACGTTTTGGCAAAATGCAACAGGATCGCAAGAAGTGCAGTGGTGTTGCCTTGGGTGTATGCATTTCAAGATGAAGCGGAAGATTACCTAAAGCAAAATCTGGCCACCGGCATGTTAGGCAAGAGGAAGCATGATAATATGAAAAGGAAAATTGAGGCGGAACCACTACCTACTTCAGTATGGGAGTTTGTAGACGTGATTACAGCGTTCGCAAAAAAGTTCGATCGACCTAACTCAGCAAATGACTATGAGCCGAATAGAGTCAATTATACTGAGGCAGAGGCGAGTCAATTAGCGTCCATTGAAGCTGAGGAAGAGGATAAAGATGATGATCGAACGGAACGCCGTAGCCGAAGTAGTGGCTCCCGACGCTCCCAGCGCTCGAAAATATCACCCGCACCCTCACTTGTGAAAAATTTCGTGCGTGGATTACCAGAAGACGGGAGATACTCAGTGATACCTACCATACCAAATTCGCCGGCGAGATCCCTACAAAATACACCGTCACCAAAGTCAGTCGATAACCTAGATTCGCCAAGCTCTATAGAAACTCCAACGCCAAGAGATAAGGGCAAAGGCAAAGCCGCTCAAGTTATTGAGATCACGCCGGAACCGACAGAAGAACTCAAAACCAAAGGCCTGTACCTCGTGGATAGACTTTTGAAAGCGGGGATACCCGTGACATACCTTGAACAAGAGGAATTGGACAGGTTGGAAAATGAGTTCGCGTGTGCTGTGATTCGTGGTGAGGAAAAGCCGGAAACATATAACGAAGTGCCTTTGAAACATACCATAATCCTACCAAAAGAGAAATTACTGTTAGCTGTGAAAAATATCGAGCAACTGTATGGCATTTCTTTGCGACGTTTTGACAAGATCCACCAAATACACCAGTATCACGAACAGAACGACCTGGAAGATAACCCACCTAAACCAGCCATACCCGATCTCACCACCGTCAATACCACCAAACCTACACCAGTTAGAGATATAAATAATCAGTGTACGGATCCCAAATCGCCTGAAACACCTTTTTATAGGAAAGCATATAGGGGGATCTCACAGACCGTTGATAATCTCTGGAATTGGCGAGGAGGATTTGAAAATTTGACCGATCCTGAAGATTTCCTACGTCAACTGGGTGTTGGTGTGAACATGGAGGTGGATAGGGCGCACAGGTTCTATAAAGAGATTAGCGAAGCGCAAAGAGTGGTGAGAGATAAAAGGGGTGACGGTACTGGTACCCAAGATGATCCATATACCTGTGATGATGAGGATGAAGGTATCGGGAAGTCAGCGACTATGACGAAAACAATATCAAAGCCTTCAAATATGGAAGAGGAGGAAGTACCGCAGTTGGTAGAAGTTCCCAAACTCATCCGCACCGAACCCACCCGTACCGCCAGTCGTACAGCCAGTCGAAGATCCCAGTCTTTCCAGGAGACACCTATAAATCCGATGACAGCCCGTAAGCAGTTCATGGAAAGAGCGAAAGCCTATCAGCAAGGGGGACAAACATCTAGTTCTTCTCAGATACGCAGGGATAGTGTGCGTACCTCAAGGGATTCCCGTAAGAGTGCGGCAAGTAGAATATCTAAGCCAGCAACTGTTGTTAGCAAGAGTTGGTTTGATGCCACGATAGAAGAAGTGGAGCAACAGTATGAGGAAGAAAAAGAGGAGAACTTAACCGCTGCTGAAGAGATGGAGGTAGCAAGGCGCCGCCTAGGCTATTTCGCCGATGGAAACAACAGTTCTGAGAACGATGAAGCGACGCTATCAGGGAGGCAACTCCGTCAGTATCTCAGCATATCTCAAAGGCACATAGAGCTGCAAAACCAAAGGGCAACGACGAATGAAAAAGCCATGAAGGATTTGTTAGCGCAATTGGCGGTCAACCAGCAAGAACGTCAAGATAACGCGAAGCCACTCAAACCCGAACAAATTTGTGGTAACGAACTTTTTAAACCAGCCAGACGTCCCGACGCAGAGGCCGCCTGGAAGTTCGTAGAACAGATTCGTGAGGCTTTGGTACGATATCCTGATGGGCGGAGAGTTCGTGCGACCCTAGGTCTGTGCCTAGGCAACCAAATAGCTCAAGATTGGAAGGACGCACTACTCCCGGCCGAAAAAGAGAATCTATACCTGCAAGCTCAACACTGGATTGATTATATAACCCGCGATTTTATTACCGCTGATAAAGGGTTAAATACCAAGATGGTGGAGTATATCTTTGAGTGGAAAGAGGATCCGGTATATTTCTTTGATAGGAAATTGAGGCTCTTGATGATGACAGGGCAGAGAAATGTTCATTACCAGCTGGATGCAATTCACTCATCATTCGAGCGAAATGCGAAGGACTTCAAGCTCAGCTTGGATTATGCATACACAGCGGCATGGAATAGTGAGAAGTTGGAGCCCTACAGGGCCGCGATCGTTCAACAGCAAGATACAGCTCGTAAATTGCATGAAAAAATTTATGAACGCCGCAAACCCAAGGACGACCAGCCAAGTGGTGAACAGCCAAGATATTTTGGGGGATATACCAGGAGATCAGGTGCAGGTTATGGGGGTGTAAATAAAAAATGGGGTGCAGGTGCAATGAAAAAGGGTACCGGCAGCAAAATCGCAGAGATTCGAGGAAAGGGTAAAGGAAAAAGTCATATGCCCAAGAGAGAAAGAAAAGACTATGAGAGAAAGTCGAACAACCAAGCCAAACCAGGTTGTTTTGAGTGTGGAAAGCTTGGACATTGGGCAAGAAATTGTCCTGATAAAGATGACCGCAAAAAACAGGGCAAGAAGGCTTATTATATGGAAGAAGGCATGGAGGATCTGGGGGATGCCTATTTCGCTGCAGAAGAGAGGTATCATGATGCCATGGAAGCCGCAGAGGGTTTTACCGAAGCCATGGAGACGTACTGGATCCATTCTGATGCATATTTTGGGGAAGAGTCGGGTGATGAACGTGAAGAAGAGGAAGAAGTAGATGGGCAAGCTTACTTCGCCAAGGCCGCCGAAGAACAGGTCTCTTGTTGGTATGCTGGAGAAAGTGCCGATGAGGCCGACGAGATCTGTGAAGAAGAAGAGGTTAGCGGTGAATTCACTATCGCCACCCCAGACCCGATGTTTGTGGCCTTGTGCCAGCGAGTTCAACTGAACGGTACCGAGCCGCAGACCCAGCCGCAGCCAACCACAACCCAGCCGCAGCACCCAACCGGCCTCGTACATAAAGGATTTTGTTATATGGGAGAGACCAATACCTTAAAAAATGAATACCCAACCTCCCATAGTCGTTCAAAGTCGAATGTATCGAGTGGATATGCCTATAGTGAAGAGGTAACCGGTTTGAACAATTTCATAAAAGAAGTTAGAGAGCGCCAGAAAGATCGTTCACCAGTCCAAGATCTAAAAAAGAATAGCAGAGCACTCACTCAAGAAGACACCTTCAAATGTAAGGCCTGTGGTGAAGTTTTTTCGACTGGAAATAAGCTGCATACGCATATAAAAGATAAAAAGCATGAAATGCGTACCGCCGGTCCTAGTGCCAAGTCCGCAGTTATTCAGTCAGCATCACGAGTCATAAATTCAACTTCCAAGGTCCAAATCTCCGATTTTTTATCAGATTGCCAGTATATGGAGGTGAGAGCAGCTTTTGAAGAGGATGGGAAAACGCACACAACCTGTGTAGATACGGGCTTTGGGAATAGCGCTGTCGATATCAAATTCCTAGATACGATCCAAAAATCAGTCCCTATCGTTTATTACGGCAAATACGAAGATCGGCTTCATATCACCGGATTCGCTGGAGGTGAAGAGAGTCTGCATAAGTGGGCCGAATTCCCGATTTTCTTTCGCACGAGTAATAATGGGTACGCTACCTTCACTAGACGATATTTGATCAGTAAGCGTTTGTCCTGCAACATAATAGTAGGATTGGATCATATGATAGATGAAGATATTATTCCCTGGCCCGCCCAGAGCTGTCTCATCATGAATTGTCACGGGGGCGTGCGAGTCCCAGCTATCACAAAAAAGAGACACTCCGTCAAAGGCATGCAAGTTCGAGTGGCCGCATCCACTACCATCCCGCCAAAGTCACAGAAATTGGTCGATATCCGGTTTGGTAACGTAGATGAGTCGCAAGATTACCAATTTCGACCAGATAACGCCAAGAACGGTGACCTAGGTATCGCAATACCCCATTCAGTCTTTTCTTCAAATCAAAAGCACGTACCTATCATGAATATCACAGACGCTGAAGTCTGCTTGACGAGAGGTCGTATTTTGGGGAGTATAAGTTCTTTCAAGGAGCCTAAGTTGTCGCATTGGGTGGAAGCATCAAGAGAAGTGTCAGCCCAGCATGGTTGTTTTTTTGGCGGGGAGGATACGGATAGTAAGGACGAAGATACCGGTGACGACGACAAGCCAACCGCCACCGATGAGCTCACCGACCAGCCCACCGGCTCTACCGGTCCTAAAGAGAAGGTAGATTTACAATTAGCGGAGGACAATGAAGAAATAGCATCCGCACCACCACCTGAGGCCGAAACCAATACCCTCAACCTCAGGCCAATTATCCAAATGGAGCCCGAAAGGCCCCCTCCAGAAAGGGATAGAAATCAAGGGGTATACATGCCTCAATTTTTATTCAAAAAATATACTCCGTCGTACCCGTGCCCACTACCCGAAGGTATCACCATACCAGAAGAATCGACGTCGTCCTATAAAGAAGTAAATATTAACAAGACGGACGATATCACCGAGGAGGAAGTGAGGGCACTGGAGTTGTTGACAGCACGGCATCGGGGTCTATTTCAGGATGAGCCAGGATTAGTTAGGGAACCAGAGGAAGATTGGATGCCGATACCGGTAGATCCAGCAGAGGAGTTCAAACTCAAAAGCCGCCCGCCTATAAGATTGTCACAAAAGGGTAAAGATGCGGTGGATGCTGTGTTTGGACCGTTGAGGAAGACTGGAAGGATGGAGCCCGTGAGCGCCAACGGATCGCAATACAATTTGCAAGTCTTTGTGGTGTATCAGGAGAAGAAGGTTCGACCAGTGGTGGATATGAGGCCGTTGAATGCCTTGGTTACGGATGATGCTTACCCTATACCTCTGCAAGAAGAGATCGCGAACAGATTAGCAGGGAAATACTGGTTGGCAGTCATGGATATCAGCAGTTCATATTACCAAAGAATGATCAGAAGAGATCACCGATATCGAACCGCCGTCGCCTCCCATCGAGGCCATGAACAATTCGCAGTTGTACCTATGGGATTCAAAAGATCAGTACAACACCAACAAAAACTGGTGGATAAGTTGTTCGGCACCAGCTGGAGGTTCGTAAGTTGTTATATTGACGACACAGTGGTATACACTGAGACTTTCAAAGAGTTCATCGACGCTCTGGAGGAAGTGATGTGCAAATTGGAAGATATAGGCATCACCCTCAAAGCCAAGAAGTGCTTCCTTGGATATCATTCCGTAGAATTGTTGGGGCGAGTAGTGGATAGATTTGGTATACTCACCGGAGAGCAAAGAGCCGCAGCTATTCGAAACCTAGAGATACCGCAAAAGTTAGCCGATTTGGAGAGATTCATAGGCATGATCAACTGGCATGGTCACAGCATACCTTATTTTCAACAGAGAATTGGCCCGCTTCAAGATCTAAAAACGAGACTACTCAAAGATAGCCCGCCCAAGGGATCAGCCCGCAAAGAATATGTCAGCCAAAAATCGATTCAACTATCAAAAAAGGAGCTCGCAGCCTTTGAAGACATGAAGAATGCCTTGCCTACCTTGTTAGCACACTTCCAACCGACCAAGCCCATATATATATACGTGGATAGCTCGAAAACTTGGGGGAGAGGTGTTGCTATATATCAAACTCGCGCCGACAAGGATGACAAGCTTCTCGAATATATCATTAGTCAAGGACAAAGTGTAGCAGCCGAAAATAAGAAGAAGATCAAGGATGCATTGGAGAACTTTCCTGTGGAAGCTACCGATTTGGTGCCCTTGGCATTCCTATCGAAGAAGCTCACGTCAGCCGAATCGAAATATTTCCCTACAGACTTGGAGTTTAGCGGTCTAGTATGGGCAGTAAAGCAGGTGCAAGCCTGGGTGGAGCAAGTACCGTGGATTGTAGTCTACACCGACCATTCAGCTGTAAGAGATTTGGCGCGGCTAAAAAAGGTGAAGACGTCAGCACCAGGTCGTGCGAATTTGATGCACCAGAAATGGGCATCCTTTCTGTCGCAGTTTTGGCCCAGGATCGCGATAAGGTACAAGGAAGGGAGAGATATGGAGGTGCCGGATGCACTCTCAAGATTGGCGGCGTCGGTCGAAGACCGGTTTGGCGAGCTCCCAACCATGGAAAATAAAGACGAGCTGTGCTATTTTGTGAAGTCGGATACAAGCAACGCTTACCAGATCAAAAATATCGACCAAGCGCACCTGGAAGAAGATGAAAATCTGTGTTTCGTCGGGATTATGGTGGAATTAGCCGATGATTTCAATACCAAGCTCAGGGGAGCCTACGAACCCGACTTACTAGCTAAGTTGAAGTCTTTTGAAGTCGACGAAAATGGCTACCGAACATCCGATATGTCAGCATTTGTATTGTCGCCCGACAATTTGATCTTTTTTAACGACCAAGTACGAAAAAAGCTGCGCCTATACCTGCCATCGAACCGTAGAGGTCGTGAACTGCAGCATGAAGTCTTGAAGTTAGCCCATGATCAACAAGCGCATCATAAGTTCGAAAGGACGTATGGAAGGTTGGCTGAGACCGTATACTGGAAGCATATGGCTAGGGATGTAAAAGCATATGTCGACCACTGCCCAGCTTGCCTCAATAACACCACTAGGCGTCACCAACGGCATGGACCAGTCAAGATGATATTGGCACCAATAACACCAGGACCCGTGGTCTCCCTAGACCTGATAACCGATCTGCCAGAGTGTAGACACCCACTCATGGGAGGAGTTTTCAATGCCATCCTCACCATAGTCGAAAAAACGTCCAAAGCTCCCAAATTTATACCAGCAAGAAAGGATTGGGGTGCTAAAGAGTGCGCAATGGCTTACCATTATTTCGTATATCCAATTTGGGGTTATCCCGTCGTTATTATATCAGATCGAGATCAACGTTTCGTTACCGGCCTATATCGAGAACTATTCAAGTTAGCCAAGCCTGAAGTCAAGTGCATAGCCACCACCGCATTCAATCCGCAAGCCGACGGTCAAACCGAGCGATTCAATCAGGAGATTGAGCATGCGCTTCGATATTATGTGGATAGTCACCAAAATGAATGGGTAGCAGCCTTGCCAGAGATGGAGAGGACGATGATGGACTCACCCAGCGCTACCACCGGACGTTCACCGTCAGAAATCCTACTTGGACACAAATTAGGTTCGGCATTAAACGTGATAGCATATCAAGCTCTTAAAGAAAAGGGGAAGATATCGGAACCAGACCTTGAATATCTCGCCGATATGAGAATGGTACATCAACAGGATGCAGCCGATGCATCGCAGTTCGCAGCTATAGCTATGGCCAACCAGGCAAATAAGCATAGGTATATCGAAAGTTTCGCTTCAGGATGGGTTCGACTTAGCCTACGTAAGGCATATACATTACCATCTATAAAGAAGAAGAAGTTAGCACCGCAACAGATTGGACCATTCCGGATCTTGGAGAGAGTGGGCAGGGGTAATGCATTTCGCCTAGATTTACCGCCAAATATGAAGATACATCCAGTGATCTCAATTGCGCACCTAGAGCCGTCACCAGCCCCGGATGACGACCCATATCAACGGACAGCTGAGCCGCCCACCGAACCAGTGGTAATTGTTGATGATCAAGACCACTTTGAGGTCGATGAGATTTTGGAAGAAAGAACTGTGAAGTTGAGAGGAAGGGGACAAGGTACAAAGATACAATACCTGATCAGATATTCTGGATTTGGACCAGAGCACGATGAGTGGATCGACGAACGAGATGTGAAGGCACCTGGGAAGGTGGAGAATTATAAGAGGAAAAAGAAAGGCCTACCTTTACTACCAGATACCGACACTGACACCGACAACGACGACGAAGGAGATAATTCCAAAAGATCGCTAAGATCAACACCCGTCGCACAAGAGCCTGGGATGGCAGGAGGTGCTGGTAAGAAGAAGCGCGGTAGACCAAAGAAGATCGCAACACAAATGCCAAAGACAACGCAAACACCAAAACGGGCGCAACATCACCAAAAATTCACACTACAGCAAAAAGAACAGCAACGCCAGGATCGTGAAGCCAGAATCGCACGTAGAAGTGAAGCGTACCTCGTGATGACAGCACCAATGGATCCCGGCCTTGGTTTTTGGTAAAAAATTAGATCTCCAAACCTCCCTCGATCGAATCCCTCTATCATACCCAGATCAACACTTGTCCCGTTTTCTCTTAATTTTATATCACCCCAAGGCTTTACAAATACCCTAATAATCCTATTATCACGCCTATTCACGCCTAGTATAGCCTTAAAAAAGGGGGAGATTGTAATACGTTGTGATACTCGTTGTTTCGTACCTATATGTACATAGATCCTAGTTAGCATGTAGGCGGTGCCCGGTACTTGGGCACCCGGTCCCTGGGACCACTCAATGAATCACCTATTTGAACCAGACAAACTCACATCTTTACACTTGGGGGTAAATCGATTACCGATAGAAGGTATTTAAGCTAAGCTAAGGCTGAACCTTCTTTCGGTTTATAAGACAACTTCATTCCTTAGGGATCAAATTCCAACACAACACTTTCGAGCCCATTCTGGACTTACCAATTTCGTCGTGTATGAGTAGAGAGTGTGTATTAACGACTATGTAATTTCCCTGTAACTATCGGATTTTATTTTGAATATTTTCAGACTCTTCGAAGGCACTTTAATTTTGCTTCACGGAAACTCCATAAACTCGTTAGCTAGTCATAAACATGCATTAACGGCCATTGAACTTAGAGCGACAAGTTACTATGCGCCAAAGTGCACATATGGAATCCAATAGAAATTAGGCTTTTCAGCAGAGACTAGCTTAGCGTTTCTCACATCGCGAGCTCCCCTGTCGTTGTTTTCATGATGTAAATCTTCAGAACTGACCGGTAACGATCTAGACCGCAGCCCCCCACAGCTTTCAACACTCTCGTCTCGTAACTTCTTCATCGCTTGGTGAAGGGCAAAGGGAATAACCGAATCCGTCAAGCCGCTCTCGGAGATCTTCTCGTAAAATTTCTTCGCAGTTATAACGCAATACTGATCATCCACCTCCCAGAGAGTACCAATAACATGCCGGAACCCAGCCAGCTGATAAGCACCGATAAGATTGATGCCTTCGTCGCTGTACCTTACCTCATCGTTCGCCCCAGTAGAACAGGCAGAGAGATAGGCTAAAAATGGAGGATTATAATTCTGGATCTTTTGTTCCCAAAGCGTCCCAACTGTGAGCGGTGAGTTCTCCCAGTCCTCAAGCAGCAAGCAGCTCTTCGATGGATCAGCTCTGTTGAAGCTGCCGTGACCTGCAAAATGAAATATTTTGCATTCTGACAGTTGAGGTAATACTTTATCTCGTCTCGGTTGGATCTCAACAGGTTGGAGATTCATCCGTGGGAATAGCTTTTGTATCTCGGCAACCTCTTCTTTAACAAATGCAAGGCTCGAATGGCCTGGTGTCTTGTCCATGGAAATAACGAGTGCTTTGTCATAAGCACTGGCCGCTATAGGTTCGCAGTCATCAGCGGTCCTACCAGTTCCTTGTTTCGGCCGCATGGCTTTGCTTGTCGCCCGGGCGCCGCGCCCATAAAGCAGGGCTTTTATGGAAAGCGCGTATGACGAAACAACTCTATCTAGCGTGGTTTCGTCAGACCCTTCGGTATGCTTCCCCGCGGCGTGAAGTGGTAGTTGACTTAGGGCGCCGGTAGGTATCCACCAAATATGAGGCCACTCATCCGCTGCTGGTCTAGCATTTATTTCCAGGGCATTTAATACCGGTTGAACAACTGAATCCCAGAGCCATTCCAGAATGTCCCACACATCCGTTTCCTCAGAATTCTTTCGTAAAAGCGATGCTTGCTTCTCCACATCTACTTTTCGCAGTTTCGGTAGCATAATAGCCCTGATGCCGCTCTTTTCTACAATAAAAGCATCACAGCGATATTCGCTGATATTGATCACGACTATAGGGTTGGGATCTGCGGCGGATTGGAGCTGACTGTTGGAAAGAGGTGCCTGGAAATCCTCAAAACCGGATTGGCCCCGAATGTTCTCCAACAATTTGTTGAGACGCGTCTCAGCATCCTTTCGATGCATCCTGCGCGATTCGCGGAGAATTGAATCTTTGCTGGACATTGTGACCTCAAAGGAATCCCGGAGGGTATTTTCAGGAGCTGGTTGTAAAGTTTCCCGCAAGTTGACGAGCTCTCGAGCCATCTCGGGGTACTGAGCCTCTAGCTCTGTTACGTCAGTACGCATCTCAAACATGAGGCCCGAGATGATTCCGCGTCCTAACTCTAGAAGTTTTAGTGCATCAGACGGTTCCCTACCAGCAGCCAAAGCTGCTGCTGCGGCGTCTGAGGGGATCCCAAAGAAGTTAGCAAGTCGCTGTTGTTTGTCTGCATTGTTTAGCGACCGAGGAGTTAGTTCCGGGAGCATATAGACTAGCTTATCCAACCACTGGCTCAGTTCTTTCCAGTTAGAGTCTTTGACCAAGTATGGGGCTAGTTTCTTGGTTGAGATCAGGCGGTCCTCCGGATTTGCTGAACAAGTAAGAGCTTTTTGAATATGCATGGTAAACTTTGAAAGGACTTCTTTCTCGTCCAAAAAGTCGAACCGGTTTTTGTAGAGAATGCCCAGGTTGAAGTTCGTGTGGAAACTATCGGGTTGCATTTGCAATAGCCTCTCAAAGACATCAGTGGCTTTTTTCAGGTCATCTTGATTTCTGGTAACTTCGAATCTCGTCCCCAATTGTGTGCCATATGCTGAAAGCGCATGAGCAAGCTCGACAGATGAGGTAAATGGGTTTTCTATGATTTCTGAAAGAATCCGAAGAACGGTCTCCTGGTCGTTAATGTTCCCAGTAGTATCGTGACGAACAAGGTAAGCCTTGGTGAGATTGAGCTGAACAACCGACTTCATCATTCCAGGAAGAGGATTCAGGGCGCAAGCTGTTTCCATAATTCGGATGCTCTCCTCAAGGTCACACATTTGCTTGGTATGGTAAAACCTTATATTCAGCAATTCAGACAAGCTGTTGAAAGAAATCGCTCGACGAACTAGATCAGGGTACAAAGCCTTGAGTTTAACAGAACGTCTTTCCATTGCGATGGCCTCGTTGAGGTCTTCAATTGCCCCTGTTACCCTAAATCGAGCACCTAGCCATCGGGCGAGCTGGTGTAATGATTCAGGAAGAATCTGCTGATGTCTAAAATCCTGGATAGCGGGACTGGGCATGCTATCTATGCTTTTTCTTAAAATCTCGATAACTTTATCATAGTCATCCCGCTTACCGGTGTCCTCATGTCTCACGAGAACGCCAAGAAGGTGGGCGAAGTCTGCAAGAAACGTGGGTAGCAAAGAATCGTTAACTGGTACCCTTTTCACGGCAGCTTCCATTAGTTTAACACCACGCCGAAGGCCTGCGAGCTCTCCGGTTACCTGAAATCGAGCGTGTAGATACCCGGCGAGAGTAAAACTAACAATTGCTGCTCTCTCGAAGCTCGCTTGTACATCTCGCCGTACCAAAAGCCCTTCAAGTATTATCCCAGCCTTATCGAGGTCGGTGAGCAACCTTGTCTCGTCAAATAAATGCTCTATCCATTTCCACCAACGAGTCACAAGGTGACCCCATAATGGATCCTTGGAGGGTACTAGTTTTATACTCAACTCCGTGATTTCTAGGCCTCTGTCTAAATCCTCCCGCTTCCTTTGTTTACTGAACCTGTCCTCGAGACTGGTGCTGAGAGCATCTATCACATGGCTTGGCCAATGGACCGGCGATGCTTTGCTTAAAGCCTTCTCAGATAGTTTGATGACCTCATCTATGTTTGAACGACCTGAGGGGGCCAGATTGAGCCATGAACCAAGAGACATTCCGATTCCGTTTATTAGCTTTCCCGCCTGTGTTTCAGAAACGATTGAGCAGACCTGCAACATTATCTCCGAAAGCTCGACAACATCTTCCCAGCTGTTAACTGTGTCGCCTCGTATCATAAGCGATGTTATGCCTGTGATGAGATCAAGACACTCTTCTTGTCGTGGATGCCCGGAGGGATAGGCGTCAAAAGTCGTTTTGAAGAATTTAATGGCGTTTTTCATATCTTTAAATGCCATTGTAAGCTGAAACCGCTCAACCAATACGAATGCTAAACGACCCCAAAATGGATAGCGAAGTTCTTCATTTGAGGGACTAGAATCTAAAGCTGATTGGGCCAGTTGGATAGCCTTGTCGCTGTCCTTTGTATTTCCGGTCTTTTTGAACCTTAGGTTCAAAGATTGGACAAGTGATGCTATAAATTTATCTCGCTCTGGGTGACCGATGTACGTTGCATTGACGAGCTTCTCGCTAGACGCGATAGATTGCGATAAGTCGCTGAGACGGCCCGATACGTGATATCTTTGAAGAAATAAAATGGCGTGGTCATTTTGAAGTTGCGTGTCAGCCAGTTGAACCGTTCTGAGGGCCTCTTCAATCGATTCTACGGCTCTGTTAAGGTCTTCGGTATTTCTAGTCTGTCGCCATCTTTCCCAAAACATTTTGTATTGGAAGCTGCTAGGACTGTTAGGATTTCGGAAGCTATACACACAATTTCCAGTCAGGCTATGCTATACTCTATGGACTTGACTAGACAATGAAGAAACTTACTTCGCTACCGTCGGAGGAACAGTATCGCGTCTAGAACCGTTCTCGATCTGCAATTGTCGTAAAGACAAACTATCGAATATTTTCATCCGGCGACTTCTTTCTACGCCGCCGGCCGCCACGGCAACCAAGCCTTCCGCCATTTCAATGGCTAATTTCAAGTGATCCTTCGATTTCGATCTCTCGAAGACTTTAAAACAGAGGTACACGTATAGTTCGCTCTGCTCTTCGCTTGTCGTGTCCGCCTGGGAAGCTGTGAAGTCTATTAACTCGTCGTCATCGAGCTGGTTGACAACCTCCAGCATCTCAGGATCGATGTTGAATGGGATTCCAGTCTCCATTGTGACTTCTGTATCATACCACTTTTCAGGCGCTACAGATTAGAGAGGGTTCTCTATGGTTGAAAACAATAGGAACTTATCGTATAGCATGAAGTTTAAACCTGAGATGGAGCAGTTTCCGCGTATTAGATAAATCCAATGAGAAAAATTCTAGCTAGCAATAGTGCTGAAGACGTCACTAGATATATATGTATCAGAACGGCCAAGATCGCATTGGTATGTAATTTCGAGCCAGATCACCAAATTTATATATGGGTAAGCAAAGGGACTCTAGAGGATCCATCTTTTGGATTTCGGGCAATCACGAAGGCTGATTAGGCCGAGATCCTCCGCTCGAAGATTCGTGAGGGGAGGCCGATAAACTTGCCCTTTTCGCTCGCATAAGGCATCTTAGAAGCGACAACGAATAAAATGCAACTACACCCTTGTACTTGGTTTCTAGCTACTCCACCTATATGCATTGGTGGGTACCTGTGCCTGGACAAGCGTGTACAACACAACAAAGGACACTTTCCCTGTTGGAATATTTATGAGCCAATTCGCGAAGTCAAAATTGCGTCAGATCCTGGAATGGACGCCACTTTCTTCTATGCCTTTTCAAGATATCAAGGCTTATACAAAATCGACTGCAGGATATTCAGCCCAGCTGAACTGAATATGCATTTGCAACTAGAGATTCTCCATCTCTCTTGTTTTCAGCCTCCCTATGTTTCAGCCCTGAAGTCCCTTCAAGGCTAGCGTCGCGCTTCCGAGTGCGAACTTGCATTTGCAGCGGCGATTGGCCCACTTCTCGCCTACTTTACGAAAATCTCAAAGGCACCGGACTAGCTTGGGCGGACAACGTTTCGCAACAGGTTAAGCTGAACATGAACATATTTATATCAATTCGCCCGGGACTCACTTCGACTCAGATTAGCTAGATCAATTGATAGCGTGATAATTGCCGTTCGTGCAGGCCTCCACAATCGAGACAGCCTCCAATCACATTTCGTGTAGATCGTCTAGATTGAAGTCCTCTTTTACACCCTGGCACCGGATGTTATGAATTAGAAGTACTACTTTAGGGCTCACGGCTTCATCAGCTGGGTTGGCAACGTCTGGGACCTTTCCAACACCGTTGGGAGCCTGTCTATAAATACCTAGTATCCTCTTCGTCTCTAGCAACACGAACCCAATTCCCTCAAGTTCCCCCTTTACTTAAACATCTCGTCTTCTAGAAGCACGTTTTATTTTACACAAAAATAGTTTTCAATATGGCTGAGCTCGAGATTTTCGTCATCAATAATTCAGGTCAACCGAAAAACTATGTTTTTGTAGCTAGTCCGCCAGTTGTTAACGGAAACCCTTCGGACCCCGGTGTTTTTGTGTCGGTTTGGTCCTCCCAGCTACTAGATGATGGTAGATTCTGGGGTTTTTTTACCTCCCCGGACTACTATGCATGTATGTGTCTCATGTCAGCGATAGCTATTTTGCAGAGTTCGCGTTGCGGATTGCTTACTATAAATTTTTACATTTACATTAGGGACCGGAGTATCCCCAGGACCCCTTAAGCATGGTATCACGGTTCGGGGAGGCGAGTCCCTAAAGGCTTCTTTGGGCGTAGCCTCACATCCTGGGAGTATAGAGCCACACTATTTCGTGAAATCTAGTTACAGTTAAGATATTAACTAGATTGATTTATCATATAGCCACATTTGACCTCCGAGTTGACGGGAATCCCAGCCTTGGCGTAGAATCCGCTCCAACTGCCCCTCAAGGTGCATTCATTGTCCAGAGCGGTGATGTTCCAGATCCCGACTTGGATATACTGATAGGTGTCGGTCAGAGAGATATGGAAACTGGTGAGGTCGTTCCTACTTCGGTCGTAAGTATGCCGAGTTTTGAGGCGAAATTTCAACATAATGAACGAATGATGGCACAGTAATATATGTTAACTCCTTTGAAATTTGCTCTAGATGTTGGCTCAACCACATACAACAACTGAATTCCAGCCCGGGGTGAAATTCTACGTCAAGAACGTAGACTACCATAAACACGCAATATTGAACGTTAGCTCCATTATAGAGAACTCAGCCGTCGTCGATTTTACTGGGAAGCCTGCAAATTTAAATGCTGCACATGTTGTCCACAATGCAGATGGTACTTTTACCACAACTTTCGTCGACAATCATAAATTTACCGAAGTCGACGTCCCAGCTCCTAGCTCACTTACGAATCTCCCAAAACAAACCATCGAAGAAGATCCTATCGAGCACGACGAGTGCGCCGGCGATTCTGAGAAAGTGGGAGATGCTCTAACAGAAGGGTAATTAATTATATCCCTTCTCAAGAATTCACCTTGCGTAAAATTTTCAAATAAGCTAAATGAAGCGCCCTTGTTAGAAATAGCGAATCCCCCGTTCTTGCGTCCACTACGGCAGTCGCTAAAATTCAATGGATGCCACCCGGAAACATAGCTAGAGTGAAAGCTGATCTCCAGAATATCTCGACCAGGCTCGCTAGGCAGGGCTATAAAGTAACGCAAGATCCTATCGTTACGTACCCGGATGGTTCAATTACAGCGGAGATGGAAATACAGCTATCAGTACCATGGGCGCAGTTCCAGAGAGACTGGGCAGGGACAGTTGCTCCGATTTTGGTTCCTGAAAACGCCAAATGGACTCTTATTTTTCGTTAGATATCCCACCTTAAGCTGGTACCCAACGAGTCCACAGCTCAATAAGAATTTACGACAGCATGTATTAGCAAAGCAGAAATATTTGAGGGCTGGTGTAATAATTTGACCTAGCTCTCAAGTTTACAACCTAAGCCCAGCTTCTAAGACAATCTTTTACTTTATAATTCTCGAATAAGCGGATGTATCGATGTGTCTTCGGTTTGGCTGAATGATGACCTTTTTATTCTTCATTAAGTGTACCTCAGATAATAATAAAAAATAAAAAAATAAAGAACAAACTAACCTAACATGCACCGTTAATGTAGTCCATTAGAATTTGAAGCCATAATTACGAATATTCACAATCTCGCACACTGAATCAACCAAGGAAAAGCTTCACCAAATCCATCGGAAAGCTAAAAATGATGTTCATAAATCTTAATTACAGACGTCGGTCTGGCTTTCGTCCGAGAAGTTGCCTTTCAGACAGAATTCTTTTTGTTCTCTCATTCTATTGGGTGCTCTACTTTGACGACCTTATAGTGAAACTACCGTGTTGGCCGAGGCTTACCTAGTGCTGATGTTCTGATGTTTCTCCGAGGGGCACTGCACTCCATCATTTAAATGCCTACGGAAGGGATTTGCGCAAAATGTTACCATCGCCAGCGCATTAAACCAGGCTGTAAATTCAATCTCATTATGAACCATATCTTGATATCTCGAAGTCTTCAACAACCAAATTGCGAAAGTATTCGCGAGCCAGCTAGGAATAGGGCGGCCCTACTAAAAATACTGCTTTCCCCAGTCGCGCTACAATCCTTTCGGTAGTTATCCAGAATGCGAGGGTTGCATTCCGTGTCGATTCCCGAGTTTCCGTCATTGCGCTACTCGTCACTACGTAGCTATAGCTTCGTAGTAACATGTTCACGACTGCTGTTCTGTAGCACTAGTTCCACCAACACCAGAAATTTTTGAAAAATTGCGGTTGGGTTTAACCAAAAACAACGCAAAATTCGGTGGACCCCCCGGTTCGCGAGCATGGGTGCATCTCCCAGAAACGGTCAAACACCAGCATTTGGGAGAATCAAGACGGAAAGAGGGAAGGAGCCACCGGGATACTGATATGTCACAATGCTATTTTTAACCGCACAATGGACTTGATAGTTACCTTACCTTAAAGTAACCTCGGAGACTAATGTCTTGGATTGATTTTCTGTGGGGAATACCTCATTGCGATTTTACTCGACTCTTGGCTTCTGATGTTGGTGCAAAATATACTACAGAGATAATGTAAAGCTCACGAGCTCGCGAGTATATAGAGCTGTTGTTTCCGCCCTCAAAGTTGTTCTCTCATCATCATTAGCATCTTCATCAATATCTTCTTCTCCAGCTTTTAATTGAAACTTCATACACAATTTCATTCGTTTTAATAAACAAAAACCGAAATCAAGCAAAATGTTCAGATTCATTGCCTCACTCTTCTTCCTCATCACTGCAGTCTCCTGCATAAACCTCAAGTATGACAACGTCTACAGCATCAGCAGCAACACCCCACTCACCTCTTTCGCCTGCTCTGATGGCGCCAACGGCCTAATCACTAAATATGGCGTTCAAACTACCGGTGCCCTCGCCGGAAAACTCAAGCAGGGTGTCTACCTTGCCGGTTCTCCCAACGTCGCTGGCTGGAACTCTCCAAGCTGCGGCAGCTGCTACCAGGCCGTCAACCCATCCAACGGAAAGAGCTTCCTTTTCGTTGCTGTTGATGTCGCTCATCCAGATGTCGTCAGCGGAGCTGATGCTTTCGTTATCGCTTCCCCTAACGGTCTTGCTGCTGGATCTTTCCCTATCGCTATCAACCCACAGCCAGTGAACGCTTGCTTCAACTAAGTGGTTGAATATTATATATATACTACGCCGAGTGGTAAACATGAGTGGAGATGAGAGATTGAGGCTGTGGTAACACAGAGGGTTGGAACAACAGAGGGATATACATACGGGTATCTGAGAGTTGGCGATTGCATCAAAGAATGGAGTTTGAAATAGTTTAGTTCCTTTTTGGCATATATATCTTGTTACTAGCATAGCATACACCTACATTTGCATTGGTCTTGTATTACCGCTTCAACGGCGAGTTACATGCACATCACGTTCCTTAATAATTGTTAATATATATTGGATTTTGGCTATTAAATGTTAGATGTTCAAATACTCTTTCTTTAACTGACAACTAAAATTCAATTTTATCCCTATAATCAAAAATAACTGTGCGGTTTAAAGCTCATCATAGGCGAGATGTGCAAATTTTAGAGTTTTTTCACCAGTTAGACATAATCTCAAATGCCCATTCCCACATGGCAAGTTCGGTGCGTTCGTCATCGTAGATCGCACCGATAGTCGTATAGGCCCCACGCACTATTGTTAACAATTCAAGTAAAAAATCAGCTCCACTTAGTCTTTCTCAGACGCCTGTAAAGTTATGTAGCAAAACTATACTCACACAGTATGCCGCTTGGTGCCTCTTCATAGCCACGACGAGGAGCTACGGAAAGTTTAATATAGATCAGCACACATGAGCGCTCTAAATTTTACACATAAGGCGAAGGTAATAGTTTGACTTACAAGAAACTTCTTACACATTCTCTCCAGGTGAGTAGGATCCCATCATCAACTCATCGCTTGATACTTTCTGGCCCTTGCGAAATGATTTTGCGATGTATATCAACCCACTGGCAGTACCGTTCTGGACTTTGAAAGACAGTTTGGTTTTAAAATTACACCCTTCTTTGAGAGTGACCGCGGTTCGCCGCGGTTCGAGCTCCCGCTGGCATTTTTTTAACAAGAGAACCCTGCAAAAATTAAATCCTATTTTACAAGCCCTTCGTGCGAAAGATTAGATCAAATAAATTCGCATCGAGTGTGGTTTACGTCACAAATATCGCAAATCTCTCTTCAAAGTTCCACCGCGCTGGTGTGGGCAACGCATCGTCAGTGTTGCATTTTAGCATCAGAATGATTAATGTGCATCGAACCTATGTAATTCAAATTCGCGGTATGCGCTTTCGTGATTATTTTATATACTGGGGTTCTAATCTAGTATATCTGATACGTAATGAGCTCATATTCATAAATGCTTTGTTTCTCGCTTCAACTACTGCGGAAGCCAACATATGAAAATTAACCTAGCAGAGGATTAAGGAGTCAGCATTTTACCAGGGCCGACGATCCCGACCAGCCATGAAATATCTTTCAGTGCGTCTAGTTTTTACTCGGTTTGTTCTTCAACTGCAACTGAATTTTCCGAATCGGCAGCAGTGCGTTTGATAACCGCTTCTTGGACTTCTTCGTCGCGCTTCATATTTCCTCCATAAGTACCTTCCTTATAGTTACCATCACCAACATTGTATCCAGGATTGCCATAAACTGGGGCTTGATGAACTGGGGCTGGAGGTGGTGGTGGTGGGGGAGGTGCTGCTGGTGGGTAAATGACCTGGAAGGGCACACAACCTCCGAACGGACCATTTTTAGCATAATTCTCGCATCGCATTATGCAAACGTTCTCGTATTGTCCAAATTTCGCGCCGCACTTAATTCCGGCTGGGATTGCAACTCTTAAATCGTAATAGTTGCTATTGGAAGCCGGGTTGTTGGAGTACCACTTCTGAGAACCAGGTGGTTGCTTGATGACGTTTTGCCAGGGGCCGAAGCCGTTGCTGGTGCCTGTCTCATCAATTCGACATCTAGCAAGACATTAGTGATTGTAGTCGCTGAGATAGCTTCGCGGGTATAGCTCACCTGAAAGGGCCTGCGCCATCGTCATTCGTTTGCCAAACAACGATATTGAGCCATCCGCCAGGATTTACCCTCGCCATTCTCCCTACGGCGAAATAAACGTCAGGATATAAACAGCTCAATACGGATACGCTACTTCGTAGTTCAAGCCACTTACCTGCAGCAACTTCCTTCTGCATTTCCTTCTGAAATTGAATCATCGCACCATCAACTAAAGGACGCATGAAAAAGTGATAGTTTCGATGTGTCCATAGAGTCGCACCGCTTTTGACGAGTGACGGCGGGGTGAGGCCATTGGTATCGGCTACGGCCCAGTAGTCAAAAACGTTATGCAGATCTGCACCACAACCTTGTGCCATCCACTGTCGCGGTACCTTTACGTATGGGCTGGCGCAACAGGCTGGTACAGGCGGGTTACTGAAAACAGCGACATCCCATTGGTAGGGGTACTGATCGCCTCCCTTCTTTACGGGAAACTCATACAGATGAGCGAGAGCTCCGCCTTTGATAGGATCATGGTCTCCCCAAGAGCCCAAGAAACGGCAATGAGCAGATACTTGAGAGATGCTGGCCAAAATGGCGACAGCGGTGATTGGGGAAATATTAGAATACATTGAAATAAAAGAGTGTATTATGTTTTAAATGAATGACAAAATATGATCCAAGGAGTGAATTATGCGAGGCCGTTGCAGAGCTTGGAGCGCTGGTTGGAAAGAAATTGTGATCGGGGCAGCTTGGGTCTGAGTTCTTTATATAAACTATATGACTTCATTAAAAAGACTAGGCTAATGGAGAAAATCTCGTAAGGAAAATGAAATTCAATATTCAGAACCGTTTCACCTCAAGCGGAGCTTTCGCTCTGCTAAACTCGAAGCAGGGGGCTTTTGACGATGTTGACTAAATAAGTGTACCTTTACCGATATCTCACAAATGGAACTTTAGCCGTACCTCTCTTTTAATTTTGAGTTCGTCAGCGATATTGACACTAGGTTTCCGTACTCGAGTCCAAACGTTGAAGGTTAGTGTCCATGTTGTGTCTTGGTGCACGCGCACATGCACAGTGTTTGTTTTTGGCTCCATGAGCTTCGCTACCTGTCACCGCAGCCTTGTGGGTCGACTTTCGGTATTGCGCAGGACCTCCCGAATCGAGAATTCGTTTCCCATGTAGTTTAGAATTTTGCGCCACAAATGTGGTTCTCAGAATCATGTTTATGGTTCTCGATATTTGGAGACCGGAAATGTCTTCGAAGAGGGTAAAATAAGTGGGTCAAAGAGCCGAAAACTTAAAACATTTTAGCCGGCTCGGATGGGACCTCTGAGACGAGTATAGGTTGCACAGAGCATGCACATCTGACATTTCATACTTG
Organism: Orbilia ellipsospora; assembly: GCA_036971675.1. NCBI lineage: Eukaryota > Fungi > Ascomycota > Orbiliomycetes > Orbiliales > Orbiliaceae > Orbilia > Orbilia ellipsospora. The sequence continues at coordinate 1,472,670 of JAVHJO010000004.1, forward strand.
ATATATTATTGCATTTCGCTTCGGGATTAAGCTTAAACATATTAAGCTTGGAGATCCTTCTGTATTAGTTGCATCGATGTCGAATAAAGGAATTCAAAGCTACGCGAATTGTTTAAATGCGGACAAAGCTTGCGATAATTCCTAGCTGGGAGCCTTGCATACCTACGCCGTTAGCCAAAAGCACCCTCCTGGAGGCAATGCTCGAATCCATTGTAGACAAACGTTTAAACGAGAAGAAGAATCCATTACCTAGGATCGGCTCATTTTATAAATGTTGGAGAATCCATTTAGTGGTTTTCTTTCTGCAAAACTTATTTTGAAAGTCGTCTGTCCTCCTAGGAATCCCTTTTTGAGATGTCGACTTTGCAAGCTTCCTGCTTCAATTGCAGCTGCCAACCAGCCTCGCTTACGATTTCGGGTATTGCAACGCGAGCGTACATGTGCACCTGCGAACACCGCGCCAATAATGCTTGGATCGGTCCAATGCAGAACAGGAGCTTGCTATGCATTTTCTAAAGTTTCGAAAGCTCGAAAAATACAAACAGCCTACTACTGCCGTATATACTTTCGTGAATAGCCTCTAGGCTAGGGGGGGAAAATGATCCACGGAAGCTATGAGTGGGAATGAGGGTGTCAAAATGTGTTGTCATGCTGTGTCCAATGCAATATGGAGTCTGAGATTTGTCCCGTAAGCCAAATGCTCAACGCAAAGTCTGAGATCAAGATATCTAGAGCATACTTCACAATCACAATATTCAACTTTTGTAGAAGAACATCAATATTTCCAGTAGGCCAAGTAAAACTGATGGCAAGGGGGACGTCAAGCCATGCCGCCGAAAGTGAGCCGAAAACTCAGACCTTTTGCCAACCTCGTGCTCATTGTTTGGAACCGCGTTTCTGTTGACACGAACAGCGCTTAGCGAGTCCAGACTTGTGAATATTCGGCAACAGCTATAGTGTCGTGTTACAACTGCCGTGTTAGCCAGGCCCAGTCGAGTTCCTATTAGGATGTCTGAGTTTAAAAGGAAGAAATCCTGGAACTTATGAGCGCCAGGTTCGAGGAAACCCTTATTGAATGGTACCAGCAGTGTCGGAAATGACGGATAGAAGAAGCCTCCCGGTTCTCGTGCGTGTAGTCTAATGTGTGACAGCAAACTTATACTCAAAGGGAATGTTTGGTAAATATCATAAAAGCGGGGGGTTTTTCTAGCTATAATTTCATTCTTGTCCACCGTCGGAGAAGATCTGGAAATGTCCCATTAAATTTATCCAGAACCAATGTGTAACATCAAAGTACAATGAAGTATCCAATAACTGATCCTTGCGAAGGCATACCCCGAAGATAGAGCTTTAGTTTTTAACACCAACTAGGGCTGAAGGACTCTCCTATCAGCACAGCCTCAATCCTGCATCATGCATGCATATGCAAACCAAACGATTGCACCTTGTCCGTGTTTCCCTATGCATGAATTAAAATTCGGTGATACATGAATTTAGCGGGGTCAACCATATTCCGTGCGAAGTTGGCCAGGATTCACAAAATCGGTTTTATATAATAATTTGTCTCTACTACTTCTATTATTGATTTATCACAATGGTTATATGCACGTATAATCATGATCCCCACACTGACGAATTTGCAACTCCGAATTTGAGCTTCCTCAAAACTAAGCATTGTTATTTTCTTTGTCAACGATATACTCGGATTAGTCCAAATGGATTCAGAAATTTCCATTCCGTTCCTTATCGATTCGGATATATTACAGCTAGTTAAGCAGTTGGATTTGTCGGAATTGAAAGATTTCGCAGACCTTCACAAAGAGCCTCTCAATGATATACAAATCGAGCTTTACACATACCTCTGCTACGAGGTATATAAGAGATCCGGTGAAGTTAACTATCTCGTCATCGCTGCGCAACAAGCGCAGGCGTGGTGGGAATTGACAAGAGATGATGATCTAACACGCCGAGAAGGCATCATGAAGGCATTGAATTCGAAAATGATGACTCCTATCAAGTACATAGAATATTTGAACCTGGAAGAAGCATTCGAATGTGCAACAACTTTTTCAAACTTGCGGCAAAGCAATCTTGCTAGTTTTAACGACTACACGAACCGATTTTTCCAAAACAAAGAGTTCCGCATCGACCAAATGGAACTCATCAATCGGACGTATGAGCAAGTAATTAATTCTCGGAACCTTAGCGTCTCAAACCAAATCATCATCTTGTATGCTTTGGGAATCAATAACTACATCAAGTATAGGGTTACCGGCTCCACCTCGATCCAATACATATCCAAAAGTGTGGAGTATTTAGATAGGGCTGTGGGTGTAATGGGCCCGAAGTACTACGCCCGCTCTCTAGTGTTACAAGAATTAACGAATAGCTTACGCGCGCGGGCTAAGCATACTCGGTCAATTAAAGATCTTGATCGAGCTCTCGATATATGCGAGAGCGTCATCGATATTACGATAGAGGACAATATTGAACTTGCGATGGTCGGGGAGCTTTGGAGGTGGATAAAACTCGCGTTCATCAGAGTTGAAGCTAATGTTGAAGGGTGGGATCTTACCGCCAGTAAACCGCGACCAGGCCTGATGAAACCCGAACCCGAACTTTCGCGACGTGCGCTACATTCCTATGAAGCAGTAATTGATCTCATTCTCAGAAAATGCAACGATAGCATCGAAACAGGAGATTACCAAAGTGCTGTCAATTTTCATAAGAGCGGAGCAAGATTCGTAATGCTTCAAAGCCCAGCCCCGTTTCCTCTCAAGCTAGATACCTTGCTTCGCCGGCATTGTTTAGAAGCTTTGAATATAAGTAAACTTACGCGAGCGATTGAAGCTTTCACCACGGTCGAAAGATGCACTGTTAATCTACATCATCGACATGAGATTCTTTGGGCCTTGAGTAACTTACTGGTATTGCGTTTCTTTCAAACGGGAGAAGAGGAGGATATTAGACAAGGCGCTTCCTTGGCTGGAGAAGCGTTGGAACTGTCCCTATCCGTTTTTAAAAAGCTGCCAGACGATGAACGTCTCCTCTTCGCTATTACAGCATTATACAAGAATCATCAAAAAACGAAGACGCGCGAGACCCTCAAGGTATTCGACGACGCTATGGAAAAAATCATGACATCCGAAGCTACACATGGGGACGATGCGGATCCGAATGTCCTTGTACACATTTGGGCAGAGCTTCATATTCATCGATATTATCTGACTGAAAGCGAAGAAAACTTCATCGCCGCGGTTGAGATTCTCACTGCTTTGGTTGAAAATTCGCAGGTCGATCGTTATTCAGACCCAGAGAAAGGTATCAAAGTGGCGATGCTTGATAAAATGAACTTGGGGTTTCTATACCTTCAACGATATAATCAGACAGACCATCCATCGGACCTAGAGCAAGCTATTGAGTCAATTGGTACATCAGTGAACTCTGGATACTTGCTGGAACATCCTAATTTTTCTGGAGCAAGGATGGGCACCGCGTTCGCCCTCTTCCAGCGTGCTGAGGTATCTGGATCGCTCAATGATATTAAAGAGTGCACAAAGATGCTTGAGGAGGAATGGACTAAACCAACCCATTTCCCCAGGTTCAGAGCTTCTATTGGAAATATGTTAGCTGATTGTTACGCGACGCAAGAGCAGTGGTCCAAAGCCTGTCAGGTTATCGAGGAATGCGTAAAGCTTCTCTTCGTTATGGCCCCACGTTCGCATCACAACTCCACGAAACAACAGCATTTGAAGGAGTTTTTTGGGTTAGGTTCAAGAGCAGCTTACCTCTTCTTATGCAGTGGCAAAGAACCATCAGAGGCCCTGAACATTCTAGAGCTCGGCCGAGGGGTCATGATAGGTCTCATGCTGGAAATTCGTACGGATACATCGCAGCTAAAGGAAGAGTACCCCGACCTTGCAGATAAATATACCTCATTAAGAGATCTCTTGGAAACTCCTGTCTCTCAGGACTATGTGGGGGTGCTCGAAGGTGACTTGCTGCCACGCGAAACTGGGAGAAAAACCCGGCGGGATGCCGAAAAAGAACTTGCCGGTGTGTTAACTGATATCCAATCCAAACCTGGATTTGAACGATTCTTGCTTCCACATACCACAAAGCAGATTATGAGAGCTGCTGAGAAGACTCCTATTGCGGTTATCAACGTTAATAAAAATGGTTGCCACGCCTTGCTTGTCGAAGGTGATAGGATCAGAGCTCTAGAACTACCAAATCTCAAAAAAACCGAAATTCCTAAAAATGTAACGCTAAAACAGGGAGACGAAGCAGAAATATGGGAGGTGTTAGAGTGGCTGTGGGACGCAGTTACAAAACCTGTTCTCGACGCGCTAGGATATACATCTAAGCCTACTGGACCAATCAGTACTTGGCCCCGAATATGTTGGATCCCAACTTTGGAACTATCTCAGCTGCCGTTGCATGCTGCGGGAAAGCATCTTGATGACTGCGACGACTCTGTGATGGATCGAGTCATTTCTTCTTACAGTCTCTCCATAAAGTCGCTAATCTACGGAAGAGAACGAATTATACCAGATATAAAGGACTCTCACAATGCTTTAGTAGTATCCATGCAACAAACTCCAGGCCATTCAAGCCTTCATTTTGCGGAGGAAGAGGTTAAAATCGTCGAGGACATGTGTCTCTCGTTGGATCTAACGTGTGTAAGGCCTAAGAAGCAAGGAGACGAGATTCTTTCAAACATGGAAACTTGCCGGGTATTCCATTTTGCAGGACACGGCAGCTTCAACATATCAGACCCGTCCCAAAGTTGCCTACTCTTAGATGACTGGGAAACATCCCCTCTTACCGTCGCAAAACTGTGGGACCATAACCTCAAAGCCAATCCACCTTTCCTTGCATTTTTATCCGCTTGTTCAACAGGCGCTAATGACGAAGTGGCGCTGAGTGACGAAGGTATCAATCTCATTGGTGCCTATCAGCTAGCAGGATTTCGGCACGTTATTGGCACGCTATGGGAGGTGGACGACTTATATTGTGTCAAAATTGCCAAAGAATTTTATACTACGGTACAAGCCGAAGGCGGTCTTCAGGACGATGCTATAGGTGTAGCTCTGCATACAGCGCTAAGACACTTGCGCCATAAGAGTGTAGAGAACAGTTCATTGAGGAGCTTGGGAGGTGAGGGACGTGATGGAAGAAACGCGAAGACCGTGCGCTCCAGGGGCAACCTGAATTTTCACTGGGTTCCTTATGTTCACTTTGGTGTATAGTCTGTTAAGTGTTTGGGTAGGTGTCAGGATGAGAGACACTAATAACTCATGATTTCGTATTATGCAACAATCTAAGCTTTCTCAATTACTTTGAACCATGTAGTATTCTTTAAGTTTAGCATTTCATGAAATTTCGGGCTTTAAGCACGATAAAATTATAACATCAAGATCAATTGATAAAACCTAATCTACGAGATTGAAAAAAGGTGGGACAGCATTTCTACATACTTGTCCCCTAAAGTTCATAGGTGATATTTGAATTCATTCTCTAATGATAGGACGCATTCGCTATATCCCAACGCACCTCAAAAAATTACGCCGCCATAAGAATCAACCGAAAAACGTCAGCGTCCCTTCCATCCTCATGTAATGTCTCCTCTACATCATTCGACAAAATGCTCCTAATTTCTCTAATAGCCCCGCTCCTATTCGCCGCGATCCCAAGAAGCCGATGCAACGCCAAATACCTAGGATTTGGCAATATCCCTCCATCTTCCCCGCCCTGACGAAACGTTACAGTTTTCGATTTGACATCCTTCGTGATAATATTGTTCTCTTCCGGGATGTGTTCAACCTCGTAAACATGTTCGTTAGGGCTCTCCGTTGAAACAGCGGTTAACCAAAACCGTAAGGTACAGAATTTATAGAAATATTTTGGGGAGAGGGTCAGTCCATTATCAGGCTCGTCGAGACCCTTTTCCCATACGATGTTTCTGAGACCCGGGTCAAGAATGTCTGCGAGTGCCCAGAAGCTTTGTTTTGCGCCGTTCTTTATATAGATGATGTTAGCACTGATGACAAAGAGGCTGTTAAGGCATGAAATAATGGCATTAGGCTTACGATGTTGCTCGCATCTCTGTCTAGCGTTAGCGGGATTATATATGTCGCGTCGAGGCTCGAAAACTTGACTTCTCTACTACTTTCAGCTCGAGTCCGGAGTTTAGTAGTTTGCTCCTCGAGCTCGCGGGAGACTAAACAACGACGTCCATCTCGATGTAGAATCTGGATTTCACTCTTAGGCAACATCCCTTCATATGTCGGAGAATGCTACTTACACCATCAACAATACCATTATCAAAGTCATCATATTCGCTAAAGTCTTCTAATCTCTGGCGCGACGAAGGAAATGATCTTCTCCGCGATGCAGGCCTGCTGAAGTATAGACTAGATACGTCTATTCGCAAATAAAATAAGAGAGTAAGCGCCTATGTAAATGACTATAATAACTTGATCCTATCCTCCGAATCAAAAACTTACAAGGTTTTATCAACTCGTCGTAAATATTATTCCCTAGTGCTTCGAGCCGTTGGCGAACTGCGAATATATCTTTGTTGGTTGCATCGTTGTGAAATTCCTCAACAGCAGGGACCAATGCTGGGTAATGTGCCAACGCAGGTTTTTCAGAATACTCTTGATTCCAGGATTGGTTGACCTTGAGTAACTTGAAATGAGGGAGAACAGTCAAAAGTATCTCAACCGCCAAATTATCTTTCCCGCCCGTTTCCAGTGATGCGTTATTGTAAAGCTCTCGGAGGAGAATTATAGGATTGAATTCATTGGAACTCCTCCAACTCGGTGGTCTTTTGGTATTGAGACTTTTGAACTCTTCCACTCGAGCAAGCCATTGTGTAGCAGCTTCCCGTGCTCTTTGCTTTCGCTCTGGGGTTATATTCGATTCGAATAATATGACAGACGACGTTTCGGAGTTGACGGGCGATAGGTTCACCGGAAGATTCTTTCTTCTAGCTTCTTCAGCTACGAATGGAGATATCAATAATGAGTGTTGGGTGTCCACGACAGTGATACATTCCGTGGTCGTCATTTCGCCGGGATATATGTTCTCGTGATATTTTCGATTTGTAGTGGATATTCGAATTCGAAGGACGGACGAGACAATTCAACGGTAGGGACGACGGGACGGGCGATGTTTTAGAATTCCGGAATATATAAATATAAATACGGCCATCTTGTGCTGAAGGGATTTCGAATCGAGCATCCAGACCCGAACCGGTGTTCCTTTGCTTGGAGGTATGTGTTTCATATTAAATAGCAGTCCCCGAAGAAACAACACCCGTTCGCATGTGTTATCCGTGTGTTATTCTGGGGCCTCTGGCCGCTTGCCTCCGCGGCCTTTAGACGTTTTGAACGGCATCAATACGCAAAAGGTCTAGTGGGGAGATAAATGCGGCCTGCAAAGACGGAGAATAAGATACGGCGAGACCAAGGCCAATCAGTGATCTTCGACGATGTCACATGCGAAGAGCAGTTAAAAATGATCAAACGAGCATGTCGACCCTGAACATCAATCAGTCCAGTTCAGTCCAGTTACGTGATATGAGTGGGGGCATACTCTCGCTGGCTGGCTTGCTGGCTTGACTACTCGCTACCGCAGGACACTCTCGTTTATATTGCATCCTCGCAAGCCCGATCGCGACTGATGATTTTGAATTCCCAAGCTCAGCTCAGACCCGTCTTGTCCGCATACGTCTCCCAACATTCCAGTTCGCATGTCGCCCAAAATAATACAACAATAACAACACATTTGTGACATCAACTCCTGTAGCACACGCAAGCTCGCGGTTTCGTAACATCCGAACGCCAGGACAGTCGTTCAGAGGATATAAAGGCCAGGCCATGACATGAAAAGGCATTGAAAGTAGTTACTCTAAGCTTTTCTGTGCGCCTCTCATCCTATCAAGATGATAGGCACTTCATTTATCGAGCTTATTGCCATCCGGACATCCATCACCCTTCTTCGAGGCATCACTCCCCTCAGCATAATCTACACCATCTCCATCCCATTCCTACCTCCGAGCTTCCTAACCCCTACCGTTAAACTCCTCAGTCTTTACCCGATATCTGAGTCCATTTTCTATTTTCTGGTTTACCTGCCTCGGAAACATTTCCTCCAAGCCGCGGCCGAACATCCTCCGCTCCCACCACCCACCGAACGACACTCTTTATTTCGTAGGATACTCACTACTATACCTGACCATGGCTCCTACCTCCGTCAATGGTTCCTAGGTGCGAGAATTTCGGACATTAAAGTCGAAAATATCAAAGAATTTCTGCGGTGGAGCATTTTCAACTCGTCCGGCAGTTGGAGTCAAGAATCCGATGGCCAGGAAGAAGAAGACGAAATTAGTGAATACGTCGGCATGGTTGAGGACAAAATGAACATCAAGTTTCCAGAAGGGCGAGGCGAAGCTCAGTGCTATAGGCTCACTATCGACCAAGTTCGAATGAAGCATCGTCCGCTGGCTTGGTATGCAGTACGTACATACAACATCCGATATCGTTGATCCGATATACAAATTGGCACCCTTAACACTAATAATCACGTCTAGCTTCTGGGTTTCATAGACTGCCTGACCTACCTCCGCTTAACATCTTCCTCTTACACCTACTATCGCCGGCCTTTCTGCACCTTTTTCACATCCTTCCCTTTCCGTTTCGAAACCATCTTCTCAAAAAACCCCTCTCCATCCCACACAATCCCATATTGGTACCACCCACACACCTCCAAAACCCACCTACCAATTCTCTACCTCCACGGCATAGGCATCGGACTCCACCCCTACGTCCCGGCCCTTATAGCCCTCACCAAGTCTCTCCCAAACGTGGGCATCCTAGTCTTAGAAATCGACCCAATCTCCTCCCGCATCTGCCCACCGATCCAAAAGAAATTCCAACTCCTCCAGGAAATCAAAAAGATTCTCCAAAAGCACAATTACGACGATACCTCCTTCATCCTCGCTGCCAACTCCTATGGCACCGTAATAACAACCCACATCCTCCACGACGCCGAACTATCCTCCCTCGTCTCTTCCGTCATCTTGATCGATCCGGTCACTTTACTACTCCACCTCCCCGATGTAGCTTACAATTTTCTCCGCCGCGTGCCGAGGCGCGCGAATGAGCATATGTTGCATTATTACGCCAGTACGGATCCCATGGTCGCTCATACGCTGTGCAGACGCTTCTTCTGGGCGGAGAATATACTTTGGAAGGAAGATTTAGAGGGGAGAAATGTGGTCGTGTATCTTGGTGAGAGAGATTTGATCGTTGATACGGGGAGTGTGAGGCGGTATCTCACGGGTGCGTGGGGGCCTGAGCAGCAAGAAGGGGAGGAAGAGGATGTGGAGAGGATAGGGGAGTTTGATAAGGATGGGTGTTGGGAGAAGACCGATGAGAGGGGTGGGAAGTTGAAGGTTGTTTGGTGTGAGGGTTTAGATCACGCTCAGGTTTTTGACGAGAGGAGGTGGTATACTCGGTTGGTGAGGGATATAGCTGACGCATCTGCTAATCATCGGAGAGCTGGAGAAAACGGCCATGGTGGTGGTGATGAGTAGAAGGTATAGACAATAAATCTGTTGTTTATGATAGAAAATAAATAAACTTGCGAGGCGATACACACCTCGTTGGGATAGAGCAACGGGAGTTAATTCAGTTATAGGCAACGTTTTAGTTGTAATTTTTTACACATGTAGAATTCATGACTATAGTGTATATCTATCCATTTTCGCAATGAACGCCCTAGCGCTGCGTTGGTTTAATAGTATTAAAAGGGATCTCGCCATGCTGTCTTATTCTATAGAGCTTTATAAAAGAGTCTCGCTACATTATCAACTGAATTTTTATGGAAATAGCTATCCAAAGGCAAACAAGAAAGAATAAAATTGTTTACAAGAAAGAGAAATAAACACTAATCGTGTATTTTAATAGTCAAGTCAAATCATATATTCATCACTCCGGAAACTCCATAGTATCAAGGAAGACAAAGGAAAGGCTTCAAACACTCCTCTTAGTAATCCCAAAAATCGGCAGTTGGCTCGCTAGCTTTACGGAAGGGACGAGTCTTGATAGGCGCATTCTCCTGCTTGGCCGCACCAGCCTTCTCTTCCTCTTCTTCTTCCTCTCCCTCGAACCCCCAGTTCGCCGCAGTGCCCTTTCGGCCTCCCATTCCATTACCAGCGGTCTTATAAATGGTACGGTTTTGAGTGGTCTGAGAGGCCTCTTCTTGCTCATCTTCACCGAAACCCCAATGAACTTCAGTGCTCTTCTTACCGCCCATTCCGTTGCCCGCGGTCCTATAGATCGGGCGAGAGGGGGCGTCCTGGGGAGTTTCATCTTCCTCTGCTTCATCTTCGCCGAATCCCCAGTGGACATCAGTACTCTTCTTACCACCCATTCCATTCCCAGCAGTCTTGTAGATTGCGCGCTGTGGAACATCCTTAGGGGCCTCCTCATCTTCTTCTTCACCATCTCCAAATCCCCAATGGACCTCAGTGCTCTTCTTTCCACCCATTCCGTTACCAGCGGTCTTATAAATACCAGCCCTTTGAGTGGTGCTGGGGCTCTCATTTTCTCCTTCAAATGCCCAGTTGGCTCCTGTGCCCTTTCTTCCACCCATACCATTGCCAGCAGTTTTGATTCCAGCACCGTTTTCTTTCTTTGGTGTCTCATCCTCGAATTCCCAGTTGAGGCCACTGCCCTTCTTACCTCCCATGCCGTTTCCACCGACAGCGATGCCGCTAAAACCACTGACTGGTTTGGGTTCTCCCAGTGGTGAAGACGTATTGCTCCAGTTGGCCTCCATACCCTTGACTACCTCCTTGCGAGCAGCAGGCATCTCAGTTGGCTTGTCGGCTCCTTGGGACGGAGAGTCGTCCGTCAGGCTGAAATGTGTCTCGCTGCTCTTGCGGACATAGGCGTCCTTGCCACGTTCGGCCTTCTTGGGGGTTTCGTCGACGATGTCATAACTTGCCTCCATACCCTTGCGCGGGATCGGCTTTCCAGGGGCTCGCTTGACTGGAGAGGTATCGTTATCGTCATCACTCCAGCTGAAGTTACGGGTGTTGTGTGTAGAGACTTTGGCGGGACGCTTGTCAGGCGTGACAAAGTCGGCGAAGTCCCAGGAAGCGCCCGGTTTACTGTAAATGCTGGTTCGCTTAGGAGCGATGACTTTGGGAGTCTCGTCGTTTGCATCGTCCTCGAGTGCAAAATGTTTGTATTTCTTAGCGTTAACCTGAACCCTGCGATCAGGCGTGGAGTGGACTTCATCAATATCCTGTCCGACAAAGAAGGTACGGGTAGGAGCCTTGTTGGCACCAGCTCTTGGTGTTTGAGCGACTGGCAAGGTAGCGTCATCCTCCTCTTCGCCAAGGATTTCGTGCAGCTGGCGACTGGGAGGCTTTATTCCGGAACGTGGCGCGATAACAGCGGGTTTGATGCTAACGTCATCACCAATTTCTCTTGGAGCGAAGAGCTGCAAGCTTTCGCGATTCGAATGGTTGCTAGCCTTAGACGAAGGGCGGGTAGAAGCAGCAGATTCACTAGCTCCGGAGCCGCCAGCGACGCTACCGATTGAAGCTTTGATGAGTTTGGTTTGTTCGTCGCCGAAACGGATGGGCCAGTTCTTGCCGGTTTTGCCGACAACGTTGAGATTCTTGAGTAGGGCTCCTTGGTCCCAGTAGACACGGATTTGTTTAATCAGGTTGTCCTCGAATTGGACAATGTGGACCTATATGTAGAATGGAATCATTTAGAAAACAGTCGCCCGAGCGCCGCATACAAGCTTAGCGAATCTGAAATAACATACCATAGGCAAAATGACGGTTTGGTCTGTCACAAAGTTATCATCCAAGCCTGGGAGTAAAGCGCCACCGCCATTCGTGAATTCAATAACATTTGAGAATTCGACGGCAATGGAATTTGCAGATTCAACCGAAGAAAGATCTTTCTGTTCCTTTTTGGTGTAGAACAGGCCTTCCTTTTGGAGGTGCCCGACAATAGCGATATTTGATTGATACGAGTTGCTAGTGCTGCCGACGTAGTGGAGTCCCGCCTGGGCATGCAAAACTTCCTTCTTCGGATTCTCGAGGAATTCGGCGTACAATTTCGTCAAAGGACCCTGAGGCGCCATTTCTGCGGTTGATTATTTGCCGGTAACGGAACAGAGCCGATGGTTTGGATAAGATGATTTTGAAGTCTTCCGAGACCGGCTGAAGAGGAATGAAGCGAAATGAAACCGATGGTATCGCTCGAAGAAAAATACGATGGCGATAAATATAATGATAATGTGACGTTACTATGAAACCAGCGCAGATGGGATGTGTTGATGGGCGTGGTGCCGATGCTTATCACCAATGAGCCCGGCGCTGGGGATGCTTTATCTTGCGGTGGCACGAAACTACGATTCTCAGGAGTTTATTCTGTGTACTGTTCTAGTCGAAGCTAGTGCCTTCTCTAGTTGGCAGTTCCGGTGGAAGAAGCCAGGTTGTCAAAGAAAATGAGGGATAGTACCCAGGAAGTAGTTGGGATTCGAAGGAGCGTAGAGAAAGAAGCAGCGATAGCTGAAGAGCGGGAGAATGGGCGAGATGGGCAGGTAGGGAGGGAAAGCAAGGCAAGATATAGCCACCTGAGCTATACTATAGACTGACTGTCCGGATATGTAAACAAATATATTTCGTAGGTCAGTCGGTCTAGCAAGATGCCTGTCAAAGAATAGGAGAGAATGAATGAGCCTCGAAACGGAGGGCGAGATATGGGGGAAGCTTCAAGAAGTACCGGTACCCAGCTCCGCAGCACCAGACGAGCGACGGCCGGGTTTATATAGCAGCAGGGCTTGTGAGAATGCAAGGAGTCCGGAAACAGGTGGAGTGCGCCAGCTTGTATCAGGTACTTCTTTGTTTCTTCCCGTTCAAGGTTTTCAAACCCCAGCTCACTTCGAAGCATTCATGGACGGGACCATCATGCACTAGCTCGCAGCATCTCGATCCAACTGCCCGTCGATAAGTGTAAATATATGTAACCAGCAACCGGGTCGCGCAAGATGATTCAAGGACGCGACGAAAACAACAACAAACAATTGTGGTATCGATACCGACCAGGTCCATCGCTGCATCGCATCCACATTACATGGACATGCACCATCGACAGCGCAGGCGAAAAAGACGTCAACCGGGCGACCGTTGCGAGCCGTCGAGCGACCACATTGCAATCCGTCCTTGTTTTTCTTTTCTTCTCCCGTATCGAAAAAGAATGTTACAGGTTGAAAGGGCAGGCGCAGGGATGCGGGGACAAACGGGCGCCGCTCTAATCCTGATGCAGCATCCCACGACAGGCCCACCCACGTCTGGTGGGCGACTTGCGTGCAGATTCTGATACAGGGACAAACCAGGCGCGCTGGGACCGCAAAGGGGTCTCCTTACGATCCATCAAGCTGCCGGTCCTGTAATCAAAATCTCTCGTGTCTGGGGGAAGATGCTGAATCTTGGGATGAATGGCGATTGATTCTTCGTCGCATGCAGGGTCAGGAGGGAATGGTCCAAAGACCACGGGTTTCTGGTTCGGCTCGATGCTCTTCAGCCCCTCAATTGAGTCCTTGTCCGTGCCTTACGTTGGTGGCTTGATCACAACGCGGTGGCACAGACTTCACGGACGGGATTTACCCTCAAGCAAGGGCCATTCTCGCCTCGTGTGACCTCCCACTTGACACTGCGGGATGACCCGTATCTATTTTCAAATTCTCAACCTTCAACTGCTAGATCTAGTGCCAGTATATTTCCATAATAGGCGATAACTAGGCACATATATCTGTGTTACTGAGGGCTCGCAATTATTCTCAAAACGTTTGAAACTATTGCTATTGGTTTGAAAGAAGCACCGATATTGGTTTTATGCCAGTACTAAAATATTTTTCTTCCCTATGAAGGTTTGCAGATTATAAAACAATAATAATTATGGACAATTCGTTCGCGACCATAAGGGATTGGCAGTTGGATGTTAGCCTACGCAAGGGTAGTCTTCCAGCGATCTTTTGAAATAAATTCTACATGTGCACATCTACCGCCTATCTCTCAAATGCCATCACTTACATTTTTGAAGATATATATAAGTACTTGAGTATCTAAGAACCTTTGTAATCAAAAGATTCTCACAAATACATACAACCTTGCAACTTGCGCCATGCTACAATGCCTCCCAATACCACCAATAGGTCCCTCTGGGATATTTTCGAAGCCGCAAGTCGAGCTCAGGATACCAGTAAACATATGTCCCAGCTAGCTCAGCGATATCGAATCCCTCCATGGTCTGATCGCAAAACCTCAGACATAAAACTAATTCCAGAGTCCATCCAAGAAATCGCAGCAATCATAGCAATATCTCCAAACGAAGAGGCCAAATCACAACTCGAAAAAGAGTTCGCAAATTTCATCTACTCATAGAATGCAATCGAATCAGCAGGTCTTGAACAATTCGAGACATGTAAGATCGTTCTCGAAATCCTAGCCGGCTTAAAAACTGAAGGCGACGGCATCTGGGCAAGCATAAAATCAAAACCCCACCCAGGCTCAAATTCATCATCAAATGACAATCCATACCGCGAAGTAATCCAACATGTCGAAGCATTCATATATTTAACACAGGAAATCGCCAAAAAGTCTGTCTGAAGAAACCCTGCTACAATGCCATCGTATTCTCACGACAAGTATCCTATCAGAACAAGGATACGATAACTACCAAGGCACATACCGTCGTTGCGAAATGAGCGTTGGAAATCCGCTACGCCTACGAGAGGGCGGTGAGAAAAAGTCGCAGAGGCAGACGACGTTGAAAAGAAATTTTCAGCGTGGATAGTGGAGTATAACTCGGCCCTGAGCAAAACCTGTGACGCTATTGCAACTGCCTCACATCTCAAAATTCATCTTTTAGAAATTCACCCGTTTTTGGATGGGAACGGAAGAATGTCAAAACTCCTTTTCAATGTTCTCATTGCACGATATTACCCTCACACGATCATAAACTTCGGAGATACGGCGAAAAGGAGGCGTAAATATATGAGTTCTGTTCGAGAATCCATCCGCCGAGGGGCCCCGGGGATATTCGCATTTCAAAGCATTGAAACAAGCAGCTCGCTCAACGTTGCAGAAACTCGAAGGACTTAATATGACGCCAGAGAGAGAGAAGAGCATGTACGTGATGAAAAAGCTCTGTGATGACAATCATAAAAATAATAAGTGATAGAGCCCCAAGCACGGATTTGGTTCTTAGAGTTTGAGTCGGATATACGGATATATCAAAGTATTGGCCTCAAAGGCAAGTTACGGCTTAGGAGATGTCGATTTTGTATAATTTTTCGCTAGTTGCATGCTTGTTGGTTTCGCTTCGGCTATGAGCTTGGATTTATCGCGCACATCTAGGACTTTCGGTCATGAGCCCTAGGAGCTTGGTGTTTGGTTATAAGCTATAGGATTTCTCGCTCGGAGTTAAGGGCGTTGGTTAAGAGGTTATGAGCTTGCTATTTGAAGTTACGAATTAGCGACTTGACTTAACAGCGTAGGAAGCAGAGACTCGATCAATGGGGACCATAAAGTCGTTATCAAAGGGTTTAAACATGTCCGTATATTTCAACCTTAGATTAGGAAGTTATCATCGCATTTATTATAATCACATGATCGTGTGCATGTACGTTTCAATGGCTCGTACGATCGCAGCGTTCCACAGGCTAGTATCAATGTAGTTCCAGGGTGCCGTTGGGGAAAGACCCAACAATTGTATCGATATGGCTAACGAACTCAATTATGTACTGAAGTACTTGTCAAGCCACGTGCCCCCAAATAAAAGATTTTCGCGATATATCCTAGTCGACCATTTTTGATGAGCTCGTATCGCAACTTGCAGCGAGATATTGTTATGGGCGGTAAGATTGGAGGCTAAGCCTGCATGCAACTTCCTGTGCAGCACCGTATATAGCCTTTATATCCACCTGTTAGTATCCCAGTGATATCATCAAACATTCTTCAAAGAAAAAAATAAAGAGGAAAAATAAAAAGATCGATCAAATCGTAAACGGCGTCTTTCTTCCGTAATGTCCGTTACTTTGTGAGTCACAAGAATAAGCCATCGATAGTTTCATGCAGCGTTGGGAGGACGGGGTGGCTAGGCTATAAATGAACTGGATCTTTGCTGAAGGCACAGCGATTTGTCCCCGTTCCATTTGTCAGCAAACGCAGAGAGGTTGCGTATCAATGCCGCGGGTGGGGTTCAAGGACGAATCGATCCCTGCACAAGCCGAAGTCAAAGCCAGAGCCCAAGCACGAGATAACCTGAACGGCTCCCACGCCTGAAGCTTGGATTGAAGCCCAACCGAGAAAAAAAAAAAAAAAAAAAGGTCCGCGACCCAATTCGAACCGGAAGGCGTCTTTTGCATTCTTACTAAGGCCTGAGGTAACCGGCGCCGTCTCTCAGATATTATATTACCCAGCCAATCGCAGTCGATGACGACAAGACGATCGTGCATCGTGCTGAACAACGCCTGTCGGCGGGTTTTGGCTCCCTCGCACCGAGCATATTCCTAGCTTTTTGGAGATAAAGCTCGACTGCACACTCTTAGGATGCCTGTCGTATCTGCAGATTTTTGGATGCTAGGCACTATATAAAGACCTGGCGTGATCCCGAAGCTCGAACACATACACATTTCCTCTTTTTCCTCACACCGTACGTAGTAAGTGGTAAAAAAGAATCCTTCGAGTGAAGGCAAAACCAAAATATTATTGGTATCCTAATCCGGTGAAGTTTCGAGGCTAGACACTCAATAACGACTAGATCGGAGGGCTCGGTCCAATTGCAACGGAGCCTTTTCGGAGTTTACAGTCCCTTAGCTCCACCTTCAAAAAGCTTACATAGCGAGCGCACTACCTGTATGGTGTTTGCGATACACAGGGAAAGCATAAACCTGGTTTCGACAGTTAGCTGCCAAATAGTTTCTCCTTTTCTCCTCTTCTCTCATATTTTCTTGCTTCCATCCCCAGTATACATTGTGTCTTTAGTGGTTTAATAAGCGGAATTTTTGAAGCCGCGAGCTATCAGCCGCCCCGCAAAATCAAAGCTATATTCGAATCCAGCTACCGGCGCACGGAACAACAGGGTCGGCGAGATGACTGCGAATCCACCGAGTTCAGCGGGCTCCGGGTCACATCAGTCTCCCGACAACTTCCGCGTCATCCGGAAGAGAAATAGAATACCAGTTTCTTGTGGGCCATGCAGACATAGAAAGTACGTACCATACTCTCTAAATGAGGAGAAATTACTCCTCACACCCAGCCATGTGTTGTGACGGGAATCGGCCGAATGAATAGCTAACATATGGGAACCCCTCACGTTCGCTGCGTCCATGATAGACTCAAGTGCAATCGCCAGCATCCTTGCGAAAACTGTGTGAAGAGAGACGATGTGGCATCCTGTAAGAAATACTTGTAGCAGACCTAGCTTTCTATGAAAGCTCAGCGTCTGCTTTTTCGTGTTCTCCGCGTGGATGCAATTAATGCTCATGAGTGTTTACGTACAGGCAACTATGCATCCCTCGCAGCCCGAAACAGACGAGCCAACACGGCCGGCGATAAGGCCTCTCCGGACGATATGCAAGCCCGAATCGACCGGCTGGAAGGTCTCGTCCTTTCGTTGATGGGCAGCGGGGCCCCTGACCGGCGAGGCTCGAAAGATTCGAAAGACGATGGGGATGTCGATGATGATGCCGGGTCGCAGATGCACACGGAGGAAACCACAAGCGAAGGTACGAACAATGACGAACATGATCTTAATAAATCGGAAGTGGATGACGATGTTGAGGATGTGCGAAGGTACGCGGAGCGATTCAGCTGGCAATTCTAGTTCTCATCAAAAATCGAGCGGAAAATGACTTTGGTTGGTGTCTTCAATAGCCAGTTAGGGTTCATGAAGGTGGAACACGGCAAGTCGATGTATCGAGGGTCGTCGCATTGGGCTCTGGTTCTCACCGAGGTTCGTCGCACCGGTCCCCCGATAGGTTTTCGCCTTCAATCTAATGATCAGTTTTGGAATAGATCGCAGAAGTCAGGAATTATTTCTCAGCGGCCGCGACGAGGGAAAAGTTCGATTGTATAGCAAGGGAACAAGAGAAGTCAAAGTTACAGAGCATCAATACATGTTTCCCTTTTTCCGCCTCTCGTTCTTTATCAAGAACAGAAATTCTACAATACCTACCGTCACAATCGGTGGCCGATAAACTGGTGGAACATTGGTTTGACGCATTTGACCGCTCGTATCATATCCTCCACGGTCCAACCTTTCGTAAAGAAGTAAGCAAATCTTGTTCGCAAACTTATTTTGAAGCTTGATTCTAACTCAATTTCGTAAACTGGTAGTATACGGCGTTCTGGCAAGACCCAACCTCACCTCAAATTGAATTGACTTGGATTGGGCTCCTCATGGCTATTCTAGCCACAACTATGGCTGACCTCATGAAGCTCGGGCGGCTCTCCAAAGACCCAGAACTCATGGGAATGGATTCGGATCAATACAAGCTACCTGTCGAGCACTGTATAATAACTGGTTTGAACGTCGCAAAACCTGGTCTCTACACAATACAAGCTATGATAATATACCTAGGATGGGCGCGGAATAAGACGAATCAGGAACAAATGTGGCTCTATCTAGGTTTGGTACTTCGTGTTGCTCAGTCAATGGTAATTTATCATGTACCCTCTTGCTCCGATTAATAAGATGCTGACTGTGGGTTATTAGGGGTTGCACCGAGACTCAAGGAAATTCGAAGTTGAAATTCCAGCATATCACGTCGAAATGCGCAGGCGCTTATGGAATGTACTGAGCTGTATGGATCTCCTCGAGTCTATTCGAGTCGGTCTGCCATCGATTGTTAGAGCTGGAGAATCCGACGCTATGCTTCCCTCTAATATTCATGATTATGAATTCGATGAAGACACAAGGGTGCTACCACCGTCGAGACCGATGAGCGAACATACGCCCATGTCTTACATGATCGCAAAGAGCAAACTTGCGAACGTGTTCGGGAGGGCTATTCAGATGATCAATCAAATCCATCCCGCGCCACACTATGATGATATTCTGCGGCTAGATGCCGAAGCGAGAAAGGTCTACTCGTCGATGCCGGATTTCTTAAAATTCCGACCCTTGGAAGAGTCGAGGAACGATCATCCCGCGTTGATTATGCAACGATATGGGTTGAACATTTTACATCAAAAATCTCTTCTTATTATGCACAGACCGTATTTTGCACTTCGATTGAAGAATAATCCTCGATATGCTCCTTCACGGCGTGCTTGTCTCGAGAGTGCCATGACTCTCTTGAACCACCAATACGTATCCTGGGACACACAAGTAAGTATAACCCTCTTATAAATAGTGTAGTCACCTGCTAATCTATGGGTATCCAGTATAATCAAAAAGATAAGACTCTCTACCATATTGATCCGATATCACCGAGCGACTTCCTCCCAGCGGCTGTGATCATAATGATTGAAGTTTGGCAAGCATCAGCTGATCTCAACAACACCGACGGCATTTTTACGATGGGACGAGGTGATCACGAACATATGCTCAAGGTTCTGGAACGAGCGTGTCACATTTACAGCACATTCCCAGATTACCTCGAAGTCGCAAAGGCTCACCTAGTTTTATCGCACTTGATTGAAAAGGTCAAGGCCAAGTTTTATGCGAGAAACAGGGCGGAACCTAGTAGTACACAGTCACCACCAGATAACTACTCGCCCTTCAATTCGCAGCCAATGTCAACGACACCCGAGCCCTCGTCGGCTAAGGATTCGGAGCACTCTGCCGCGATGACACTCGGATTGCTAAGCAGTGGTGGTCTGTCGCCAGTGGGAACAACATCGACGTTCTCTGCCAACTTTACCACCGCGCCTCCAATGGCACCAAATGTGCCAATACCTATGGATACTTCCAAGACTGGTATGACACCTCTGTACCAACCAGCTTCGCCACCGAATTCCTCGGTACCGTTTTCGTTCTTCAGCCAGGGAATGGGTATGATTGATGGACAGAGTGCACTTGGATGGGTACGTTACCCCTCCCTTGATGAGATATCTATGTTGGAGTTCGATGCTAACATCTTGTTCTAGGACGAATGGGATAACTTTATTCAGGGAATTAGTACGGAGAATATGAATTGGAATATACCCATGTCACCGCCAAACTCGCAGGGGATGAATTCTTCGGAGAGCAACACTGAGGCTTCACCGCAGTGGTCTTCTCTGATTGCACCGGATCCCGGGTCAAATTGAGCTTTTTTGAAGAGCGGTTTTTTTGTCAGGTCATGGTTGCGACTTTTGATTATTGTTTCCTGTTTACATGATACCGGGTGGTCATAAATGTTTAGTTGATTTTCCACGTATAGTTGATTCTACGATGGGATGGGATAGAATTCCAAAAGCATTTGTTCTAGGACTTGTTTACGGATTTTTATTTGGGCTTGTTTTTCGTATGCTGTGGTTGAGTAGTTATTGTGTAGTCGGCTTTGAAGTAAATAGTTGAAAAAATATATCTCTCCTCTCGATGCTCAAACTAGGCGTTTTCAATTATTCCACGATCTTTGACCGGGGTTTCTCCATCCTTCTGTCCATGTAGACAAGACGGGATGTTTTAGAGGAGGGGCGTTGTGGATGTTGCAGAATTTTCCATGTCTTTCCTTTTAGCGTGCGACCCGCAAATGGAATCTTATCACGACGAGGCAGCAAAAAAAAAGTTTTACCGAGACTTCCATCATTCCCTTCCATCCATCGTTCTCGACAACAACCATCCTTTGTGCAGTCCTCCACGATACCCCAATTCATTCTCCGGAGCGCTCTCTCCTCGCCATACCACCGTCCGTAGCCGGATCTATCCTATTTTTTTATCTTTCATTTCTGCATTGCTTTGACACTGCCAGTTTTCCTCAGAAAAACCTATCCACCAAGATGTGAGTGCCCGCTTTGCGTGGGGTGGTGCCACCATCAAATCCACTCACTGAAGAACCCCCCTCCCTATACCAAATCGACGATATTCTAATGCCCAGAACTCCAGGTTATCCCTTCGTCGTTCGATCTTCCGTAACCTCAAGCCGGGTGCCATCTATGCTGCCCCACCCGTTCTTCAACAGCAGCGAGCTCGTGCCTTTGCAGCTGTCGCAACTCTTGCCGAACATGCCGTTCCGCGCGCTCCATCGCCACCGTTCTCCCGAATCCTCCCACCCGCTGCCACCACCCAGAAGCGAATGTACTCGACCGAATTCCAGGATCCATTGAACCCCAACGCAGCCCAGCACAAAGACTTCCAGGGAAACGCATTGCCGCCCACCAAAAAGATCTATATCGGAAACATCTCGTACGGTATTCGTGGTGAGGATCTAGAGAGAGAGTTCTCTGAATTTGGAAAGGTTGTTGCCGCAAGAGTTGTCTATGATGCTCGCGGTCTCTCGAAAGGGTGCGATTTTAAACTTCCATTTATCTTTGTCAATATTTTTGATAACCAGTGCTAACTATGTATTTTTGAGACCAATAGGTTTGGATATGTTGAATTTGAAGAACAGGAACCAGCGTCTAACGCTGTTGCGAAGATGCACGGCCTCATTGTCGACGGCCGACGGATAAACGTCCAATATGTTCTCCGACCCGAACGAAACGACGGCAGCCCAGAGAGCAACCCACCCTCGCGAACTCTCTTCATCGGAAATCTCTCTTTTGATATCACCGACAAGGACTTGAACGAACTCTTCGCTGAGGTTCGCAACTGCACAGATGTCAGGGTCGCTATTGATAGGTTAGCCCTTGGATCTTTTCTTTCTTTCTTTCTTTTTTTTTTTTTTCTCGATGAGTTGGTTTTGCTAATATGAAAATTCTGCGAAATATAGGAGAACTGGCCAACCTAGAGGATTCGCCCATGCTGACTTCGTGGACGTTGCCAGCGCTGAGGCTGCTAAGGCCAAGTTGGAGACTAAGTCCATCTACGGTCGACAAGTTAGGATCGATTACACCAGAACAGCCCCACAGCGAACACCCATTGGCGAAGCCGGCCGCTCTTTCATCAACCCAGGCTCCAAGCAGTAAATTCCAGATATAAATGAAAAAACTAAAAACGGCTAATAAATCTCGATGGGGACCGACAACTGAAAATTGTCACGAAATCTTTTCACAACCAAACGAGCTCGGTTTTCTCGCTATTAGAGGAGTAACGGATTTTTAGCATCCTCTAAATGATAAATTGTTACGAAGACATCTTTGGAATATATGGTTGGAGGATGTGCGTGTGTTTGTGTGTCAAAATCTGAAAAGTCCTTGCTTTCGACTAGGGTGGAAAATGAAAAAAAAATGAAGAAAAGACCAAAAAAGAGGACCATTGAAAGGTGCCAAAGGACTTTAACTATAATCTAGACTTGCTTCAACATCAATCTATCACACTGGAGTTACCCTTACTATCGACACGCGTCGTCTCTTTTTTCACCCTATTTGTACATTCTTCCTACATCACTCTCTCCCTACTTCCTTCCACTTCTTTGTAATTACTTTTTTCCTACAAACCCTTGTTCTAAACGTTCCCCACGACAGGAAAAGCTCATCGAAAGCATTTCCATCGGCGTCTATTACTGTTCTTCTTGTTTGTATGTAAGATAGAAAGTTGCTTGTGTTTAGTTATGAGATTTCTGGAGAGATAAAAGAGATGAAATTATATAAGAACAATCTCCCCCAAATTTAACCCTACAATATATACTAGATAAATTGTATATATCGCACCGTGTGTATTGCATGTACAAAAAGCAAAAATATTTAATTTATTCAGCCTTCTCTCTCTTGGATGAAATTTCCCACCCGTTCAACACTCCGACACTGATGTTCAAATATGTCGCAAACGAAATCCACGCCAGATACGGTACCATACACCATCCGGCGATTTCATCCCCCATTGCGAAATAATTATATGTCAAAGCCGCTAGATTCCCGCCTAAAGCTAAAATATCGACCACCGCCCACGCTGGCTTTTCGATTCCGAAGAAGAGGGGCGTCCAAATGAGATTTAGAGCTAGTTGGGTGGTGTAGAGTGTTGATGTTGCGGGGAAGGAGGGGAGGTGGGAGGAGGTTGTGTGGGCATGGTGGATCGCGTAACCCATTGTGCCGTAGAGGATTGTCCAAACTGGGCCGAAGATCCAGGAAGGGGGCCGGAGGGGAGGCTGACGGAGTGAGAGGTATGTTTTGCGGGTTAGGGATGCTAGACCATATCATAAATCATTCGGCTAGGTTAGATATATGGGTTGTATTGTACGCAAATAGGGAGGAGTATTTACGGCTTATGGACCAGCCTACCGCTGAGCCCAAGGCTATCGGGAGTAGGATTGAAGCTGTGGGACTGGCGAGAACTTGAGACGGTAGGCCGAGGCCTAGGTTTTGAATTGAGGTGCCCCAGACTCCACTCATCGTTGCTATGATTTGCGAATAGTAATATGTTAGTATTATAGGCTGATACGTCGACGCGTCCTTTGTATATCGACTCTTGCTTAGAGGTTAAATGTATTACCAAATCCACGAATGATTTCGTCTAAACTTTGATTCTTTGGTTTACTCGTTCGAGTACTTATACTTTTTTGCAGATCTGTGAAACGTTGGAATAGACTCTAGATTTAATTCAGATATCTACGGCCGCGGTTGAATTCTTTGTGGATACGTATACGGAATTATTTCCACTCTGCGACGATGTATTTCGTCATGATGCATGCAAGGTACACCTCTGAGCATGGGTGTTTGTATACTATTTTATTGCTTCTTTTGACGCTTTCCAAATTGGGGTTGTTCTACTCACTTGGTCTATCGTCTACATTTGTCTCGCAAACCCACCACGCAGCTGCGCAGCACTAAGTTGGATCCCATGAACTGACCTTCAATTGCAAAAGCCTTCTATTGAGGTCTTCAAACGAGCCTCGATCTGATATCGTTGGTACAAAAATTATTATTATTTTTTGGATAGAATGTAATTTTGAATACTTGAACCACTTGAGTTCACTATTGCGCCTTGGCAGCATAATAGATCATATAAAACATGGTGCCCTCTTGATATATGCTTTACGTGCAGACACTTACTAATTGTTGGACAAGCAAAAGCTATATTCTTCACTACAATAATCTCTTACTGATTTACATTAAACAATTTTCGCAAATATTCTAAAATCTTCTAACACTAAACTGACAAGCGAGAATACCTATACATGCATATGAGAAATGCGAGCAAATTTAGAATTTAAGTTCGATATATGAAATTTCGCCGGATTCATGACCAAACGCAATGAGATCGTTGTGAACGGCTGAACAGTTTCGTCTATAACTGTACGGAAGCCAAATAAGCCGCTCTTTACCGCGCTTTATCCATTCGCCTTCAATGTACACTTTAGGCTTCGTTTCTTTGTAGACTAATGAAAGAGAAACTGGCGGCTGCTCCTCCAGAATCCCCGGCGGTGCTCTGTTGTGAGCCTCCCAGAGCTGGACAGAGTCGTCATTGGTCAATACTAGGGTTTCGCCTTCTGAGGAAAACCATATCGAATGAATTTGTTCTGGATGTTCAATCTTCTGCAACAACAATCTTGTGCTAAAGTTCCATAGCTCAAGGCCATCTTTAGTAGCCAATGCCAGGGTTTCGCCGTCGAGAAAGAAAGCTCCAAGGTATGCGGCAATGGCAAACTCCCAATTCTGAGGAGAGGCACCGTTATTTAGGTCCCACAGTTGGACATATGAACCAGAACACATGGACACCAGGTTTTTGCTATTGGGAGAGAACGCCATACCCCAAAATTGTCGATATTTTTCCTGCAGCGTTTGAAGCAGCTCGCCGGTGCCGGTATCCCATAACTGGATGGTTTTATCATGATCTGACAATGCTAGCAGTTTACCATCGGGAGAAAATACAATCTCTTCATGACATATATCACTTTGTATCGTCTGCAGAGGTGCGCTATTACCTATGTCCCATAACCTGAGAATACCAAAATCGTGATCAGAAACTGCCAGTGCTTTGCTATCAAGGGAGAACACTATCAGGTCATATGAGCTAATAGCGGGTCCCTCAGCTATGCATATATTTATTCCCGTGTTTATCTCCCATAGCCTGACAGCATCGTCATGAATCGATGCTAGGGTCTCGCCGCTAGGAGAGAACGCCATTTTAAAGGCCTGAGCTCGTTCTGCACGCTTTCCTGGAACTCGCATAGCATCTGGGGCACGGACATCCCATAAACTGATAGTTTTAAAGCCGGTCGCCAAGAGAACTTTGCCATTGGGAGAAAACGCTGCGCTGCTGACTCTTTCTTGATGCTGTATTACTTGCAGAGGGGTGCCAGTATTCGGATTCCATATTCTGACAGTATGATCAAAAGATGCTGATGCTAGCATCATACCGTCAGAGGAAAAGGCTATAGTGCTGACCCAGCTTATATGCCCCTCTAGCTCCCATAACGGTACCCCGGTGCTTACATCCCATATTTTAACAGTACTGTCACTAGATGCTGATACTAAGGTCATGCCGCCCGGAGAAAATGCTACAGCATCGACCCAGCTTGTATGCCCCTCTAGTGTTCGCAACGGCTCGCCAGTGCCAGCGTCCCATAGCCTGACAGTGCCATCACCTGGTACCGACGCTAGAATATTACCATCAGGAGAGAATGTGATAGTTTTGGATCTGGTTATTCTTTCCTTTAGTGTTCCACTGGGTTGTTCGTTCAAGCCCCAAAGTATAATGGTGTTGTTACCGTGTTTGAGCACCAGATTTTTGCCTCGAGGTAGAAAAGCTGCGCTGCCGTCTTGGTTTATATGATCTTGCAACACTTCCAGCAGCTTGTCGCATTGCGACATTTCAAAACTTCTCAATTTTAGCCATTCCAGGTCCATATCAACAGATTGAAAACTGTCTTCAGAAACATGGGTAACGATCTCCTTAGTCGTAATAATCCGGCCGCTCAAAGAGAATGCTACCTCACAAAGCAAGGTTCGCGTTCCTTCTGTCTCACTAGAATCACAATGCTCGAGAGTTGTCTCAGAAGCTAAAAGAAGCATTACGTCGCGGATGAGGCATGTATGCTCCAGCACTCGTAAGAGCACCCCTGTTGCCATATCCCATAATCTAACAAAACTCTCACTGGCCGTCGCCAGGGTTTTACCGTCGGGAGAAAACACTATCAAATCGATATCGACCTGATCTACGTCTTTTAACGTTTGCAGTAGCGCTCCAGTGCTTACGCGCCATAGCTTGATAGCGCTCCCATCGGCTGAGGCCAGGACTTGACCATCAGGAGAGAGCGCCATGGCGTACCTCTCATTTATGCACTCTAGGCCTAGTATTTGTAGAGGTACTCCGGTATTTGTATCCCATAGGCTGACGACTTTTTCACCAGCAACTACCAAGGTTTTACCATCCGGGGAGAACGCTACGGCACCGCTCGAGTCCGAATGGTCTAGTATATGCAATGGCGCCCCGGTGTCTGCATCCCATAGTTTGGCTGCGCTGCTATGAGCTGACGCTAGAATTTTACCATCAGGGGAGAACGCCGCAGCCATAATCTCATCGTTATGCTCTTCCAGTATCTGCAGCAAAGCACCCCACTCATCTTGAACTCGAGGGAACTTTTCTACCCATTGAATCATATTTTCCGGGTTGAATATCTTCCTAACAATACTGTTCATCGGTGCAAAAATTATCGCAGAGACATATGTCTGCAAAGGCGCTTTATCAATTATATATAGATTTTGATGTAGGAAGCGTTTTATGTCATAGATGAATTCGGATATTTTCCCGCCATCTACAGTCTAAATAAGTCTCTGGTTAGATTTCCGAAGCGAAAAAAAGAAAAGAAAAAACTGAGATGGGAAAATTTTTGAAAGTGGTACGGTTGTTGTATACTTACATCGACGAGAGAGTTTAGGGTGTTAACAGTTTCAGGAGTGTTATACATATTCCCTAAAATGCTTGTTGCTTCAAGCCAATGAAGGAGGTGTTGCTGAAGGAATATATGAACCTGACTATTGTCGGCGATGGGATATCCACTTGACTTCAGATGATATACCCAGTGACGGCAAGCATATTGGAGCTCTGGTGATATGTATCGGTCAACCGTTATCTGACTTATCTCGAGGCGCAAGCTTCCAGGTGAACCCAGGCCGCAGATATCCTTCTTAATACCCTGAGAGCCAGACATAAGTTTGATGCAATTTTTGGCGATCTCGCTATGCGCTTTCTTCTCATCTATCCGGAACTGATTCTTTCCTTTGATGCCTAGAAGGAAGTCACGAAAGGATAGATGGAATAATCTAACGGGTTTGTGGCGATTATCGGGAATGTTGAGAACGGAGCGTAAAGCTTTCAATCTATACTCGATCGTTTCCTCTGGGAGATATAATAACCGCGCGAGGGATGAGATAGATAGTGGCGTTGCTAGATTGATAATTGTACCCACAATTTGTTGGAATTCTTCGAGTATTTCTTCCTGTTCCGAGGTATCCATATCCTGATCGATTAATTGATTTAGAATTGGAAGATATGTTTTATCAAGCTTCGATGTTTGCCAACCCGTCTGGTATTCAAGAATCTTCTCAATTCGCCTCCTAGGGTCCCATTGCTGATCCCCAATGAACCGACATAGTGTTGCGGCATAGATGAATAGAGGTACAGCCATCTTGACTAGTGTCTGCGATTTTCGTCGCCTGGCCAGTCCGATGGGAGATTATGATCTTTTGCAATCATCGAAAACTCATATTTTAGGAAGAGTGTGATATCATGCTCGATATCAATCTTTGGAACTTCGTGTAAAACTAGATCCTCATACGTGCCTTTCAGCAGCCTCTTAAAAGTCGGTAAAATAGGTAGATCAAGCCTGCTTGTCACAAACACTCGCATGTTGACACCCTGTATATCCTTTAGTCGCGCGAGTAGATGGATAATTATTTGGACGTCATTCTTCGCTTCACACTCATCAAGCGCATCCACTAAAACCACCAATACAAGTTTTGACGTCTGGGATCCAAAATTCAATTTTGAGAGCGGGTCGAAAATTAACTTATCGAACTGCTCTTTCAGGGACTTTTTGGAAATACGGGGATCAACCTCGATTGCGGTGTGGATACTCGATCTCAAGCTCTTGAATCGATCCGCTAGCTGAAGAGCGATCGTTGTAAAAAAACGGGCGCCGTTACTGCGATCGGCTTCACTTCTTTTGAAGAAAAAGCTAGCTCCGAGGTGACCCTTGGCTTGCAGAGATCTAGCTACCGTTCTCGATATGGTGGATTTTCCTGTACCAGCCATGCCATACATCCAATACATGCATTTCCCCTGCGGGTTCTCCACCCACTGTGCAATCCGATGGAGCAAATCGGTCCTGGTTCCGAGCAAGCAGGTTGGTTCGTGTTGGTCTTCATAACTTCCAAATTCTGCTCCTTCAGCAACAGGTAGCTCAATCTTATATCTTTGGGTCTGGCGGGCCTCGTGTTTAGCTATATTCCGTATTTATATATCTGATTAGCACGGTTAAATAAACAAAGTTGGCCTGTTTCTATGTTTTTCTATGGTATACTTCGTCTCGCGAGCCAGACCTGCCGTCCTGATCTTGCAAAACTAGTATAGATATCTCGGGACCAATAGTAAAACAAGCGAAAGAAACAAAATCTGGATGACCTTACCTATCAGCGGTAATCGAAGTATGAGATCTTTCGCAAAGGCAGCAGCAGCCAGTGCTGCGTACGGCTGCCATATCTTGTGTTTATGACTATCAGAATAATCACAGATCCCTCTGACGACCAATGATGGTAGCTTGTCCATCACCCCAGCGGCCTCCATCTCAAAGCACAAAACGCCATTTTTCTGACTCAGTTTGTCCCTGGTGATACCATCCTTCATAACTTGATTACCAGAGGCGATTAGTCCATAATGGGCGTATGATTGCTTGTTTGCAGCGCGAAGGGGCCTTGCGACCGCCTTGCTAGGATCACACAGATCGCAGGATGCATCTCCGGCAGAGTGTTCGTAATCTGCTTCAAAAAGTCGATCGCTACAAGTGGGCGGACGACCAAAGGTTTGAGAAATAGAACAAGTTCCTTCGCTACTACTATCATTCGTACATCGTCCTAACAAGTCGGTTACAATATTATTAAACGTTTTGTCCGGATACAGTAAATAGTCCGACTTGAGCTTGCTGAGCGCCGTGAGGAGTAATTCCGGCGGCTTGTTCAAGACGCCTGTTTGAATGAATTCGCCTTCTCGCACGGTTTTCCCAAAATCATATTGCAAAACCCCTCCATTCCCAGCTATTGGCTCGCTGATGACCACATCGCCCAATCTGATATCGCAATGAGGTAAGGCCGGGGCGCCACCTCCGATTCCAACTGTTAGTCCAACTGTTATAGATGGAAAGCTCCGGCATAGGTTAGTTACAACTATTGCAGCTGAGGTGACGCCGTAGACTCCGGACCGAAGGCATGCGATGACAATATTGTAGTCACCAATCTCGCCAAAGGTGTACGCGTTGTTATCTTCTTTATCCTGTGGTAGAGGTGGATGTTGTTTGTCTAAAACGGCAACTGCTGCTGAACGCTCTAAGGGTAAAGCGCATATCCAACCGATCGTGTAGTCCTCTCTCTCGAGTTGCCGGCTCATTGCTTCGATGCAATAGATGATTCGGTCCTTTCTTCGAGAATCATACTAAGAAGGTTAGAGAGGATTTTGAGTTCTCACTAGAGTTGTAGCGACTATCTGTATTCATGTGAAATCAATTCCTTGCCTCCGGCAAAATTACATTGATTGCCAAAGTCAACCCCGCCTTTGCAAGGCTGAACAAATGTCGCAGCTAGGACTGCTGTAGCTGCCCGGGAAAAATGAAAAGATGTAGCCTCACGAAATATGTTTCGTTGGCTAAGTGGCTATCCCATACAATCGCCTCGTTCTAGCGAGGAACTTGGTCCGTAGTAAACGTCCCGCGGGCCTGTCGACTACATTGTTCAATTTCGGTACCTTGCACCTCGACAATGTTTGTTGCAATAATATTCGAAGTCCCCGTGAGATGCTAATATTTTTCCCAGCAATACTCCCAGTTTGGGAACCTTTTATGAAGGTTGAATCTCAATACAATGCTTGGATGTATATGTATCGATAGTTTCAGGAAAACACGCCATTTGTGACGGTGTTGCATTTTGTACACCAACACACTCAACAGGTAAACAATCAAAGTTATGAGGAATTCTCAAAATTATCATGCAATCTTCCTCTGTGTATATGAAATGCAAACTACTTTGTGCCGGGAGAATGCCAAGATACAAGTTAGTCACTTTCACGAAGCTGGAGCATATTTAATTACAACGAATTCACTTGTAGCTACAATTATATCTTGTTCAAAGCCTAACTCGAGGTATTTACAGGCTGAAAGTTAGCAAGAGACGAAAACAAGAATCTCGACGTTTGCAGGACTAGAACTTGAATTAATGGTCGAAAGAGGGTTGCACGTTCGGGAATCAGGGGTTTTTGCAGATATTGCGCCTGGCCTTAACCTCCATCTTCGGACGCTTAAACTGGTGGTATCCCTACTATTCGTTCGACATGATGAATATCTAGACCAAAAGTCTAACAGAGTGGTAGGTCTGTTTTCGGGGGGTATTAAAGATGCTTTTTTAAGAGTTAGTGAGGAGATAGTTTTATAGCTTTCCACATCCCATAAAATCCCAATCTTAGAAAGTACGACCAAAACAAGTTATATATAGATTTCTCAGTCTATCATATCCTCGTAGTTGATCTCTTGAACCCATCCTCCCTGTTGGGCAACGAATGGAACCTCTTGGTCATACAACCAACATTCCAAGCCCTGGGCATACACGAAATCCTGCAAATCCGGCGTCCTAGTGCCACTACGTCTGAGCGCCAAGATGTGCGCGTATTCACTAGCATCGATTCCCCCCCGCTTTCTAGCTTTGTATAGGCTCTGATAGCCACGGCTGTTAGCCCTCCCAGCAGCATCAAGAGATTCAAGTAGCCCGTCGTAAAATGTGTCGAGGTGATTGTATAGGACGGGACCTCTGAGGTCCATGATTTGCGTGATCTTTGCAATTTGTTCCAAGGATTCCGGGTGATTGATATCAAACTGATCTCGATAGCCATTAAAGCAGGTTAAAAGCGCCCGAAGGCCTTCCTCGTACTTTCCTATTTTACCATAAGCTATTCCCAGGTGATGCATGGAGGAGCCTGTCGGTAACAGAGCACGACAATGTTCATACTCAGCCTCCCAGATTGATGGTTCAACTAGAATTTTCGATGATAGATAAAAGTTATCAAAAACACCTAAGATGTCCCCTAAATTCGTGAAGCAAACTATCATAGCTCTCTGTGAGGATCCTTGGTATGTTGTATACCGCGCCTTAATAGTTTGGATGATTCCATATGTTATCAACTCGCTTTGTCTTCTGGTTTCGGCTGAGCCCATCAGCATGTACCAAGCTAGGGTAGAAAATAATCGCAGGGTTTTGGGGTGATCCGGTCCGTATATTTGTAATACCATCTCCTGCAAATTGCTTGTAGCGGCATCATAAGCCACTGCCAACGTAGGTTCTATTTTGGTCCGGTCCACTATGATGCAGGATAACGCATCAGAGTGGGCGCCCATGCCGATGCTGTCGTAGATGCAGAATGCGGAGGCGTCGAGTAAATCGCTGAAATTGAACGTGTAGACAAGTTGATAGAAAACACGAATGGCAGCTATCAAAATAGAGGCAGTAAAAAAATGGTTTAATCCATATTTATCTATAACAAAAGGGAAATGAACCAAATAGGAGTCAAAATCTATCCGGGCTCTGTTATCAGGGGAGAGCTCGTTTGCAGCCCTACGAAGTGGGGTGAAATTGTCTTCAACAATCCCGCATAAAAGATCGCTATCAACACCATCAATCCCGGCCATAGTTCTCGCACCCTCGCCTAGAATTTGTTTGTAGATGTGATATGGATAGGCCTCATAGTTATATTCCCGCTCCCATTTTGCCGAAACAATATTCTCTGCATTTTGCAAAGATATGCTGTGCTCCTGAGAAAGTGTGTCAACTTTTTCAATAAACTCCCTTGCCTCTTCTTTCCATTTTTCAATTCTTGTCCAGAACTGGGGTCTCTTCTGGCGGGCGTATCGACGCAATGGAGTTTCATCATGAGCATCTTCTATTGATCCATAGCCTTCCTGGACAGTGAATTGGTGTTGGCCTTCACTCTTTGATTCTCGGGTGTCTGAAATGCTGCTTCCGGAAGTCATAGCTAAGTTCTCTACCAAATCAGTTTCGTTGAATTCAGTCATGTTTTCAACTTCGCCAATGTCTCCGCTTTCTTGATTCGGAAAGAAAGGATCATCTTCCCATTCGTCATCTTCCCATTCGTCATCTTCCCATTCGTCATCTCCTTCGATCTCATTATTCTCGCTACTCGTTTCTCCATTTGCTTCCCCTACAAGAGCATCTTCATTGCTACAGCCCAGTCTAATCAAAGCCTCAATACTAGAGCTCTTACGTTAGCATAGACGATATCGAATAAGGTTTACTCTTCAACTTACAAATCATCTGAGGTATATATAGCTTTAGTGGGGTTACCAAGTGGTCCATATCTCGTTATTAGGGAGTCATCCACCAAGCAAGACTCGTGATTAGGGTTATCGTATATGTCATCACTATTTGTCTTGTCAAAAAACCATGGGTCAGGTTGATGGTGCTCTTCATTCATCTCCAGTTCCATCCCGTCGGATGACAAAGCAGTTTCGGCCGACTTATCATCGTCAACCTCCTCATCGATAGCAATATGCATGGGAGCTTCGACGCTGGTCTCCATAACTGCCTCAGACACGTCGGTCGTCTCAGCAGAGACTGGCGTGGAGAAAACGGCATCAATGGGGCTCGGTTCAACATCTGTAATAGCAATTAATATTTCTCTCTTAACCAGAGCTTTAGCCCAAATCACAACGAACCTTTGAAAAAACTAACGGTGGCGCTCATGATCCCATCCAATTCTTCTTGGGTCACTTCCCTTTGGTTATTTGCCAATATAACCCTATGTGTTTGCTTTCCATCCAGCTTTCGCTTTTCGATCTTGTTTCGGATGTACAGTTTACGCCTTATTGTCAGATTTTTCTGTGCTTTCCAGCCTTTCAGCATCCTTTTTAGCTTATAGAGCCTGGATTCTCACTTGTCAGCCGTTACATCTAAAGTGGAATTTCGATTGTAAGGTATAACATACTCCAAAGTGACACCTCTCTCAACCTTGAGAGCCTGAAGTATAGCCCTTTGTTTCAAGCCGGCATTATATTTGGCAGTAATAAATTCTTTGTGGTCATTCATTCGATCGACTTTGAGGTAGGTTCGAGTGGGCTTTGGGAGCATTTGCTCCACGATTATGTTATCCATGATTATGTTCGGGAAACTCGAAATGGAAAAGCTTATGAAAGATAAATCTACAGTAAAAGAGCTGCAACGAATTCTGATCGAGAGAGCCTAAGAGATAGGTCGTTGGAAGAGGTATGACGGGGCCGAACAAGTCGTATTTATAACTTTTGGTTGGTATAAGATTTAAATTCAATTTGAACTTCTATATCACTACTCCACATCTATTTGCTAGTAGCCCAGCGCCTAGTATAGATGGTAAGTCCCTTTCAACAAAATTTAAACTTGAAATGCATGCACGTTACACTGACGAATTTTTTCTCAAACTTGAAAGCCTTACCTGCAAAACGGCTTGATGGAATGCAGCAAATCTGTTGGCCCGGCCAAGCACATCATTCCTATTCTGTAAAATATACTTTTCCTGGCCAATAACATGCAAGATGGGTGCCGAACCCTCTTGCCCGAGCAGCCCCATTTTCTGCACGAGGGAACCTGGTCTCGACAACGTGTCTCGTGCGTAGGTGCATGACCAAGGTGTCTGAACTAATGGGAGGATTATCGACGGAATTTAGAGTGGGGCGAAACGGTACCTTGGAAAGATGCACCAGGAAAAAGGACTCGGAGCACTGAGTTGCTAGTTGTACCGTGTCTTAGGCAAGAAGAAGGGCACAGTCCGAGTGTGCTAGTGGCAAAGAGTAAAAACAATGAAATCCTGGATGGGTCTATCATCGGATAGGAATCGCAATTCCAGGAAACCGCATCAGGGGACCTGCGGACAACAGAAGTCTGCCCAAGACCATCAAGTATTTCAAACGAGGCTTCCTGCTTGACCTATTCCTCCAATCAAGGTATTATATGGAACTAAGCCGACTAAGAAACCGTCTCATATCTCAGGGTTGAATTGGTCAAGGGAAAAATGGAGACGTAAATATTGAAATCCTTTGAGACTACGGTTCCACACGCGGGTGTCGTCAAGATTGCGAGGGAGTTTTCCCTCAAAAGAAGTGGTCAAGCTCTCGGCGTAAGTGCGACAAAAGTCGCGACAACACCAGCCTTGCTATGGACCTAGCACGCTAGCTGTTGGCCGATATTATATGTTGGAAATAGTTTTTAGACAGGTGCCGGTTTGTGAAGTACAGAAGTGACTAAAGGTTAATTTAACAGAAGAAATATGAAGGTTGTATTTGTATTTTCTGCAAAACTGAACTTCTACTGGATTCCATATGTGCACTTTAGAGGCATGGCCATCATATTTGACCACACAGAACACTCTGTATTGGCCTGGGGACAAGACTAGCAGATACCATCTTTAGTACTTCACCAATGGCGGACAAAGGCGCAACTTTGCATTCGCGTAGAAATGCAAATGTGCGCGCCTTCAAAAAGTTACATATAACAAGCCCAGATGGCCTACACCCTCTTAGCTTAGCAGTCTACCAGTATTTTGACTTATCTCTCGAGTCAATACAATGTTGAAAGCCACAGGTATTTACGGGCAAATCACCTCGTACTTGGCTACCCGCGGCTGGATCTCCGCAACACCCGAAACTCCAACAGGACTGTTCAGTCTGCCGAATGAATTGCTAGACCATATTCTATCTTTCCTATCGGTCGATGACCTGAAGGAACTCTCACTATGTTCTACCAAATACAGGAATTTAATACTCCCCGTCCTCTTCAGGAGTTTGATATGGCGAAGGGTCTCCGATATTATGGAATTCCAAAATGGCGCAAAATTCGCCTATCTGAGGCCGATGGTCCGGTATGTCTGCTCGTTCAACCTCCGTCATTATATCAAAAAAGCATTCAAAAAGCATCGGAGTTTATAACAACAATATATATTTTAAAATGCGATTTTCAGCCACATTACCATCTGCGTAGATGAAAAGATCACTGTACAAACCGTATCGGTCAACATCGTAGCCTGCCGACACCTCGCCCCCGCCATCCTCCTCTTCCCCAACATCACCAGTCTTGCAATCAAAGCAAACACAATCGAACACCTGGAAGGTAACCTGATAACTGCAATCCTAACCACCATCTCCGCTTCCCCGATCTTCGAAAACATCAGATTCTTCAACTTACAACGGGCATACCCTGAACTCAACTTTCGGCGCCAATTGGAAGAACATGTCGTTTGCAATGCATGGGATTCGCTATCACCTGCGAACCAAGAATTTCTCAAGCCGTGGGTACCCGAGGAGATGTACGGCCGGATCGTGGCATTTCCGTACCCGCCGAATTTGACGGAGGCGTGTCTGCATGTCAACTGGTTCACCCTTGTCGCTCCGGATCCAGACGCTAGTGTACCGGACTCAACAAGAACAATCCACGGGGACTGTAAAAAGACGTTAAAGAAGTTGAGAATCGCGGTGAATGGGTTTTTGATATCGCGGGAGAAGCAGCTCCTAGGAGAGGCGCGGACTGTGGGGGAACCGTTTTTGAAGGTTACAATGTTACAGGTTGATTGTGAATCGTTCGACGAGATGATGATTCCCGATATCGCTGCGTCGTTTCCGGTTCTTGAGCGATTGGCCATTATAGATGTTAAACGCACGAGGTCGCAGCGTACGGAGGCGGTTTTGATGGTTGCGTTTAATGGGTTGAAGCAGATGGAGAGGTTGAGGGAGGTAAGGGTTCCGTGGCCGCAGTATACGGTTGGGTATGGGTGGGACCATGTTGATGAGGCGTATTTGGAGATCTGGGGACGGGAGTGGGTTTCTCAGGAGCCTGAGTTCTTGAGGAGGGTTATTTTTACGAGGAATGAGGATCGGCACAGGTGGGATGATGTTGCAAAGAAGAGGGTGTCGAATTATGTGGATGGGATGTTTGGGTTTGATGTTGTGAGGGAGCAAAAGGGGTGGTATATAGAGGTGAGGAGGGAGTTCACGAGGAGGTTAGACGCAGGGAAGGAAGGACCATTTAGGTTTGAGGAGAGCAAATTTGCGGATTTGTTTCGATGGTATGTATTATGCTTTATAGAGGGGTTATTTGCACGATTGATCTTGCTGCTGCTTGCTGCTGAACCGTCAATACAAGACTATTACACGATATATGCTAATTTAGAGTCAATATCGCTATAGGGAAGCTTCTGAAATTTACCTACGCGGGTTACTACCTATGGACTACAGTGCCTGGGGTTTCTGATTGAAAACTGTATATTCGAACCGGGATGTAGTGATTTGTCGTGCCGGTCTAGCCATATATTCTCAAGCATTTATCTTGTATCCATAGAAAGGGTGTATATTTATCACGTTTAAACAGTGGCTACCATGCCACCGCCGTCCGTATACAACCTAGCTTCAGCAGGAGCTTTAATTAACCAGCTCTTTGATATTGTTATGAAGTGTGCTTCTATTTCGTGGTTTAAATTTAAATATCAGACTTGTGATTGATCAGCTCAATTAGGCGGACATTACGATACACACCATTGATGCCTTAAACGTGGGTTCGCCTTGTGAGTGAGGAACGAGTGAGGAACGTGGTAGCTAAATTGGACAATAATGTGTTGGTTCCCGGGTTTGGACCCCGGTTCATGCCCAGCGGAATTAGTTCAGGCAGCCTTTCGTTAGTCTCGACAACTACATTTCGTTTGGTGGAAGCTGTTCGCCGCCTCAACTCAAATGCTCTTATTTTGGACTGCATGACTCTTCCACGCTCGATTATTTGCTCAGAGATCGGGATCGGGTGTTATATTACATGTCTTCAGGAGATCCGTCGCCTGTTCGTCCTGGGAGATCCAAAGCGAGCAGAATTCGACGAGCAACTGCCATAATCAATAAAGACCATTCAGACATTGGCGCTGTGGACTAAGGATCTCTGTCGAACAGCATTGTAGCAGCGCCATTCTAGCAATAGCGATAGCGTCTGTCACAGTTACCCTCGAAACCCTGTGGGTGGAAACCAGGAAAGTGGACTTGGTGCCAGATCCTTCGTTTTGGGGCAACTTTTAGCTCGCGAACAAAGCCCCCACCGCTTGTTCGGCAAAACATGAGGCTGAAAAGAATGGGAATCCACCACCCATGGCGGTTTCCTCACACGCCAGTGGCCCGCCAAAGCTTGCCTGTTTGCACTAAAATTCACCTGGTTGTCGATTGCATGTGCTATTGTTGATGATGGCTGGCTTGGTGAACCGCTTGGTTTTGGGCCGTTGGTGGCCGGCCTGTGGGAGCCTACTAGCTAACCTACAAGGCTGTACCATTTTATATTAACATGAATATCTCAAATTCTTTCAGCAGACCGAGAAAGAACCCTCGAAGATAGAAGTCCATGATATTAGGTTTCCTTTATAAATCAAAATCCCCCTTTGGAAGACCTTATTCAAGACTTGATGCCTTTTCCCTTTCCTTTTGCTTCGAATTCAAAACCACGATAGAATAAAATAGAAACAAGGCTCTGGGAAATCGGCGTATGCACGATATCGATCAAACACCAAATCCATCCAACCTGCCCTCTCGTTATCGAATGATATTTGTTCACCCCTCAAATTATTATTAACAGCATAACCTTTTGAGCCGCGAATCCTTTGGTAGTCTCTCCCTCTCTCCAAAGAAACGAATAGAACACTTTTTATATTTTATAGTTCAATTACATCTACCCCTCCTTCTTGAATTTTTATCTTTCTTGTAAGACGGGCGGTGCGGCTACGCTTTAATTCTTCCCCATTACCACCAAAACCGATATCGATATAACCATAGAATTTGATAGGTGTGTGAAACATTACGCCGCAGAATCAGCCCAGTGCGAGACTTCAGTCCTACTCCCGACAACCTTCCTAGCTCTCTCTTTCCTCCTCTCTTGTTTATATCTTCAACAATATCTCTTTCTACCTGCTTCTCCTTGTTTACCATCCGAGTTTTCAAGCTTTCGTCTTTTGATAGCCACCTTGCGTCTTCCTTCCTCCTCGCCTTCTAGGATTCCAATATCCGGCCACTTACACTTTTGGCGACAAGACAGACCACAGGGCAGCTACCACAGCCTGCAACACGTAAAACCGAACCGTGCACCCAAGTTTCGAACTCGACCCTTGTCGCTGTGGTCTCTTCCTGTCCGCTCTGGGTGCATATCCCATTACGACCATCTATGCATGATTCACTGAATAAATAACAATAATAATAAAGGCAAACAGCGCCGGCTCTGCTCTTTCTGTATATTTTCGTTTGAGTGGCTTTCGCGGGGATCTGGGGGATCCTAATACGCCTTTCGGAATCCCAAAGCCAGAAACGCAAGTGCTAGCTTCTTGCCCCAACACACAGCCAAGATGCCGAAAGATCAGTATGACACAGATTTATATATGGCGTCCGACGATGACACGATTGATGGTGTCTTCGTGGTTGGAACTGGAGAGAACGAAGGGGAGTTTTTGTTCCAATATCATCCTCTGAACGGGGAGCCGTCCATGATATCTACAATCATTGTTGGTAAGTTATTACTCTATTCATGCATCTCTCTCCAGTATGACTCTGTTTCTTGTTCATATGCATGTGTAACGTTAACGTTAACGTCAACGTACACATCAAATTATTCCCTCTCTTGGATAAAATGGATTTTTACGTTTTTGCAATTTATGGATAACGCTTACGAATTCCGTTTTCACTTATATATATATAGAACTCCCAAAATATCCAACCTCACACGAAGTCTTCGTCTTTGGATGCGGAGAGGACGCCCTGATGCTCGGAGAAAAACTGAGCGACATGCCCAGCTTGGCTGGCAAATCTGTAAAACAAATCCTCATAAATGTCTCGCGGCATCTGAGAAGCAAAGAAACAGACGGATCATTGGCTAGACCATTTGTCATTAATGATGAGGATACGACTATGCTTGATGCTTCACCTCTACCGCCGCCGCTATCTACCTCCACGAGACGGGCTAGAAACCCGAGTCCGATGCTGATAGACGAAGATCAGGACGACCTATACACGACCAGTCCCGTCGCAGACAAGGGCAAGAAACCGGCATCTTCCCTACCAACACCGGCTGCACCACCTGCGAACCGATTAGTCGCCGACCTTCGAGCCGTGAAGGACGCGGGTTTCAAGCTTGGATACCATGGGTCGCTGAAGGGCACCGGTGTTTGCTACGTGGTTATCTCCTGTCGTTTATCACGGCTAGGAATCTCTGATAACGCTTTGGATGCGTGGCACGTTGAATCCAAGAGATATCTGAGTCTGATCATCGAGTACCCTGCCGGATACGCCAACCTCAACGAATTATGCGAAGAGAACAGAGGAAACATTCGAGGAAATCAGAGGAAGAATAATATCAGGATACGAGTAAGACAATGTGACAAGTACAAGCCAACGAGAGCAGAGTGTCAAGGTTTCTTCAAGAGGAACGACGGTAGTAGGGATATGCCGTATATAATGCAGTCTTTGGAGTTATTCTTGAACGAAAGGCTCATCACGCTGGTGAAGAAGAGATTGGAGTTGGCCTTTTCGTGGTATGGAACGGAGGAGTATTATTTCTTGGATAAGAAGATGGCTGGCAGGTCTGCGGAGGCGA
Source organism: Orbilia ellipsospora (assembly GCA_036971675.1). NCBI lineage: Eukaryota > Fungi > Ascomycota > Orbiliomycetes > Orbiliales > Orbiliaceae > Orbilia > Orbilia ellipsospora. The sequence continues at coordinate 1,512,643 of JAVHJO010000004.1, forward strand.
TGGAGGCGAAGTACTGGCACGATGATAACCATATCGGCGGATTCTCGAGGTTGGTGACGTCTGATAATCTCAGCGAAGCTTCTGAGTCGAGGCCGGCTTCGTTCCCTCTTGTTGCTATGCAGTTCTTCTTACGACACTTTGCACGATATACGAATTTCTGTCTTGTCTGCCATCGTGCGGTCAAGTCAGATGTCGAAGCTCTGGAACCTTATGTTTGCAGCACACCGTCGTGTTTGGCGAAATACCTATCCTCGGATTTCGGCCCAGGAATCGAGAGGGATATTGTTGAACAACCATATGTGGTCGATCTACTGGTTTCTTTCTGTTATTCTGCCGCCAAATCGCAAAAATTGAAGGACTTTCCAGATGCTTTGAACTTGAAGGTTCCGTTTCCACCAACTACCGGAAACGCAGGATACACTGGTACATTCGACCGTTCCAACAATGAGCTAACATTGAGGATCAATGCCGCAAACCCAATCTCCCACCCGGTGCAAGTCGGAACTTGGATGACCATCAACGGAGCCGGCGGCCCTTCAGAGATCCTCTGCTGTCGTGCTATGGACATGTCGAACTTCCCCATCATCAAAGTCTCCGACCCGGTATCAACAACCGCCCAAGCCAGCGCTCTCAATATCGGTAACGCATATACTGGACAGTCCCTCGCCACACCCGGTGGTAAAAATGTCATGGTGAACGTCTTCAACCAAGATTTCGCATCATTCACACCTCAGCAAAAGATGGAATGTATCTGTTTACTACTCGACACCCTCCCATCCGTTCGAGAGATGAAGGATAGACTGCGCGAAGGACATCTTTCCAGCTGGGGCGATCGAATCTCCCCTGCCGCTTTGGGTGTCTTGAGATGGATCGTGGCATCGAACCGTTCGTGTATCGTTCAGGTCGACGGACTGGAGTCGGGCTCTAATGGTGTCTTCCCGGCCACGCACACTGAAGATCGGGTTTACGGTATGGGTAACTGGATGCAGTTCAGATTCGCCATGGGAGCGCCGGACAAAGAGCAGAGATTCCAAGCCGCGACATCGGGCGTCGGAAGGCGCATTCGGTCTAGACACCCGACCTTGTTCGCGTGGCATGGAAGCCCGCTACCAAATTGGCATTCGATTATACGTGAAGGATTGAATTTCAATCAGACTTTGAACGGTAGGGCGTATGGTAACGGGTGTTATCATTCGCTTGATTTCAGGACAAGTTTGGGGTATACTGCGAATCGATACTCTGTCGCTGTGAGTTATTCTCCCCTTTTCTCTCATTTAGTAAACTTGGTATTGACAATGATGTTCTAGGGAGATCAATGGTCGAAGAGCGTGCTGAAAGTTTCGGCTGCCGTTGCATTAAACGAGATTGTAAACTCTCCGGGTGAGTTCGTGAGTCGGAGTCCTCATTTGGTCGTCGCCCAGGTAAGTTTATCCAAGATATTCAGGATTTGTGCTTTAGGTAGTTCTAATGTGAGAAAATAGCTGGATTGGATACAAACTAGATATATGTTCGTCCAATGCGCCTTTAGCAACTCGGGCCAAGCTTCTCAAAAGCAACCGTCTCATGTCAAGCCTCAAGATCCTTCGATGACACCTAACGGCGAACAAGGCAAGATTATAATCCCGCAACCTAAGGCTACCCGTGCCCGAAAGGAGGATCTGCTCAATGAGGGTAAAGCGAAGAAGGAGGAATCGAAATACACCGTTGTTATGATTGATGGTATAGAAGAAAGAATACCAATAGCGGAGGATCCCACCAGCGATGCTACGAATGATTCCGATTTAGACGTCTTTTTCGAACCTCTTTCGACTGCTGCTGCACCTGCTGTCACGAGTGACTCTATGGACATTAGCGATTTGGATATCGCAATCGCTTTATCGATGGAAGAAAATCATAGAGTTACTTCTGGGACACAGTCGTCATTTTCACCAGTGTCGGAGCCTACAAGAAGGAAACGGTCAAGTATATTTTCAGGATTCGGGATGAGAGGAGGGAGGGCAACTGAGAATAGATTCTCATCGGTGGGTAGCCCGCCTGCCCACCACACTCCTGCTGCTGTGAACACAAATCTACCACCCTCTTACGACGACGTTCCAATGACGACGACGCCACCAACCTACACACCAATGGCGGAATCCGATTCCAGTGGTTTCTTCGGCAATAGTTCGAGTGCAAGCAGCGCGACGGAACCACCAAGATATAACCTTAGAAGTGTTAGCGCATCTACGACTGGTTCCTCATCTCCTTACCCTAGTCTTTTCGGACAGAGTTCGGGTTCTAGTTCGGCAACTACTCCTAGTCCATCCGCTGGAAGAGGTGGTGGTTTCTTTGGAAGTTTAGGAAAGAGTTTCTTCAGGGCACCAGCGAGTTCTAATTCGACACTTGTTATTTCGCCACCGATTATCCCTCAGAACAATAATGTCTTTTCGATAGCCGGGACTACATTTAGCAACCCGCCTCCAGCTCCACCAGCCCCAATCCCAGCTCCCGCTGCTGTAGTACCTCCTCCTGCTCCATTCCCCGCTGCTGCGGTTCCAGCTGCTCTAGCGCCTGCTCCAGCTCCGGCGGTTGCCGCTCCAGTTGTGACTGCCCCAATTGCGACAGCTCCAGTAGTAACGGCACCATTGAATATTAAAAAGCCGGTAGTCAAACCTCCAGTCGTTACAGCACCGGTAGTTACCACAGCTTCCGCTTCCGCTTCCATCTCAGCCCCTCCTTCGGCACCCGTTGCTCCAAAGAAACCAGAACCCCCAAAGACCGACTTCATTGCCGGCGAGCTAGACTACAGCACCCTCCCGCTAATCGCACAACCGACATTTGCAACCCATCAAGCCACCAAACGGCTTCAAAAAGAGTACAAAAATCTCCTCAAGATTCAAGAATCGACCCCCTTACACGAACTCGGATGGTACACCAATCCCGACCACTTTGAAAACGTGTACCAATGGATCGTGGAGCTGCATACATTCGACTCTTCATTACCTATAGCACAGGATATGAAGTCCAATGGCATCAAAAGTGTAGTTTTAGAACTCCGCTTCGGCGCCAGTTTCCCCAACACCCCACCTTTCGTACGAGTGATCAAACCCAGGTTCCTACCCTTCATGAGCGGCGGCGGCGGACATGTTACCATTGGCGGGGCGGTGTGTCTTGAGATGTTGACGGGGACTGGGTGGAACAGCAAGACCACGATTGAGAGTATTTTGTTGAATGTAAGGTTGGCGATGATGAGTACGGAGCCGAGACCGGCGAGGTTGGAGAATATTGGGACGAGAGGGGGGCCGCAGTCGTCGTATGGACAGGCAGAGGCGGTGCAAGCTTATTTGAGGGCGTGTAGGACGCATGGGTGGACTGTACCGAAGGGATTTGAGGAGATGGCTAATACTAGCAGCTAGCCTGATGAATGTATCTTGTTTGTGTTTCGATTTTTTTTTTTTTTTTTTTTTTTTTGACGAGCTTTATTTGGCCTGTTTTCTAGCTTTCTTTGTTTTGGCATTTAAGGCATGTGTATTGCATGTGCAGCGTATGGCATACCTATATACATCCATGAAAAGATACATGTTTGGGATTGAGGATTGAGATTATTAATTAGAATAGCCAGAGGAGAGGTAGAGGAGGGTATTGCGGGAGGTTTGAGGGGGAGAGGAGGGGTAGGAGGAATGAGATTAGGATGCATGTTGATAGGGTTTTGTAATTTATTTTCTGAGGGAATGGGATTATTTTGAACCAGGTGTTTATGAGAGAGCTGTGTGATATCGTAGACCGCTTTGTGAGGCCTGTTATTTGTGGCATTTTGTGTGTTGGAGAGGTCGTCGAGCGGGACGGAGGGTTTATTGATTCCGATCCGATGTTGAAGGTTGGAGGTCAAAGCAAGCTGCGGCGGGGGAGAATTCGATCGCCAGAGGGATTCCCAGCTGGAGCGGTTTAGGGATTTTAATATCCTGTCTGATCACCAATCACGGGATCTCGTAAACGGCCCAGGTGAGAGATGCAAGGTACAGAATATTTCGTGTGCTACCTGGTCAGCGAGCAAGCCAGCCGTTGAGCTAACGAGCAAGCGGGCGGAAATGTCTGGGAATGATGATGTCGGCCTGGGCCGTCCTGTTCGTCAACGTTCCCCAGCTTTCCGTGAGCATGGCCGTGCCCTCCTTCCTGCCTGCCTGGCTTGAGAGTGGTTGATTGGATCGATTGAGAGGGAGGCCGCGAGAGGAGAGGTGAACTGAGCTAAGGAGAGCAAGAGGTCCCCATCCCATCTCCCATCCCATCCCATCCATTCATCCATCCCATCCATCCCATCTCACATCTCCCAGGCCTTGTTCAAACTTGCCGCCATGCAAACCAACTGAACACCATCGTCCAATCCATCCAACCAAGGTTACTATTATTAAGTATAATTGAAAAGAAGGCGAGGGCCAAGGCAGGCAGGCCAGGGATACCATCTCTTGTTTCTTATTCCCTCTCTGCCTCTCTGTCTCTCTCTCTCTTCGCCTTTTCTGATCCTTCTTTTTAATTTCACCAATCCGGCATCTTTTACAACCAGATCGGTCGTCGAAATCACTATTATTTCTATACTATCGTCGCACTCAACATCGCATTGCGACAGCCTGTCGTCAACGTCGTCTCTTCGCATTTTAGGCGGGTTTGCGTTGCGCGGCGCGTTGGAAGAGGCGTTCGTTGGCTCTCGCTTTCCACGCTCCTTCCCCTTCCACTCCCTCCCATCACCTAATCCAACCGGCCAGCATCCACCCATCCACCCAGCAGCCATCATCATCACCTCGACCGTCCTTCCTTCTCTCCATCGCCAACCTTCTGCCGACACTATCGACCTTCATTCCCGTCTCTATACTATCTCTGCCGGCATCATATTCATCATTCTATACTTCGGCCGCTCCGCCGTTGTCTCTATTATTAACTTGCACTCATTGTTGGTCACCTTACCCTCTTTAGCTCTCTCTCCTCGTTCAAGTCTCTCCTTCACATCTCACCTCTTGATCTTCGCGATCAAATCACCTTTCTCTTCTTAGCTTTTTAATACGTACCCTCAATTACTATCATAATTCTATGCTCCCATGAATTAACCTTAATTCATGCCCTTCTACCTATCTTTTTTATATTTGCGCTTATTATCTTCCAATTCTTCTCGTTCCCTCCCTACCTTCCATCTGTGAAGATGCCGTCTCCAGCCTGTTCGCTTCGGAGAACCGTTTCGTGGTCGTTTCACCACCCTATCATTCTACCAGCATCTTCTCTTCTCTTCCACGCTCAATATATTCCCCCTTGAAAAAAGAAAGCCATTATTCAATTTTTTTTTTTTTTAAAGAAAATATTTTTTGAACCCTTATTCTATCGATTTTCCTTTATATTATACACTATTTCTCATAATGTTCTCTATCAAGGTCTTACATACTTCGCAGCCTCGTTCTGCTCCTCAACCGATCCGAAAGACACGAATTATCCTACCAAAACCGGAACTGCCGCCAATCCCACCCGGCCAGCTGGTCTGAACTATCACTTTGGGTAACCTTCCGAGAAGAGCTCTACCGATTCGATGTCCGGCCCGTACTACGGCAACAACTCGCCAGAGACTTTCCGTCACGATCCGCGAGAGCGGGATCGCAGAGGCTGGGGTGACCCTCGCGATAGCTCTCGCGGTCGTATGCCGTCTCACGAATTGCACGAATCCACTTATGGCCGGTTGAGAGAGGATGATTTCACTCCCGAAGGAACCAGACGGCCGAGATCTCCAGGTTTGTCCCTTTCAACCTCCTTTCATATCGTTTTCGCTTTCTGATGCGGCAATCGCGAAACATTTACGCGTTTTATTGTTCCCCGATGCTAATATGATCATTGGATGCTAGGTACCATGCCACGCCGTCGACCTCCTCGTTCGCGATCGCCGCCCAACATTGACCGCTACACGCCTGGAAGTGGTGGCGGTCCGCCGGGCAGATACGGCGGTAGTCCCGCCGGAGACGTCTACATCCCAGGACAAGGCGGCCCCCCAGGAGGTTATACCGGTGGTGCTCCGCCAATTGGACGTGGAGAAGGTGGAAATGCAAATGGCGATCGATACATGCCGGCGAATATCAGCGGGCATCCTCCTTATCCTTCAGGCGGCGGTAGCAACGCCCTGGCACCAATACTATTAGATCCGCACGGTTTCGATTACCTCGTCCCGTTCACATATTTTAGCGAATGGTGGACCGGGACCCCTGCTTCGGCACCATCAAAAGCAAAATACGGCACCGACATGACGATGAAGGAAAAATACGAGTCGTATAAAGATGGATTGAACGGACGAGTTGCGAAACTGTTTGTCAAGAGTCACAAGGATGAAGAGTGGTTCAGGGAGAGATATGTTGAAGGCGAAGGTGATGAATGGAGGGCAAAGACTTTGGAATGGAGGAAAGGCCAATGGAAGATTTGGTCCGAGGAATTGAAATCTGGCAGATGGGATAATTGGCTGGCTGATGCCAAAGAAGGTACGGACACTTTCAAACCTGGTGTTGCCTTGAACGTGTAGGACTGACGGAGATGCAGGAATTAAAGTGAATCTCGTGCTTCAATCGAATGGAAAAGAAGGCTCTCATGGTCCTGAGAAAGAAGACGGCTCGGAAGACCAAAATGAGGATGTTCTCCCCGCCGTTTCTAGTGGAACTGGCGCATTGCGAGACGACTCTCTAGACCGCCCGGCCTTGCTCATCAAGACTGTGTCGCCGACAGTCAAGAGAGCTAATTTGGAAAAGGTATATTCATGCTTAACTTCCATTTAGGGACAATTGACTAATTCTTACATTCTATAGCTGGCTATGACGGTTCAAGGATTTCATTACTTGTCTCTTGGCGACCCGAATCCGAACAAGAAGTTCCATCGTATTGGATGGATATTGATTGACCCCGCGAGCGTCTCTGAGGGCTCAGTCGAGCAAGCTGCAGCCTTGTTGAATGAAGAGCGAATTCATGATGAAGAGAAGGGCGATTTCGTTGTCCACGTGGGGGTTCATAACCCTCCCAAGGTTCTCACACGAAAGATGCTTCACGACATCATGAGCGTGCCGGAGGAAATCATCAGCGAAGTGGATCGTGTCAGAGCGGTTGTTTTGAAACTAGAGCAAGCGATGAATACCAACATGGATGAAGATATGATGCTGGATGATAATGGAGATTTGGCAGGATACAGAGGTTGGGATTTGATTCTTGCAAAGGTGGACGAGATTATGGCGAGGAGACAGGCGGAAAAACAAGCCAACGAGCCCGAAGAGGAACCGGAGGATGGTGAGGCTGAGGACGACCTCCCTTCGGATGAGGAGTTGGAGCGGGCAAAACGAACCATCGATATTGCAGTTGAATATCTTCGTCGCGTTTTCTCTTTCTGTTACTATTGTTTCACCGAAGCCGATTCGATTCACGAGCTTGTCCGACGATGTCCTGGAGGACACATACGACGACCCTTACCAGCAAACACCGACGGAACTGCCAAACAACTGCATCCTGGCTCTGAGAAGTGGGTCAAGAATCTCAGAGACAGGATTGCGCTCTTCCTAACGCCAGACTCTATCGATACCAAGAGACTGGGAGCTCAAGATCCCGAATTGGCATTCAACGAGGAAACGAATAAATTTATCAAACAAGAGGATGAAGGCAAATTCCGATGCAGGGTCAAAGATTGTACTAAGTTGTTCAAGAGCGAGGAGTTTGTTCGAAAGCACATGGCTAAGAGACATCCGGAATTCGTTACCGGCATCGAACAGGAAATCAAGCTATTGAATGCATATGTCATGGATCCGTTCCACATCACCGCTCCCAAGCCAGAGAATGGTGTTTCGGGAGGCGGGGGACACGGGATGGGCGGTGCTGGTATGGGCATGGGCGGTTTGCCCCCACGACCTGGTCAGGGTATGGATGGCAGAAACGCAATGTCCGCATATCCATACCCTGGAGGACAGTATCCTGATCCGTACATGGCCGGTGGGTTGGGGCCTACGCCTGCTGGAGTTGACCGATATATTCCTGGAATGGGAGGTCGTCCTGGGTCACCCACTAGGGGTGGTGTCGGACCACAGAGACGCCGTGGTGGCATGCAGCAGAACACTCGACCTTCGCCTTATCCTAGACCCGGTGGGCGTGATAACAGAGATCGTCAAGAGAGGGAGAGGGAGCGTGAGGGACGCTTCCAAGCAGCACTGGCAGCCGGGGGCGGTATTTCAGCAACTGGTACCCCTAGCGCCGGCGCCACACCCGGAAAAGACGACCCTGGAGCTGCTGGGAGAAGCTTGAAGAGCTACATGGATCTGGACGCTTCTGCTGGGAAGGAAGGCAAAGTTGAGGAGTTGGACTATTAGGCCCTCAGCTTGTGAAATTTTCAATGATGGGGAGATGCTGAAAGGGAAGATGAAGACTGATCAAAATGTTACGAGATGGATAATCTTCTGTTTTTATCGCATATTGTTTTGAGAATTTCGTTTTTCTTTTTTTCTGTTTTCGCGGTTCATCATTTTGATAATAGGTGAAAGGAGGCTTTTGTGGGTATGGGTTTTTATTCCGGACTCGCGCCGCTTACTGCTTGCTGTTTACTGGCTCGGATTCACTCGGGTCTTGCACTGTATTTTGATATTTATATTTGCTCCTTGCCCTTGCTTTTGCTTCTCTTCGATCCTCTACACTCCGTCTATTCCTTCCGTGTTCTGTTTATGCCTTTTTTTTGTTTCTGCTTTCTCTTTTTCGAGAATAAAAATATTAAAGCTGTGTATTTTTACAAGAATCAAAATATAAGATTCATTCAATTGAATTGTGTTAATCGGTCCGTATCCACGATGTGATTATAAATTGCATAGATTAGGCGGGCTGGGTAAAACGGGCCGGGCGTTGTGAAGAGCAGCGGGAGGTTGCGGCCACGTTTAAGCTCGACAACACCAAATCGGCCATCCGCTGCGACTCGACATGCCAACTTGAATTACCACCACAACATAACCATCCCGTCATCTCATCGAGACTCGATATCATAAACAATGAGCTGATCTCCCTTCGTTTTCTTCGTTATCTCTTTTCTTTCATCGGCCTTAGTTATCTATTTAATTTAAATATTCCTCATTGGTCGACTGATATATCAACTGCTGCGTTCACAACGTAACCTCACGAGGGAGGGCAGTAGAGATGGTACGGTTATCATCTACCGCCGCCGCCGCGACGCTGTTCGCGTTAGCACTTCGGGTGACGGAATGTAATGGGATGTTTAGCGTTCATGAAGATATCCTGGCATATCCTCAGGTGAGTGAATAAAGAATACGTCTCCAATTGCATCATTCGATATCTACATCCCTCCCCTCCACTACCTCTGCTGCTGCTCGGGTGACCGACTGTAGAAACATAGAAATTCAACATCAAATGATATGATATGCTAATGTGTGATATTGGTATGCTGAATAGTATGAAGTCCGCTTCCCTGATTCACCCGATTCATATATCACCGAAGAAGAAGCGGATCGTAAAATCGCATCAATGTCGCTACGAGAGCTACAACAGCACGCATCCACCCCGTCACCGTCATACCCCACCGCCACCCCCTCCTCAGACGACGACGACGAATCCCACGCGATACAAGAACGCGATCAGACACAGCACCACCAACAACAGCAGATGAACGCAGACGGAACAACAGTAGAGATAATATACGAATCAATGATGATGAATAACAAACGATACCTCTGCTCCATCCCCGTCGTTCAACCGCCACCGAAACTAAATGCAACGGAACGGCGTAAGAATAAAGACGATGAGGAGAAGGAACTCGCTCGGGCGACGGTCAGCGGGACGGAATTGTTGAAGGGCATGGAGGGGACTTGTTTGTATTTTATAAGCGGGTGGTGGAGTTACTCGTTTTGTTATAACGAGCATATCAAGCAGTTTCACGGGTTGCCGCCGCCGAACGGGTTGCAGACTTTACCCCCAGTGGAGGACCCGCACGCTGCGAGTTATATATTGGGGAGGGCGGCGGTGCCTGATCGGGATAGCAAGTTGGAGTTGCCGAAGGATGGGGTGATGGAGTTGCAGGCGAATGGGGAGTTGAAGTATTTGGTGCAAAAGTTGGCGGGGGGTACCTTGTGTGATATTACGGGGAAGGAGAGGCGGATTGAGTTGCAGGTAATTTATCTCACTTTTCCTTTGCTACTTATTACGAGAAATTACAGACACATGCTAATTTGGTATGGGGCGTGGAAATAGTATCATTGTGCGCCGAACGCATCGCAGGATAGGATCGGGTATATCAAAGAAGTAACGACGTGCTGCTACTTGATGGTCGTGCACACACCGCGGTTATGTAAAGATCCGGCGTTCAAGCCTCCCGCTGACAGTCGAGCCAACACGATCGAATGCTTGGAGGTGATGAACGAAGAACGGATCAAGGAATACAAACGGGAGAAGGAACGACAGGACGCCAATCTGGAAAAACTGATCGATATGGTGAACCGAGAGTTGGGTGGTTCGGGTGGGAAGGACGGGAAGGGCAAGGAGAAGGAGAAGGGGTATAAAGCCAAGGCGAACTATAACGTGCGCAAGAAGAATGCGTTCAAAGAGATGGGACAGGAGTACGTTGTTACTGGAGAAGATGGGAGGGAGCAGATGATTATGGTGCAGGAGGTGGATATCGATGCTGCGCTGTTGGGGTTGAAGGATGGGGTTGAGATTGTGGATATGGAAGCCTTTGCGAAGCTGGTGGCAGAGGCCGGGGGTTTGGGTGGTGAGGGAGAGAAATTAATGGAGAAGCTGAAGGAGGGGCAGGCTAATTCTAAGGAGGATAAGGAGGGGGATAAGAAGAAGCAGAAGAAGAAGGATGGGAACGGTCACGATGAGCTTTAAAGGGCTGAATTGTTGTAATGTTTTATATTGTTATGATGGGGCTTTATATTTGACTGGCGCTTGAGGGTTTTCCTTTTTATTCATTTTCATTTTCATTATATTATTATTGGACTTCTTAGCAGACTTTGTATATAAATATCTTGCAGTTTCCCCATAAAAGCGATATATCCATACATCCCATTCTCTCAACTGTTTCTTAGATCAGATAAGTAGATATAAATGGCTATAGAAATGTATGGTGATATAGAATGGGCCAAGAATAAAATGGCATGGCTGGAAACGAGAGCCAATGGCAGGTCGCCAATGCGAACCCTTCCGGCCTGCTCGTCTGGCTGCAGCGACAATTCAATCAACCCCGGCGTGCCCGACCTTCCCAAACACCGTCTCATGTTATTGTTTCTTTCGCACTCCATCGCCACCGGCTTGTCGTCAGTCGTTCCAGTCAGCCATCGTCATCTTGCAGCAGTAGTAGACACAGAACTGATTAGAATTAACTACAATTATTAAGAGAATGGTCTGCTAAATGGCGGCCGGTTCCAGCGTCCTCACGTTGGGCAGTTCCACCCAGCTAAACACCAACAGCAACAACAACAATACCAACGCCGTCGAACCATACCGAAACTATCCTGAGCTCGACGCCCTCCTGCTCTCCCTCGGCCTCCTCGATCGCTCCGACTACCCTTTCCTCGACGACGAAGACAACAGCCACGCCGACGAGGATCACTGGCGTGGGGATTCACACTCACAGGAGGACGACACGAACATGCTACGCTCCTTCATCATCCCCTCGAAAGCTCTCTCGTCCATCTCCAAACAAGCCATCTTTGTCGCTTCCGTCAGAGACCTGAGAGACCACTTTCCCACCCGCCATACCCTCGATCCCACCACCTATGGACTCCACACCCTCGCCTCCTCCTCATCGCGGCCGACGACAGCCCGCGACAGAACAAAGCGTCTCTTAATCCTACCCCAAAACCTACGACACAATCCCCTCCCTTCATTCCTCTACGGTACCCCTTCCCCTGGTCCATCCTACACAAACCGAGCCACCGATCCCGACCCAGAAACCGACACTCTACCGGCGAACACACCGGAATCGACCGTCATTACCGATTCCGAAGATAACTCTACTGCGAAAACATTTCAATACAACATCAGCGTATCGTACGTGTCCAAACAGAAACGATGGGATCCGAGCAATGTGTTCAATTTCAGTCCTTACGCCCGGATGACGTTTGAGGAAAATTGGAATTTACGGAAAAAAGGCAGACCGAAGACTGGCCAAGATGCTTTTTTCGTGAGCAGGGTTAGCGATACCGGTTCTGTAGCTTTTGGGGTGGTATGTATTTGTTCTATACGTCATCGTTTGTTTTGATTTGGTAGATGGACTAACGATGGTCTGTGTTTTTGGAATTGTAGGCGGACGGTGTGGGTGGATACTCGGCGAGTGGTATCGATTCCGCTGATTTCTCACATACCCTATGCGAAGATATGGCAGAGATTTCGTATCATTCTGAGGCACCTATGAAGGCGGATATGCTTATCGAGGCTGGGTACATTTCGGCATGTAGCAATCCCAACTTGGTCGGTGGCGGTAGCACAGCGTGTGTAGGGATCGCGAAGCCGGATGGGGTTATGGAAGCGGCAAAGTACGTATCATCATTCTCATCATCACTTGATAGGCAGCTTTGTTAACTGTGAAACGTAACAGTCTCGGTGACTCTGGCTTTGTCATCCTACGTGGTGGCCGTGTACACCATACTTCCCAACCGCAAACCCACGCCTTCAACACCCCCTTCCAGCTCTCGGTCATCCCTCAAGATGTCATCGAACAAGCTCGTAAATTCGGTGGCCCGATTCCCATCAGCGACCGTCCGCGGGATGCATTTGTTGATCTTCATCAACTCAAACACGGCGATGTTATAATATTTGCTACGGACGGATTATGGGATAATCTTTCCGCGCAGGACGTCTTGCGCCTTGTTTCTAACGAGATGGTGGAGACCGGCGGATGGATCGAAACACCGGGAAGCGGGATACAAGCTGGGCAAAACTTATCGGTCTTGGTTGATGAAGATCCGGATAAACCTTCTATTCAGAGCCTTATATCCAAAAAGGTAGCGTCGAAGGCCAAGGATATGAGTGTGAATACCAAGGTGGACGGACCCTTCGCTAAGGAAGTGAGGCGGTATTTCCCCGGCGAAGTGTACCACGGCGGTAAGAGGGATGATATATGCGTGTTATGTGTAGTGGTAGTAGAGGTTTGTTATCCCTTTCTAAGCCTATCTTGATGGTCTGCATTGATACTAATGTATCCGTGGTAGTATGCTATACCTGCTCCTAGAGTACCGACGGAAACTACAACGGAGAGTGAAACCGAAGAAACATCGAATAGCGGCAGCAGCGACTCACCGACAGATGAGAAGCAGCAGACACCACCGCCAGCGCCACCCATCAGTGAAAAACCACCTGCGGTAGAGAGACCTCCGAGTCCCAAACCTAACGTGGAGGGGTTGAGCGCCTCACCGCTTCGAGGGTTGCCTGGAGGTGGTGGACCGGGAGCACCAACCATCGCTCGTTTGTAAGACCTTCATGAATGAATATTTCAAACAGGTAGTATGACTCTCTCTCCTTCTGTCGTTATGATTATATATATACAGCGTTACGTCTTGATTGATTTAGGTGGGTACGTTGTTATGTTTATGACATTTACGCTCTTCCAAATTATCATCATCGTAACGATAATGAAATAATGTATTTTTTTTCTCCCTTTATCATACCATACATTTATCCTTATGTCTATACAGGCAGGCAGAGTTTCTTTCGAAATTTTTCCCCGGGTGTTTTTCTATAGATAATCTGCTATCCAAGACTTCTTCTTTTATGTACACTAGAATATTCTCCTTTCTTTGTACCTTTTTGCATGGAGCGATGAGCGGGAAACGACTTTTTTTTTATACTTCTTATAAAGTGGGGAGGGATATATAGAGGATATTACTATCATGAGCGAAAGATCAATCTCAAGGAGCCAGATTTGCATGCTTATTTCAGTATGAAATATATGATTACAATATGATATACTGGCTGCCTATCCTTGCGGCCGCAGATACTTCTGAGTCTAAACCGGACCATCACTTGGAATGAAATATACTTCAAATAATGACAAGTTGTCCTGGCATCTCTGTGATATACAAAAAATAGTTACCAAAAATATTACAACTTTAAATCCAACGCCATTTCTCCTCATTCAATCTAGCAACCAACCGATCTGCTCGCACCAGTCTCCCTAAAATCAAAGAGAACAGCAGATTATGAAGCCCCATTGGCGACCGTCCCTCCGCCACCGGCAAACCCACTCCCTAGCCCACCACCCTCCGCCTTCCCGATCAGCTTTTTCATACTCCCCCATTCATCACCCCTCGCGTTCTCCAACCCTCCAAGTTCATTCCCTACCTCGAAAATCGTAATCACGGAATCCAGCCCGCCCACCGCAATCCTCCGTCCGTCAACCTCCTCCCAAGCAAGCTTATTCAAACTTCTCGTTAGCAAACTCGTCGCACCAGCCCTCACCGTCGGCTGCGTCTTCGCAACGGGCACCTCAGCATCAACCGTCAAATCCCAAACCTCTAGACTTCCCGCCCCGTCTACCAACCCGAACACTCCAGGTTTCACGGGCGACCATTTTGCATCATACACCACATCTTCCCGCGGGAAATCCATCAACGGGGTTGCAACTTGTGGTTGGGCACCCGGTACGACCGCGGTGGCAGTAGCAGCGGGTGGTCGCGCCTTCCACAATTTCACACTCCAATCCAAGCTCGCGCTGAGCACCAAATCGCCAAAATCGACCGGTCCCTTGACGGGATGGAAGTCGATCGACATGATGGGTGCGGCGTGTCCGCGGTATGAGATGCGTGGTTCCACCCCGGCTTTCGCACCAGCGCGGTCGTATCGATGACAGGGGAATATCCCGCCTTCCTCCGTTCCCACGAGAAAATAGGTGGGATCGGAATGTGGGAATGCCATACACGTCGGTGCTAGATCGTCGTTACGTCCGGGACTAGGTGACGTCAACTCGAGCACTTCGAGCGGATTGGCTAGCATGTCCATTGACCAGCCGCATACCAGTCCGTCTGTGGAGCAGCTGACAATGTTGTTCGCGTTTTGGGTACCCACGACTTGGACGCTATAGACTGGGTGGGAATGACCGGAGCCTGTGAGTGGAGATCGTAGGACGGATTGAGCTTTTGCGCGGGTGTCCCATATGAGCACCTGCCCAGAGTAGGCTCCACCAACGATTAAGTTGGGGTGGTATGGGCTGAAGCGTGCGGTGAGGACATCACTTTGAGCGTGGAAAATATATTCGGGACGGTCATGAAGGTGGACGTTCCACACTTGGACTAAACCGTTGGGGTCATGAGGGGCGGTGGGGTTTTTGGTGTAGGAAGCCAGGACGAGTTCTGGAAACTTAGGTGAAAAGTGAATGTCGCTGACAATTCGTTTCTTGGACCAACGTTCAGAGTAGAATTGGATCGTTTCTTTGATTTTACGTCCGGATGAATCTTCGTCGGCGCCGGTATGACCAAGACCGTAATCTGCGAGAATATCATAGTCTTGATCCAAAGCTCTTTCCATAACTTTAGTGCTACGCTCTATAAAGTCCGCGAATTCTTCTGTGGAGGTTATTTGAACCTTTTCCGTATCATCTAATTCGCGGACTTTATACTCTTTCTTGTGGCCATTGGGGAGATCCGCAGCAGGTTTAGGTTCAGCTTGCTGCAGAGTCGCAATATCCTCTTCCAATTGACGAATGCGTTCTTTGAGTTCCTCATCTGAAGGTTTTGCGGCGGATTCCCCACCAACATCAACTTCGATATCATCCGTGCCAACACCGGTAGATAACCATGACTCTGTCGTTTGTACTTGCTTGCTATATGTCACAACCTCCTTAGTCGCAGAAGGAGGCGCGTCATAGATAACCGTGGGAGCTACGGTTGTCAACACCTGATACGAAACGGTATGTTGGGAGGAATCAGTTCTAAAACGTCCACGTATTAGTATTGTATATTTATAAATAAATAAAAACTACACGCGCACACGGAGAGAACGAAATCCGTACAGCGGTGGTTGTGGTGGCGGTGGAGCGTACTGAGGCGAAGTGAGTTCAGACACGTTACTCTCCGCGGCACTAAGCACGGAGGTCGGCCTGCTGCCTCGACTACCTGGACCGGTGGAGCCAGGACGGCCTTCTCCGATGAGGTCGCGGATTATTACGTCGATATCGGTTCTTCTATCTTCGAGACGAGAGGAAGTTCCACGGACTGCTATTGGAGATGCATACTGTGGAGTAGATTTAATCGGTGGTGAGGAGGGAGGACCGGGTGGTCAGCTTGTTCTGTTTTTGTTTTATGAAGAATTTGTATTAAAATTGTGGGATACAGAGTGCTTTTTTATATATATGTCTATATATCCACTTCGCGTGGGTATCGCGATGCATTGGAGGGTGAAAGAAAGGAGAATTCGGAGAGAGTAGCTTACCTCGGTGTCACCTGACCTAGAGGTTAAGAACCCAGACTGGCGAGCTTCACGCTGTCGTTTGAGGGCTTCAAGTTTCGCCCTCTTTGCGAGGATTTCTTCCTTACGGGAGCTCATTCGGACTCTCGATGTGCGAAAGTCTACAGCTGCAAAGTAAGAGCACGGAATACTGGTGGATTGGCTCTCCAGGAGCCGTGTGACTAGCTAACAGGGAAGAATATTGTAGAATCTTCAGTTTGGTACGAGAATTAGGACGGCGGTGATAGTGATTATAGAGGATAGCAATGCGGAGAGAGAGATGGGGATGGATGGTGAAGTGTCGAAGGGATGATAATGAGGCCCGTCGTTGTGGTGCATTTGGCGTTGGGTATGGCCTGCAGCTTCACCCCCTGGGCACAACGCACACTACGGGGCTCCGGGGAGTTAGCACTGGCGACAAACTGGGGACGAGAACGCATACGACTGACTCTTTCAAATCTTCTTCTTCTCGTCTTCCCTCCACATTTAGAACCGCTGTCATCGTAGCTATACAATCTCGATACCAGTATCTCACACCAAACCAAAATACACCATTCGGCCTTTCCTTCTCCTTGATAACCTCGCTGTCAAAGCGATAACCTTCAAAATGCATCCATCACGACGCGCCTACGTCGAAGAAACAGTGAGTCTTCCCCATCCGCAAGTCGACATCAGCGATACCATACCGAGAACTTCTAACTTTTATACTCACATCTCCAGCAAGATGAAGATGAAGACATGGGTATCTCTATCGATCAAGTCCGTAAGTTACCACTCATACACCCAATATATCAATCCAATATCTCACAGCAGTATCAAAATCATAGCAACCGACCATGACTATGTGATCCCCTCTACTGCCTCGGGTATCGCCCCAGAAAAAGCATCGGCAATCATCCAACAATTCGACAAAAAGAAACGCGCAGCAGCAATCACCGTTCCTACAGACGACGCCCGCGTCCGCTCCAAACTCCGTGAACTAGGCGAACCGATCACCCTCTTTGGCGAACAAAAGTCCGACAGACGAGACCGTCTCCGGACGTTACTAGCCCAACAACTCGAAGATGCCGAAAGGCGGGAAGCAGGCGCTGACGGCGACGATGTATCTATGCTCGATGCAGACGGCGAGGACGGCGGGGATGGAGAACACGAGGAGGAGTTTTACACTGAGGGTGTGCCCGAGCTGCTTGATGCTAGGAGATGGATCGCGCGGTACTCGATCGAGCGGGCGAGGGAGCGGTGCGAGTTGCAGAATTCCGAGTCGACGGTGCAGTTGCAGAAACATATCAAGCATCGAAAGGGAATAAAGGATCGTTTAGCGGGGTTCAATCTCCTCGGCTCACAGCTGGCGGGTGACAGACCGGTTTCAATCGCTAGGTTTTCGAATGATTCCAAAATGATCGCGGCAGGGAGTTGGGACGGTGGGATACGCTTACTAACGGTGCCGAATATGGACATCGTTAGGACGCTGAGGGGACATAAAGATAAGATTGGCGGAGTTTCTTGGTCACCAATGGAGGATTTGACGGCGGAGAATGTGAGCTTGGTTTCTGGTGGTGGGGAGGGAGATATACATCTATGGAATATGACGCAAGATACACCCGTCGCAAGCTTGCTGGGACACGGTGGGAGAGTTTGTAGGGTAGAATATCATCCTTCGGGAAGGTATATCGGCTCCGCATCGTACGACACCACGTGGAGGTTATGGGATGTCGAAACTACAAGCGAACTATTGATACAAGAAGGTCATTCGAGGGAGGTGTTTGCAATTTCGTTCCAGAATGACGGAGCGTTGGTTGCGACCGCTGGGTTGGATGGCTTTGGGCGGATATGGGACTTGAGAACGGGAAGGACGGTCATGATCTTGGACGGTCACATCAGGGAAGTCCACGGGTTGGCATTCGCGCCGAACGGATATCAGGTCATCAGCGCGTCAGCCGATGCTACTGCCAAGGTGTGGGATGTGAGGAAGGTTAGATGCATCACGACAATCGGTGCCCATAAAGGTCTGGTTAGCGATGTTCGTTTTTTCGACGGAGGGGTGGATACTGGTAGACCAATGATTGATGGAGAAATTGAGATGGGTGACCGTGGCAAGTATTTTGTCACTGGTGGGTTTGATAAGAATGTCAACATTTACAGTGCCGATGATTGGGCATTGGTTAAGACGTTGCCGGGTCATTCGGGCAACGTCTTGAGTGTGGATATCGCGAAGGATGGCAATTATATATTGAGCAGTGGGCACGACCGGACGTGTAAGCTTTGGGCGAGAGATGATATGGAGTTCTAGCCGCCGAGCTAAGATGACAATTGTAACGATAGGTTTATGGAGGGATGGAAGAACGCGGTGAACTGAGAAGGTAGGAGTCGTGTGAAATGGCATTTCGCAAATCATATAGACAAGGTTAAACGTAGCGACATCAAAAATAAATGATGATAAATGTAATATACAAAGAATAAGGACTTTGACGGTATCCGGGGCACGAATAAACTCCCGATATTTCTCCCTTCTCCCACCCCGGTGCCAAAATCCACCCTGGCCAATGATCTATTTTTCGGGTCATATATTTTGTGGTTTTATTTTTCCAGCTTTCTCGCCCTCATCCGTTGAATGACGTACTTTTTGTTGAGCCTCATGCGATATGCCTACTAGGCCGATGAAGTAGTGGGGCCATCACAGTTCGCGAGATTTCTCGTGTAGACACGAATTTATACTTTCGCCTTTGCATCGCTAGCGGCGAGATTTACGAGGTATGCCTCCAAGTCGAATTTTGGATCATCTGGGTTGCTTATCACTAAAGTTTTTCCCGTTCACATGTCAGCCGACAGATATCAAAATATGCAATATAGCATGTTATTGAACGATCTAAGGGATGTCGTACCACCGGCATTTCTCTTCTCAGGAGGTAATAAACTCTTCTGGTATTCCGCTCTAGCGAGTTCTATTAACTTTTCTTTCCGTTCGAACTCTTGTTTGTCGTGGTGCGCTTTCTCTTGCTTGTAGAGTGTTCGCTGATGCTGGAAGCCGTAGAGGACGCCGAAGCCGAGGAAGGACCAACGGAGGATCTGTAGGGCAGGAGAGAGTAAGTTAGCGAGATATGCCATATTGGATGGTCAATTGGGTGAATTTGAATGCTATCAGGACGGTATGTGGCAAGCTTGTGGGATGGTCATTAGGGATAACGAGTGGGACCTACGTTTCCTGCAGGAGTGGCCATTGCGGAAGAGAGGATGTCGATAGACGCGGGAAGAGAGGGAGGAAAGGTAAGGAAGAAGTATGACTGGAGTCGGTCAATCGATGACGAAGCCGAACGGGTGGGTGGTGGTGGACGACGAGGACGGAGAGGTGTCGGTTGGTTCGGTGTTTTTGGGTTGAGAAATTTATTTTTATTTTACTCGGCTCCTTGCCTTGGTCCCCCCGGTGCCGACCGATTTTCTGTTTTCGCTCCGTCGCAGCCCGGGACGGTGTTCGGGAGTGTTCGGGAGCATTCGAGGACCCTTCTCAAATTGACCCTCCCGGTATCAAAAAGCTCGGGTCAGGTAGGGCTAAGAGGACGCGACAACCACTTTACACTATATAATAAAAACCCGGGTCTAAACCAGAATGGAACCTCGGTTGATATCAAAATCAGACACAATTAAAATTATAATAACGATATGATTTAAATGATTAGAATGATTAGATTGGCTACGTGTAATTTCAACGGTATCCTCCGTGGCAGAGCTGAAACTAATAATAATGTGCAAGTGCAAGTGCAGATATCATGACCCCTTAAAATCACGATATCGTGCAAAATGACCCAAGATACCGCTGCTGGAATCGGACAGTGTCTGAGACTTAGCGAATTACAAGCGGCGTAGAAAGTGTCCGGGCGTTCGTAGCGGGAATAGTGTCGTGGGATTGGAATGATGCAGCAGCGATAGGCGATAATATGGCGAGAAGCATTGGCTGACGAAACGAGAGGCCAGCCTGTTAACGACACCCTCTTTTTTTCTCTCTCAAGATACTCTTTTATATATAATTCCCCCCTTCTGAATTACTTCACCTTTTTACTTTTCCCACCTCTCTTCCATCAGATTTATCATCATCCTCATCATCCTTGATCCAATCCAATTCGTAAGTTCAATTTTTCTTCTCTCATCTTCGCGTGTGTGGCTTTCCCTCTCGTTACCACGCTTTCCTGTTTCTCGTCTCCACCAACCGAATCCAGCTCCCAATTCAGATACCATTTGTTCGTGTCTTTTCTAACCCAACTTTGAAGGTCCCTTCCCGAACGTCATGGCGGACCAAGGAAGCGTCCGACAGCGAAAGAAGCAGCGCGGCGTCACGCCCACCAGCCCATCTTCCGAAGATGATGTCCTATCGAAAGCCATCAATCGCAATCACAAGTCGGTTGCTCCTAAGAAATCAAAGTTCAGTGCGGCTCACGCAATCGGCCTGAGCGTCGTTACTGCATTGGCATTTTTCACCCGATTCTACAAGCTCAGCCATCCCAATGAGGTCGTCTTTGACGAAGTCCACTTTGGAAAGGTACGTGCACCAGGCTTCAAATACGCCCATTGTCATATCCATTTTTCGAGTACCAAGCTAACGTAACGTTGGGTTCCTTAGTTCGCATCGTTTGTACGTCATCCAACCGACATTCTCAATGTCTTACTCATCCCAAAGCTAATTGATTCCTTCGTAGTACCTCCAAAGAACATACTTTTTCGATGTCCACCCTCCGTTTGGAAAGCTGTTGTTCGCCCTCATGGGCTGGTTCGTCGGCTTCGATGGCGACTTCAAGTTTGACAACATTGGTGATTCCTACATTGACAACAAAGTCCCATACGTCGCCTTCCGAACCATGCCAGCTCTACTCGGTTCCTTGACCGTCCCCGTTGTTTACCTCACCATGTGGGAGAGTGGATACTCTGTTCCTGCTGCTATTCTCGCTGCCGGATTGGTTCTCTTCGGTTAGTTTCACCGTTTATTGCAGTAGTAAATGTGAGGTACAATTGCTAACAATAGTGCAGATAACGCCCATGTTGCCCAAACACGCTTGATTTTGCTTGATGCTACCTTGATCTTCTCTATGGCCTGCTCCGTTTATGCCTATGTCCGATTCTATAGAATGAGACACGTTCCCTTCTCCAGAAAGTGGTGGAAGTGGCTTCTCTTGACTGGCGTTGCATTGTCTTGTGTCATCTCCACAAAATACGTCGGTGTTTTCACTTTCGTTACTATCGGAACTGCCGTTGCCATCGATCTCTGGGGTCTTCTCGATGTCAACACCGGTCTTTCCCTCCAAGATTTTGGATACCATTTTGGTGCCAGAGCCTTGGGTCTAATCGTTGTTCCATTCTGCTTCTACCTTTTCTGGTTCCAGGTCCACTTTGCCATCTTGTACCGAAGCGGTACTGGTGATGACTTTATGACCCCAGCTTTCCAAGAAACCTTGGCAGATAACTTGATGACCCTTTCCAGCACTGGAATCAATTATTTTGATACTATTACTCTTCGTCACAAGGATACCAAGGCCTACCTTCACTCTCACACCGCCCGATACCCACTTCGTTATGAAGATGGCAGAATCTCTTCTCAAGGCCAACAGGTTACCGGTTACCCTCACAATGACACCAACAACCAGTGGATCATCCTCCCAGCTGCCGATCTCGCCCACAGAAAGACCGGTCTTCCCGTCAAGAATGGCGATGTTGTTCGTCTCCACCATACTGTCACTGACAGCATCTTACTGTCTCACGATGTTGCTTCCCCTTACTACCCAACCAACCAAGAATTCACCACCGTTGACCTAGAAACCGCCGCTACCCGTATCAATGATACTTTGTTTGAGATCAAGATCGAAGGCGCACGCCCGGGTGCCGAGTTCAAGACCATGTCTGGTCAATTCAAGCTCATTCACTTCCCATCCAAGGTCGCTATGTGGACTCACACCAAACCACTCCCAGAGTGGGGCTTCAAACAGCAAGAAATCAACGGCAACAAGAACGTTCAGCAGACTTCTAACCTCTGGTATGTTGACGACATCCCGTCTCTGCCAGAGAACGACCCACGCAATGATAAAACTCCAAAGAAGGTCAAGACTCTCCCATTCTTGGTCAAATACTTTGAACTTCAGCGTGCCATGTTCCACCACAACAACGCTCTTACCTCTTCTCATCCGTATGCCTCTCACCCAATTCAATGGCCTTACCTCCTTCGTGGTGTTTCTTTCTGGACTAAGAATGACACTCGTGAGCAAATCTACTTTTTGGGTAACCCCGTTGGTTGGTGGTTGGCTTCTTCTTTGCTCGCCGTCTTTGCTGGTATTCTCGGTGCCGACCAAGTTACCAAGCGTCGTGGCGTCGATGCGCTCGACTACCGCACTCGTTCTAAGCTGTACAACTCTACAGGCTACTTTTTCATTGCCTGGGCCACCCATTATGTCGCCTTCTTCGTTATGGGACGTCAGCTTTTCTTGCACCACTATCTTCCCGCACATCTTGCTAGCGCATTGGTCACTGGTGCCTTGCTGGACTTCGTTTTCAACAGTGAAGGTCAGGACGAGACCGTTCCAGAACACGTCAGACTCGCCCAGGCTGGCAAGAAGCAACAACATCGCACTCTTACTGGTGTCCTACCATCGAGCCCATCGGCACCAAACGCCGCTACGGCATTGTCGTGGATCGTAACGGGTGTCGTTCTTGCTGCTGTGCTAGGCGGATTCTTGTTCTTTGCTCCATTGACTTATGGCTCTCCTGGATTGTCAGTCGAGCAGGTTCTGCGGAGGAAGTGGTTGGGCTATGATTTGCACTTTGCCAAATAAACGGCGCAAACCTATCATAAAAAATTTAACAAAAAATCATCAAATCGGTGGGGTTGTAGGAGAGTGAAATGAGATGGTTTCGTTGTTGCCAGGCACGCCTGAACGTTTTCTTTATTCTTTATTCATTCATACCACTAGCATAACATTTAAATATTTTTAAAATCATATCATTTTATAAGGCGGGGGGGATCGGTTGGTTAGGTGGAAGAAGAAAGAAAGCGGAGGAGGAACTTTGAAGAATCTTCTTCCGTTTGGTTTACGAGACAAAAAAGGATTCTTTTTCTCAAATCCTTTTTTTTAAAGTTTCTTTTTATATATATTCTTTTGTAAGGCGGCGGTCACACCCAGGTATTCCTCTTGTTAATGTTGCATGGCTGGTTTTTATTTTCCTTTGGAGTTTGAAAAAAATATATACGTCTGTCTACTTGAGCATTCCCTTTGTCTCTCATATCACCTAGGCGCCTATAACTACTTAGCTAACTGGGTTGAACTTCAAAAGTGTAAATATATATCAGTTCTAATTTTTTCCCTATCAATATCATTTCGTATAAGTTTAATATTTCTTGCGGGAACATTGAACGGTTCTGAGGTTGATATACTTTATGGTGTGGTCATGTGACCCACACGAAGAAACTCGAACTTCATTTGCAACAACAGCCAACGAAAGAACGACATCCCACCAACCCTTCAAATTATAACACCGACAACCTCGACCGCTAGCCTCGCCGTTGTCAATTGACATCACCGGATACGAGTACACTGGCCACATGTACTCTCTTCAGCTGAGGAGAGGTCTCGCCCGCGGCCGGATATGGCATACGTCGGCAATATACCAAAACTCACGCCTCGCCGGTGAGGAGCCTTCAGAGTATCATTATCAACAATCGCAAACCCGCGATTTCCACGGCTCGAGATGGGTTGGAGATGGTGCTAAAGGAGATGGCGGCAGTGGAAATGGTATTTCCCTTCTCTTGTATCCTTGTATCATACGCCATATACACAATTGGATACTGATGATTATATACAGGAGGACCACCCCGCGAGATACCAAAGTTGAATTTCGCAGATTTGGTTAAAAAGGCGGGAACCCTACGACAAGCAATGTTCAAACGACCTCCTCCCACCGAACAGTCTTCAGCTCCGGCAGCGACAACTGCCCCTACTCCCACTCCTCAATCATCACCATCTCCAGCTGTATCTCAAGTACGCCAGCCAATAGCTACTACCCCACCATCCTACCAACAACAGCAACAACAAAGCCAACCATCTCAATACCAACAGCAGGGCCAAAGAGTCCCAAAACCTCTCCCATCAACCTACAAACCACCGCTAGCCCCCACCGGCCCGCCTAAAATCCGCAAACAAATGATCGGAGCCGCGGCCCCGCAAGACGTAAGCTCGCTGATGTCCCAATCCGCACAAACGGCACCACAATCCGAATCCGCGGCGCGCGTACAACGTATAAACCGCATGCGGGCGCGTATCCGCCGCTATGACACCGAACCGGAGCTCAAAGTCGCAGATCGGGAGGACCGTGAGATCGGACCGCAAGACGAATATACCAACATCAACGAACGACAGGTGGCACGTGCGCAGGAACGGGCATTCGCGCAGGTTAACGATTCGAGTGTCATTGAGCGGAGCTTGACGCCTGCTGGTGCTTCTGTTGGGTTTACCGGTAGCGGTAGTGGGGGGACCAGTGCTCGGTTTACGGCTGGGAGAGATAGGGATGGGAATACGGCTAAGAGACTCGCGGGACGTCTTTCTGCTAGAGGGGGTAGAGGTGGAAGAGGTGGAGGCGGAGGCAGGGGAGGTAGAGGTGGGGCACGAGGGGGGAAGGAAGGGGGGAAGAAGGAGAAGATGTCGGCGAATGCTAGGTTGGAGGAGATGAGGGCTGAGGAGGAGTTTGAGAGGGAGTGGGTTGAGATGACTGCTCATCCGGAGAAGCAGGAACCGGGCGAGATTGAGGCGCATCCGGTTTATGATTCCACACGGCCGTACTTTGCAGATACTGCGGATATACACAAGTGGATTCCTGCGGTGGGCGGGGGTGCGAGCCATGGAGCGAGGAAGTTGGTGTATATGGGTAAACCGAAGCATGAGCCCATGTTGAAGTGGACTGCGAGGGCGCTTTGTGGAGATGGTATATTGATTCCTGGACAGGAGTTTGTGAGGGAGATGGAGGGCGTGGAGAAGGGTGGAAAGGTGGAAAAGATGCTGAGCCGGGCAGAGGAGGGGCTGATGAAGAATGCGAGCTTTAAGGACCGGCAGCAGGAACAGTTTTTGGATATTGTAAGGGCTAAATTGGGGGTTAAGATGGGGGAGGTAAGGGCGTGAAGATGGTGAGTTACGTGAAGCTTTGTAAATATCTGTAGATATTATTGTGTTGAGGCCGGGATTAGACCTAGGCTCTTGTATATTATTAAAAGATTTTGAGGGGCAAGAATCTACACAACATTTATAATCACTAATAGGTTCTCCTTGAACACATATTTCTAGTGTCGAGATATAGAGAATGTATACTTTAATCAAGGTCATCAATGCCATAGTGATATGAAGATAAGTGTAGCAAAGGTATCTATATACGATGAAAGATCTTTTAAAGTAGTGAAGGACCAACTAGCAAAGATGGACGCAAAGAGATTTAATATTGAGTCGTTGTAAGTCTTTCAAAAAACTTCTGGTTAGACAATACGTAAAAACTCTGTCGATGAATGCTCCAACCGTAGTTGAGACTTGAAGGTAGTCTATAAAGACGAAAGCAAATGAAAAATACCCCGAGATCCCGCCATCTTTTTGATTTTTTCCAATCGAAACAAAGGTAAACTTGTTACCTTTCTCGCCGCATCTACATATCCCTCAAGGATACACAAATCATACAATATAAGCTTGAATGAAGGAAAAATGATAAATAGATCAAGAACTGAAAGAGTGGATAATGAGATTTATTCCTTCTAGAAACCGAACGGCACAATCAAAAAGCAATATCTATCTAGAAACCAACCAATCCGCTAGTTCTATTAGAAGGAATATTGTGGTAATCTCATTGGTTTTCGAAATCGACAACGCGTTTCGCAGGATGCGAAGAGGAGACAAGTGATCCTTCTCGTTTCCTCTTCGCTAGACTAAAGGGTTAGACTTATATTCTGGAGCCACGCCATTGCTTTCCTTCTTGACTTCTACCCTGTGAATTTAGAATGGGGCTATGGTCAGTTAGGAGTTCCATTTATTCGAGTGTTTTGGTGATAACTGAATGAAGGTGGCAGGGAATTACATTATTGGCGTTTCATCAGCTTCTTCGTCCGCTAGTAATCTCTCGCACTCAAGGGCTGCCATACAACCGGAACCTAAATTGCCACATGTC
Organism: Orbilia ellipsospora; assembly: GCA_036971675.1. Lineage (NCBI taxonomy): Eukaryota > Fungi > Ascomycota > Orbiliomycetes > Orbiliales > Orbiliaceae > Orbilia > Orbilia ellipsospora. The sequence continues at coordinate 1,539,226 of JAVHJO010000004.1, forward strand.
AATATATATTGCCACAGCGAAATTTTGTATTTGGGTTTTGGGAAACTAACCTGCACTGGTAATGGCCTGTCGGTACTTCTTATCTTGCACGTCACCAGCTGCGAATACACCCTTGATAGTGGTCTCCGTCGTTCCAGGCACCGTTACAACATAGCCGTCCTCATCGACCTTCAATTGTTCTTTTACCAGCGATGTAGCAGGTTCGTGCCCGATCGCATAAAACAGTCCATTAACCTGAAGCTCGCTCTCCTTCCCCGTGATCGTATTCTTGATAGTCAACGACTTCAGCAGCTTGTCGTCACCCTTCGTCTCCGTTGCCTCCGTGCTAAACATGACCTCAACCTTGGGATGTTTTAACAGACGGTTGGCCATGATCTGGGATGCACGGAGTTTATCCTTCCGCACGAGAACGTAGACTTTTGAGCCGTATTTGGTGAGGTAGAGCGCTTCTTCGGCTGCGGAATCGCCGCCACCGATCACAGCAAGGGGTTTGTTGCGGAATATAGGCACGGCGCCGTCGCAGACAGCACAGGCGCTGATGCCGGCCTGCCAGTATTTGTCCTCACCGGGGAGATGTAACCGTTTTGCGCTGGCACCTGTGGCGAGGATTATAGTGTCTGCGGTGCGGGGAGCTTCGTCTTCGGCAAATTCGAGCCAGTATTTGAAGGGTCGTGAGGAGAGGTCAAGTTTGGCAACCGTTTCAGTGATGATTTCGGTGCCGAAGCGGATGGATTGCTCACGCATGGCGTCCATTAGCTCGGGGCCCATGATGCCCTTGGGGAAGCCAGGGTAGTTTTCAACATCTGTGGTCGTGGTTAACTGGCCGCCAGCGGCTATGCCGTTTGCGAGCATGCCCTCATAGAGGACTGGTTTTAGCTCTGCGCGGGAGAGGTACACCGCTGCGGTGTGAGCTGCTGGGCCGGAGCCGATGATGGCGACTTTGTCGTGTCTGGCCATGTTTGGAGGTGTAGGTTTGGGTTTGTTAGCGGAAAGAGGGGGGGAAGAAGAGAAGGTGCGATTCGAAGAGGGGGAAGAGGAGGGGTAGGTCGTCTGTCGCGGGGACGAAGTGTTGAAGCTCTGGTGATGATTCTGGTTATGGTTGAAGAGGAGTGTTGCGACACCGGCGGAGAGTCCAACGACGGGCCGGAATCGGGCAGCCGCAAAGGACGTCCGAGAGAAAAAGCGACGGGACAGCGTGGTGGCTGTTATGGATGACGATATTTCTAGTCTGGGTGGTGGTGAAGTTGGCGATACTTTGCGAGGAGGTAAGCTTGATATATATAGTCCAAGGGAGTATAACTTTCAGCAAGTGCTCGAGAGGGGGAGGAGCTTAAATATATGAAAAGAGGTAATGCTGTTATATTATTAAACCCCAGCTGCTGGCCTAGCCGTATATAAAATCCAAATCCAATCCCCTTGCACAGGAACAGGAAAAGCTGAAGAAAATGGAAAGAGCCGAAGAGAAAAGCAAAGAAAAAAAAAGAGAAGTATCTCGAAAATTTTCAAGGAATCGGCACTAACTTTGACTAGCCGCGAGAGCTCCAGATGGCACTAGTCATGCCCTGCAGTAGTCAATGGTCCTCCCCAAGCTGGCTAACCCGCGCAGTTATAGCTAGCTGGTCTTTGTGAAACGAAAGGGGAGGTATTCAGGCCCAGCAGAATGTAAGTTGATTATGATATCGGGGAGGGATTATCAAAGCGTGGGTCGAGTTGAATGTAATAGGCTGGAGATGTCGGATAATGTTGGGCGAATCCACGGCACTGGATCAATTGAATTGGGTCGATTTTTACTAATATGTGTCTGCAATGCAGGTTCCCAATATTTCCATGCACGGTGATAGCTTGGACTCGCTCTGATGCTAATGTGTCAATTGTATCTTTGTCCTCGCCTGACTGGGTCGCGGTGGGTCTGGCCAGTTAAGCTTTGAGTACTCGGTTCGGTATCAACTAGATGAGAAATGAGCTGGACGGAAAATGATATCACAAAAAAGATGATTGTAAAAACAATATGGGCAAGGCGGTATTTATGTGAAACCTTTCTATAACTGCTCTAAGGCAGAGCGTATCACTAATACTCGAGCATGTTGTACAATCACCGTAGGGCGAGACAGTTCGATGCCATGAAGGAGCGCTGGGGCGGCTGGTTTGTCATGACTCGGGTTCTGGCCCAAGCGTGGGGTCCAGACACAACCAAATTACAAATCCAACGGTCGACCGCTCATTGCATCCGTCGGGTGTAACTCGCACAGCTGAGGACAGTTTCTTATTATATCTACTTCTCGGTTGTTCCACAAGCCAGATCGATTTAAATTTGAAATGCTATCTCTTTCACATTCTTACCACCCTTCCTTTTGCTCCGAGTCATTGTCCTCGGTCCGACGAGGTTGAGACCTGCCGCCCGGCTTGCCCTCGGCTCGACCTTGGGGCGGGTTGCAAATTGCCATTCAGCTGCAGCGGAAACAGCAACGGCATTCTCCACCTCGATCTGTGTAACGTTCAATGCCTTCCAGCCTTTGACGGGATGAAAAAGAAAAAGAAATAAAAGGGGTAAAATCTGTTGTACAAATTAGAGACTTTATGCGTGCCAAAAAATACGATATATCATCATGCCGCGTAATCTACATGTATAATTGCTCTCCAAAGCTGAAGGGCTGGACTCTGCGTTTTTGTATCGTCCGACGTCGTCCAATGTCTCCGAGCCTAATACCCGCGCCGTCGGTCAACCACATTGATCATTCTCTTCCCCTCCGCCCTTAGATTCAAATTCATAGCCACGATTTCTAAACATCGTTCGAAATAATTTGACCCAGCGCCGGAAATGTGAGGTGAGATATACTTTATTTCGCATCAAATTAGTATTCAATATGTAATCACGATCAAATATAAAGTTTAAAGCAAAATAGGGTTAACGGGGTTCAACACTTACAACGTTTGGCGCATCCCACAACGTATGTTCCTTTGGTAGCGGCCTATATGTAGCATATCGCATTAGCGATGTCGTCGTAGTATACAAGTAATCCAAAGGACGCATATTTGAAAGGAACAAGGGGAAAAACCACATACTCTGGATCAACTACATCCAATGCCGCTCCTCTCAACACTCCTTCCTCCCTCAATGCTCTCTCCAAATCCTCCGTCACCACAACCGCCCCCCTGCTAATATTCACAAAAAACGGACTCGTTCCCGCCTCCTTGATAACCTCAAACTCTTCCTTCCCAACAAGATGCAAGGTCTCATCGGTCAACGGCACCGATAAAACAATGACATCGAACCCAACCTTCAAAAACTCATGAAAACTACCCCTACCCAACCCGGAATACCACCGCGTCGGAAACTCTCCCTTCGCATCTCCTGTTCCAGGGACGATATAGCCGTGGTCTTCTCGACTCTCAGGCGTGGTTTTCGGATGAGCGGTGTAGGCGTGTACTTCCATCCCCAGCGCGTGAGCCACGCGACCTATTTGCCGTCCGATAGAGCCGTATGAGAATATCCCTATCTTTTGCTGCACGAGGTCCCTGACCGGGTTCCCTGCGAAAGAACCTAGTTTGTTACCCCAGACGTGCTCTTTTTGCCATTTGTCGAGGGTGCGGAAGCGATGGGTCTGTGCTAGGACATGGCCCATGACCCTGTCAGGCACAATATTAGCATATGTTAGTTGCTTATAAGCCTTGAAAAAGTATATATGTCTGGGTTATGGATATACCATTCCGCGATTTGAGGTCCGTGAACGCCGTTGCTGGTAGTAATAGTAATATCTGTGTTTTTATATATCTCGCTCTCCTCAATATGATTTATCCCAGCGCTGAGAATGTGACATATCTCCAGCTTTGGCGCGACCTCCGGTGGAGGGAGATATTGCATGGTGACGTATATCGTTACGTCCTTGAACAACTCTACGTGCATACAGTGGATTAGATATTAGGTAAACAAGGTTGGACAGCATTTTGTGATATTTATTGCTTGTCACTGAGAAGCGAGAATGGAGAAAGTGATACCGTCGGGAACGTGGCTTCCACCCTTCATGAACACTTCGATCGCTTCAAGGTTCAGGTTGTAGTAATGGACTTTGATGCCCGGGTGGGCTTTGATGATCGAGTCCATCCATTGTTCTGGTGTGGGCCATGTCGCGGCAATTAGGATTACGTCTTTCGAGGTGAGATCTCGACCAAGAATCTCTTTTGTTACCATTGTTACAGGTTTGTGATATCGCGATCGATATTATATTTGGTTTTCTCAACGCAATATTAAGATTCTAATGACGAAAATCACGAATGTTGGAGGTTTTGCGTTGTTTCACCAATAGTATACAGTTGATGGACGATTCTTGGGATAAGAGGTATCAATTAGCCAATTGATACCGGGGACTTATTGAAAACGACGATAACGTAGCACAGTCGGGAGGATGGCAATCGAAAAGGAAGGCGAAAGAAAGGTGGATGGCTGTTCAATTCTGCTGGGCCGGTATCGCAGTTTATATAATCTAGCAGGTACAACATGCAGCTTTTATTAACCCGACAATTCGATTCCAACTAGTCGCTGCCCTCCAAATTCCAACCAATATTTCGAAAGCTTCATTTTCAGTGAAGGATCCGGAGTGATTATGCAATCGGCCGAAGAGATGGCAAAGATGGGTGTTACCGAACCGATTCCCGACTAATCGACTAGCTCGTCCACTTAGCCGTTCGACGGTGGGGCGAATGGGGTTTATCAACCCAATTGACCAATTGGGTTCCGGTCGCGATCCTTGGCCGTACTGCAGTATTATCTGCATACAATGCAACGCGGGATGCTTGAATTTCTTCAACATCTCTACCGCTAAATCAGCTAGACGAGTTTTAACTGGCATCAACATCAACGTGCGAGCAATTTTGCTATCCTTTTTAATCATTCTAAGTATCACGAAATATCCATCATTCGGATTAGTTTACCCTTTCCGATATTTCTCGCACGGAATGTCAAAGGACTGCACGCGACCACTGCAACCGTCATAAACCTGCTAGCTAAGTTCTCAGTTGTATACATCAACATCCAAATTATAAAACTTTAGGCTTTAACCTATAGATATTTCATTCACATCACTCAGTATATCCCCGGAAATAACCTCCACCTGACCTTCTTCTCCACAGCCTCCCACTGCTTTCCATACTTCCCCCTCATATACGCCTCCAACCCGGGAACCGCGTTAAAAAAGAAGTTGCAAACATAAATCCCAGAATAAAACATCGCATAAAGCGGCCCCCCAGCGGCAAGAGCATACCCGAACGAGAAAATAACATTACAAGTATAACTCGGGTTTCGAACATACCCCCATAGACTCCCCGTGTACACCTTGCCTTCATTCCTCTTATCCTTCTTCCACGCCGCTCGCTGCGTTTCGGAGAGTAGTTCTGTGGTTATCCCTACAAAGTTGAGAACGGCGCCGGGGACGAGCAGTGAGGGTGACCAGTAGGGGATACTGGGGGCTATGGTGGAGACATAGGATGTTAGAGCTTCGAAGCCCATGTCACCGAATGTAGCAAATGTGACGAAGTGCGAGGTTAGAGGCTCGCGCATGAGAAACCAGGCCCAGTAGATGTGCTTAAGGACTGCATAGGCGGGCATAGCGAGGAGGAGGGTTTGGGAGAAGGTTAGGGAGGAGAGAGTGGCAGCAGGGTTGGAAAAGGCCGAGAGAGGGAGGGTGGTAGATTTGGTGAGAATCATGTATTGGACTGGGAGAGTGAGAAGGCGGCCGAGGGTGAAGAAGAAGGCGCTGGTGGGCGACCAGGCGTAATTTCCTCGTTGGATGGACCACGGGTCTGGTTTTTGTTCTTTGGACAGTGACATTTTATGAAGTTTATACGGATTGCCTCGAGATTTTGTGATTCTGAAAATATTGACTAGGTTATCAATCGAATAGAATGAAAATTACGATTGAGATCAAAAGTCAAATACAATTGCAAGATAGATGAAGTCGGAGCGTTTTATAGAGGGACTAATATCCGGATCTATCCTAAAATTGAGACATATGGGACGGTTTTATGGTCTGACATCAGCTATCGAAGTGCCGGACCCAAGTAGTCCCCACGTCTTCTGTTTCGCGTTAAGTAACTGAGTTGTGAAGCGAGACAGTTATGTTTAAGGCCAAGGATTGAGGCTTGTAACTACCGCCCTGTAATGCTGACATGTTGGATACGCGAATTTGAACACAAAATACAACATATCCTGACCAAACTTGAGAAGACAATTTTTGAGGTAGATATATACACTTGAGGCTGAAAATTTATTCAAAACATTTTAAGTAATAAGATCTACTTATTATCGCATGCACGTGGCCTTCTCTTCCTTCAATTGCGCGATCTTTTCAAGAACCTCCACTTGGGAATTCACGGTCCGATCCTCCTCATCCCAAAAATTCGCGTATACTTGTTATATTTATTTTCCAATTATTAATTACATTCTGGCTATAGCGATCGACAGATTGCTTCAACTTACAGGATCCTAGGATCAGAGCCCAAGAGGAAGATAATAGACGGATTCTTATCTTTATAGTAAAAGGCCGCTACAGTACAAAGTTAAACTACACTCAAGATATCGATAGATTCCACGATAAACAACTAAAAAGCTACACAAAACTTTTCTAGTAAAGATCCTGTGATCAATATACAATCCAATGCTAGACGTATCGGTTGATATACCGTCGTGAATTGTAAAGAGTTTCTCTTCCGGTGTCCTTCGATATCCAAAATTTCCTGTCTGGATGGGGGAAAAGGAGGTGCGACGGTATCACAACCATGAAGGAAGATATAGTTACTAGGGGATAGTTCCAAATATATCAGAATTCAACGGTGTCTACAATATTTAGGCCATATGCCGCTCCATTCCGAGAGTCAACAGACCCTCTGTCACCTCCCAGTAATGTATGAAGTAGATAATAAGTGCTTACTGTTGAAGTTGAAGTTGCCACAAGCGGAGCTGATCCTACATGTCTAAAAAGGTATTGGCGGTATATAATCCACTACTGCTGGTAGCGTAGTGAATGAAATTGGAGATTAGAAGCCCTGTCACTAGTTAGCGACCCAAGCACGAAGCAAGGATTAGATTCCGTCATGAGTGTTGATGGACGACCGCAACTTTTCAACTCAGATTAATTTGAGAGCTCTGCTCCCTAGAGGGTGTATTTACACTAATATGCTTAGTGAAGGACATGGCGCCTGTTCTGCCTAGAGATCGGCAGAGAAAGTTACTGTTGGGAATGCTGGTTTAAGTGCGGCAAGATAGCCACAATCAAGATCTGAAAATTCTATATCGATATGTGTCACCCACTGCTAGTAAAGTGAAGTTCCTCGTTGATGGAAAGGCCCTTTTTACCTTTTCCCCCTAGTCTATGTAACTATATCTAAAAGAATGGAATGTTTATGCAAGGGGCTGAATCTACAAATTTCCGACCCTATTGGAACAGAGTCACAGCTATATTGTTGACAAGGAGAGCGAGAGCCTTAATCATAAGACTGGAGAATCACTCGAGGACTGATTGAAGACGGCATAAATAGACAATATCGTCCCTCTTTGCAAAAGGAACGCAGGCCTGGCCAGCTATTCAACAGTTTGTTATCATTGTTTCGGATTATTGAAGATCAGATATCGAGATCTCCGGTAGCTTATAGAATTCAAACCCGCTTTGCAATCATATTGCATGAGATCTACATAATAGACTGTTATATCCTATTCGAAAAAAGTAAAATTTCAACATCATGCTTGGGAAAGCGTTACTTGGCCTAAGCGCCCTCGGGAGTATCTTGGGGGGTACTCAGCCAAAACCTAAACCAAAACCTATAGAGCTACCGCCCTACACTGAAATCCTTGTCGACGCCAACCCGTACATCACCGATGGTGAAATAAAGGCAAGGCCAAACGGTTACCAGACTTCTCTTTTTCTCAATCCTGAAAATTCCTGCACAATGTTTGTGCCCTGGTTAAATGCGGGCTATGGAAAGGGGAAATTCCCAGATACAACAGCTCCGAAAATATATGTCAGCATCGATGATCGCAAGCGTGTGGACCCCTTGGGAGTAACTGTTGACACCACATCCGTATGTATGCTCCATCAATTTTTCCCAAGCTTCTTTGGTATGCTATTGCGCAATGATATCAGGATCAAATATACTGATCTCAACAACAGACCGGCCTCGTCATTGGAAAAGTGGCATGGGAAACTCGATTTGGTAAGGACTGGGATAAGACCGACAAGTCGACAACGGGCTGGAAGTACCACTCTGCCACAAGCACACTTTATCATGGCTACTGGGTGTCCGGAATGAATATCACAATTAACAACCTTGATAAATCCCCGATACTCCAGGCAACAGTTCCTTTTTTTGTGTACGAGAGCAAAGGCGTGTGCACTAGTGGCGTGAATTACGAGACTGGCGCTTGCTTAGGAGAAATTAAGAGCCTTGGAGATCTCAAAGATGCTAGTCTAGGGATCGGCTGGGGGAATAGAGATCCTGGAGCCGCACAATTCGTGCCTGCGACAAATCCGCTCGTGAACATCAATATAGTTTTCAGCAGGGCAAATCCTAGGAATACAGTATGCAGATATCGAAATGGTATGTGCGCGAAGAAAACCTATCTCCGTATTTAAATTTACCCAGTTAGCCGAAGCAATATCACTAATGGTAAACTTTACTGCTCACAGGCTATGTTGTCACCAAAAATGGTCTCCGCTGGGGTCTCACTCAAGGTAACACTGAGGGCATGCGATTCATTGAGCTCGAGAGGAACTCTCCCCTCGAATTTGACTGGGTCTCGCCCACTGCTTGTTTCGGCGTCAACGAGAAGCGGTGCAAACAAGGCGACTTTATTATGGATACCACGACGAGTAACTTATATTTTGCTTCACCTGATCTGCCGGCTTCCAGCCAAGAGCCAGAGGAGGGCACTGACCTGACCAGCATCCAGCTCCTCATGCCAGATTCTGGCTTCGGTATGGGAGGTTACAACTATACTCGCCCCGCCATTGCAGTCGGCAATGTGGAGCCGAACCGATTCGAATTAAATAAGACTGAGACCGATAAGAGGCTGCTCATGAACACCGGCAGCCACTTTTTCAACGGGTTTGAGCTAGCCTATGATGCTGAGAGGGGTAACTGGGGCATCCGTCACTTCCTTCCAAACCAAGTCCCGAGTCCCTAATTCAATGGCAGCACCAGAAGCATTTTTATATTATTCTATTATAGATCTTAATGCGTGAATGAGGAGAAGATATATGTATTGAATATATTCACAATTAATTCTTATTTAATGATGGATTATAACTAAACTTACGATTAACCAAGGACTACTATTTTCTAATATAATTCTTATTTTGGAACATACCATTCCTGTCCAATATCTTTCACTAGAATTTTGAGGTTCCTTTCAAAAGCGTCGGACGTCTAACCAACGAAAGAGTATCGCGGTTAAGACTCGGAACCTTAACACTAGCTAAACTTTGCCGCTAAACCATGTCTTGTTATAATAGGTAAAACGCAGGCTCTAGAGGTGAACTTGAGTAAAATCGTGAAATTAGCAGGAAACAAATTCTAAAGGTTGAAATGCACGACTTAGTCCCCGAAAAAGGCTGATTCAGATGTAGAGCTTCACTGATTTAAAACCAATAAGATGGTTGATACTCTATTAGTACCTGAAGCGTACAATAATATATATAATGTTATACTCTATACTGACGATAAACGGAGGTAAAAGTAGATAGACGTAGATAGAGCGTTCTAATGCTAAGTTTTAATTTCTAGATGCCAAGTCCCAGTTGTTTTTGAAAATACAACCTCTGGGCTGATTCACAAATTCGGTATCATAATAATATATAAAACGAGTCCTTGAATTGATTCAGGTTTCGATACTGCTTGAGATCTCTGGAGCTAAATGGAACAACACATATTGAGACAAGCCAACACTAAATACAACAACCACAGATAGTATGCACTGCTGAGCTCTGGTCCTAAGCTAAGCCAAATTAACATAAAGGTGTCTATTGTTTCTAGTTTCAAGACTCATGTCCCCATAGAGGATAACTTGGAGTACTATCCCCAGTGCATCCCCGCTGAATAATATAGGGTGAATCGACAGCCGTGCTAAGATAGACGGTGCCAGCAGCATCTGTAATTGATAGATAAAGGGCACCATCGCCAGCATCACCATTTGCGGCTATAATCCTGATAGGAAGGTAAGTTCCTGCAGTAATGGTCTTAGTGAATGCCACATTTGTAGCTACTCCGGTTCCGGCGGCCGATTGGGCGACTATATTAGCGTTTGACCTTAAATAGCCCGAATAAGCGGTTGGCCCAGTCCAAATAGCTGCAAAGTCATTCGCAAGGACGACTTTAAAAGTGTAAGTACTATCGACCGGAGCGTAGAAGTAGCCACGGTACATTAAAGCAATTTGTACATTATTAGGGCCTGGAGTGAAGCCATAAAAGTTGCCAGTGTCCCACACCGTGCTACTTAGACCAGCAGATTGTGTGGTACTGTTCTTTGTTGGTACCAATGTTTTATACCTCTCGGGTAAAAGTGAGGAGAGTTGTGTAGTAACATATGGGTTAGGCCAATATGCAACTTGGAAACCCGCATTATTGCACGTTGCAACCGGCAGAGGAGGAATGGTTGCAGTGACGGTTGTAGTCACAGGGACGCATGTTTCTGTAACTGTTTCTTCGTCGGTAATAGTGGCAGTAGCGGTGACAGTATTTGTAATTGTTTCCTTATCCGTAATGGTAGCAGTCGCGGTTACCGTGTCCACGCTGTTTGTGGTCTCAGTTACTGTTGCCGTGATTCGGTCTTCCTCCGTCACGGTTGCGAGGGCGGTAATCGTCTCTTCATCAGTGACAGTGGTGGTCTCCGTGATGGTTTCATCACCGATTGTGGTTACGGTGTGACTGACAGTTACGGTCTCAGTGATTGTCGTTCTCGTATAGGTTCTAGTTGGTGCAGGGCATGTTGTCGTGGTAAGTGTCTCCGTAAGAGTAGTAGCTGAGCCCAAAACGTCATTAGTTAGTCGGCAAACTCTATTTACCCAACGTCGAGAAGTTCACATTCCACGAGGAAACTGTTTAATGATGTTATTGGTATAAAACTTACAACAGGAGTCGCGTCCTTGTATTCCTCGCTGTGGTCTAGGGAGCCAAGAAGCCGATGTATGGCTAACGAGACTAAAGGTTGCAGCTAGAGCCGCGGTTGATAGTGTGATACGCATATTTAAGTATTCGTACTGAATATAACTTTGTAGAATATAGCTGGTATGAAAACTCAATATTTGTGAAGGGCGCAGTGTTTAATTTGAAAATGAATAAATTAGCAGGTGGATGATGCCCTTTATATAGAAATGCGCTCTTTAAAACTCCTCTGTATGAAAGTTGGAAATAAGTACCCGAAGTTACAAATCATATTCTATCTGGTAGCGCTTCTTTTTCTTCCCGATATCGTGGGAAGACTTTGGACCGAATTGTCCGAATGGCTAAATGATGTGATCCTACGAACACAAGGGAATCTATTGCTAGCTACGACATGACTTCTAGTGACTTAGGTGTAGCACTCGGACCTAGCATATAGAATGCGACTTCAAAATTCATACCCTGGCATACGCTTAGATGGAGCTAGATGCCCAGTTACAGCTCCGTACGGCCACGCCGCTATAGTTGATAACAGAAGACAGAAAAGCCCATAAAAATGACTGTATGCGGCGATCGAGGAATGTCGTGATTTAATCCTGCTGTTTAGATTGGATTTCACATCTAAAAATAAGAGCACCATATAAACTATCAATGTCGAATGAGCAAAGAGCCGTAAAACGAAGCTTACGGAATAGAATACCCAGCTATTCTCCGCGCTTCAAAGCGATGAAACTAGGAAATGTCGTACGTGGGGTATATCGACAGATATATATCCCTCGTATAATTTTCATTATAAAGTCCTCTTATATTCTCTAGAACTATGCGCGACCGGCGACCCCGATATATACAACGCTGACCAATATAATAGCCCTTGCTAGCAATACAGGCAATATTTAGTATTGATGATACTTGGAAAAGTGGATGCTGAACTAAGGACGCAATAACTCTTAGGATATCTGCATCATGATAGTAGGTTCGTCATATACTTTAATACTCGCCTAGGGTAAATAGCTCTACAGTGTTAGCTACCCTCGTTATAGATTAATAAAAGGGCACTCGAATCACCAGTAAATTCCAGCAACTCCGACTCCGATAAATACCTTGCTCTTTGTTGCAGGGTTACAATCCCGACTCCGATAGAGTTTGACCATGTCTTCCCCGGAGCTGGTGCGTTGCATTGAGCAGGCGCTTTACGAAATATAACACGACGACGCAGCTCCGACCGGCGCGCCCTAGAAGGTTTGAAATGAGTTTGCGATTATATACTAATCGAACTGTCTCCGCCTAGTTGAGGCCGCAAGTCGGGGTCGGTGGCCCACCATCAAAATTATTTTACTACTTCGCTAGTATTTAAATACACCTCAAGACAAATTAACATGGTTTTAATATAAGACATGTGCATGATCGATGGCCGCAATTGCATACTTATCATGCATGGGAATTGGAAATTCCGTTTCCCTCGCTAATGCTAGTCACGCCGCTCATGTTTCGCAAGGCGTATATTAATACTAGGCTCGGGAGCTCTTAAATACCTAACGTTATAACCAGTTATAAGTAGTACAATTTATAATGAGCTCAAAAGCGATAGTTTCGTCATTATGTATCCGCGGTGTTATGGCATATTTCAGCACAGGACTGTCCATGCCTATTCAAACCCCAGCTTCATATGGAAATCAAGAGAAAGTCATGGCAATCAAGGAACGGAAAAGTAAAGAAAAGCAAAATTCAATTCAGACTAAATATCATTGGGAGGCAAACATTTTGAAATGCCTGCATCGAGAGTAGGGAATTCCAATAAAATTGCGATGTCGATTTGTGATGTTGACATGCACCAGTGAACCAACAACTAAAAGTTGCTCCTGAGGCCTCATGAGGAACGGCAGGTGATCTCAGATGTATGCGCCATGGCTTATTGTCATTGACCACAAATTCTAGGCTCGGGAGATAATAGACTTGAAGAAATAATATTCGAACTAGCATTGCATTGCGAACACCGTAGAGGAGTCGGCAAGGCGTAGGTAGAGATTACTCTGATGCAAAGATACCAAGACAGCTTACGGCGCCGCAATTTGATAACGTCGATACTTTCTGTAGCCATTATGTAACGCCGTAAGGTGTTAGGTGAGCAAGGTGATTAATTCCATTGCATTGAGCATTTGAATAGTCCCAGAGCGACCAAGAATAATCGATCCTGTATCATAACATATCAATATATATATTGATGAACTTGGATGAAGGGGTGCGATGAGAGCACCAGAACTCAACAACGCAGCCTTGGAGGCCTGGTTGTTGGAAGCAGAAGGTCACGTGCCTTGCACAACACAAAGAATGAGCAAGCTTTCTGAGTCAGTGGGCGAGTGTTATAATCTTCTCCTACCTGCCCCACATCCACCCTCTTACCCCCCGCCCCCGCCATCTACCATTGCCCAGCCTTCACCATATCGTCTACCACATTTCGCCTTTGGCACCGACTGTGCTGCTCTTATCCGCGTCCAGCGCTCTTGCGTGTACCATTAAGGATGGCGTCGACACAAGCAAATCCAAAGCCCTTGACTGAGAAGCAGCGGTTGAAACTTGAAAAGTTCGCCAAAAAGAAGGAGAACGAAGCGCAGCAATTGCTCCAGCAAGCAGGTAGTTCTTCTAAAGAGAAGAAAGCTAAGAAGCAGGAGGCCCCTGCCGCCCAATCGAAGGATTGGGTGGATGAAACCCCTGCCGGACAGAAAAAGATCTTGAAACCATTGGATGACGACTTTCATAAGGCTTACTTACCCGGTGTCGTCGAATCGGCGTGGTATAGCTATTGGCAGGAGCAAGGCCTCTTCAAACCACAAACAGAGGAGGATGGCAGTCTCAAGCCGAAAGGCAAATACGTAGTTGCCATTCCACCGCCAAATGTATTGACCCACGTGCGCATCACAACATACTCCTTCGCTAACATTAGTTGCAGGTAACGGGCAGGCTACATGTTGGACACGCTCTGGCGCTCTCCTTGGAAGATATTCTTATCAGGTGGCATCGTATGCGACAGTTTACAACCCTCTATATCCCTGGCTGCGATCATGCAGGCATTGCGACACAAGCCGTTGTGGAAAAGCAGCTCGCCAGACGCCCAAAGGATGGCAAGTCTAAGAGACAAGATTTCAGCCGAGAGGAGTTCATCCAGCTATGCCAGGAATGGAAGGAAGACTATCATCAAGAGATCAACAAGACGATACGTAGACTCGGCGTTTCTGTGGACTGGTCACGAGAAGCTTTCACAATGAGTCCAGAGCTGTCTAAAGCCGTCACAGAAACTTTCGTGCAGCTTCACTCGGAAGGCCTTATCTACAGGGCCAACAAGCTCGTTCATTGGTCATGTCGTCTTACCACGGCTTTGTCCACCCTTGAGGTGAATCAGAAGGAACTTGATGGAACAACAAAACTTGATGTGCCCGGCTATGACAGGAAGATTGAATTCGGAACACTCACCTATTTCAAATACCCAATTGAGGGCTCTGATCAAACAATAGAGGTTGCAACAACTAGACCAGAAACCATGCTAGGCGATTCTGGTATTGCCGTGCATCCCCAAGATGAGCGATACAAGCATTTCGTCGGCAAGACCGCAATCCACCCGATCATCCCTGGTAGGAAGTTGTTGATCGTTGCTGATGAGTATGTGGACAAGGAATTCGGTACTGGTGCTGTCAAGCTCACGCCGGCACATGATCACAACGATTTTGCTTTGGGCAAGAAACATAACTTAGCATTCATTAACATCTTGAATGAAGACGGCACTCTCAACAGCAATGCGGGCCCTTACGCTGGAGAGAAGAGATTCAACGCGAGATATGGCGTTATCGAAGAGCTCAAGAAACTTGGTCTCTACTCGAAGCAAGAACCAAATAAGATGGTTGTCCCAATATGCAGTCGATCAGGAGATGTTGTTGAACCACTTTTAAAGCCTCAATGGTGGATGAAGATGGAGGAGCTGACGGGACCTGCCATTGATGTCGTTGAGAAGGGTGAGATCATTATTCGACCAGATTTACAGAGGAGATCGTATCTGCAATGGATGCGAAACCTCCAAGACTGGTGCTTGTCGAGACAATTGTGGTGGGGTCACCAGATACCAGCATATCACATCACAATCGATGGCGAAGAAGCCGAGGGTACTGATGCCGATGACGCATACTGGGTGTGTGGCAGAACAGAGCAGGAAGCGCAGGAAAAAGCAGCAGATAAGTTCCCAGGCAAAAAGTTAACTCTCAAGCGAGATGAGGATGTGTTGGATACTTGGTTTTCCTCTGGCCTTTGGCCCTTCAGCACTCTCGGATGGCCAGACAAGACGTCAGATTACGAAAAATACTTCCCGACTACAACTTTGGAAACGGGCTGGGACATTATCCCGTTCTGGGTCAGCCGCATGATCTTGATGTCTCTGAAATTAACCGGAAAAGTTCCTTTCACTGAGGTTTACTGCCACGGTTTAATTCGTGATAGCGAAGGTCGAAAAATGTCAAAATCCCTCGGCAATGTTGTCGACCCAATTGACATCCTCGACGGGATTAGCCTCGATGGTCTCCATCAAAAGCTACGACAAGGCAACCTCGCTGATAGCGAGGTCAAGAATGCTGAAAAATACCAGAAGAAGGCTTTCCCTCAAGGTGTCCCTGAGATTGGTGCAGATGCGTTACGGTTTTCGCTTATCAATTACACCCAAACATCTGGAAGTGATATCAATTTCGATATCAAGACAATGCACGGGTACCGAAAGTTCTGCAATAAGATTTACCAAGCAACGAAGTATGTTCTTGGAAAACTGGGTGACGATTTTGTCCCTCGTGAGAGTAGCGCTTTAACTGGAAAGGAGAGCCTACCAGAGAGATGGATTCTCACCAAGATGAACAACGCTGCAAAAGAGGTAAATCAAGCACTCGAGGACCGTGAATTCGCAAAGTCAAGCCAAGTCTGTTACCGATACCTGTACGATGAATTGTTTGATGTTTACATTGAGAACTCGAAATCAATCATCTCAGATGGCACGCCCGAGGAAGCTCGTTCCGCCATGGAGACACTCTACACAGCAATTGAAACTGGTTTACGACTCTTATCTCCGTACATGCCCTTCTTGACCGAAGAGCTCTGGCAGCGCCTACCACGCAGACCAGGTAACAAAATATCCTCAGTCACCATCGCCGAATATCCTGAATACGATCCATCCCTCCATGATCCAACGTCCGAGGTAGCCTATGAGCTTGTTTTGGGGTGCTCTAAAGGAATTCGCTCTCTCATTGCTGATTACGCCGTCAAAGACAATGGTGTAGCTTATATTGTACCTCTCAGCCAAGAGTCACATGAGACCGTATCAGCCCAGCTCTTGGCGATCAGCGCTCTTAGTGGCAAGACACCTGTAAAAATCAATATTCTAAAAGCAGGAGACTCCAGCCCTACTGATTGTGCTGTCTTCCCTGTTTCCTCTGATGCGAATGTTTACCTCGAAGTCAAAGATCACATCAAAGATGCTACAAAAGAAGCTTCGAAGTTTAAGGCAAAGGTCCAAGAAGCTACAAGAGAGCAAGCCGAGATCGACGCCGTTAAGACGGAGTTGAGCAAGATTCAGGACAAAGATGTCACTGATGCCATGCAATCTGTCGAGAAGCGGAAGCGTGACGTTGAGGCAAGATTACAGGCATTGCAAGATACTGTTACAGCATTTGAGAATATGAAACTATAGACTGGTCTAGCATTGCTAATTCAAATTCACTTTTTCCAAGGCCTTTTCTTTCTGCTTTTTATTAAAATCATCTCTTTTAAAACACCACAAAACCTGCATGTATTAAGCTGTACCTAACTAATTATCATTCGATCCAACAGTGTATTCCTACTTTCTGAACAATGACCGATTCAGGTTCGCATTTGCAGATCACAAACTCCCATGCACATATACACTGTTCGGCATAGGTAGCTGAAAATAAATTTTTTAGATTGCATTATCAAATAAAATGAAACATGAGGTACTCTCTTCGTTTCTGCTAAGAAAAATTGCTCCCCATAAAAGTTTAAATACATATCACTTCTTTTGCTTGATATTAGCATCTCTAGCGAGCAACTCGACCTTTCTATTGAAATAAGAGCAAATCACTTTGTTTACTACTAAAGGATCATTCAAACGGAACAGCATTCCACCTAACGCGACGTAAATGGCGCTTTGGATCACAAACTTTGTTTCTTGCATGCAGCCAACGGTGATTGTCAACTAGAATGACACTTCCAGCAATTATATCGTTTGAGGTAAGATATAATGACGACTGTATCTGGACTTCAACGTCTCGTAAACACATGTCCAGCTCCTACAATACTTTTAGCACCCTCTCAGTCAATAGTGTTATTAAATCCTTTCTAAACCATATCATACAAAACCTGCTATTTGCAACGTTTGCCTACTGGCTAATAAATTTCCTACTATCTTTCATTTCTTGGACTTCTTAATGAATCCCAATAAGATTTTGATACATTAATCTTACTACATAAAAAATCCTCTAATATTTAAACCAACAATTTATTTAGTTATTAAATATTTATGATCAATAATATCCCCACCAAATTGATTGTATTAAAATAAATAAAGTGCAAAATATTTGGTAAAAAATTATTGTAGTTGTAATCTGTATACCATAGAAACTTCTCTATTATTTCCAGTCATACTTAGTGTTTAGAAGTTTAAAAGATATATAACCATTACTTGGTTTGATATTCTAGAATTTTTTCTCATTGTGTTCTATGTAATATTGGGAGTTAACAGCCGTAATATTCATAAAGACTAGAGACTAATTGTTCCAAATAACAACCCTCAGAATCTTGAAAGCCGAGCTATACTTTAGAATATTATGTTGCTGGAGGTATTGTAATAAACTTCCTACATGGTGCTGTTGTTTTGTATGTGCGAGATCTGGTGCGGTCAGTTGAGGACAATGGTAGCATCGAGAGTTGATTTTCCATGAAAGTCTGTAGGACTTGCAATATGAGAGAAACTACGAGATTTAAACACCCAATGCTGGGTGTTGGGATTGGAGAATCTGCCCAAACAGTATCGTCGCAGGTTTGCGCTTTGAAGGTGAAGAAGCCGATATTCAAAACTATAACTGAGCGCAAACTTCATGGTATTATAATCTATAATTTTATTGCCAAATATGGCAAGTTAGGGGTTGAAAGAAGGTTCATATTATAATCTCTTAAGGGAGACTGAAGTATCTTAGGCATTTCCATCATATTTATTCGTATCAAATTCTAAGTTAACTTGCGAATACGAAGAATATGCAATTGACCAGGGTTGCGGAGGAAGGGGTCTGGACTTTAATGCGGAGGAAGGGATCTGGACTTTAATGATTCTTGCGAGTTGGTGGCACAGTCTTGAAGTATATCTGCAGTTAGCCCTGGTCGGCGAGCCGAGACTGCTCTTTAGATCCCACGCGGGCCGCGTGGGGCTTGTCCTTTCCGCCCATTACGTCAATTGCAAATTTTCCAAACAAAATGCATCGGAGATCTCCTCAATATGCGGGAGAGGAAACTTGCATAAATACCTCATCCTGATGGGGTGGAAGCTCTGCTCGTCTCAGTTGAAGTGCCTTCATGCATAAGCATGGGAAGGTTTGTCGTAGGATTGTAGCCGACACTGCAATGGATGTTTTACAAATATAAAACAAGCAACCTTATAGACTCGGGCCAACGAACATAGAGTATTTATTTTAACTCCCAATCCCTGCTAAGATAGCTAGCTTCGTATGGGCGGTTGTCGTACGAGATAAATAACTTCGGAGCCAGCTGCATTATCTTTCACAACGGAGCTTCTTAAGCATATTTCCTGTCGGTCTGCTGCTAAAGCTGGTGGATTGGGCGGAAGTCTGGACGAGCCTGTGTAACACCGCATTGCTTCCGGTAATATCTGACGAAAAGTCCAAGTTGCTGATCTTGAAATGGTCGAGCGATAGCCAACATCTTACGAGGGCGTCGACTAGACTGCAATCTCGCAATGCGGTTCCACTATTTCTTAGACGGGAGAACTGAATGCATCGTCTGATAGCCAGCCGATATCGCGATGCCGCGAAACAGCCAGCCGAATTTGCATCAAAGCGTTGCTGTTACACAGAGGCTCGAACTAGCAGGGGTGCCCAAACAGTCAACTTTTATTGGTGGAACGTTCGGACCGATCCGTGTCTGCAAAACTGGACTAGCCGAGCTTGGGAAAATTACACCAAATAACAACCCAGGCTGTTGATCTAACGACTTCGTCGGCTAGACGCGAGTGTGAAAGTTCTATAAGTTGGTCTAGGACAATGTGGAATTCGTAAAGAAATTACATTCGTGCTGAGAGGCAACAAGATCCAGAAACGCTAATGAGTTGGAGTTTGAGTAATATTGCGTACAGATAGTATCCTCGGGAACGACTAGCAAGAGAGCGTAGACCTAATACTGGGTAAAATCGGATACCAGCGTGAGAATGCACAGCTGGAATAGAACCCAGCGCGCGGTAGTGAGTTATAAAACATCTTTGAAACTTCCTGAGTTCCTTGAGACGCATCATATTCTACTGTCTTGGAGCTTAGGAGGCCATTGCCGTCCTCGTCGCCAATATCCAAGAGTAGAGAACTCTCTTCTGACATGACTAGAGCTACGGCAATCTAGATGGTAGTTTACATGTCGGGTAGGCTACTGTCACTAGTCTCTAACTATATATAGATCTTTCTTTCCGATATTTAAATATTAGATGATAATTTTATTTATATAGAGCATGTATACATTACAGTAATATACACATAATATGCGGGTCGAAACGAGGCACAAAATCCATTGGAATCCCACTTTACCGCACAGGCACGAGACTGCTCACATCCTTTAGACAGCCCGCCAAACATGCTTCTAATATCCATATGCATATGCGAATATGAAATGAAGCTAACAGCTGCTTCTTACCGACTGGACTCCATTAACGTAGAATCGGAATTTAGCGTGCACTAGATGCGGTGAAGGCAGGCTAGAAATGAAACCCACCAAGAGGCAGCCGATGAGCCTTGCTCCCCTTCAACACAAGATTTTCCATAGTAGCAATATCATCGCCTTCTTTACCAGAGAGCCTCAGTGAAAGAGACTGATAGTGAGACAAAAGCGGGAAAATAGCCCTTAATCAAGAAGAAATTGCGACAAGACAGTCTGGAGATACAATCGTTTTTTCGGTGCTTAATTAACAAATGTTTGAATGCGCTAGAGGCTCATAACTCCGGTGCTTCCCTGGAAATACAAGTGCGTACCCATCCTAAATCTTTTGGTGGACATATACTTACAAACGCTGCCTGAATTTGCCTCAAGACCGGCCTTTCAAAATGGGGCCTGCGCCAACTATAACTTCCCGGATTAAACTTACGCTGTTCTCTTGGCTGCATATTTTAGGTAGTTGTAAAACCTGGGATTCCGTTTTTACGGGCTTATTGGTTGAATGCCTTCATTTCCCCTCTCATCCAATATCTAAAGCCTCGACCTAGAATCTTAGGAACGCAATGCAACTGATCCAGTTCGTATTCATCTAAATCTCTTTCTTCGAGCGCTTTAGCCTTTCTTGTAAGATATATGCATCTTCTTTCGTCACCATCCACTCGGATATTTGAGTAGAAACACCAAACAAAAGCTGCAAGCCTAGTCTTCAGCGACATCATTCACGCGCATATCTGGAGAAGCGCCCTTACATACTACATTTGTCATCGACTCACTGCTCAAATCAAAATCTCGTATCCATCTAAGGCCACATATGTCTCTGGGCCTCTCTCATAACCCAGAGCGCCGTCCGAAAATCGGTCCTATTGAAGATATACTCAGGTAGGTGACATTCTCTCGACCTATGATACATGGATACTCCTATCCACCACTAGATGCGACGCCTTCAGCTAATGCGACGCCTTCAGCTACATAAAAAACATCTTTCCAGTCTGAAACTAACTTACAAAGTGCGTAACAGTTACTGGCATCAGATATACACAAAATGCATTCCGTAGGAAGTTCAAGCCGACAAACCACGATTCGTAGCAGCAGTTTCGATACAAGACCAAGCAGTGCTGGGAGCCCCGAGGGTAGTTCCATCGAAGATGACGACCTCGTATTAGCCCTTATGCTACAACTGGAAGAGCTTGGGATCGAGGTAGACACGCGAAAAGGAAAAGAACGCGCAGGGAGTCGAACCGACAGAAATGCTGCTCTTACCGATTTCAAAGATACCTTGGAGGGTCTTTCTACTTTTCACTCTGATAGACGCATGGCACAAAGCATGGCAGTCGCTGTGCATCAAGACGCTGTAGCCATCACAGAGCTTGTAGCTGTTGAAGCAATTGCAGTTCGAGATCGCGAGCAAGTACTTCGAGAGGAGAATATGTCATTTAGAGCTACTTTGGCTACAGATTTCGATGACACGGCGTCTGTTTTCACAGACTTTGAACAGCACACAAATCTACCATCCTACGTCTTCGAATACCACTCAGAAGATGATGAGTCCGGGCCATCTTCAAAACCACAGATCAAGGGAATACAATATTATACGGGTCGCAAAATAACCTGCAGTATTTGCGTCACCTCGGTTCCTCACTCTAATACTATCAAATGCCCCTGTAATCATATCTACTGCAGTGATTGCCTTCGAAAATACATTCAGAACGCCATGAAGGACGAATCGATGTATCCGCTCAAATGCTGCAGACTTGAAGTTCCAAATCAAATTTTATCACAAATTCTATCACCAAGAGAATATCAAGAATACATCAACAAGGGTATCGAATATTCAACCGCAAACAGGTTGTATTGTGCGAATAAAAAATGTCTTAAGTTCATCTCGCCAGATATGATAGACGAGGTGGCCCAAGCTGCTCTTTGTGGTAGTTGTGGAACTGCAGTGTGCACCCTCTGTAAGAACGAAGAACATGCAGGGCTTTGCCGAAAGGATGAAGGATTGGAAGCGGTAATGCTTGCTGCTAGTCAGAATGGATGGAGACAGTGTTTCAAGTGCCAGCGTATGATAGAACTACAGCATGGTTGTCATCATATGACGTGAGTTGTCAATTTATCAGAAGGTCATATTTAATTTGAGCGAGTACTAATCTAGCGTTAAAAAATTATAGATGTCATTGCAAAGCCGAGTTTTGCTATGTATGTGGAGTTGAATGGAAGAAATGTAACTGCGCACTTTTTGAAGAAAACAGACTTTACGATGCCGCTGCCGTTCGTGTGGATCGGGATGCCGTCGTGCCATTAGCTCCTGTAATAAGGGCTGAGAGGATCGAACAAGTCCAAGAACAAATACGTGAAAACCACAACTGTACGCACCCAGGAAGATTTGAGAAGCGAACTGCGTACAGAAGCTGGGGGTACCAATGTGATATATGCAACCGCAGGCACTGGAAGTACATCTTAGTTTGTCCCCGCTGCGAGTTGATGGCATGTGAGGAGTGTAGGAGGTTTAGAGTTTGATCATGGTGCCCCTGATTAGGAACTTCTTTAAGTAACTATTAGCTAAATATCTAAATATCTAACCACAAATACACTAGTCCTTATTGTATCTTGGCCTTTGTTGCCTTTGTGGCCTTTGTTGCCTTTGTGGCCGTAGTTGCCTTTGTGGCCTTTGTTGCCTTTGTGGTTGACTCTGATATCTAGGGTTTCCCTGAAGTGGTCGTTGGTTTCCGGCAGGTTGGTTCCCGGCGGCTGTCCCCTGAGGCGCTCCTTTACCGCCATGAAGCGCATATGGGTCGAGTTCCTCGTTTGGATATTTCAACTGGGTGCCCTTACCACTGTTTAACTGAGGGCTCAGAGTAACACCAAGGGATGGATCGACGCGTCCACCTGGAATAACATAAGTCCGCGGAACTGGGTATCCAGGCTTTGTGGGAATCTTCCAGGCTGGGTCGCTGCTTTGCAATATCTGGGTTAACGGGAGCGCTCTAGGGTTCGACTGCGCCGTGCCGCCGGTGATTTGAAGATTTGTGCATTGAGGATAGAACTGAGCACCATCTGGGGCCGGGTTGTCCTCAAGATTGATCAAATCATGACGCATAATGTATTGACCATTTTTGATATTTTTGGGAAGCTGGATGGTCCACCTGTTTCCCTGGGCGATAAATAACTCTGTCGCCCATTTACCATTGATAACGCCAGCCTCGTCAATCTTGATCCATGACAGTTTGGTAGCATCGGCCTTGGTACAGTCACCACCGCAATCGCCGAGCCACGTAATAATCGGACCTCTATGGGTTGGTGGCCAATGGTTCCAGATAAATGTTACTTTACCGCCAGCTGCAGCTGGTGCAACCTTCGGAGCCGGTTTGGCGCCAGTCTGGCAAGCAAGCGCCTGATAACCGTTGCGAAAAAGAATGGGGGGAGCTTGGCCAACTTTCAAGCCTCCTCCAACTTGTGCACGTTGCCAAGGTTGCGTTATGCCGTTTGAGTATTTTTCAGGAACGTAGGGATTATAGCCAGCCCATGATTTGCCATCAATAAGCATCTCGTAGACGTACCCGTGACCCATTACGGCCGTGACACTAGAGAAAGCTGCCAATAAGCCTAGAGATCTCATCTTGAAATGCGACAGGTATGCAAATTCTAGACCGATTATATAAAATTGAGGGAAGAGAAACGAATGATTTTGTTAATAGAATTTAAGATTGTATGGTAATTTAACCTGACCTGCAGGTTGTAGTGTAAGTTTAAGATCCGTGGACGCGCTGGGCGATTATGAAAAGAAGAGAATTGTTAATAGGGAAGAGAAAATGCATCTTTATATTATTCTCTATATCCATATACGGGGTAGGATACGCTAAGGTCTCAAAACCCCAAAAATCCTCTACGGAGCTAGGTATCGCCTTAGTTTCGTATCTTAAGCTTCGTCTAGAACAATTTCGCAAATATCCTCCGGGGGATAAATTTCGGATGGTCGTACCATGGAAGGACAAGTTGAAACAAGCATCCTGGGGAGTCCGGCTGTGCGTAGCCGAGACGGCCTCAAGACCACATTGGCTGCGTGGAACACGTTCGAAACTCTTGGCAACCAGATCGCTAGCCTTTCTTGTCCTCTGTGCTAGCTGGCTCTAGCTTAGTCGAGACCACTTGACTCCCAGATGTCTACTGGTCTATACATCTAGAGGCTGGTGCGAAGCTCGAAGTAAGGCGCGCCTCAGTTGCGGGAACAAGTTTTCGAGGAAAACACACTTCGGGCTTCGGATCCGCTGATTGCTTCATCGACCACAGAAATTTGGAAAGCCACATGCATCGGTGCAGCAGAACGAAAAACTAAACACGGCAAAAAGGACACTAGTTTATAATAATTCACTAAGACGAAAGAGGAGAAATTTGAGATATATAAACAAATAACAAGACCTCAAGCGATAGTAATAGCCCATGCCCACGTAGGAACATGGCATCGAGAATGCAAACGCGAAATTTGTAAATTTCCGGCATGAGTATTGACGGAATTGGAGACACTCACCGCCTTCGATTCTCTTACAAACCCCACCACACCCTCAATAAGTCCAGTCCTCGACATTACTAACATCCACAACTCAAATTTGCTTTCTAGCTAATGAAGGTATATTGTTAGATACTGCCTTCTCTGTCTTTGCATTTGTCTTTCAAGTAAACCGAGTCTTGTTGGCTCGTCTAAAAGATTATTGGGACTGGTCTATCTGAGAAATACCTTTTGATGCAAGTTCTTCAATCTCAGTCACCGCTGTTCTGCCTCATTGCTTGAAACTGACCATTTCTTCCTCATATTCCTCACCCTCCAGGTACGTGAGGTCATCCATCACACCGATCCCAGATGCGGTATACTCTTTGACACTTCGATATGAACACTTGTGATACTTTGAAGGACGGTAAAACGGCCGTGCAGAACCAGCACCATATACACTCCAGAATGCACCCGCCGTCTTATGTCGAGTATTCTCATCCTTCATTCGTGGCTCGCCTCGCTTTTCAACATTGTGTGTCTCCTTCCCGAATTGGTCTGGGCGATATTTCATAGAGTTATCGAAGTACCGTAAAACCTCAACGAAGATCTTTGTCGTATTACCCACTTATTTGCTCAATTGTACAATAGTTTAATCGAGTGACATAAAATTTCACTGATAGTTTTCTCTGCATGAATTTATCCTCCACCTAGATAACTATATTTTGACAGGCTTCGAATTCATTTACGGCGGGTCTAGTCCTTATTCATATATTTTTGTCGCCCATTACACAGATTATCATGCTTCGTCATCGAATCCTTTTTCTTCTTTTCTTCTTTATAAATTTAGCTAGTTTCTGTTTTGAATTTCCGAAGTTAGAAAACTATGACTTCGATCGTATCGCATTACCGGGTTAGTACCAGACGTATAAGTGATAAATTTTATTCTTATCCTCCATTGGATCCGAATATGCTCATTGGCAAAGATGTGATTGCGCGTCTCTAAGTCACTGGCATACCTCAAATACAACCGCGCGAGAACTTCATCTTCTTAGAAAAACTGAGACTGCTAGGAATATCCGTAACATCTAGTGTAGGAAACTTCATCGTAACAAGCGTTTGCGAGAAACTGTCCAAGGAACCATAAGTTAGAAACTGGTGCCAAGCCCCAACCCGCTTGGAGTGTGCATATGTACATCTTCCAAACCGCCTCTAGCACCCACTCGGACTGCCAAAAGTTCCAGTGGAATATTATTCCAATGACGACAGTAATCCTATTCAATCCGAAGATCCACAAAGCTAAAATCTCAACGAGTAAGACAACATGACACAGTGTCACCTTAAACACAGTTGAGCAACTTTTCTTGGGATCTGAAGCGGATCCGTGTGCTTTTTTCCACCATGAATCGCATTTTTCAGTGAGATAGTATAGGAAGGTGGCTGATACGACGAGTACGGTGCTCATGAAGTTATAGGCGTAAGCGATGCGACCTAAAATGCGGGTCTGTTCGTGTATGATACATTTCGCAAGATTTCTAGGATGGATAAAGATGGACTGACAACTAGATCGGGGTCGGAAGTAAATAGCGAGACCGGAGTTGAGTATGGCGAATACTGCATACACGTAGAATACGACCCTGAGGTTTTTGTCTTTGAATAGGTGTATGATGTCCCGTACGGCTTGCAGTTCAAGAAATGTCTCATAACCGGATTTGAACTTCGGGCAACTCATTCTAAGATTTTCTAAATTAGGATTTCGTAGATGGTAGATTGATAGGATGCTCAACGCAAAATAGAAAGGACACCTGTTTCACAGGTTTAAAACTACAAACGGTAGTCTGGTTATAGTATAATTATAAGTTTGCATGATGAACTGGTTAGATTGATACAATTGCATTCTAAACTGCTTCCAACGCCACTTTTAAACATCTTCTATCGATACTTATATGGTTTCCTTGTAATATTGGTTAGATCTTGCGCTGTTGCTATCTATTGATACCAAAAAGAGTTTCAAATGGCTAATTTGCAGTTAAAGCTGGGAAACAGTTTCCAGTTGCATTTAAAATTGTTTTATAATATCGTCACACGCCAAGTCCGCATCGTCGAGATAAATAAGTTTTAGAGGAGCAAAGATCTTTTAAAAGTGATAATAACGATTGCTTTGAGAAGTATTTTTATGAGATAAGCAAATCGCCTCTCTGCCAAACAGCAATGTTGAGAGGGAAAGGGCGGTCCGGTGCACGCAGCTAAGTTTGAGGATAGAGGTCGCAAAGCAAAGAATCAAGTCAGCCAGATATGGTTCAAACAAACGCCTCTCGCGTAGAGCCATTAAGCAGATCAGGCTAATTCATAATTCATGGTGTCCTCCTACGACCTAGTTAGGAGATACGCACCTCTGGAACATCTCACTCTAGTCAAGCTCTTTCGTATGCCGCCCGTTGATTTGTAGTTATGAGGATCCGCAAACGATGTTGGGCAAAGGGATTCGATTTTCACGGCAGTCAACAGAGGGGACGTGGGAAACATACGAGGCTAGTAGAAAGATTCTAATTCGGTTTAAACATACAAAACCCAATAGCGAAAAATGATGTTTCCAATTAAACTGCCAAGAAGACTTTATTACCCAAGGTTGGCCAGCCAGCCAAATTAAAAAACAGAAAGGACTAATGAGATAAATATGAAGATTAAAAGGCTTTTTACATTCGGTATGGTCACCGTGTACATGTGCTTGATACCTCCCTGGCGCGTCTTACACTGTATATCCTCCGTTCACTGTGCGTATTTTACATCAATGTGGTCGAATAGACAAATAACAAGCCTTTTAATGGACATGAGCTCGGTGTACGAAGGTCGGAATACATTTATAGGCAGTGGTAGTTGATTTGGGGACCGTAATGGTAGTCGTATGGAAGACGACGGGGCCAACACCCAAAAACTGGGTAGAAACTGCGAGAGAACAGCCACTGCACTGGACGAACTCGTTGACCGTGATCGTTTTCTTGTACACTGTGGAAGTTGGTGAGAGGTTCATTGTCGGGAATATCCTGAGAGTCGTGGTACACTGCGATGGTGCTGCCGCGGCAGTTGTGGTTGTGGTGGCAGCAGGCAGGGCGAGTGCAGAGCTGATCAAGTTATAGTAGCGCATGTTAGTTCTCTTAGGTCTTTCAATCGATCCAGTAACAAAGGCTTATCGGAAGGAGGCGAGCGGAGGGATATTTAATCTCACCACTGGTGCAAGGGTGCTCGTTGTGATGAGGCAGTTACGAGGAGGTGTACAGAGTAAAATAAAGTTCACTTACCCGACCAAGGAAAGGACAGCGACGACTGGATAGAGCATTTGCATCTTGACTTGATTATTAGGCTAATAAGCTTTAAGAGTTCGGGAGTGTAACTATTATCGTTATTTTTGCAACGTTAGTGCTCTGGTGCTAGCTGACCACAATATCTCAAGGATGATGACTAAAACTTCGGGCGTCCAAGGAAGCGAAAATAGCTCAAGCACTTACAGGTTTTCGACAACGGAGAATGATTATCCGACAACCTGAGGTTACTTAGTAGATCGGGAAGATCGAGTGAAGAAGTGCGTTGCAGGCTAAAAATGCAACAAAGCGAGGAGGTGATACCGTGATTCGAGATGCTAGTCGTTGATACTGATGAAAAATAAATATATTGTTAGAGGCGCGAAGGGGCCTTTAAATATTTAATTTCTCCTGCAGCTACCTCTGCTTCTCTGGAATGCATATTATCAGATATCATAATGCTCATTTACAGGCGCAGTGATAACACCGTGGGACAGAGTCTCAGCTGCAACACTTTGCCAGAAATCGATTCCGTACCCAGCTCGGGTGCTGGTCCATGATTATCTTCTACTACTCCGGACGCTCACCATCCGGGAATTTCGGGTATAAATCCCAGTAAAAAAATTGCATCGATATCATGCAACAGTCATGGAGGCACTTCCTTAGCCCTGCAGCTGCCTTGCGTCAATCTTCGGCTGACATTCGGGAGTTCCTGGAAGCTTCAACATTCCTGGATCTGTCTCCTGCGTATATCCCAGGGGTAAGCGATTACGACAGCTAGTAATTACTCTGTCTAAGAATTCTAGAAACTGAATCCCACACCAAAGCTCTATTGGTTGGGTCAGTACATCATCCTATTCTGCAGTAAATGAGAAAATCCCACTAAAGGTACATCTTCGCTCCAAGCAGTAAGAGTAGAATTTCAAAAAATAGCAAGCCTTGTCAAGCTAACAAAGATATTGTGCGGACGGCAGATAATCGTTTCCGTTCCATGTCGACGTTGCGATCATCGGCGTTCCCTGTCAGATTTTCTTAGCTGAGTATATCCGGGTTGTTGTTGAATATAGCTCTTAATTTTACCATTCCGATAAAGCTCAATTGAGAGTATACAATTATATCGAAATGTGGGTCGATACCCGGCTTGATAGAATGTTCGATTGGCCACAACCGCTTCGCTGATACAAAAATGGAGGTGGTCAGCCAGCCGGACGATTTTCTTATTCGCATAAGCTTTTTGGCGAAACCATGCCCCTGCATATTGGTGGAGCCAACCCGAACGGCACCAAGGTCAGATTCAACCGCTTCACCTTGCCATTTTAAATTTGCATATCGGCAGAATGCAAGCTGTAGCGAACAATTTATTCCATGGGATAAAATGCTATCAATCGCAATTACCACTAGGATCGACAATGTCCCCCTAGGAATACGGTTACCAAATTCCGAAACCCTTGCTCGTCTAGAAAGAGCTGACGTTAGCCATGGCACAATAAAGCTCGGTATTTCATCAAGTTGCATCCAACCCAATTATCTAGACATGGCTCGATTTATCCCGATCCAATCGATGGTTTACCGATTTTCTGACTTCGAGACTACCGTCTTCCAGCTCAACCCGAACTAAAATTTCGGATCCATCGGAGAATTAAGTCATAACGGAAATAGTTACTCCTTTCAGCTATTTATCGAAAATCAACCTTCAATATGACATTAACGATGTGACTATACTTAATACCGTCGGGAAAACATATTCCTCGTCAAGCACAATAGCGTTGAAGATTACTATCAGAATGCCTGATTTATCTGACAGCAAACCCGGCATATCTCCCTACCAGGATTTGTTGTAATAGCAGTGATTGTGGTTGCTGCCTCAAATTACTCAATAAGCTCATTGATGAAATAGCTACGTACAATTATTAAAGAATCAATGGTTAAGTTTGAGTTAACTTGACCTATCAGCTGTCTAAGATTCGATTTCGCATCTCAGACAAAACTTTTGGATAAAAGCTGAAGATTGCAAAAGAAAATTGGCTCTGTGTCGATTTTTTATTCTATTTATATTCGTATTCGATACATGTTTAATACGATATATTAAGACAAACTGAGTCGTAACTATCCAGCTCAAGGAAAATATACGGCACATTTAGCTGAAATATTGTGTAACTTGAATGCCCATCTAGATTTGTTACTTCAGTTAAGGCATTTTTGCATTTGTCCCCCGGTCTACAGCTCTGTGAGTTGCCATATTACGAAATTGGATGCGAACTTTCTACATACTATATCATACTACAGTGATATTAGCAACTTATTCTCGAAAGATCCCTAAAATGAATTATTGTATACTAACTATCTAGATAACACTTTCTATAAAAACGACAGTCTTTTTTAAGATGTTTCTTTCAAAGTCCTGCCTGAAACAATTTAGAGATCTCGCTTGGCAGGTGGGGCTCAAGGCGCAGTGCGGCCCCACAATCTCCAACATCGCCAAGGCCAAGCAATATGCATTGAGGTAAGAGCTAATGCAGTACCGGCGTGAATGCGTTTGAAAGGACTTAAATATGTCGTTTCATGTTTTTTTTACGTATGACAGCGCTTATCGTGATACCAAGATTGTACCTGAAACGGAATCCAGATAAAAATAAATGATGAAAGATATATGTGAAAGATGCTGTTTATGAATACGAGGCTTATGTAACCACTGTACATCTGATCTACTATTGTACTGAATTGATGTCGGCTTACTAACATTTACGTAGACTCATATCTTGTGAATATGCTGTTCATTCGCACAATCATAACCCGCTAAAAGAGGCCGAAGCATCCAGAACGCTACCACCCGTCGTCAAATTTGTCCGGTTTCGTTGAACATGAATAGAATTTGCAGTTCGCCACGGCCACGCGCACGCGAGCTAAGCTCGTATCCGGCCAGTATCAACTGGTTATCACGGGACATCTTGCCCAGAGGCGCCTTGACCCCGGATTTTCGAAGGTTATCACTTGCTTTATTCAGCAGCGCTGGTCGCCGCGGGCCGATAAATTTAGACGATGGTCTAGTAACTTACTAAACTTTCTTTCAGAAAGCCCGTGAGAGCAAAGCCATCGTACCTTCAACCTACTCTTTATACCCTATCTTCTCAAATTTGAAGCATCTAAATGTTCTTATAGCCCGTCCATCGATAGCTATCGATACCATTAAAAGTCGTCCGACGCCTCGCCTAACTGTGCTGTACTAGTGTAACAATTATGGCGCCAACACTCTGCGTTGCCCCGACACCTCTGCAACACCAAGACGCCCTGGCGATGGGCCTGCACCCGCTCCCTCCACAAACCTTCAACAGCATTCGCTTGCAGCCTCCCGTACAGTCAACCCCCACAACCACGGCGAAACCAGCAGCGATGGCGCCGTCAATGCATTCATGCATCGTAGTCAGCATCTCTGGCGGCCAAGCGGCAGGAAAAAAGACGGTGCAGACTGCCATAGCCAAACGGTTGAAAGAATTGAGCGGCGGACGGTTACGCATTACATGTCTTCACATGGGCGATTTTATGAAAAGGCTAGATGAGGCCTCGAGGACGGATGCGAAGAATGGGTATAAGGATATGGATTGCATCGGTATGATGAATCTCAAAAATCGACACTGGCTATAAACATTGGAAAATCAAAATTACTGAGGCTATAATTTAATTTAAATTCGGTAGATGCATACGACCTTGATAGCTTGGTCACCACGATGACCAAAATCCGTGATAATGAGCCGGATATTAGGATTCCAAAATATGACATCTTGAACTTCCAACACGACAAGGAGGAGGTTCTGCTCAATCCTACCAATGATCTAGGAGAGGCGGGACCGACGGACGTTCTCCTCGTCGAAGGGTTATACATGCTATGCGAGAAGCGTCTGGTGGCTATGTCTGACATCAAAGTTTTTGTAGACTTGAACGCAGATGCGAGATTAGGAAGACGAGGTAGCTCGACATCTTCGTTTGATACTCGACCTTGACAAAGCGTGCTGATGTATCTCTCAATAGTGGTAAGGGATACTGAAGAACGAGGAATCCCGTTGGATATGGTATTCGACCAGTACCTCAAATTTGGCAAACGAGCATTCGAGGGTAATATTACGACAACTAAACATCTACTCACCATTCCACCTACCTTCATTTGCTGATGTAGCTTTCCCGGTTTAATAGGAAGAATAGAACCTGCGAAATCTCGGGCAGATGTAATCTTGCCCAAAGGCGTTGAAGGGGCAGCCGTAGACCTAATAGCATTAGGAATATGGGATGATCTCAACGCGAGGGCTGATACCGCCAACAATGTCAACAATATCCTAACGGCAGAGTATGAACGGAAAGGTTCTCTCGTCGAGAGGACTTTGAATAGGTCGCATACTGTATCTCTCGGAGGAGTTGAATTAGAACGATTTTACGACCCAATATGAAGAAGTGAATTTTCACTCAACAGATAAGATCTCAAACAAAAAAAAAAAAAGCGCAATCTTGGATCATGTATCTTCTTTCTTCTTACCGGACTAATCTAGACCCCGAGATATTCTTTTCATCTTGATCTTCTTTAGGGTAGAGGAATGTCATGTATCTACATGTCAAAAGAAATGTTAGACATTTTGGGATCATAAGTTCATAGCGCGAAATATGGGAAAAGACAAATGATAATCTGCGAAACATCACGCCCAATTGCGAAATAAATGCAAATGGGAAACTAAACGGCTGGTCTTCCAGTAGAGCTATTCTTTCGGATCTTCTTGATGCGATTTCTAAGCACAACCTCCCGTAACTCGGTTTCGGTGGGCTGTTTTTTGCTTGATGATAGGGCCTATTAGATGATACCCGTTAGTCCAACATCCTCGAAGTTGTAAGAATCCACGCAAGGAAATACAAGAAAAGGACATTCCTGTCAATGACGTGCCTTCTCAGCATCTTCCATGTCAATATCCTCGTCATGTTTTCTCGATGACTTGGATCGACTGCTCTTTTCTGGCGGTGGAGATCTCGATTCGGAGGATGACGGGGAACGTCTACGAGCCCGTTTAGACCGTGAATGGTCAGGCGAAGACCGACGGCGGTCACCATCGTCCTTTGACTTTAGGCGGCCATAGTCACTTGGCTTTCCTTTGATCACATCCGAATCAGCTCTGGAGCTCGACCGTGAACGCTCATCTGAAGAGGGAGATCTAGAACGACGCCTCCTGTTCTTATCGGATCTTCTGTCTCGCTCGCGCTCCCTATCCCTATCTCGATCCCGCTCTCTTTCCCTCTCACGTTCCCTATCATCGTAGTCTCGGTCGTAAGAAGTCCGTCTATCGCCACCACCTTTACGTTTCTTTCTCCTATCGTCCTCATCATCAGAATCGTCGCGATGGCGGCGGCGGTCATCTCTTCTGTCGCTCTTTCGATGTCTGTCAGATGCTTCGCTAGAACCGCTTTCTGAAGATGCCGAAGATGGGCTGCGATGTCGCCGCCTGTCATCACGCCGACCATATTCCCCGCGTCTAGATCGTCTATCGTATCTCTCTACTGACCGTGATCGAGACCTTCTATCCGCTTTACCACGATATCGATCTTCGGATCTCTTGGGCGGAGAATCGTAGGAGTTCGATCTTGATCTTGACCTGGATCTTGATCTGGAACGGTTTTTTCGAGCTGAGTACGGGGATGGACTTTTGGAAGGAGAGGCACGATCGCGGGTTGGCTTTCTCCAATTACCGCGCCTGGTATCCCTATCATCTTCACGTTTGACTTGATGCCGGCGTTCGTCTCTGCCACCACCACTACCTCGCTCCGGAACGTAGGTGTCTAGCATACGCTGCTTAGGGCGTGAATAGTCATCGCCTCTGCCGCCACCATGACCGCGATATGAATCACGATCGGGCGTATGATCGCGGCCACCACCGCGACCACCCCTCGGCGGCGAGCCGGATCTGGTACGTTCTCTCCTGTATCCACCGCGGTCTCCTCCACCTCCGCCTCCTCCCCCACGGCGGCCACCTCTGCCTCCGAATCCACCACCTCGTCCTCGTGTTTCCCCACGTTCGGTGCGCTCCCGTTGTCGGATTTCCTCGAGATTACGTTCTTTATCCTCTTCTTGTTTTCGGGTCTCTCGAGCCTGTTTGACCTGCCGTTCCGTTTCCTCCTGTTGTCCTCCTAATTAGCGTGTGTATGTATAATTTTTAGTCTATGTCAATGCAGCAACATACCTTTTCTTTCCTCATTTCCTCCTTCTTCGCTTCAATCAATCGTTTGGGTACTCCCTGGGGTTGACTCTGAGCGTCCAGCATCAATTCCCACAATTCTTTACAGAAAGCGGAGGTGTCGTGCTCAAGAAAACCAGTGAGACTCCATTGCAATTTTTTCGGATCAGGCTATGTGATCGTAATCTCATTAGAAATGCTCTGAATGTTTGTTGTAGAGAGAGAGAGAGAGAGAGAGAAAATGACATACAAAGGTTTCACTCTCCAACATTCCAAATATCAATTCAATAAGTACATCATCATCGGCTTTTAGGAGTTCAGATATCCTGTTGGTGATCCATTGCTTCATGATTTCAATGTTGACTTTACGCATGTCGACCTTTTTGGAAAAATCTGGCGGCCTTTGAATTTGAGTAGCGCAGTGTTAGTATGGTACCATTGTTGTAATATATGGAGAAGAGATAGAGGTAGAGTACCATTTTTGACTCTTGATGTATTTTGCTTCGGCGCTCGACATGTTTCTTAACTTTTCCTTTGCTAGCCGTGTACTTTCGGTTTTTGTAAAGTCCGCGACAGGAAAGACGTCACGCGTATTTTATCGCGGGATTAGTAAAGATAAAATGAATGTAAAGAGTTAATCGTCAATTGGATTTCGGAAAGTGCGATTCTGATACTCTTCTAGGAGTTAGATTTCTATGGTCTGGGTTCGGCGAAGGCCATCTTGCTGGTGGTCGCGGGAAGTGGGCGAGTGAAAGAAAGGAAAGAAGTGAGGATGCGGTCGTCGTTGAGATGCACGTTGTTAAACCACCGCCACGAGACCGAGCTTGGACCGTCTCAACCTCACCTCTTCAACCTCACCCAACTTCATCAGCACCAACCTCCCCCACTCGGCTCCCGAAGCGGACGCCTCTGTTACCTCTCGTTACCATTTACCATGCCTGAATAGCAAACCGATAAGCAGCCATGAACAGAGAAGGCATGTTATGGTTCGGCCTGGGCATCGGCTGCGTCGTCGCCTACAAGCTTACGATATACCAGCTGGAATCCTTCAAGCAGCAATGCGAGATACTCCCCGAAGAGTCCCGCGAAACCGTCGACAAGTCCACCGAAAATGCGCTCAAGCTAGAAACCCTCTCCACCCTTTCGCGAGGAGTAAACTATAACCTCTCCAGAGCGTACGTCCCGCATAATCCCCCACTATACGCACACCCATTCACTAACATATCACCCCGTATACAGAGCAATCCGAATAATAGCAGAAAGAGCCCTCATCGAACCCTCCTTCTCCACGCTCCTCATATCCTGCTTCCGCCCCTCCCCAACCCGACACTCCTCCCTCCGCACCCTCCGCTTCCTAATCCTCGGGAAATCTAAAACAGACAACTACTACGAAAACGACAACGACCACATCCTCTCCAAAGAATCTGAATCAAAACTCTACTCCCAACCCGTCTTCAATGCCCTCGTCCACGCCTGCATCATGTCCCTCCCCGCCCCCAACGCCACGCCGCCGGATAACCACCGCGACGAAGAAGCCGAAGCGTACGCTCTCGAATGTCTCCGCGCTCTCATCCGCCAACCGGGCTTAAACACCATAAGCAGAGCGTTGGAAGCGGGGATCGTACGGTACATGAAACTCCTACCCTCACCAGGCTACGCAAACATCATCGCAGCGTTCAGTGATACCGAATTCCAGCCGGAAAACTACTTTCTCTACGATATCCACAATTGGATGGTCAACCACGACGAGGAAAACGAGTATCTGGAGTGTTTGAAGAAGGAGGAGTTGTACGTTGAACGACCGAAAGTGATCATGGGTGCGATCAGGGCGAATGGGGTGAGTGGTGGGAGTTTCGAAACGAATGTTCAGATCTTTCATCGGACATTGAGGGAACGGTATCCTGATGCTGTGTCGGTGGAGCAGGCGCTCGAGTTTGCTGCGGCAGAGGGGGCGACTTTTGAGGTTGAGGTTGGGGAGGGGACGGAGAGACGAGCGGCGTTTTGGCAATGACAACGATTGGTGCCCGGTTTTGATCTTGATGGTATGTCTTAAGATCTGTATAGTAGCATATTATGGAAGATTTTGCATTATGTCGGCGTTTCAGCAGCGTTACTTTATTAATAAGATACCACTTTAGCGAAAGATTAGTATTAAATTTAAACACCTCGTTCGAGGACTTTTACTATGACGAAACATGTCAATACGAGATACAAACTTTTATGCCTGTCTTTTTGATTCCCAATAATGCCGAAAGCTGAATGTACCATACCGTTCTAAACAGGAGAAAGGAAATAAACGTATGCTTCTCAATCAAAATACAAGAAATAGTAATATACTATACTAAAAGTTGGGTATGTCCAAGCTCGCTGAAGGCTATATAAGAGGCAGTCCACTAGGCTCGAAGCGGCAAAATAAGATAAAATAAATATCACGCAAATACAATACCCAGATCAACCCTACAAACCCTTCCTTATCTACCAAACCTCATCTCACACTTTGCATAATTATACAAAGCCCGTAAAAATACCTGGTACCCAACCGCATCGTTATCTGGAAGATGACTATACCAGAGCCAAGTCAGCAATTATTATTGACATGCGAAATCAGGGGAAGAGCAACTCACAAAATCTCCGTCAACCGGATCTGCCACGGCGGATACCCTAAAAGCTTGACAGATGGGCTAAACAGGATCAATAAATCCGGTTCAGGAATCGTCAAACTCTCCAACTCGGCGTCCACAAGCTCCATCGTCACATCCTCCTTTGTCATCTTCCCACGACTAGCCATCTCACACAATGTTTTTGTCAGATCGACGATAGACTCCCTACCATCTTCCTCGGAAATAAAGATGACTTCGAGATCTGGCGATTCACCGTCTGGGAGACCTTCCGTGTCGCCGTTGGCGTACGATGGTAGATGAGGAGCGAGGACTCTCAGTGTGGGGCGGTTTTTACCGAAATAGGAATGCAGTCTCTGAGAGGTTATACGATGAGAGGTTGAAATGTATTTCTTCAACGCGCCTGTTTTGTCCCCAGATATCCAACGATCAGTTTATGCCGTCCACGATGTAAAAGTTTATATTTATTACGAAGGAAACATACCGGTTTGCTCGTATACAGACAATGTGGGTATCCCAGCGCTCGCACACCAGCACGAAATCTCCGCTACATGATCAATCAATGTCTCCACTCCGCCCTCCTTCTCAAACTCAAGAATGATACTCAGATGCTGCGGCAACCGATCCAGCTGCTTCACATCCTTCTGTATCAATTCCGGCGTCTTGTGATGGTAATAAAGTATGCTGAACCACCTGTTCAGGATAAAGTTCTTGACATATCGGATGCGAAGATAGAGCGAGGTGATGGAGAAGAGAATCCAGAGGAGAAATTTGTAAAAGGCGATACGGATGAACGTTCGGATGGGGCGGGAGCGGGAACGGGTGGAGGGTTCGTCGGTATCGGTTTCTTGTTCTTGCTTTGGGAGGAACTTTTTAACGTACGCGGCTCGGGCTTTGGGGTCTTCGAATTCTTGCTTGCGAGTGGTCGCGATCGCGGGAGGGACCTGACGACGGGTTGACATGTTGTATTTGAATTACTATTATTATTTTATATCCCCTCGGGTTTTGTTGGAAGATATCGAAAAATAAAACGGTGGAATTACCCGATGACGTAGGGGTGAAAAAGAGGCGGGAGCCGCTGTGCAGCAGCCGTGCCGACGGGATGAGGGTTTCGAAACTCTCGAGTCGGAGTAGGGAGGTGGAGAGAGGGGAGGGGGAATGGAAGAAACGTTCTAACAACAGTCACGCATGGCAGAACTGAACAAAGGGGATAAGAGCGATTGTTGAGAAGAGAATAAACCAATCTTGTAAAAAGACGGTAATAGGAAGCTACGAAATGCGGGTGGAAAGAAGGATGGATCGATACCCGGCTGCTACCGTTGAGGCCACATGGTGGAGTGATACGACAAAAATAATAAAATCAAAAAATAAGATAAAAAAAGTGCCGACGGGGAAGCAGGTGGGCCGTTTCATTCGTCCGAGCAAAAAGGACAGGCAGCATTTTGGAAACGAGGAATGGGAATTGACGCGGCGAATTAATTGTTGAGGCCGTCACCCGAAAGCTGCTGCAATCAAACATGTGCTCGCTTTTACCGGCGGGCAGGCCAGCAGGCCCAGGGCGTTCCGTTCGCTCGTTCGTTCGTTCGGTTGCATCCGAAGCTTCGGGCACCCGGTTCATTCAATCAGAACACGGTGATGTTATGCCCCGAGTCGCGAGGTTTGGTGGTCGCTGGTTATAACGAGGAATTTATGCAAAAATAAAGGGTATCATAGACTGAATAAAAATATAATAAAAATAAAAGCAATAGAATAGTAAATCAATCACGCCTGAGGCTTGATATAAGCCGCCAGGTGTCGGTCAAAGCCCTCCGACCGTATCGGCATCTCGATCTGATAGAATGGGTTCTTCATAACATAATCCGCGTACAGCTCGTACACCCTCCGTACCACCACATCCAGGTTGGGCTGCCGCGGTTCCGCAAATATCAAAAACTTGATCCCCGTCAGCGTCTGGAAGCATCTCATGACAAAGTGTTCGGATTCCAGCACTTCCAGGCCTGACGAGCCGGTGTCGTTGGTCGGGGATATTTGCGATGTAATGGCGTGGACCCTGTTTTTCTCCCATGCATGCTTTGTTAGCATACATGTTTATCCTGTGGTCTTTACTTGTCCTTGGAAAGAGTTGCACCAATATGAATATGAACAAGCTTTCAAGATAGTCTCGGTCTTTCAAGACACAAGAAAAGACTTGAGTATAGATATATTTATATTGCCTCCTTCGATGATATGGTTATTTACCCATGAAATGTACCAGCTATGATGAGGTAATCGTTTGCAGAGATCTTTTGCAGGCCCGGATTGAAATCTCGCTGGTAGATGAGACCACCGGCCTTGTTCAGGATCAAGACGGCGTAGACGACCCTGTGCAGATAGAACTCCCATGTCAGCTGGAAGCTCTCCCTGGCATCTTCCCTGTTAAGATATATATACTGACATGGTGGAGAAGCTGTCTTATAGCTCTAATGGAGCTTGGAATGCAAAATGGTGATTGATGTGGGAGGTGTGTTTGGTTGGTTTGGTGGTGGTTGGAGCTTGCAATTTGGACCAAACTCCCAATCGATTATTATATTATATTAACCAGGCGATCCTTCCTGTCCTCCCTCCGCAATGTATCACCAATGCCGCCAATTCGGTCTTCGGATTCGACCCTCAATCCAATCGGCTAGCCTTTGAGTATGTATCTTCTATCGATATCGAGCACCAGATCAGAAAATAGGATGTCGTGTTGGATCCTGCCTCCTCAGTCGCGTGTGTGTTGGTGTCTCTCTGGCTGCCGCTTAACTTTTGCAGGCTGGGAAATGTTCGCTGCCAAAAAAGAAAA
Source organism: Orbilia ellipsospora (assembly GCA_036971675.1). Lineage (NCBI taxonomy): Eukaryota > Fungi > Ascomycota > Orbiliomycetes > Orbiliales > Orbiliaceae > Orbilia > Orbilia ellipsospora. The sequence continues at coordinate 1,578,768 of JAVHJO010000004.1, forward strand.
TGACCGCGCTGGTTGACGGCTGTGGGCGACAACCTCCATCAACATTCCATCGCTATTCGTAGCCACCACCCTTCAAAGAACCACGTCCCAACGATCCTTCTGTCCATCGGGAAGAACGCATCGAGACATTCACGATCGGTTGCAGGCAGTCATCAATAGGTCGTCGACGTCGGAGGAACAGAATCGTCACGTAGAACATACCCCAAAGAGGGTTCCTCTCTCTCACACAGAGAGCTCGGTCGAGCAACAACCAGAAATCCGATCTCGCATCGCCTTTCGAAGTCTCCCATCGTCCATTCCGTGGGAATCCTATCACTCCCGTCCGGTCCTTACACGTCTCTCCTTCCGTTGTTCCATATTCTCGATATCTCGTACACATCGTAAAACTCGAAGAGGCCCGCCAAAATGAACGGACAGCCTAGCAACCGCGCCCCGCGCACCATCATGCCGGCTGTGATCGCCAGAACCAAGGAACAGATCCACGGTGACGAAGAAGCAGGCACCGAACTCAAATTGGGAGAATTCCAGAATGTGACCTCCCTAACCCATTCGGAAGCACGACTCTTGATCCAAGCAGTTCTCAGCCATAGATCTAAAGGACCCAATGCTGATATCGGCGAGACTGAGTACGTTTCTTCTACCACCCCCGAAGAAAGAGGAGGGTTATAAGTGTAATAGGACAGAATATGGATATTACAAGATGAATTTAATATGCTGATATCTCGTATTGCAGAGTCCTCATTAAGACGAAGGACTATCTCGACCAATTCGCCCGCTTCAAGAAGAAGGAAAATGTCTCCGCCGTTGAAAGACTGTTGCAGATGGAACAAGGGCTCGCATCCTTTGAGAAGTCGCAATTAGGTCGGATTCTACCACTCCAGTAACATTTTTGAAATATAAATTGACTGTTAAAAAGGCACCCTTTGCTGCGAAACTGCCGAAGAAGCCAAAACCTTAATTCCAAGGTAAGAAGCTCCGAATGTACCCGATAGTTCTAGAACAATATCTAATGCATGTTATCAAACATACAGTATAGCTGAGAAGAAGACAGATGATGAGCTCCAAGAGCTTCTCGATGAGGTAAGCTTCTAGCATCTTTCCTCCATTTTCTCAAGGAATTTGATGCCAACATTCAATAGATTACAAAATTCCGAACCTTTGTTGAGTGAGCAAAGAATCGTGACATGTTGTTCTCATATTTCCTTCTTTGGAAAAACTCTAGAGACCATCTATCTTCCTATCACTTTATTTAGATCCCTCATCTGCCACATGGCTACCTACAAATGCAATACGCTAGAGATTGAGAGATGTCTGGAAACAGCGTCTGTTCAGCGTATTGATATTTAATCATCTAGAGAAAAAAGGAGCTATAGACTCCTCTTATATTTTGTCTCTGCGTTCGCAACGGTAAATAATTGCCACATTGAAAAGTATATATCTTTTGTTTACTTTTTCATATCCCTCACTTCTTGCTAGCAGTATACTAGTATAGGTAAGAGGTTTTCTAGCTTTGGTTATTATCTTATACGATACTTTTTCCCCATCCGAGTCCGTCAGGTGCTACTGTTCTTTAAATTTTGCTTCCGTTTCATATTTACCTCGTTTTATTATAGCTTTTGGGGATCATAAAGATTTTGTACTTTATTCACACACATTAGACTGGGAATTCGCATGCATGATACCTAGGGAACGTTACGGTTAACATTAAGCGGCTTTCATATTCTCATCTCGTAGATCGCTTTTAAAATTAAAAATACAAATATCTATAATACATTTAATCCAGATATATCGTACACACCAACCATCCCTAATATATAACCCATACTTAGGTGTGTATAGATCATTTTACAGTCAAAAAAGCAATCCCCTTCCTCGCCTCCCCAACCGCCTTCCTCAACGCCTGATCTTCATCATCTGTCCACCTTACGCTACATTCATCCCACTTCTTCACCTTAAATTCCCGCCTATACACCGCCTGCACCGCATTTAACCTCCCCATCTCCACCGGATCCCCGGTGCCGCCATATACAACTAACGCAGAACATTTGGGTAATCCGTCGTATATCCTCTTCACCCTGCCTACCGTTTCCTCCACCGCCTTGGCTAGTATAAGCGGCTCCGGCTGGTTTGGTTTCTCCGGTATTTCGATGGGTGGGGAGGTAGCCGTGATCGGAACGGCGTTCATCTGGTTCACAAACTTTTGATACGAGTTATTCCAGCCGCGTACTTCATTCAGACTCTTCAACTGCGCCCATACGAAATCCACTGGTGCTATCCCCGCCGTATCATCACCATTGACAGCGGTCAACACACCATCCACGACCACATCATCATCCTCGACACGTTTAATATACTGTGCTAGCGAGGCATACTTCTTCTCAGGGTCACCGTAATCTACCACTCCTCCGGTTCGAGACTTAGGTTGTACTTGTGCCAGTTTGGTGAATATAGATTCAAAACTACTAGCCGCGCTGCCAAAGTCCTTCCCCCTTTCTAGTTTCAATTTAACGAGATCAAGACACGCACGGGCGTCTTCCACGCTATCGTGGCCGCCGGTGGAGGAGGTACCCCGTTGTATATCCTTCTTGAGGTATTTCTGGGAGAGCCATTTTAAGCTCGGTTTCATGGGTTTACCCCTAGGATGGTCGAATATCACGCTTGTATCGACTATCCACGGATGTCGCCACTTCAGTGCGGTGAGGTCGGAGTTCAAACTCTGTCCGACGAGGATTGCGTTCCCGTTTAACAGGTTTTTTAGCTTTTGTTGGATATCGTGGAAGGTGGTTGTTACGTCTTTCAGCATTTGCGGGGTGATTCCGGAGAACGGGGTGAGGTAATCTTCGATCGGTTCGTCGGGTTTGACAAGTTCATCGAGGATGGTTTTCCCGTCCCAGTCTATGATACTAATGCGGGCGAGGGTGGGACCAGATACGGTCTTGACCATCTCGCAGTCGAGGGAGTAGAGGGTGTACCCTTCTAATATGCTACCTGATTGGATTATCCGTTCCGGAGTTGTGGAGAGGTCTGTTTCGAGCCAGGATTCGGGGAGTGGAGGGACTGTAGTTTTAGGAGAATAAGTTGAGTGGAGGGGGTATTCGTTTTCGATCAGATCGTCGAGGGAGAGGAGTAGTTCAGTTATTTTTAATCTCGAGGTTGGTTTCGGTTTCCGTTTCCGTGATCTTTTGCGGTTCGAGGAGTTGTTACTATCTTCTTCTTGTTCGATTGAGACGTTTAGCATGTTGTGAACTGGGGAGTATAGTTTGAGATTGTCGCCGCCAGCGCGGACGGGGAGGATGTGCGTGAATATCTCAGAGAGTGGGTGGAGGGGTGCGGGGAGGGGTGTGGATTTGATGTTTATGGGGAAGTATTCGCCGAGGTTGTGACGGGGTTGGTTATTCTGCGGTGTTTTCGAGGAGAGCGTGACCCGGCCGTCGAAGAGGTCCATCGAGAGACCGGGGACGTGGAGGTAGACGATCCTTCTAATGGCGGATTTGTTTCTGATGAGCATCCAGCCCGGCGGGGCGTCATGGGAGAGGAGGTGGAAGATGAGGGATTGGAGGTCGGCTATGCGGGTCCAGGTATGGATTCTTTGGGAGGATATGATGAACTCGGGGTAGGAGCTGTCACGCCTGGTATTGTTCTTCTTGTAGGTGACGTGATGCCAGCCGTCCGAGTCTGCGGAGGGTGGGAGGCTGTCATTGTCTTTGACTTCGTCGTCGGGCTTGAGACGTTTGGGAGAGCTCTCGTCTTCAGGGGACGGTTCTTCATCTTCACCATCGGACAATTGGTCGATGGAACGCTTGCGACTCGAGTCCGATGGGGGTGCGGTGGAGCTGAGGGTGAATTTTGGGAGGTCGCCGAAGGATGGGAGAGCTGGGAGAGGTGAGTGCTCTTTGTCTTGGAGGGTTGCCCTTTTGCGGTCGGCGCGATGGCTCCTTTTTTTGGACTTGCGAGCCATTATCGAGCGAGTGGGATGGTAAAATGGATGCGACTGAGTTACGGGCCGGGCATTGGTAGGGAAGGCGGAAGGAAGGTGGAGGTGAGATGAGGTTGATGAAGTTGACGATGTTGGAATTTTCGCCAAGCACGACAATTGACGGGCAGCTGTCAGTTTATCGATAAGCCCGCAACGAACGAACGAAAGAAAAGAATCTAGAACCCGACGGGGACGACGGGACTAGCACGTTTGTGGAGCCTGCGCCGACAGCTCTGCTCGGAGGCCCTTCCCTTTTATCCAGCTCGTCTTTCTCTCGTTCTTTCGTTCTGTCGAGATGTCTTGAGCCGGTGCGCGCCACGCTCCTTCAATCTCGCGTGCCTTTTTCATTCATTTGTTTCTTCTCTCCTTCCACCATTTCATTGTTGATTGTCTTGCATTCTTTATTCCTCAGAATATCGTATTCTCACCCTTACGAGACCTATTTATTGTTACGTCCGCCATGCCTCCCAAGCCCGATACCGTCTCTACTCAACATGGTGGCAGTAGCAACATCCAGCCACCTATTCTCTTGGACCGCCCTTTCACAGTATCCTGCAAGCACTGTCGCACGATCCTCGGAGACTCTTCAGCTGCAGAATGCTCAATCGAAGCTCTCAAAGTCATAGTCTTATCACATGGAACCAATCTTGCCATCAGCGAAACGGCGAAAACTCCCAAGAAAGGTGGTGAAGATGAAGTCAGGTAAGCTAGCCAGCCCATCCTATAATTTTTCATGTATCCTCTGGATCATCTAACAAGTCATATCAATATATTAAATAGTATCTACCACGTCATTAAATGTGAGGACTGCAAACACTCAATTGGCCGGAAATATGTCGCCATTCCAAAGTACCCTCAGATACAGTACGCCCGCTCTCCCCTTTATACACTCCATAATTCACAAACTAAAAGATTCATCTTCACACTATTGTAGAGAAAAAGTCTCCCTCTTCACGTCACAAACAAATATATACTACCACGGCGTCCCAGCTCCAACAAACGATGGAACGGAAAACGATCGAAACTACGATGTGGGAGACGAATCTCTGATAGAACTGGAACCTACCCAATCCGACATGATTCAAGATATAACTCAACTGAAGCGATTCTGTCTTCTCCTCTCCGACGGGCAGGATAATCTCGCTGCCCAAGTCGCACAGCAGCAGCAGAATAAATCAAACACAACTTCGGAAATGAGAGATTTGCAAATCCGCCTCGCGAGTTTGGAAGATTCGCTGAAAATCGTGATTGCAAATCAAGATAAACTGATGGCACAGATGAAGCTACAATCTAAAAGAAGTTACTCTGATTTCGCGGTCGAGATTCCCGTGTTTAGAAGGCAGAGGTCATCTTCGCCCAAACCAGCAGCAGCAGATAACAATCAGAATCAGAGTAAATTACAGCAACAACATATGTCACCTCCTCCTTCAATGCTATCTGAAGATCGAGCCTCGGATACTAATTCCACCGACGATATATTGGAAAACAAACACGTTTCATCATCTACAGCTGACTATATGAAAAGTAAAACTCAACCTCGTCAGGCTGATTCTAGTTGTACGGATTCAAATCCGGATTCTAGAAAAACAGCATCAAATAGGAAGGAGATAACACCTACTAATACACCGATAGTAATCAGTGACGGGGATGAGAACCGGGGAGACGGCGACAACGACCCGGATACTCACTCGGAGAAAAAAGTGAAGCGGGTGAAGCGAGCGAGCTTGGCCAAGCATGCGAGAAGCTATAGAGGCAGGGGAGGAAGGGCATCGACAGGATCTGTCGTTCTGCACGAGTTACGGATTGAAATGGACAGAGACGAGAGATCAAGTGATGGTGGTTCTGTGGGCAGAGTTACGAGATCTAAGAAGTCTACGTAGAACTGTCTTATCTCCGTTGGTCATTCTAATAGTTCATTGTTTTATTGTAGCCTGGTGAGGTATTTGATATTTGTGAATTGTGGGGATTGGAGTATTACGTAGCTCCGGAAGGCGTTTACGGGAAGGATTCTCTGTTTTCTGGACTAATTGGAACCGTTTTCCTCTTGCATGTGGTTTCCTCTGCATGCATTCATGCATTGGATTGAGGCTTTTCGAGACCCGTGGTGCGGCTGGAGGTGGCTTGGGAAACTATTGCCGGGGTGTAATTGAACCTCGTTACACAAGGCTGGAGAAAGCAAGCGGCGTGCGACATTAAGACCGTTGTCATCCACAACCACGTTTCTGACAGTTTTCAACATCTCATCGTAAATTAGATTGAGACTATTATAAATTAGAATTTGCATCAATTGCAAGCACTGCTCTGGCGCCCTTAGGCAGGTAGCATTGGGTATTATATCATATCAACGGAATCGAAATCGTATCACTAGTACGACATTGATCCATATGTCTCACTAAGGAAGCTAGATTTGTAGTTCTACTTCTTAATCGCGCGATCTTATAAATAGGTTTCCAACTAGCTTTTCCGTCAGAGTTCCGAACTATCGGAGAAACATGGATAGCATTTTTGCAACTAGCAGGGCCGCGCAAGCCTATTCCGAAAGCGAACACCTTCCCAGGCTGTAACATCCCGCAAGGCGCACAATTCTGACCGAGTAGCTTTGACCGTATACCGTACGGGTGTGTCGATGCGCCTCACACGACTCGCGTGCATATTCAACATGCAAATCGAGAAAGTAAAAGCACGGGAAAGCATAGAAAGCAAGCAAGCCTCAATTCGAAGCTGAGGCTGGTGTGTAATAAAAACTCAACAGAAAAGAAGGTTTCATGCAATGTTTGCCGGGTTCCGAAGCTCGCCAGCCAGTGGGATGTAACAGTCCATGCCGGACTGACTAGCCACTGCCAGGGAACAGAAGGGTAAAAAAGCTTGGCTCTGTCGACGGGCGTCATTTCCGTTTCGACCAAGAAATATTCCGCATTGATTTTGAGAAATCGTTACGTTGTTTGGCCGCGGCGGGGTACTTGCAGTCCAGACAGACCATGCCAGACATGCTAGCTTGCTTGCTTACCCAAACACACGGTACAACCTTTTGCTGACCTTTGTAAAGTTCGTCGGGTAAAGGTGTTAGTAAGCCGGTAAGCTGGAGGCAGCATACTTTCTTATTACCCACTCGCATTATCGATCGTTCTTATAGGAAGATCTGAACGGTGGCCATCGTGACTTGTGCAAGTGAGGTACAGTTGAGCTTTGTCGCAGCTCCGAGACGGGGACACGGACATTTAAGACACGGGGACCGTCCACCTGTTTGGGGTTTTCGCACCGCATTAAATAACCATTACGCATAGGAATATTCATTCAAATATATAATATATCTCCTACTTTCCTCCCTCTCGCTTCTTCAATGATGATGGTTATTATTTGATATCTTTGAATTTAGAATTTTCCCTCCTCCATCTACTCTGTTATCGGTCCGGCTTACCCAGCCACCAAAACCGTCTGTGGTCTAATTCCAATTAGCGGGTCTGTCGTCATAAATATCCCACTTCTTCCCGCCGACAAACATCACCTATCTATCTCTTTCCACACGACCACCTGAACCACCTTCACATAACTCTGCGCCGAAAGATGGCCTCAATGGACCCCTCCTCCAAAATGGAGCCTCCCCTCTCTCCCACCTCGCCTACGACCATGGGAGCCACTAGCAAACGCTACAACAAGGGCGGCGACGTTAACAATAGCAACATTCTCACTGGCAAGCAGGAACATTGTATGTACCCGCCCCGCCTAAACTAACACCCCGCCATTCTCTTAGAAAACGAAAAAAAGCTAACGAAATCCCACGCAGATCTAAAACGAGAACTCATCTCCCGTCAGACAAAGTATGAAATCTCAGAACTAAACTCTCCAACCGCCCTCCGACGCTTCGGTGCCCCCTTCAAATCAGAGCTAGGCGAAGTCTCTCCTACCGATTCCGACCTCCCACTGCTCCGCTTCATCTTTGTCCACCATGTTCGGAAATTCCCATTCCTGGATCAAGCAAAGGAGAAGGAATTCTGGCAGGATAAGCTTCAAGTCGTACGTTGATTTTTCTCCCCTCAATTTATATTCCTAATTGAGGATGCAGCTAATATAAATGAAATAGTTCCTCGAATCATTCGCCACAAAACAGATCTCCTCCTCGGAAGACCGTCTCGAAGAAACCAAACGCAGAAAGCTGGCCTTGAAATGCGAGAAATTGGTAGAATTGATGATGAACTCCGGTATCCCCACCGCCTCAGGATACGAAGAACGAGTCGGCTTCGAGGAGATCGAAGTGGTAGATCGGGATGCGAGAGACGAGTCACTCATGGTGAATGTTCCTGAGGGACACGTTCTCAACGGGTGGGATGTCAATGTCGTCAGCGTCAGGCAGACATCCATCAAACGGACTGTTAGATATCACACGCATGCTGTAAGATCTACCTCGAAGGTTGAATCAAACTTGAAGAGTAAATTTGGCTGATAGATTTTGTAGGAATTTCTAATACGTAGCAAGCATGAGAAATTTGGAGAAGTGGTTGTTGGCCGGAGATATGGTACCTTCCGGGTGCTAATGAGAGACGTACGCTGATAACTCGTCCTTTTCGTGATGTCTACTTTCTAACAAACATTTCGAAATCCAGTTGAAGAAGGAGTTTCCTGGCAAAACTTTCCCACCTCTACCTATCAAGACTAGAGGATCTTCGTCCGGCGGCCTTCTAACTCCTGGTGGCGGCAAAGATGACGATTCTAGTTCAATCTCATCTGTCTCTACGAGCGCTTCAGTTGACATCCCTGAACCGAGAAGGTTATCTGCTGCATTCCCTCACTCACGCTCATCGTCCTCGAGAAGACATTCGAGGTCCGCATCAAGATCCAGGTCTAGTCTCAACTCGGAACGAGGAGATTCCCCACCCATGGAACATTCTCCATTATGGAGGGAGGACCAGAGAGTTGGCTTGCGAGCTTATATTCGCAATTTGTTGAAGAATCCCCAAATCGCAAGCTCGGCCTCGATAAAGACATTCTTAACCGATTCTCCCGTCAAGTTGAATAAGGAGGAGGAAGCCGATGAGGAGAAGAGAAGAGTAGCTGATCAGGCGAGAGTCGAGGAGCAAATGAAGTTCTTCGAGATCGCAAGAGATCGAGCTAGGGAATTGGACGCCTATATGGAGGGATTCAGGAGAGAGATCGTAGAAGCTAGTAAGCATCACCCAAGTTTAAAATTAAAGATTTATACTAACAAATATAGATGGTTTGACAAACCTCTTCGCGGAGATCAAGGAGAAGAATCACATCTCAGAGTTATCACCCAATTATCAAAAGTTCGCTGAATGGGCTAGAATAGAGTAAGATTCAAATCCCACTCCCAAGTGTTTCAATCTAACGATGTAAATAGGGTCGCCGCCACCATTTACCATCTATTCCTCGCCGAGGATAATTCGCCAGAACTTTTTGCCCAAATGAAACGAATACACTCTTTGATCCCTTACACCGTTCTCAAAAACATAATACGTATCGCGAACCCTGCGGCCGTCATGTCTGGTGTTCTCGACCTCTTCCTCGCACAGCCTTTCAAATCCCGTTCTCTGATGCAGAGAGTGTTCGGTATGGCAATTGGAGACGGCGTCAACCAAGTTCAAAAGGCAATTGATGCACTATGGCCCAAAGTTGGGGATGCCACGCTTTGTGACAAGATCAAGCAATTCGCCGAAGCCAGTGATGATGTTCGAGATATCATCCGCGAGGACGCAGAACAAGATAATGTCGACCTGTTGGTATCGATTCTCCGGTCCGAACTTTTGGAGCCAGAACTGACACCCGAGCAAATTGGCACTGTATTCAATGCCTATGTCGCCTGGACGAACGCCGTCAACAATGTCGACGACGAAATGCGACAAGGCGCTGTGTTATTCTCACATTTGAAACAACTGTTGAAATTATATACCAGACGGCGCGACAAGATGATGATGCAAACTTTGATCGAGGAACCCGTTACGCTACAGTTATTCCGCGACTTGTTTCACATCTTCTACGAGCCATTGGTCCGGGTTTACAAGTCGGCAAATGTGTACAATAGCATTACGGATTTCGCACACTTTTTAGACGACATCATCGTGGTGGTTGAGAAGGCACGGAAGCAAGGTACGATACAATAGCCATCCCATCTTATCATCCCTTTGTTTTTATGCAGTGTGTGTTAACTCTACATTCTTGGAAGACTTAGCATCGGATCCCAACAAGACCGTGCAAGCGTTCATCGATCTCTGCGCTCGCCACGAAGACAACTTTTTCAAGTTCATCCATGAGGTGCATTTACACGACAACGGTCTCTTCTCGTCCCTCATGGCCTGGATTGAGGATATCCTAGCATTCCTCCGAAATGGACCCAAACGTGGGGCACTGGATATGAACAAACTCTTCGAGGATGCGGTTGAGAAAAAGATTATTGACGCAAGTGTGGCAAAGGCAGAGATCGATAGTTTGATCAAATGGCAGGCTGATCGGAAGAGATGGCATGAGGGGAAGACGAGACAGAAGATGGCGAGTGGGAAGGACAATTGGGCTGAGGCTACGCCGATGGGTGGATTTAGCGCTACCGATTTTGGACTGGAGCCGGTATGTTTTTCTTTTCTTCCTTTCCCTTCCCTACATATTTTATAGATGGCGGATACTAATGAGCTTGCTTATATAGGAGGATCTTGCGGATCTTGCAATTGACGACGCAGAGATGGATGACGATCTAGCGTTTGAAGAGGAGGGAGACGAACATGACTTGATCGTGATGGAACAGAAGAGGAAGCAACGGCAGGCGGAGATGTTGAGACGGACTGCGGGACAGCCTGTTAAGCCTACTATTGCGGAGTTGCACAAGATGGGAGATATATTTTTGGTGTCGTTGAAGAATGTACTTGCGGAGTAGTAGTATACTTTACTAGATGCTAGATGCTAGAAGGGGTTGATTATTTCTTTTTTAAGTAATATATATTTATGAGGGATTGGTTAATAACGAGATCACGCATGTAATGGCCTTCTTTTTTTTTTTTTTTTTTTTTTCAATTTTACTTGGATTCTTGTAAATACGCTTTGAATATATGGAATCGAGTCTGGGAGATGAATGTTTCCCAAAGTTTGAACTAAGAGGCTCACATAAATTGCTACTGACTCCTGTATCAATTGATCTTCCTAGAACACCATCATATTAAATAGCTGAATTAATTGATTCGGAGATTCGAATGTCACCTAGTATACATTATATATATACATCCAAATCCACAGCCCCTCCACCCCACTTATCGTACAAATCCCAATAATATATACATACCAAACCACAAAGGCATAGATATCTATATGTGTACATCAATGCTGCAAAACAACCCCCTTACCGGGCTCCCAATGCCTCAAACTCTCCCCAACATTCATCCAATACCGCAACCTCACAACCTCCCCCTTCACAACCTCCAACTCATCCCGCCCAAATGCCTCCCCGATAACCTTCACCCCTTCCTCCACCCGTTCCCTACTAACCTCCTTCAACCCTTCCAACTCCTCTTCGCTGCGCGCAGACTCGAGCGTCTCATTCGCCTCGAGTATCTCCATCAACAGCTCTTTATCTTCCAACCTGCTCGTTTCGTCGGTCGATGGGTCAATGTAGCCGCGGAGGGTGAGGATGTATTCTGCCCGGAGGAGAGGGGAGAGGAGGGTCGTGTAGGCTTTGTTTAGCTGGGATGAAGCTAGTTCTGCGGATTTGCGCTGGGAGGGAGGGAAGAGGTCCGGGTGGGTTGATTGTTGACGTTTTAGGAATTCAGAGCGGAGGGAGCGGGGGTCGATGTGGAATGGCCCTGTGGGGGGTGGACCGTCCGGGAGGGTTTGTGGGAAGAGGGTGTAGTATGTTGATGATGGTGCTGCTTTCGGTGCATTTGGGTTTGGGTTTGCGGTGTTGGGTTGTGATGAGGATTGTGATTGTGGTATTGTGGTGGAGAGGTAACGGGGGAGGTTTACGGTGCGGGCGACATTGTTAGACTGGTTATGATGAGAGGAGATAGTCGTGAATAGCAACCGACGGGGATGGCATCTTGTGCTGCGAAGGGCGAGCAGCCGCGATGCGGATTTCGAGGTCGCGGTCATGACGTAGTTTTTTGGCGGGTGGGAATGTGAGTTGGTGTGGGTTTTGCGCGGTTCGGATTCGAGTTTTATAACCGAGTGGGCCAAAGTCTGGCCCAGTTGGATTAGCAATCAATCACTGGAAGAACAGCATATCTCCGTAGACATCGTCCGATAATATGGATTGGTAAAAAATTGTGGTTTGTTAAAGCATCTATGTACAGTATATATTTTAACGATCGTGATGTTTCTAGACATTATAGTCGAAAATAGTACCCCTCAAACGCCACTTTTATACAAATGCCAACAATAATTCAGTCAAGAAAGAGCTGAAAGGAAAGAAAATAAACTCCGAGCGCTTGAACATGCAATATAAAAAAGGAAAAGAAAAAGGCAGGTCAGAGAGTTTATAACTCGTCGAGGGCGTGCTTGTATGGGAACGGTCGAGTTTGGAACCTATCCCGTCCCAAAAATTTGTCCATCATGACTCCAGATCCCCATTTATATATCCGCCATCTGTAAATTTAGAATATTAGCCTTTCGGATCTCAAATTTAAGCATTTAGGATAAAGGATACTCACACTTTCAAAGGCAAATCAACCCAGCTCTTCATGATGAATCTGAAGGCAAACCAAATAACCTCCATCTCTCTCCAAATCAACTCTCCAATGCTCTCCTCGCCAGTCAACTCTGGCTGTTCTGGCCATCTCAAAATATCTTCTTCTTCTTCTTGCACGGTTTCCCCCTGAGACTCTTTCTCAAGTCTTGCAAATGCCTCCTGCGCCCTCATCTCCTCCATCATCCTCTCCTTCTCAATCATCGCCGAGAATCTGGTAAACGCATACAACGAATTCGAAAGTCGTCCAAGAGTGTTCACCAAGGCCACCAACTCTGTCCTCCTGAGTGTTGGATTCTCCCCATTCTCTGCATTTTCGTCATACTCAAAGAGAACCTTAAGAGCTGTGCCGTATCCCGCCGTTTGGATCTTTCCCCAAAGTCTGCACTTATCACATCCGACACAGTCCATCAGTCTGCTGACGTTTCTAAACCTATTCCTGAAATCCTCTTTCAGGACTGGTGCGTTTTCGTCGCGGAACATCAAAGATTCGTCAAATACAGGGGGGTGAGCGGCGAGCCCGTCGGTGAGGGCTGCGATACGTTTACGAGTCAACTCGTTGGTGCGCTTGTCGCCGGAACAAAAGGTGTAGGACTTGAGGTTGCTACGAAGCTTGGTAACAGCGCGGAGAAGCAGGGCGTAGTTGAAGTATATGTTTTGGATGCGGTCCGGGTGGTTGTGGAGGCGTTCCTTGTAACATTGAAGGTTTGGTCCCTAATATGTATGAAATTAGAATCATCTCAAAAACAGTCTAGTTTGGTTGAGGAGTTTTTATCTTACCCATTGTCCGGTGGTTTGGTTCATAAAATCCCAGCAGAGATGCATGGAGATACTGGCGTGCATCCCACTAAGAACTCGGTAGAACACCCGCTTCTCCAAACACTGCTCCTCAGGCGGTGGTGGGATCAAATTTTGTTGAACAACTTCGTGCTTTCTTCTGTCCATGACTGTCTTGAGAGCGTTGAGGTTCTGTACCGCACCGAATGTTGCAAGAGGGGAATTGCCAGTGGGTTGTGGGTCGAAACAATTTTCCTGGTAGATAGCTCTCCAGACATTGTGCGCCGATACACCAGCATATCCTGTAAACCTCTCCGGATTGTCCACCAAGCTGACATAGACACTATTTTTGCCGTTCGACTCGTCCTCAGGAACACAGTAATCTCTCTTATCGATATCGCTAGGTTCGAAGATACAGCTTTCGGCGGTTTCCTCACCCAATCCACCTCGGAACGGCGACGGTTCGCCCTTCTTGACGGAAGAAGTCGGTTGGGAAGCTTTGGGTCCCTCGAGCTTTCCTAGCTCTGACGACCTCCATGATTCAGGTATGTCCTTCTCGTCGGCGATATCGACGGCGCAGGCGCGGTTTCCGCAGAAACCTTGGTCGTCGGACCAAAAGGGACATTCGCGACCGTAGAGGTCAAGACGGTAATAAGTAAAGAAGTCGGTGTTGTGGGTGAGGTATTGTATTGAGGGTCGGAGTTCGGCGTTGAGTCGCTCGAGGGTGGAGTATGAGACGCAGGCATCGCTGACCAGGCTGTTTGGTTCATTCTAGATTTACAAAGATGGTTAGCGATAGAATATGAAAATAGAGGGAGGGAGATGAATGACGTACAGCACAATAGCTGAGGTCTTTATCGACGGCTCCGTAAGCGGTTGTGGCTAGATAACCTAGGAACACCCATTGGGATACATTCCGGTAGGACGTTCTCTTATTCGGCATCGCGCTGAATATTATTTTTTTTTTTCGGTTGAGTGGGTTATATAATGCTGGGAGAGCAAGCTATATCATGGGAACGTGGCAACAAATGTGTGAAAAGAAGCGACTAGCTTTTTATTCACAGCGACAGCGAGACTATTGGATCGATAGATGAGAGAGAACAGGACAGGCTGTTAATGTTTTTTGAGGGTCGTCCGGTGAGGCGATAGTCGTATTATTTCGAATCAAAGACAGGCCATCCAGCAGCCACAGTTTATTTAGCTTTGTCGGTTCGTTGCCTGTCGTCGGTCGTCGTCGGGTGGCGTGAGAATCAACCCCAACTGATTCAAACAAAGTTGCACGGAAGGATAATAATAAGAAATAATGCTAAAAGAAAATTGGATAAATTAAGATTTTAAAAACAGAGGAGTACTACAAGAGAGAGGGGAGGGAAGGAGAGGGATGGGTCTGTCGGCAGGGCGGAAGTATAATTATAATATTCTTATTCTTACTTTTGAGAAGGTTCAGATGCAAACGGCTGCTGCGGCCGACGTTTCGAAAGATCAGGCCAGGGGGACCTCAAAGGCACCTATTAGAAATCCAATCGAAACATCTTCCGCTAGCTTCTTCTCTGACAGCTTAGTCTCACTCGGTCGGGCATGCACGCTAAAAAATTTCTGCCCTCTTTCTCGAACCAGAAGGCCCAGCTTGCTTCTGAATTCGGGGCCTAGTTCCAGCCCTCGGCGGAGGGGCAGGGGTCGTGGAACTGGACGGCCTTTCCATCGATTCGCTCATTCGTCCGGGCGAACCCCACTGCGATGCACAGTATCCCTCAGTTTGCATGTATTATACTGCTTTCTCTTGCCTTGATGCGCTGCTCAGCCCGTTTGTATCGAGCGATATCATGCAGAGCACCATCAAATAGTTCGATATCCTATAGCGACCCAGACCTATCGCGGAGTCAGATTTCGCTCTAACCGACCGTCGAGCTCCACCAAAAACTTTAAATAACCTCTTCTGGTTATAGTTTCGCAAACCGTGAACCATTCTCCGTGCATCATCACGGAACGAGGTTTGTTTTGTGGGGATATTTCGGTGGGTGGTGGTGGTGCGCCCAGCGCTTAAAGGCCAGCCTGTTAAAAAGTCCGCCCGCCGGATGGTTCGTATACATGTACGAAGTCATACGTAGGATGACATTATAAATCAGGCGAGGATTACCAACTAGACCCATGCGACCATGAGGCGGTTGTCGGACGATATTCTCTTGTTCTCTGGTTAGCCATGTTGGTTTTTGACAAGTTTAGTTCCCGTGCAGAGACATTGGAGAGCGATCGAATGAGGCCAACATGCAGGAACGATACTGACCTTTTCCAACATCCTTGTAACCTGTCATGTTGCCGGTTTTATTGTGTTAATTAATCTTTTACGACCTGCCAACTGGGTATCTTTCGGATCTGAATCCATTTCTTCCGTCAAGTGGCACCAAATCCGATCAGTCGACCTACCAAGCCGGCAAGATCAAGTCGTAAATTAACAAATTGATAGGAATCAAAATCCAGACCATGAATTGATCGAGGAAATGTCATGTTTCTCTCAGGTGGTGCTGATACTCTGGATGAGTTTGTGAAACGCAGCACGGAGTAGTTGTGCCGCATACTCCTTCCAGTGCCTCACAGAAACCGACAGATATGACACAGCCTCATCCTATGCGTTATGACCCCCATTTCGGGTTGTGTTGCGCCACCGCCGCATGTCTTGGCACTGTTTCCCCGGCAATGGAGCCGAGCATCCCAAAATAGTAGTTTCAACACTCAACACCCTTCTCGGCATAAACAACACTCCTGTGGGCCCGGATGCAAGCGTCCTACCCTGCATTCCATTTCGACATCATCATCACGGCTTCGACAATTGATGAGAGAATAGACAATTGCATATATCACCGTATCGTTAAATACAAGGAGGCTGGGTTCTTTCTTTTTTTCCTTTCGTTTCTTTCGTATCCTTTCCGTATCATTGATTTTCCGGGGTAGCTCTCAGCAGCTTTCAATATCACATACTGCTATAACATCAATTGAACCTCCTGCTCTCAGCTATCGAGTACCGCCGAGTTTGCTGTAACCAATGCATCGATGAAACAGTCAAATACAGCATACGCTATAATTACTTAGATAATAAAAATAAACTCCCAACTCTCTCCATCATCTGTCTCCATCTTCACCCCATCTCCAACGCCAACGTTGCATACGTGCACCCAACCTCATCACTACCACGAACCGCCCTCGCTATAGCCATCGCCATGCCAGTTCCAAAACCCAAAATGTACGGCACCGCTCGTCGAACCGGCGGTACTGCCAGAGCTACTTTTCGCGGATCGGCGAAAGTCTGGGACTCCCAGCGAAAAGGAGGACTGCTCATGAAACCCAAAACCACCACAACCACTACTACCACAACCACCACGACAACGACCACTACCACAACCAAAAAATATGCCTACGACTCAGACTCCGATTCTGACAGCTTCGTACTGGAGTCTCCTCCAGAATCTCCCGTCAGCATCAAAGGAGGTATGTATTATTAAATATTCCTACATGCAACATGCAACCTTAAATCCCAACATCGCAAAATATTTACAACATGAAACATATATTCTCATCTCTTTATACGCTTCATATAACATGCAAGACTACATACGAACCGCCAATCTAATTCACGCTCATCTAGGTTGTACACCCGCAGCCAACCTCTGCTCGCTCCTCGCCTCTGAAACTCCACCGACTTCCCATAGCGAAGACGACGATATTGTCAACACCACTAAGAAATTCGAAGCTCTCACTCACCACTCGACACCCGAACCTCCTCAAATCTCATCGCCCTCTCAAGCTCGAGAGCTTATTATTCAATTTCCAGACATTGACCTCAAGAGTATTGTTATCACAGCCGAAAGTCCCGTCAAACTTGAAAATCCCACAGACGATAAGGAAAACCAATCTCAAGATCAAGGAGACATGGCCACTCTCAGAAACCGAAAACCTCTAGCTCAAAGAACTGAGAGCGAGTTGAACAAAACCAAAAAGGCGGCCGGCGGTGTAAAGAAGAAAAACAAGCGAGGGAGAGCGAAGAGAAAGAGCGAGGAAAGCCCGCCAGCGGAATATAACTCGCAGGAGATTCTGATAAAGGGAGGCTATACTCCGGTCAAATTCCCATTTCCGATCGTTCCCAAAACCCCACCTCTCACAACCTCAAAAATATCTGAAAAAAGGGTTGGGAAGATTCTTATCGACTTGGCTGATAACAAAGATGATGATATCGAAGGTGTTGTTGAAGGTGATGATATTGAAGTTGTTGTGGATGATGGTATCGAAATCGTTGAGGACGATGATATCGAAATTGTGGAATCTACGAGTCCTCCTGCTGATAAAGAGAATGGGGAAAACAATGTCGAGAATGAACAAGCCGACTATTCGGAATACTATCTCAGTCCTCAAAAGAGAGCAGCTTTCCGCAACGAGGTCAGAAGAAATGCACGGGGTAAAGGCAGTCAATTGGCGGCTAAAAGGCAATCTATGGGCAATGTAACTATTGACACAATTCTAGATATTCGTAAGTCCAAAACCTCAACTTTCTACAATCAGACAAACTAAATACTGACATTACAAAAAAAATTTCCGTAGCGGATACCCCGGATGATTCAATAATATTCACACCAGGAACTCCCAGACTCGCAGCAACTCGCACTCCATCTCCCGTCAAGGTCCCACATGTCGAACCCCTCCCGGTTTCGGAAATTGCAGCGGAGAGTGAAGTTAACAACCTCCTCCCTCTATGCAATCACGACTACATCATGACATTCAACGAATACCTCAAAACAATATCATCAGACTTTTCGCACATCAAGAAGATTGGGGAGTCAAGCTACGCAGAGGTGTACATTCACAAGACGGATGACGGACGAAGTGTGGTTTTGAAATGTGTACCATTAGAAGAGGAATCGAATGTCGTAAGTACTCCCACACATCTTAATATACGTTACGTATCAGAAATCTAAGCAATTTTGTTTGGCTTCTATAGCGAGAGGTGATCCAAGAACTTAAGATCACGAAAACACTATCCCCACTCCCTGGTTTCATCAAATACGTTGGCTGTCAGGTCGTCTCTGGCGGAGTACCCGACGAATTCCAAGCTGCTTGGAGGAAATGGGCAGAAAAACAAGACCAAGAGTACAATCCCGCGCAGAACTTCGGCAAAGCAGATCACTACGCAATCATCGCCCTCGAAGATGGTGGATGCAGCTTAGAATTCACCAAATGGAAAACATGGGACGTTCCACTCGAGATTTTTCGACAAACACTCGCCGCGTTCGCGGAAGCAGAACGGCGTAGGGAGTTTGAACATCGTGATTTGCATACTGGGAACTTACTCGTCAGGGATTTGAAGAAAGAAAGGGAGGCCGGTGATAAAGAGGAGTCCGGGGTGGGGAGGGAGTTGGAGGTCGGGTCGTTTGAGGACGTCGTTGTGACTGTTATTGATTACACTCTTTCGAGGGCAGTCATACCACAGGATTTTGGTGGCGGTGTGGCGTTTATGACATTGGAGGAGGTTATATTTGATATTTACGGACTGTATCAGTTTGATATCTATCGAGGGTGAGTTTACCACTACCTAACTTCAATGGTTACGTTGAAGAAAAATGACTAATGTGTTTTATTTTGCAGTGTACGAGATGAAGTCGTGGAAGCTAAAGCTCGAGCTAACGGAGCGAGGGGCAGAAGACGCTCAAGACGGGTCAACAGCCCTGATTGGTCAATGTTTTGTCCACGCTCGAATGTCCTGTGGTTGCATTACCTCATCAAGAACCTAATCAGGGCGGACGAAGGGAAGAGAAATGGTGGCAAGTTGTGGATACGCAAGCCGTCTAAGGCGAAGAAGAACGCATTTCAGTTGAATTGCTGGGAGAAAGTTATGAAGTTGCATGAAAAGTTGGATAAAGAGATCGATGAAGGGTGGAGTTTTGAAGGGGCGGTTGATATTGAGCGATGGTGTAAGAAGCAGGGGATTTTCAAGGAGCTTGATGCTGAGAGGGAGAAGAGGGAAAAGGAGAGGGCTGAGTTTGATGATGAGATTGATGTTGTGTATGAATGAGTGGGTGAATGTGTTTGAATTTGCATTTGTAAAGGGTGTTTTATGGTCTTTTTCTCGGGTACATATATACATTAGCAGGAGTTCTTGATTTTTTATTATGCATGGGATGACAGAATGGCGTTTTTTATGGAAGTTTGGAGGAGTACACATGACGAAGAGGTATCCGAGCGCTGTATGATAGATTGGTCCGATATAGGTTTACTATATAGCTAGTATAGACTAGAATTTATATAAGTATATTATATATTTCTTTTACTTGTAAACGTGTAAATGTGGAGATATAAGTCTGTTCATCGGCCCAAGGCAGGAACGCTTAAGGTCCGACATTGTTGCATTTTGCAGTATATTTCGCATCGAATTTAAGGCCGCACAGTAGAAGGCCTTTCGTCTTTGTTGCTTTTATCCTATTAGTTGAATGCAATATATCTACTTTGGGTCTATCTATATCCTCGATTCTATACATGCCAAATCCCTCAGGCACGCTTTAACTTTGTGGTTGCACCTTGGTTCTTCGTGCCGGCGGCTACGAGTGTTTCCCCCTCTAGATATACCCCAGCTCTGACAATCTCTTTGTCTTACTCGAATTCTTGGTGTATATTACTTTTTATTCATCCATCAATACTTGAAGAATCTCTGTATACTTCCAAAGTCATACTCACTTGGCCGCTTGAAGATCTCAAGCTTTTTGTAGGTGGAGGAGCACTGGAAGCAACTCGAATAACTCCATTATATCACTATATATGTAAATATCTATCACTCAGGCATCGCCGATCCTTTTAGACACTAAGAATGGAAAAAAGTGGCAGGCATACGTGATTACAGAAAGTTGCACGCGTCGAGGTTTGGGTACGATAGCCGCGAGATCGTAATTTTCTTCAATCCTGAATTCGAATCCTTCTGCGACTGTATCCGTCGCGTTAAAACGGGTATCTTGTAATTCTTATCCTTCCGTGGGGATGAACAGCGACCAATGGTCGTTGAAGGGAGCGCCGTTAGCTATGAGAAGAGATAGTTTCGCCGTCATTTCATCTGTAATTAACGCGTAGCAAGCACACAATGATCATATCAGTCACTCAGAAAGAGGGGTAATTATTCTTGATGGGTATAGAAGAAGAAGGGTATGCAATATAATCGAGATTTTCTCTCATGCACAGAGATGATATGGAAAGTCATAATCTACATGTTTATTACAATGACGTGGTAAATATAAACTAACGCCGTTCTCCTCTTGTATAACTATTTGATACTTTTTACGGCCGTTAAAAAGGCTATAAACATAGTAGCCTAGCCACTTGATGCAATGGATTTTCATGCATATAGTTTCCTCTTGTCCCCTCGTCCCTCATCCCCTCGTTTTCATCTTCATTTATCTAAACTCTTACAGCTTCTCAATGACAATAGCACTTGCACCACCACCGCCGTTACACACAGCAGCACATCCAACCTTAGCCTCGTTCTTCGTCAATACTCCTAATAATGTAGCAACAATTCTAGCACCTGATGCACCCAGCGGGTGACCGAGAGCGACAGCTCCACCGTGTACGTTGACCTTCTCAGGAGCGAGATCGAGGAGCTTCATGTTTGCCAGAGCGACAACGGAGAAGGCCTCGTTGATCTCAAAGAATTCGATATCGTCTTGCTTGACACCGGCGTGTTTGAGAGCTTTGGGGATGGCGAGAGCTGGGGCGGTGGTGAATTTGCTGGGTTGTTGAGCGGCGTCGCCCCATCCGAGGATTTTAGCGACTGGTGTCAAGCCTAGCTCCTTCAATTTGGCTTCCGAGACGAGAACGACAGCGGCGGCACCGTCAGATAGAGGAGAGGCGTTTGGAGCGGTGACAGTTCCGCCGACGGTCTTGAAAGCTGGTCTCATGGCCTTCAATTTATCAATGATAAGCTAGTAGAAAATGTTAGTGTTGGACAAAGAGTATGAGATACTGTTGCTTGAACTAACATTCTTGGTCTCATCGTCATTCTTAACAGTAGTTCCTGGTTTTCCACGAGGTCCGGGAACGTCAATCGGCGCGATCTCTCCATCGAACCATCCGTTGCTCTGAGCCTCCTGAGCCTTCTGGTAACTCTTGATGGCGTACTCATCCTGAGCTTCACGGCCGATAGTGTGGTCTTCAGCACACTCTTCAGCTGCTAAACCCATGTGCTGGCTGTCGTAGGCATCAGTCAGACCATCCTTCAGGATACCGTCGATCAATGTCATGTTGCCGAATCGAGCGCCAGTTCTCATGTTTTGAGAGTAGTATGGGACTTGAGACATGCTCTCTGTGCCACCTGCGACCACAATCTATAATATAACTCTGATTAGAATCCTTGCTCATATATAATCCACGTATTTCTGGAGCTTACCTCTGCATTGCCGGTCATGATAGTCTGGGCACCGAGAATAATAGCCTTCATTCCGGAAGCGCAGACCTTGTTGACTGTGGTTGCGACGATGCCCTGGCTAAGTCCGGCTCCAAGAGCACATTGTCTAGCGGGGTTCTGGCCAAGACTACATATGAATTGTCAATACACTTGATATTTTCATCTTTGAAGCTTAGGCAGAATCGAAGCTTACCCAGCGGACAGAACATTTCCAAAGAAAACTTCTTCAACATCCTCGAGCTTAACGGCGGGGACCTTTGCAAGAGCAGCTGCAAAACAAATGAAATCGATCAGTCACGTCATTCTAATACTTTAGTAGATGGTTTTTTATCGTGTGCGTACTCTTGATGGCGTGCGATCCAAGCTGGACAGCGGTCAGCGTCGAAAGAGAGCTACATTAACACGGATAGATTAGCAAATGCAGTCGATACGCTAGAGTAACTGTGTGATTTATACCCCTGGAAGCCTCCAATTGGCGTTCTCGAGGTCGCAACAATATAGACGGTTGGTTTGGTAGCCATTTTGAAGCTGTTTGGTATCGTTTTGGTATGCTTGTTAAGGTATTGAGAAGCTAGCGAGAGTGGAGAACAGAGAGGGGGGGATTGAGTTAGCTCGAAAGATCACGAGAAAACGAGTCAATGTGAACGAGTGGCTTTATATATTCCGCCGTCAGGGATTGTCTCGTCGAAAAGGAGAACGCGAATAGGTACTTACCGGACTCCGAGATCGCACTGCTATTCCACTGATTTCTGAGAGGTTGTTTGAAGTTGTTGGGGTTCAAATTTCGTACCGGATTTTCGGTAGCCGAGTTAAAAATCAGAAAAGAAAAAAATATATGCTGTGCAAAGAAAGCTCCCTCGTCACTTCGTGTACCTTGCATAAATCCTCTCTGCTCACAAATAGCACAAAAGATCGGGATAGATTATAATGTTATATAGGCATTTCGGCTGAGCCGAAAGCATAATAACTTTCTAAAGGATATATGTAACTCCGTAAATTTTATCAAGGTTATAAACTGTAAAGTCACTGTAATTACACACTTGAGCGATTGCTCCACCCTAGCTTTTCCATGCCCTTTTTCAATACATCCCAAAAGAAACACAAGGTAATTTTATAGAGATAAAAAGAAATCGTAAGAATAAATACATCCAAGAATATCCGGCTTAAAAAACTCAGGAGAGGTACATGAATATAAAACAAATCGAGTCATGAATTGGTAGGAATATCCTGCCGCGGTCGTACTTAAAGCTCCTACTGGTTAGCATACGACTGCCACGATCGCTTGGTTCCCGCAAAGACGCTAGCGACGGTACTCTGCCACACATCCGGCGAAACGACAGGTATCGGAGACCCAAAGTATGTAGACGAAGGCACAAGCCCCTCCACCACCAGTCCGTTCTCCGGCACCGTAGGCAACGTTGATGGTGGTAACGGCGCGGATGCCAGCCCTGGGAAACCATTACTCCAATGACTATAAAAAAAGAAACACATTGTCAGCATTTTGCACTTTTGGGTCGCCATAGTATGCACGATTGTACGCGCAAATCTCTCATCGAGTGAGGTATCCACATACTCAAAGATTCCCCGCGGATTCCAACCGGAATCCGGCGGTCCGCTGTGATGCGATTTCCTGGGTACAGGTTGCGCGACTGTAGGCACTCCTTGCATCATAAATGTCGGGTTTGGTGACTCCCCTCGCTCCGATGTTGGAGGTGATATCGTTACCCCGCGTGACGTATTAATCGGTGCGCTCAAGCTACTCGAAAGTGGTGATCTGGTAACTTCCACGGGCGAATAGGATCCGATAGAAGCTGCTGATGCCGCCGGCGATGTCGAAGTGTGATGAGTGCTAGGTGAAGAGTAGAATGGGAAATTCGAGTTCAGGACGAAAGGTTGCGTTACGTCCTGCGAGAAGGCCGCGCGAAGAGCTTCAATTTGCGCCTTGGTTTCCAAGCTCGCCGAGATGTCAATGCAAACCTCAAGAATTCGCATAGCCCTAACAAAGTACTCTCGGGCATCCGAGTTGAATTCTGGATCCGGACAAGTTGCGGCCACCTTTAAAACATTCGCTCGTTAGTAACGGGGTCTACTATATGAAATCTATCAATTTAATGTCAAGCTTGGTGATTACGTACCAGATTCACCATAGTGCACGTCAACATGGCATAGATGGTAAAATTGATGCCTCGGAGCATGCACTGCAAACCACGAATACCATACTGATCCATGACGGCCTCGGTCAACCGACAAGCTTTCCTCGAGGAATCATAACACGACCGTAAATGCATCCTCCACTGTCCTGTGGCTGTAAAATTTCGTGCGAAGGCTAATGCGGGACGGTGGAACATGATTCTCGCCAAGTAACCATATATGAGCAGATTTCCTGCATAATGGGTAAGCACCGGCTCCATCGGCATGTGGGGATCCAGCGGTACGTCGATTTGAAGGTGAGGTGGTAATGTGTACAGCCAGTTATCGAAGCTTGGACCGCACTGGAGAAACTCCGGGTCGCCCGCCCAATTACTAGATGTTTTAAGTCTAGCAAAAACGTCGTTAATGCGGCGGATGAGTTTGATGAGCTCGACAAAGTATGAAAAGTTCATATGTATCGTTAATTCCTTCTCAGTCATATCGAATACAGAGGACGATGCAGGTATGTCAATCGTAGCAGGGTCGCTCGCCATGATGTGTCGGCCTATTTACAATGTTAGGAGATACTAGACTACCATATTAACTATGCTGATGGAAAACGTACCTTGTGGAGCGCAGACCATAAATTCGAGCATGAAGCACGCCTGCCAAACCTTCGTTTTAGTTAGGCATTCTATAGGGCCATCGAGGCAATCAGCGCCATTTTTGTGCAATTCGGCGTGTTTGTCAAGTCCCAGATCCCTAGCCATGGCCATCATCGTCACAATCGAAATGTAGGATCTAAAAAAGTAACCACGCTGCGGAGCGCTCTCTCTCGCCTTCAATAAGAGTAGTAATGCCTGGATAGTGCTTATTCTCGGCACGTCGAAGAAACAATCCAAATGTTCTAAAAAGTCGTTAATTTCGGGCCGTTCAAATTTTTCTTACTACTATACTCACTTGATGCCATGCTCAACCATTTCAGCCCAACATTAGGGTTATGCGATATTCGACCTGCGCATGCAAGAATCGCTTCCAACAGTAAAGGCGAGATTGAATGGCGCGATCCGTGCCATTGTCGATAAAATGCGTTCTTGTTGACAACTGGAAGGTATGGGTGAACATCGGAGAAGAAAATACTGAAGAGAGCTTCCGCTTCGTCGTCGGACGGCATTTCTTCCAAAGGGATTCGCACGGCATAGTCATGGATACCAGGGTTGAAAATTGGATGCTGCTCGTAGTCGTCCAAGGTTTCGTCTACAGCTGGCCTCGCTGCGATTTCGCGGCTCTGAGAGTGTATGTACGAAGCTAAGACCCAAAAATTAGCGAAAACGTGACTTTCGAACATACATCTGTCCAGGTTCCTTACCAACTCCAGTGTCTTCGATTTTTAATTGCCCAAGTACTTCTTGGACACCTGCGGTATTGAACGCCGCTACAGGACTCTCGGAGCGCCAACTATGATGGGAAGCATCGGTCCCCGGTATCTGAGGTGGGAGTGCCGGAGGAGGAGTCGTATATAAGCTGTTCAAATCCACGCCCGTATCGACAGCTAGCGGGGCCTGTGAATTTGCGTAGAGAGATGACATGAATGTAGTCTGCGGAGCAACTTGTAGCTGCGTAGCCGGCCGAACTCCAAAGTGATCTCTTCCAACGTAATGGGGCAAGCTACCCGTACTTGTAGATCTCCGCAAGAATCCCTGGTTGGTCATCTGTGGTTGCGGAGGAAGGTAAGACTCCTCTTCGCCGCCACTCGACAGGTTATCTTCATCATCTCCGAAATCCACAGTGTGCGATTGAAACCCCTTATCAAATTGCGTAGTCGGGGGGACGCATGTTAGTTTTAATCTCTTGCAGGCCGAGCAAGGCCATGTATTCGTTGTAGCAGCATCGCATTTTATTTTACGCCGTCGGCATCCTTCGCATGCTCTCATTACTGCAGTCATTCATGTCAGCATGAATGGTCGTCAATTTTCTGTACGATTAACCCATACCTTTCAGCCGCTTATGGCGATTGTGCTCATCTACGAATACATAGTCTATCAAATAAGGCAATATTAGAGAAAGCACCGACTATAATAATCTCGTGTATTAAACGTACTCTTTTGGTTTGAAGTTTGGAAGTTCTCCGACGGTACAAATGTGACGTTCTGCATGATTAATCGGTAATAGCAGCTACCGAGTCGCTGCGGAATCCAATCAAATTGAAGAAATCCAAGAAAACAAGGGGATTATCGACGAGTTGGAGTTGTCGCGACCTCCCGGAAAATCTCGGAAAGGTAACCAAAAGGGTCGTATTCGAGATATTCAAGAGGGTTTCCCCGCGACTTTAAATTCCAATAGTATCCTTGGCAAATATTCTTTCGGAGTTATTGAAGCCAGGGTATATCTTCGCAGGGTTATGGATGCAACGACCCTCGGAGACTCGATCGTACAATATAAAACAATATATAAAGAGAGCCACTTAGCACCTGTGTCCTTGTATAGAACCCTAGCCAATAGGTTAGTTCTAGAATAGGTAAGATGAGAGCTGACGTGAGTTTGTCTCTAACCAGGGAAAGTCGAATGTTAAATAGATTAATCGGTCCTCGTAAGTCGGCAGTGAATTTAATATATTGAAATGAGCCCAATTAAAGTCCGGAGGGCAAAGGGTCGCGTATATTGCCGCTTTCTTGAAGGGCTTCCAGAAACAATAAGAACTGTGGTCTAACTTTTAAACCCGAAGGTTCCGATCCTCAAAGTGTGGTTGTATTTTTTGTTGAGCTGTGTAATCCTCAATCTTGGAATCAAAAGTTCTTGACTTTGATGCGCGGAGGCGGATTGATAGATGAGGGGCTGCGCTGCTACGTTTCACGGCTAACGTTCTGCCCAATGGAGGCGAGATGTAGTGGACGGGACTCGGTAATGTCTGAAGCTAGTTTGAAGTGAAAAAGATAAACAGGGTAATGAAATAAGATGCCTCGATCAGTCGAGGAGTAGGTCTAGAATGAATGGTGGGTTCTGAGGGGGGGAGGACGAAAAGCTGATAGTGGATATGATAATCGAGCTCGAGATCGTGGGGCAGTATGCAGAAAGAAAGGCACGGCTATAGTACTGCTCTTTAAGTTAGTTTGGACGAATAAGTAAAAGCTTGCACAGCTCCAGTTAGGCCAGTTATGAGTTTGCAAGGACATAAAATATAATGGGAGAAGCTTAGGGGTGGCGCTTCGAGAGGACAGGATGCTTCAAGGTATACCGTTGAAAGTGTTTCGAAGACATGCCTTTTTCTAGGCCAATTTTAGGTCTGTTGAAGGGAGAAAACCTGCGTGACCCCAGCGGCTAGCTTGAGACGACGCTTCGCAACCAGACTAACGAGGGGTTTGGGATGGACTGGGGGGAGGTGCAATCCCGAGGAATACACAGCTCGTCAAAACGGCTATACCATGGCCAAACCAGTCCAGATCAAAAACACTATATGTGAAGGGGAAGAGGAACAAGTCTAGGTGACCAGCCTAAATTTGCGATATTGGGAAGCGTCGATGCGGATTCTGATCGATATCCGCGACAAGGTCTGTTTAGAGCAAGATCGAAAGGGCTCGTGCAAACGGGTACCTGATTGTTTCCTTGTCCAACGAAAATGAGAGCGTTCGCTTCGGCTTTCCGCGCTCGAACTCGAGTCGAGATGAGAGTGTGTATCACCACCGTCGCACAGTCAATCGTAATCGTAGGTCGATATAATTCCGGGTAGATTAACAAGGGGATCGTTCTCAAGAGGTTACTCGGACGTCGTCGAACTGGAGTCTGCGCTTAGCCGAGAGGCCTGGGAGGACCGGTGTAATTATGAAATCTCCAGATCTGAAATTATCGGCGAGGAGCAAAACCGTTATACTATCAGGTTGAATCAATAAAAATTTCTTCTTTTACCTTTTCCTTTCGGTGGGAAGGATTTCGAGGAGATAAATTTCTCATCAATCTGTGGAAAATGCCGCTCCTAGTCAAATCGGCTGTCTTTGATTAATATGATTATTACCAGGCAGCCGACATGCTAGCTGCAAGAAAGATGCATGTAATGCTGCTAAGGGCTGCTGGGGAACGTCAAGCAAGTTACAGGTCGATGTGAATCAAATGGAAGGCTCGAAGGTGAGTGGGACCCACTGCAGACGACTGGGTTCGGGGCCGCAGGGGTTTAACAGCCGTCCGTTGTCGACAACTGCAAACGTGCATCCAATCGATACCTAATGTCAACGTGAGCTTGTATAAACTTTTGCTGTATCCAGTATAGCGGGGGCCTTCCGCTCGGGTTCTCTCCTTTCGTCTTCTCGGATCCAAGAACGAGTTCAGCTCTACGGATTCGCAAACTTGTAGACATACATGCAGCAGAGCTTCAGCCCAGCATGTGAGTTATCTCTCTCCTTCCCGTCGTTCAAAAGTATCCTGCAGGAGCTGACGATAGACAATTCTTCGTCGATTCAGATCAAGTCCACCCGAGCAGAGGAAAGAAGGAAACAAGAGTGGAACAAGGGGTGGCTTTGAGTACGTAAGTAGCCCTTCATTTCATGAATTCATGGCGGGGGTTCGACTGGTTCTCGCCGGGTGGGGTTCACCACCAAAATTGCTAATTCCGTCCTGGTAAGCTAGGCTCATGCTCTATTTTTCCGCAGGCTCGAGCTCAGCAGGAGAGAGGAAAAACCACCTGCTCACACCCTAGCATGTGAGGTTACGATGCTTCACCATCTTGAAACCCATCGCAATTAGTTGCCGTGAGAACTCATTCGAGCTAGTATTATGAACCATGCGCTCTCTTCGGAAGCCTCGGCCAGCCGCTGCTAGCAACACTGTGCACAGACGGCAACAGTCGCGGGATTGGCTTCCTTCGAAAATCTCTTCCAGATCAATTCTATCATGTTCTCGAAGGAGCCCAGGTTTCAAATTTGAAAACCATGAGGAGATGTTATCGTCGAAATGACAATATTGCAATATCTTCAGCTCGAAGGAAACTTTAACAATGAACTTCGCTTCGCAGAGACCCAATGCTGCCGTTTCTGCATGGATGGACTCTCCCACCCTCACGGTGCGCGAGTGCGATTCGATTCGGTTCGATCCTTCCCAGCCCCTCGGCAAGATAAAAAGTGCCTTTTTTGCGATTTCATTGGCACGGCTTGGTGCTTGACGCTTAAAATGCGAGGCACATGTGATTGAACTCAATCTCTCCTACGATCCACACACTATCATTTCTGCCGTTGCAGACAGCTATTAATTAATATAATAACTGATTTTGCGTTATTTTATTAATATTTCTGTGTTTGCCTTTTAACCAGCCGCGAGTTGAAGATCTCATGATTCCATCCTGCAGGGTCATGAATCATGCCAAGTAGCGAGACGAGGGGTATGAGATTGGCGAAAGCAGAGGTGGATTGATATATCCTCGTTTGCGAACAATATATGTTCAACCCTTAAATTATAAAAAAATGTTTCTCCTGTTCAGTTATGGATTTAAACGAGTCAGCAGAGTAGCGAAAGGTAGGTAGTTCGAAATGTGAGAGCAATTGCCAAAATCAATTTCTATCGTAGACGCCGAAAAGATATGATGTGCGAATCACGCTATCACGTCGCCATTGCTTGATCCTGAGACGTCCAACGTCGCCGGCATGGCTTCCATTCGTCCTTCGATAATAGCTCCCGTGCATTGCGCATGGCCTGGAACAGCTGCGAGAAGGTTGGCTGCATTTCGTGGCACCTGTCAAGAGAAGTTCGGATGCAATGTCCAACATTCAACAACATGATATGACTTCCCGCTCGCTCGCTCACACAAGCTTCAATCAAACCCCATCGTCGCTAGAACACTGAACATCTAGCTCATTAGGAAGGTGTCTAGTTTGCAAGCATGCATTCATGTCTGCTGCTGATTTCATGGAGACTGAGCTTCACTTATCCCACCCTTGCTAGGTTGTGGATCAATCTCAATCGTCAGTACCATATCCGCTTTTTCAAAAGAAAGGCTTTTCAGTTGAAATATCCCCTTTTCGGTTCCTAGTAAATAATCTCGATGAACTGAACTAGTCGACTCGAGTCGAAGTCTAAGTCTCAAACATTACCCGTCTCGCCACTAGCTTCTCTGCCTACATGCATCTTTATGCACACGCGAGATGAACTCGACCGCGGTTGAGAATTTACCCAGTTCATCTCACAACCAGCCGATTGTCTCAACCGATTAGTCTCCGCACACAGTGCCCGAACCAGCGGTTCCGAATCTTACGCCCTTGGGAAACTTGGGTTTGAACGAAAATTTCAGAGGTTAATTTAGCCAATTTGCCCACGACATCTTCACCACCATGGTGCCGTTGACACCCGCTGACGGTTTCGCACGTGTCAGCCATGGTGCTTCCAACATCCCGCTCACCCCTGCCGTCTGATCCCCTTTTCTTAGCTTTCGCGACCAAATAATGCATTGATGTCTGATTCAAATTTCTGAATGCGCTAGAGCCTCCATTTCTACACTGATAGGCACATCAAGTAACTCTACATTCGGCATTCCGGACACGCCGCCATTTGTGTCCAATAGCAATAATTGAAACAATTTTAAAATAATTTTTCGCAATTCGCGGCAGAGACTCTGCCACTTGACGTATTCGTCATACGTACAATCAATCCTGCGCTGGAGGATTTCGAAAATAATTGCCGATAACCAGGATATGAAATGTGACATGTGCGACGCTACATCGCATCGATGCATATGCACGAGTCTGTTGGTTTCTTTCCTTTCGAATGTTCTTTATTTCCTTCCTCACTTTTCCCTTTTTCTGCTTAGTGGAAACCTCGTGACTTTCGTGGGACATTATTTCGAAGCTTTCTCTAAAGACTGAAATGCAAGTAGACGTTAGATCTTGCTGTAATTTGTGCGATCGAACACCACGATAACCCGGTCTGTTCCTAGACTTATCTGGGATCTTATAGATGACAAGGGTTTAAATTGATGTCGAATTAATATTCGAATTCCAGGCAGCTTAATTCCGTCCATCATCCAAGCGGGTTTAATGGTATATTAGCCCGACTCCAGAGGGAAAGATCAGTCCGTATGATTTGCGAGCTTCGCTTCCTCGCATGAACGGCAGTGGCCGAGTTGAAGCCGACATTGCTACCGTTACCTCCGCTACATTGATATTCTATCGCTCTGACCTTTTTATCCCGGTGGTGGGTTTCATTGTGAACTGGTTGCTGGATTGCATGCAGCCGATGCGACATGTAGCAGCAGGCCTTGGACCTTTCCCCTGCCTGCCTTGTTATCGATAAGAGCTACTCCCTCTGTCGCCACTGCCTTGCGTTGCCGGCGAGCTTTGTCATGAAAAGCTCGGACTTCAGCGAAATCTGAGTCTCTCCAAAACATCATCCAATCTCACCTCAAACCTCATGCGCCTTCGCACATAGCCGCATCTACCTCAGTCAATCACCATGTCGGACATTATCAACGCAAATCCCACCATTCTAAATGCCTCGGACCTTCCCACACGACACTCAGAATCGCGAAAGAAACAGTCCTCATCAGCCTACATCGCAGACAGCATATCCCGCCTTCCCAGCTCCAAAACTCTCCTCCATGACCCCTTCGCCACCACTCCAGGCGAGGACTCAGCCTACTCGTCAGGCGCCTCCGATCAAGATGACAACGAAGACGAGGCAGCCATAGATGACATTGACGAGCAGGAGATATATGGTAATTCCCACCCCCTGCATACAAATATAAAAGTCTCGCTTCAGATCTTCAAACATATCAATCAATCTCGCATACACCTACCCGAATCCATTGCACTTTATATCCCAGCTAATCTAACTGATACCTTCTAGACTTAATCTCCACAATCTCCGACCCAGAGCACCCTCTCTCCCTCGGCGAACTAGCAGTGATAAACCTCCCCCACATCCATGTCACCCACGGCACACCTACCCCAACAAACCTCCACCCCATGTCCCATGTTCTCGTCGAAATAACCCCAACCATAAACCACTGCTCGTTAGCAACCGTGATTGGGTTAGGGGTGCGTGTCCGTCTGGAGCAAGCTCTACCGCCGCGGTTCAGGATAGATGTGAGGATACGGGAGGGTACGCATCAGAGTACGGATCAGGTGAACAAGCAGTTGAATGATAAGGAACGAGTAGCGGCAGCGTGTGAGAACGAGACTTTGATGGGGGTGTTGAGCAATATGTTGGCGACTTGCAAATAGATATAAATACTAAATTTGCTGTTTAGCCTGTACGTGGTTTGATACTAAGCATATATAAATTGCAATTGTGATATTCAACGTGTGGCGGAAACTGGGTAAGTAGATATGTTTTGCGGGAAGGCTTGTCATATGATATATGTATTATCAATTTTGAGCGGTAGCATCTCATTCGTGTGAATTTTAGCTTTTTATTACATGACCTTCCGAAATTATACTTCGTATCGTACATTCTATACGTGAACCGCCGTCCATCACGCTATCGTTAACAGATCAAGCTCCACATGCTAACCATGCATAAATCAATTCAACAACCCAGATTCTTGCAAGCTCTTTTGCAGCTCCGGTTCCAAGAACTTTGCAATAGTAACATCTTCACTTAGTCCTTTCCTTCTCCTAGTCTTAAGGGTGAAATCCCTTGCCAAAGCTTGAGCATTTGCTGGCTCTAGCGGTCGTAATTTAATTTCTTTATCTAGCGGGTCACCGGGAACAACACTCCACTTGTCGAATACGAGCGAGACGAACGCCTGACCTTGTGTGTGAATCTATTATCATATGTTAGCTAATCTATCCAAACGAAATGGTATATGTTATGAAGAAGCTTACTCTTAGATCCGTCTCGAATCCAAAAGAATCGATAACAGGAATCAATCCTTTCACGAGATATAGGGCTAGAACAATTCAGTTAGCCATACGGACATGATCTCAAGATTGTATTATATAACTTACGGGTACCAGCTATCGGTCCATCCGTCAGGACGTGCCCTCTTCGTTTTGCAAGCACGGTATATAAGGGACTGACAGAATCTGCCGGTCCGGTCATGTGGCATGAGTACATCGGTTCCATAAGACGAGGGGACGCCATGAGAAATGATGAATAACAAGCTCTTCTAGCTGTCGGGATAATTTGACCGCCACCGCGATATATCGCTTCCGATGCAAGCGAAGCATCCATCAATTTGAACTTTGTATTTCGAATGGCTATAATCCCATCCATTAGCTAATAATTCAAGATGGCTAGATGAAGGTAGTCAGCGACTTACGTTCTTCGCAAAGGGGTCCTTCACGGGTACCCCACGAGAAGCCTTGCTTGATCGAATCTCGCACGGTATTCAGTAGCTTCTTGTCAACTTCTGACGGTAGGGTATCATCCTGTAGAATATTTGGACTCGTCTCTTCCGGCCCGAATGCCCAGATACTCCTACTAGCCAAAACATCCCATCCGTGATTCTCCTCGAAGAACTTGCCAACCTTCCTGATCGGCCATTTTATACTGACTCTGCCCGTCTCGATATCCTTTGCAACATCTTCCTCCAATGGCTCGGCGACCATTGTGATCTTGTTCTTTTTATTCGGTGTCATAGCATAGCACTTCAAAGCGGACATTTCCACCACCGTCTCGCAGAATCTCGTGACAGGATCGGATACTTTCAATTCCATTTCGGAATATAGTCGTCGTAGATCGTGCAAGACACAGTCCATATATAGCTCACCGGTTCCCAAGATGATGTGCTCGCCGGATTCTTCAACCTTTGTGATAACGAGTGGATATGACTTGTTGATTCTTCGAAGACCGTCCAACATTTTGGGTAGCTCGGAGGGGTTCACCGGCTCCACTGCGACCTTGAAAACGGATTCCGTGAAATGCTTGATTGGTCTGAAGATATACGCATCGTCTTCCATCTTTGGTGGCACCAACGTAGCGGTTTTAACGATTGAGTTGTCGATACCTCCTAGCAAGCACCAACATCCGGCAGGAACCCCAGATGTCGGAATTTGATACCTGGTTTCGGCGACCCAGACATCGGAGATAGTTGCTAGTGTCATATCTTCCTCATCATCGATCGTATAACCCTCTCCGAGGACCCTAACTTGATCTCCAGGCTTGACTGTCCCCGACATGACTCTGCCAAACGCATTGAACCCCGTGGCATCGGTTGTATTGTACAGCTTGGTGATCTGAACAACCAGCGGCCCGTTCTGATCGCAAGTTAACATCGCATTGGCGACCTCACTGTCCAACGGACCGGTATAGCACGACTCAATCTTAGCTTTAGCTCCCTCAAGTGGCGACGGAACATGTTGCAAGATCATATCGACGAATCCGGTTGCCGTTCCAAAGAACTGCTCGCAAACCGCCTTCAACAAATCTCCAGCATCCATCTTGTATTGCGCGGGTTTCAAAGTTATCCCCAAACTTGCCAGCGTCGCCTTCAAACTTGTCGCGCTTTCACCAATCGTGTGAGCGTACAGTTTGTAGAGCGGTTCTAGAACAAAGTGAACAAAGGTTCTCTTAGCACCCTGTTCTGCTGCTTTCTGTCGGGTGAATTTCCTGCTGCCGGGGCTAAAATAGATATCACCCCACATCCTCTTCGCGAACCCGTCGATATCGACCCCAGAATACGTATCAGCATACATCTTCGCAAACGACTTCAACGAAAAGCACCACCCCATCTTTGTCGATGCGAAGCAAACGTTGCCCTTCTCCGGCGACAACCTCAAGTCATCCCTCCCCGGTGCCGCCTCCGCTATTATCGTATTGACCTGTTCCACAGTGTGTTTGACTTTAAAATACGCATCCGTAGGCGGAATCTTCAACTCGAGCATCAGCCGATCCATCTTGTTCACAACCAACACCAGCGGCAGATTCTCCGTGATAACATATTTGATAATCTGCTCGGTATTGATCATCAACCCCTCCACCACATCCACAATAA
The DNA here is from genome assembly GCA_036971675.1 of Orbilia ellipsospora. Classification (NCBI taxonomy): domain Eukaryota; kingdom Fungi; phylum Ascomycota; class Orbiliomycetes; order Orbiliales; family Orbiliaceae; genus Orbilia; species Orbilia ellipsospora. Next base: position 1,613,674 of record JAVHJO010000004.1, read on the forward strand.
GCACCACACCATCCGCCAGCCTCAACGATGCGGCAACCTCATCCACAAAGTTGACATGCCCCGGTGTATCAATGATATTCACCAGATGTGATTTCCCCGCCGAGCTCTGTAGCACCAACGACATTGGCGATGACTTGATCGATATCCCCCTCTCCCTCTCCAACGTGTGCACATCCGTATACCGCAACTGCACCTCCTCTCTCCTCCCCACCGCCTTCTTCTGATCGATGATATGTGTCTCCATCACCAACATGTCCATAAACGCCGTCTTGCCGTGGTGTAAATGCCCCGCTACGGCAACATTGCGAACCTGGTCCGGAAAACTCATCATATCCATCATAAACTCCCTCGAGAAATGCGTAACGGGTAACTGCGCTTCTTCCACGATGAACTTCTTCACCTTGATCGGTGCGATGATTGGTTCCGTTAACGGCTGGGCGTCTTCTTCCTGTACCATCGCCTCCACATCCTTTCCGTAGACTTGTTCCGCGGTGGGATAGTACTGTTTATCCTCGTGTAGTATTACGGCGTTAGAAGGACCGTCGTCGACTTCCATCAGTTGCATGTCGTTTCCTTCATTGTCAGAGGGTTCCGCGTCCGATTCGCGGTCGAAATCGACGTAGGCATCCGCGCCTGTGTCGTGTTCGTTGGTGGATGCATCGTCCGAGTCGCCGGCGTCACCGATGTAGTTTCCAAATCTGACGGGTGGAGGGGATTATCAGTTGGGGTCTTAGTTTTATGGCGGTGGGTTAACCATGGCAAGAGTTTGAAGCTATCTTTTTTTTTCTTTTTGAAGGTTTGGGTAGGGAGAGACTTACTCGTCGTATAGGTCATCCATTGTGATTTGGAATTGGGACCTCGGAGCTCGAGGTTAGATGTAGATGTTGTGTCGTCGCGGGAGGGAACCGGTCTGGGTATATCAAATGGCGACTGCGTGGAAGAACTCGAAGATGGTGGTGATGATGGATAGCTGGAGCTTTTGGGATGAGTCGCGCGAACTCTGTTGGTTCGAAATTTTGGCGTTCAAATTCAACGCCACGCCCTCAAATCGTGTTGCATAGTTGTGGCTAATGTCACCCATGCAGTCTCAGTCGTCAAAATAAATTGAGCTCAAGATAAGGTTGATAAATATAAATATCATGTAACATATAATACACAATAACCTCGAAAATATATCAGCAAGTATTCATAAAAGAATATCGCAAAATATGATAAAAAGGAGTATACACCAAATTGAAGGCTACCCTCACAACTCGCAATCACTTTTAGTTGTTTATATAAACAGAAAATATCAAAGATCTAAGCAAATGCGCCGACAAATGCCATTCCAAATGCTCCCGCAAATACACATAACGAAGCCTGTATCCTCTTCTTCCCTTTCAAAATCCTCCAACTTTCATCCGTTAAGAAATCTTCCGCTAAAAGCTCGACCAAACCACTACCAAAAACCCACAGCTGTCAGCATTTTGAACACGAAGTAGAATGTGATACAATACAAATAGTACTTACGCAAAAAGTAGTAATCCAGAACTGATGGCGTTCATAATTCCAACCATCAGTAAACCCGCTTCACTCGCCGGATCGTAGAGAGTATGCGTCGCAAGACCGATAGCTTGACCTATGGGTGTAGTTGTACCACTGAATACGCAGCCGTGATTAATACACATCTAGACTCCAATCACCAGCTCCAAGTAACTTACTAAGCTAAAGCCATCAACCATGGCTTCATGGAACCTTTGGGGAAAATAGTAATGGCAGATATTCTCGCCCCCAACGCTAACCCCTCGAATGTTTCTATCTCCATCGTTAACATATATTCATTCAGTCAAGGAAGCCATCAAAATAAACTTACGATGAAAGGAAATGGCAATAAGCAGCACCATGAAATTTGACCCAGTCGCAACACTCAACGCCATACCAATGAAAACGCTGTGGAACAAGATACCTGCTTCGAGCAACATAACTTGCAACAGATTCTTCTTCTGCTGCGCAATTTCGGATGGTGACATCTGGCTGAGCAAACCCGCAGAATCCTGGTGTTGCTTCGAACCGCTTGCATTCGCCAAATCTTCACCGATATCTGAAGCCCCTTCATCTTCGGAATCCGAGTGTATCGGTTCAAGAGCTATAGAGTCCGGGCTGTTGCGCTCTCCGTTAGCTATATTTCCATTATTCACAACCGATATAAGAGGGATATACCCATGTGAGATATGGTTCAATCGAGAGCTGAGACTTCCACTATTCCGTTTATGCCCTTTCGATTTTCCAAGCAAACTGCTAGCCGCCTCGCCATTGGTCTGATACTCCGGATCTTCGTCGGGGTGCAGGTCGGGCCGGATGCCAGGAGAGTCCGAGGTCTCGGGGGCAACCATGTGTTCAAAGTCGCCATGGCTATGAGTCGGTGCGCCGAAGCCGCTAAATATCATCTCAATGGTAACGACGAAGAATACGGCAGCCAGTGCAATAGCTCCGGCCATTGCCGGATAGGTTTCGGTCCAGAATTTCGGTAAACATGGGTCCGTTAGGGATATAAACGCGGTGGGAAGAAGCTAGTAAACAGATATAGTCAGCATGCAACGATCATACTTGAGATATTCGCATATAAGTCACATACGTGAACAAAAGCCGTCGCTAACAGCACACCGGTTCCAAAATGTCGTGCTAGAAATCTTTAATACCAGTCAATATCGTCAATCCCAGAATATCTTGAGCCCAAACAAACATGCTTACAAGAAATGATGCGGTACTTTCATCCGCGGTACTCGGCGAACAAGAATTGGAAACCCGCAAGCTATAATGCTCAGAAAGCATACCATCAGCCGTGAACCTCCTAGATGATCCGAATGAAAAATGCATACCCAACGTGCTCAACGCCAGCACAATCACGAGAGCCAAGACATGCAATCCAGTGTCATAGGAGCCCTTGGACTTGCTCCCGCATGTTGACTGTCGTTCTAGGGGAAGTGGGTGTAACGGTTGCCCTACACGTCAAATACCGCGATTAGCAAGAGCCTCAACCCGAATAAACTAGTGTAACACAGCTTCAAAAATACCTTCGGCGAGTCTCCTTATGACTATTGAGTATGGTTACTTGTCAGCCAGAAGTTCCAATCAATTAACATTATCATTGTCCGATCCGACCCTAAAAGGGTACCTAGAGGGTGCTCATACCATTGCCAGCATGGACAGCGGCAGCGTCCGTCATTTCAGGAGGCGGGTGAGTGAAGATCGTGGTTCCTCCGGCGATTATAGATGGCCGGGGTGTGAAAGGGATAGATTGGTCTGTAAGGCTATTGATTTCGGGAGTCGCAGGTTACAAGGTATCATCGAGTATCGCTGAACTCGGGCATGTCGTAGCTGTAAAGGGGATAGCGAGTGCCGAGAGTCAGGTTCCCGTCGATGTTGACCGCTTTGATGGTTTGGGGCTAAACTGTGGGGCGTCAAGCCTGGTAACTGTAAGAATAAAAGCAAAATATAATAGATGAGGTTTAGACTTTTCGTCTCTGAAAGTGAAAGCAGCAATGTGGTGTCTTCGAAGGTCAGTCAGGGGAGCCAGCCAAGGTGACCGAGCATCAAAGATTGCTTGCGCTATTGACGGCCAAAGTTTGATGAGGCAGAGTGGCCTCACGAACAAACGCGGGCTGGTCGTTTCGGCTGCAAGCCACTCGATTCGGGCGTGTCTGGCCAGGGTCTGTCTGTCTGTCCGGCCTGGTGCCCGATTAATCAGCCCCCGTTCAAATCGTCGTCCAACAGCTCCAACACAAAAATTATACTCTGCACGATAATCACTAGCCTGCGCGCTGCACATGCACAATGCAGACATTGCATTGACGCATCATGGCAGTCATCCGAGTATCGGAGAAGGATAGGATAAAGCTATAGAAGCTGCTTACCCAACTAAGAAAGTGAATAAGTATGTAATTAGATAGTATAAGATCAAAAATCACATGCAGGTATCTATTTCCAAAATATATCGAACTGCGATATCGCCTTCTCGGATGTTTGAACTAAACATAACAGATCTATGCACCTCTAAGCGCTAGCAATAATTTACAGTAACTACTAATTGCCACGATTGCTATCTATTCTTTGACGTCAATCGTACACGTGCCCCTCCATCCCACTGCCGCTAATTAGGGTCCTAGCATCTCCAGCGTATAGCATATTGAAACAAAACACCAGGTTAAAGTTGATGTCGCTATCTTACTTATCCTAGTATCTAGCCGCCGGGTGTAAAACATAGCATAGCAGTATTACATATCTTCCAAGTAGTGCAGTCAACATTCAAATTCTGATCATCAATTTAAACCGCCCTTCTAGAAGCTAGGTAAGCAATCATCCGAGCTCGCATTAATTACGTGATTGCGCAATTCCTTGGACACAAAAAAACGTCGTCTTCTTAAGGTTTATATGCGCCCTGTAGATCTAATACATTCTCATGAGATTTGCTTTCTTTCCAGGAATGGTATAGACGCGTCAAGCTACCTGCTACTCTAACGATATTTTACCGGGTTTGTGAACTCGATATATGATCGACCATCCCGGTTCCACGATCGAGCAGCTGATAAGGATTCAAGGAAGCAAAACATTTCGACCGGGTTACCTAGCACCCACCTTCCTGAAGCAATAAATTTCACAAACTGTCGAGAAACATCCAGATCAAACAACGGAGATACAAGTCATTTAGTCGAGCTAAGAGCTGAACTAGATAACGTAAATCGCCATGCCGGAATACCGAGTAGATGTTTAGCTTAGCAGGGTATAGCTACTCAAGTACTGAAGTAGACAATTAATTGACCCCACCTGAATAAAACCGTCATTTTGAATATATCAACGTTCCTGCTCAGAATGGAGGACTATCCGAAACGGGCAACTCGTAGAGGTTTACACTTCGCAGCCTTGTAGTTCCCTAGACCACTCCATGTATTTTATTTTTTTTGTTGGCGCAACCCGCCATCCGTACCTGCAAGCACGCGAAATTTGACAGGTAATACTTGCGAGCCTGCTCGGTTGGGCGGTGGTTCATTGTCAGAACCCGGAAGGTCTTCCGCGATTGGTGCGCATTGGAAAGGAAGAAGGGTTCCTGCAGACCCTGTTTTTGTGCCTGGCAATCTGTATCACGCTCGGAAGGCTACTGATAAATCGACGTTTGATCGGAGTCTGTCTTCGTTTCAACAATCGAATAGCGATATCGGATGCCTTGTGTTCCTCTCTTTAACCTTCAAAAGAGACTCGAAGTCGGGGTCTCGATCGTTCGTAGAAGGTCAGATCCGAAATCCGCACGCACGTGGGATATATCGACTGCCTCCCCAACCCATCCCGGATCGATCCCCTGGCATCGGACCAAACCAACATGCTCAACATCTCAACAACGCACGCAACATGCAAGCCAACCGCGAAACGAAAGGAGAGAAACAAGCTAGGCTATTTGCAAATATCCCGTTGCTCCAAGAACATCCCCAAGCGAATATTCCTCCGGCGTCCAAGGCGAATGATATCATCAACTCGGTTGCCTGCAAAAAAGACGGCTGGGTAGCCGATTACCAATTGGACTAGCACTCGCACAATCGTGCGACTCGGGAGCTCGGGATCCTTCAAATCTCTCTCAGGCCATGACCATGACAATGTCAAAAACGAAGAAAGCAAGAAGAAGAAAACATATGACCCCCAACCGCGGTCGCCAGAGTAATCGAACATACATATCTAACGAATACGAGAGACCAAAAAGCCATCCGAGCTGTAACTGGCTGGTAAAGCAAGGGTTTCACCGATTGGACTGTGGGAAATTATACCAACAATTTCAGGAACGTCCATCCCATCCCATCCAATTCATGCGTATATCATGCATTATTGCATGCATCGATGATTCGAAAGAATGAAGAAAATTTTATATCTCCGATCTTGAAGAATTTCTCGAACCGTTTTCCCTTTCCAAAATTCCTTCCTTCCGCACCACCCTTTCATCATCGTGCATACCGTGGCTTGGCGAAAACTCCTCTTGAGAATACCACAAGCGAAACTGTTCCGTGCAGGTTACATCCATCCCGTTGCCCTGCGCTCTTGGTGGGAACCTCTTCCTCTCTCTTCCTTGCCGAGCAAATACCACTCGAATGGTAGGTATACCTTGATACATCCGTATAATTAATCCGTGTTCAACGGTTACGATCTCAACCTTTGACAACGGAAGGAAAGCCCGAGGGTTGCATTTTCTTTAATCTATTTTTTCGTGACATGACTAGACTGCGAATGGTACAGAAATGCGAATGCGAGAACGGTAGAGCGACCCGTTGGATCAAACATTCATGTAGGAAATATTTTTAGAACTGTCGAGCGATCATAACCAAGGCGGGATGGGAAAAATTCGCCCAACTCGCCACTCGAATCAACCTCACGCACATGGCGCAGTCGTCGACAACCAGTCAAAGGCGAGCGGAGGCTCTTGACATTCTGCGACAAAAGCGTTGTAAAAGAAATAACATTTCACGGGATCATGCCACCACCTCATCTCCCGATCGCTATGGTTCATGTCTTTTGATATTTTGCCCGCTGGTACAAAGCTCACCTTGCTAACGTTAGCTTTCCGAATAATTATAAATAAATAAATTTATCCTTGTGATATGGTGACCGACGGATGAGCCAAGCCAAGTCCTCCAGCCCCCACATATTGATATCACACCCATGTATCTGAGAAAGAGCTTCTTATCGCCTTTTTGGTCTTCTAGCAAGGCTGCAGATTAGTCTTGCCCAGAAGATCTAGCTAGCTTGACTCGAGGATTTCGGCTTTGGCGGCAGCTGCTGCAGCGGTGATTAGTGTAGAATCCACGCATGTTGTCTAACAATAGAGAGCTGAGCTGAAGAAAATATGAACAATCGGCTTTTCTTAAAAAGAAAGCTACCCTGCAAGAATAATTCAAATTCATTTTTTCTTCATCTTGCTTGTTCGCTCGATAGCTCCAAGCTCTTACTTCTTTACATCGTAATAATTCATATTTGGTAGTAATATTATTCGCACTGTCCGGGTTTTAAAATTTCGATTTCGATAAGCCGCGAGATAAAGTAAAAAAGGCCAAGAACCATCCGATTCGATTCATTCCGATCTCCAAATTGAAGGGCTGGTTTTGGAAGCATCTAGCGTTTGAGGCAGCCAAACTGAACCGAACCGCACAGGCTACGGGCTTACCTCACACCCACGGATTAAATATCAATCTTGATTATCTTCGCTCACCGGACCCCCAAAAGAAGGTAATCCAAACGCCGGATCCATTCTCTTCGCGGCGCACGCAATCAATATAATATATCCACAAACAACAGCACCTGACCTCGAGAGAAGCTATTGTCCGGGTGGTGAATTTTTGATACTTCCTCCATACGACAGGCGGACGGGCAATCATACAAACGGTTCGAAGCGGTTTGCCTTGAACAGAAAGAGCTGGAGAGCAAGAGCGAGAGATAGACGGTATTACCCTATCTTTCGCACACAATCAGATCAGGTTCCAAGGTTTGAGCACCAAACAGGTCGTGAGTAGCGCCTTGGCAAAAAGTGTAAGTCGGCCGGAGTTCTCTCATTTGTTCGTCACATCACAGTACATTTCGGGCGCTGGTGAGCCAAGGTTTCTGGTGAAGAAAAAAAAGTACCCACCACCAGCCTCTGAGAATGTTTCTTGTCATCTAGCTGACGCATGCGCGTGTGGGACCGACGCAGAGAGCAAAAGCAAAAGAAAGAAAAGGAAAACAATAAATAAAGACCCCATTTCTTCGTCGCTTGGAGGCTTGATTTTATATATAAGAAACCCGCGCCGTAGCAACAATATAGTTAAGGGACCATTATACAGCGACACATTCGTTACAGCGTTACCGTCGACTTGTTTACATATTATCGCACACTGCATTTCTCTCAATTGACGTTAATTGCCATCGGTATAAGTTGTGCCCTCGGCCGGGACTATTCGAATTTACTTCACACATCTAGTTATAAGCAACAACGACAGAGGGAAAGAGGAGCTAGGGCTATTGCACGATATTTCGATTCCGCACGCCACGAGGGAAATACCAAAGCTCCACCAGTTCTTTGCTCGGTTGAAGTCGCAAAATATCGTCTGGCTTTGAGACAAAGCGATTACGACTGATTACGCAGGCACCAGCTGTTAGCTGATCTACCAGGTGAGTTTTCTCGGAGCACGATCTTTTTTTGGATTTCAATCACGTCCTTCCGCAATTTGAGCTCTTTCAGCTTGATTGAAGATTTGCGAGGGGCCCATGTCTGGGCGAAAGACAATACCCACCAATTCCTCGGGTGGTTTTGTCGTGGCACTTCCGCACCCATCGCTCGCTCGTTCGGCAGGCATCGGGCTTGCTTGCACACCACATAGCTGCTGAGCTAGCTAGCGGAACCGGCATGCATACCTTTTGGTGGGATTCAACTGGCCGACGGAAAGTCGACCTTTGGCAACCACAGAAAATATGCAAAATGCAAATCAGCGGTTACTTGCAACCAAAGTAATGTTGCGGCAAAAAATAGCCCTTCATTCTCGAGCCTCAGGAAAATAAAGTCTTGTCATATTTTTACCAAAGAAAATTTCTTGGTTCCCTGCATTTTCTCGGTTTTGCATATCTTATTGTCGGTCATCCCTTTTTTTTCCCTTTAAGAAAAAATTTACCCGCCACGGTGAAATCTCGTTTGAAGGGCAGCTTTAGCTTGGCGGCATCCAAGGAAACGCCCGCCGTGATTAGCCAAACGGGTATTACGCGCAGGGGGCTATTCTTGCTGCAAAATTCTCTGCGGTAAGAGAATAGGATAGCACAAGTCAGCGAATGGAGTTTTTGCCTAGCGTCAGACATTTTGGTGTTTCGATGGCAAATTAGATTCGTCCTTTTTTTCTTTTCTTTCGCAGTCAGCGGTGGAGCTGACGCCGAAGAGAGAACTTTTTTTTTTTGACAGCGGGTTGCCCCCTTATTATTATCATCATTGGAGGAAGGGACACACCGGCGAACCCCACTCTCGGACCCCATCGAATCCTTGGGAGCCGTTCGATCAGAGTTGAGTTCGCACGCGCAGACCCGTTTTTGGTGCTGGCATTCCTCCAAATTGGTCGCCCATTCTTTACCCTGATTCGCTCACTCAGTCTGTTACTCTCACACTCTGTGCCAATGAATGCATATCTCTCTTGGTTCTCTCACTCGCACCGTCCGTCATTTTCTTCATGAATTGCTCTCGGAAGCAGTAGATTGAAGAAGAAGGACAGTGGAGGGGACTGATGATCTGTTGATTGCGGAGTGCGAGCGCGTGTGTTTTGCAACGGTGTTTCGTTCGATATTCCCGTCGAGCGATGGTCCCTGCGAAATTGGGAGCCCTTTCCCCCCAAAACGAGATTTGATTTTGATTGATTGCAAGATTGATTGAATAGATTGATTGTATTCTTTTTTTTATGTGAGTGTGATTGCTGGCTGGGCTGGCTGGCTTGCTATCCACGGAATCCTTCTCTCATTGTTCTTTCTTGCAGGAAAGAACAAGCAATAATAATAATATCAATTTAATAATAATATTATTATTGGGGCCTCCAAAGGACCCAACCCCCCTTCTGGTCCCTTTTTTTTTTCTGAACAGAGTTGGACCCGTATTGTGTACCAGATTAACTCTAAACGATAATATCTTTCTTCCACGTTGAAGGGAGGAAACCAGAGACACACACTCACAGAAAAGGGACACAGCCGGCCTGACGCTTTTACCCATCCGGTTCAAGGCAGTTAATAGTGTCAGTTTGGTCGTTCAATCAATTTCAATCAATCAAATCGGATCAGATCATATAATTACTTCTTATTATCCACCACCCCCGTATTCTGATCCCATCCCATAATCTCCCAGCACCTCCCACACTCTCTCACACCACGCCGTTCACCAGAATACTCACATACCCGCTCGCTTCCCTTTTTATTCTTGCTATCCCCCCTTCCTCTTGGTGGTTGCTTCCTTCCTCTTTCTCTTCTTTCCCATTCTTCCTTCTTTCGTTTCTTTCTTTCATCCAACTACCATTCAACTTTCACATCTAACATCCTTTTCGCGACGACGTAGAATCTTCTTTTTGGTTTTGTCTTTGTCGACAGAGGCTCTGGTTAGCTGTGATCACTACACTCATTTAGTTGTTGGGAATTAAAATAAGAAAAAGGGACAAGGCGTTTAGCTGCAATTTACCCGCCATCCAAATCCATCCAAAAATCCACTATCAAATTCGCCATCACCCCTTTCTCACCACCAAATAATTCACCATCTCGTCCGTTCTCGGTCATTCGTTTGCAATACAGAAAAGTCAAAGGGATTCATTCCGACATCTTGGAAGACGCCACTGTCGCTTGGGAGAGAAATAGTTTTGTTGTTGAAGACGAAGGAGGCATTTTTAGACTGTTTCGCACGCCGTCCGACATCCAAACGGTAACTCACCACCAACAACACCCTGCGCAACAAACCCTCCTGTCTACGCCGCCGCCTCGTGGTTGGATCATCGCCTTCATCCAGCATCCCACACCCCTTCCACGCTCCCCGGCCGACTCTCGTTTCTCTCAACCTTTCCCTCTCTCAATTCTCACGGTCATCCGTTGAAATCAGTCAAGCTGGATCGATACTTGAGACACTCTCGCTCGTCGTCAGATTCGAGCAACATGTCTATCCACGACCAGGAGAAGCCTCTCCTCCCTCTTTACTCCGAAATCAATGAGAAACCAATTCTCATCCAACCGCCGCAGCAGCAACAGAGAGAAGACTCAATAGCGACAAAATATGCCTGGCTGGCAATCTACTTTGGCCTGAATTTATGCCTGACCCTGTATAACAAGTCGGTTATGGGATCGAAGGTTCGTATTTAGAATCTATCGTTGTACAAATTTGTGATGGTTTCTAACTGATTGCCTATAGCCTGACCGACCTGCGCTATTCCCATTCCCTTATCTATTAACAGGACTACATGCTTTGTGCGGGTCGATAGGATGTCTGTTCTTCTACGCCCGTGGGGCATTCACATTCACGCGGTTATCAGAGTATGAGAATATTATCATGCTTCTGTTCTCCGGCCTCTACACCATCAACATTGCGATCTCGAATGTTTCATTGTGAGTTTCCTTTCGCAGTCGTCATTTCAATCTTTCAGATTTACTAACAATCCGCAGGAACTTGGTCACTGTTCCATTCCACCAGGTCGTCCGCGCCATGACACCTTTTTTCACCGTCATCATCTTCGTCGTTTGCTTCCGAAAGACATACGGATACATGACCTACATTTCCTTGATTCCCGTTGTCGCTGGTGTCGGCTTTGCAACCGCTGGTGACTACTACTTCACCCCCTTGGGATTCTTCTTGACTCTCCTGGGTGCCTTCTTAGCCGCGTTGAAGACTGTCGTTACTAACAAGGTCCAAACCGGACGCCTCCGACTATCTCCTCTCGAACTCCTCGCTCGCATGTCACCCCTCGCATTCCTCCAAACTCTCCTCTACTCTTACTACACTGGTGAAATGTCAAGAGCGAGAACATGGTTCTTTACTTCTTACGACAACCAAAAAGCGATGATTCTCTTGCTCAACGGTGCCATCGCTTTTGCTCTCAACGTTATTAGCTTTACTGCGAACAAGAAGACCGGTGCCCTTACCATGACTGTTGCCGCCAACGTCAAGCAAATTCTCACCATTGTCATTTCCTTTGCTTTCTACGATCTCAAGGTCACATGGCTCAACTCCCTTGGTATCATCCTCACACTAATCGGTGGAGCGTGGTACGCAAAGGTGGAACTCGAAGCGAAACAGAACCGATCAAGCATTCAGCTCAAAGATGGTCCGCCTTCGCTACAAAATGTTGTTGTTTCGAAGTCGTGAGACCTTCTTTTATGTTCATTGCTTTCGTCTTTCTGTCAGTTTCTTTAGAGTTATATCTGGTTTATAGCGAAACGGAAACGACCATTTTCTTATCGAGATCGTTAAAATCATTTTATAGAGGAAGTTTGTTGTTCAAGCAAGCAAAATGGGTATTCAGCTACAGGCATTTCAATTGCTTTTTTTTCATTCCGTCCTTGATTACCGGGATCCGCCTCTTTTTACAGCGAGTTTGGAGCAATATGGATTCATTTCGTCCGTTCAATGTTTATTCACACCACCTCGAATTCATCACACACTTCTTACGGTATCGGCTTTTTGTTCTTTCCGAGGAGCGATTCCGTTTTCCCCGCCTACCATCAACATCCAAATCGACATTGCTCTCATTCTCTTCCGGCTGGTGTATTCTTACTTTCTCTCGCTGTCTCGTACAGCTCTTTTCGGCACTTACTGCGTTTGTTTGATGTGGTTCATGACTTATAGCCTAATGTGGATTGCGGATTTTTTGTGCCATTATTTTCTGTCACGTTTCCTTTGTTGAGCAGGTTTTCCTATTGTATTAACTTTTTTCTTCTGAACTTTTGCAGCACATTTCTTTCCACTTCTCGTTTATACCCAATTTTTTTTTTTTCACAAAACCCTTCACCTTTCCTAAGACATTACTTCTAATTCCAGAACTCACTCGAAGCGCTTTCAATCTTTAGCATAGCGCCTCGCAAACCTTTTTTACCACTTCTTGTAGATAATATTGACTACACTATACAAACAAATATACTACTATTAAGAAAGAATACATACTCTTCTGCTAGCTTGATTGTTCACCTTGACTTGCCGTTCGTGTATCATGAATCTCCAACCCGATAGGTCTGCCTGTGTGTCTCGAAAGAAAACCCCCCAACCCTCAGACCAAACAAGACATTTCCGGCCGGCAAGACGTATGCCAACAAATCTGCCGCTATAGTGAAGATCTACAGCCCTTCTTCCAATCTCCAAAAATGCGCAGGCCACGCGCAATTCCAAGCACACAAAAGAGAGAATTCACAAAAAGAAAAAATGTGAAAAAGTCGACGATGCTGGCGCTTTGCGTTTCCCCTTTGCATTTCCCTCCCTTGTCCGCCAAGATAACGCCAAGCCTACCGCGCCGTACGCGCCAAGACTCCACGAGCCCCACAAAGGCGCGAACCGAGCAGCACGGAGCAGGAAGGCATACGTAAACCTCCCACACTTATTCGGTGCCTCGGAATATTTTTCACTTTGTCAACCTGCCTTTGAATTCTACTTTCCTATTCTTTAAGGTTTTTTTGTTTTACGTGCCTTTTGGTTTAAATGGGATCCGGATTGGCATGGGGGTTGTTCATATTCTCAGCTAATATTTCATGTTGGAACATGCCGTAGCATTGAGGCAGTAAAATTAATCGATGAGATCATATTGCTCCGTCCGCCAGCCGCATTGTATACACGCCCACGTTTTTGTTATTTATTTATTTGAAGTATTAAACGCTACACCCTCCATCGCTAAGTAGGTAAAATCTGGGGAAGTATTTGATCTTGGTATATGTGTGTCAAGCTTGGCTTAATACGGGGACGTATATATCAACTCTGGGCAGGGCTTATTCTCACGGAGGGCTTTTTTTGATATCACCTCCTCGCTATTAAATTTCGGCACGCTCCTTATGATTTTTTATTCCGTTTTTTATACTTGCCGTTCTTACCGAGATTTTTCTACTTGCTCTCGCTAATTCGGATTCGTTGTGTCTTGTTGGTAACAATGCGATCTCGAGATGAGCCCCAGGCAGATTCTGTCTCGATGTGTGTTATGTCGTAAAAATGCTACCAAAAATAAAAATAATTCGCTTTGCAAGGATATCGATGAATAATCCCTCCGTATGAGAAGATGAGAGTGTATATAATCTGGGGTAAGAAATCCAAGAGTCAGGTTACATTTTTGGGATTGCAAAACATTCAGGGTAGCTCTATTGGCTTCAACAGCTCGCAAAAAGACTCTACAAGTAGCGAGCGCAAGGGTCAACATTTCCAAGTTTATACACCGAGAGAACGCTATACCTTCCTCGATAAATTCACGGGAAAAAAAAGTGCATACAAAAAAAAACTTCCCCTTATTCGCAACCCAGAAACCACGACGTTTTTAGAATCGCTCGAATCGGCTTGCCCTCTTTTTTTTCGTCCACCACTAATTTCCGTGCCGAACTATCCGTTAAAGCGAAACCAAAAGGCTCAAGCCAATGCCGCAAAGCTCTAACGCTATCCAAATTTTTTGAATTTCAGGGCAAAAAAGAAGCCACGAGTTCTCCTCTATATTTTTTTGGCCCCCCTCAGCCACGAAATTGAGCGTTGACGATGACGATATCTCCAACCGTTTTTTACACAGGAGGGGATAGGGAGAGGGAGGCTAAGCCTTTGCCATATCGTTTTATATTGATCTAGACGGTTCTTTAGAGTTCCCTCCTTTTTGGGTTTTCCGGCTGCTAGATAGTCTGGGGAAGGGGATAAATTGTGCGCTCTGGACTCTACTGGTATGCCGCATACTGTGTCCGATCATGTCTTGTACGATTATGACTCGTGTCTTGACCGCGTAAACCTTTATCTAATTGATCAATGGGTTTGAACATGACGGCTTTCAAATTTCGTACGATCGTGACAGTATATTAATATCAATATCGGTAAATATCCAAGTTTTAAACCCTTGTAATTTGGGGGTTAGCTACGGCTAGCTTAATCCCGTGAGACTTCAATGGTATCTACGAATGATATATCTGAGAAACCACATGGGAGTATGCACCCCTTGTCTCCAATCTCGACTTCACAATCGAAGGCCACGCACGCTCGCAGGCGCATAACCCTGATAAAGTGTATTGATTGTTGTAAATCTCAAAACTGCAAACTGACAAGGACCCGAGAAAGAAAAAACAAGCTTTTGATCCGATATCCGATCAGCGTGCGGTGAGTGGTTGCGACCCGAAATATTAAACCTCTCTGACATGAGTGGGTTTCGCGACGGGATCGCCAAGTGGCTAGTCCTTGACCTTGTAACTTGAGATGGGAATACCAAAGAAACAAGCTTTAGATGGTGGGTGCTTACCCGAGCCGAAGATCTCCCTTGAGCTAATGTCGGTCTACATGATACAAATGCATACGCGTAATACATAGATGTGGGGATGAAAAGGGACGGGAACGAGAAAGAAGCTTTTCTTGTCGATGCGGGATCAAAGCTTAGCGTTTTGGTTTTCATGCAGGAAATGCGATTGCGACTGCGATTTTGAGGAGTGGAACCCGGACGAGCAGATGCTGTGCAGCTACACCTGTGCTTGGCTGTGAGATCATCTCGAAATGTTGTATTTTCCGCCTGCGCTATATCTACGCCCAAAACTTACCTACCAGCTAATTCTGATCTAATATCCCCACTCCGCCATTTCCATGATTCTAATCGCTTAGAAATTTAGGAATTATGATATGAGATTATTACACCATGACTCGGCTACATCGGTTTCGCACACCCACATCCAACCCAATCGGGAAGCTTGCAGTGATATAAACTGTAGCCTACACCCAAAGTCATATACACACAGCCGAGACTCCGGGTTTGAAATCCGGCGGCGGCGCGTGTGATATCGAGCAAAAGTATCGTCTCGGCTATCGAAATGAGTATAGGTGATGACGTATGTCAATGTCTGTATGTGAAATTTTTGAAAGGTTGATGTTTATGTTTGAAACATGCATGCGGTGTGGTGTAGTTGGGTGCCCTTTAATTTTCACTTTCGCCTTTTTCCCTTATAGTTTTTGAGGTGATGTTACTCAGCCTCATTGGTTGTATTGCATTGAAGGTTTATGCTGGGGGTTTAACTTGAGAGACCCGGATAAGCGGCATGCATGGAAGATAGGAAATCGGTTGAGAAGGGAGGGATCAACGGTGGTGTTACTGCGTGGAGTAGGTGGTACTGTGAAAGATAGCTTTTTATAGGTATTATTGGGATATAAGATAAATTTGGATTATGAATCGATTCATTGGGGTTTTGCTCGTTTTATTCTACTTCAATCTTATAGTTAGCTATCGATAGCGACTATTATTTGCCTTGGGGACGAGAGGTGCGAACATGTGAGACTCGGTTCGGGGAGAGGACTACCACGAATTTTTAACATAATTCCTAAGAGACGCCGTCTGTTATTATCGGGAAATGAGTTTGATCACCGCAATGTATAGGCCTCGGTGGGTGATGCGCCATCATAGCTATGATAGCTTTATATGTCTTTGAAACCAAAGGGAAGTTTTGATATTCAGTGGAAACCTTTTGTAAATATATATATATATATATAAATCAGAAACTAGCTGGAGGCGAGGCTGATCGAATTAGAATTTAGAATTGAGAGAAAATGATAATGGTAGTTACTTTTTAGTATCATAGCATAATCTCATTCTCTGGTCCTGTCCCGTAAAATAGCCGCGCAGTATGAAGTTCTCTTTGACATTTCCCGCCAGCGGAGGGGATGTCTACGGAATAAAGTTTGATACAGCACTACCGTAGCATTTTGGGAAATCATACGAGCTGGGGTACTTGAAATTATTTTACTTGTTGGACATTTCTACCTATACCTTCTGGTATAAAATTTATAATTCAGCGCCGTATATCACAACATAACAATGTGCTAATGTTTAAAGAATATCCTTGTTGTACCCAAATTTCGCTTAGTTGCTTGGATTTCAAGACTTGTATGGTTAACGCTCAATTAACGTCTACATTTTGTCGCGATATGCTATGAAACACTACGATATACGATATGCATCTTGTGGACGATTTTTATATCAAAAGACCAATATCGATGTAACGGGAAATGTAAATATTTGCTTTTCTTTCTATAAGCAGCCTGTATATCGTACATAGTTCTCTAAACTCCCAATATCAAAATAGTCGCGAGCCTGCATAGTCATCCACAAGAATATTTTACAAACCCAAGTTTTACCATTCGAGAGCGTCACGCTTTACTTCCTCTTCTTCTTAGACGATTTTGATGAGGCCATCTCTCTTTCATAAATCTCAGCTGCAGACTCGCCCGCCTTTCTCTTTATCTTTTTCGAAGATTTGACGCTGATAGTGGTGCTTTTGCCGCTGCCTGTACCGCCGGCAACCTGTTTTTCGGCATCTTCCCAATCAGCAGCCGCGGAAGGGATTTCAAATCTAGGGTAGATAGTTAGTGGACCTGTCTGTGGATAATAATGCATTTTGGTTTGATGACTACCACGGGGTCTCTTACCTTTGTAAATCCAAAGCATTGATCAATTCTCTCTGCTTTTCTTTCAAGGCGATCTTCACCTCATCAGCGCCTTCCTGCAAGTCCTCTTCCAAAGTCTGTTCCAATGGCTTTAGCTTAGAGACCACATCCACCATATCAGTGTCACTATCAGAAATCGCTTCTTCCGCTGCGACCTTCTTCCGTCCCAGATGCTCCGCTGGTAGTTCTTCTTCAATAGCTTGTGACACGATACCTCCAAGTGCTGTCGAAACTTTCCTCATGATCTTCACAAACATTGCTAAGACCTGGGGCCCCGGTAGATTCAATTCCTTCTCCACTTCATCCACTGTCTTTTTCTGCAACCCGATTGCCAACAAGATGGCGGACTGGACGCCAGATAACCTTACCGATGCCGGCAACTTATCTGTGAAATATAGCGACGCGACCAGAGGCACCAAATCTGTAATGACATGATGGTCTAACATGTTATTCGCGTATGATTCCAATCGCTTCATATCGAACGGTGAGAATTGCTCGTCAAGTTGAGGTTTACTCAATGGTACTGTGGAAATATTCGCCAGCGCCGCTCCATTTGTCGCAGCTTCCATGACCGAAAGCGATTGTATCGACGTGAAAGCTCTGAACTGGTAAGCCAAAAGATTGAGAAACCTTTTGTGAAAATCTTTCGTAAAGGCACCCAGCCACTCTTTGTCCTTTTCCGCTAGGGCCTTGAGCATGACGCATGTGTGCTCACCGGTCAGCTCATTCGCGGTCTGGCGTAAATATACGGGCACGAAGTTCGATTTCTTCCAGAATCGATGTAGGTCGTTCGTAAGACCGTAAGAAACGCCGAGGTAGTCTAATTCATCCGGTTTCTTTTCGTGTAACCTTAATAGCAATGGCGGCATCGCGTTCATTTCTCTAACTTGCACTTTATCGTCTGTCAAGCTCGCATCTTCCAGTTCCTCGTCGGTAACACGAACCATCGTTTCGTCAACATAGCCTTCGTTTTCATCCAGGCTTGCAAATTTACCATCGTAAAAGTCTTCGAGGAGTTTCAGCGCCCGCGACCCGTATCCCATCTTTGTATACTCCGGATTTGTCGCGATACGGACAACTCGAGCGCCGGAAAGCCCTGCAAAATCCTCGTCTTGGAATTGCTGGGTTACAAGCCAGGGGATAAGATCACCGTCGCCTCTTTGCCCACGGCCTAATTGGTTCAGGACCGATTGTTTCGAGATCTGACCTTCCAATGCAACCTGGATCACGCATAATGGCTCTGGTATTTC
Organism: Orbilia ellipsospora; assembly: GCA_036971675.1. Taxonomy (NCBI): domain Eukaryota; kingdom Fungi; phylum Ascomycota; class Orbiliomycetes; order Orbiliales; family Orbiliaceae; genus Orbilia; species Orbilia ellipsospora. The sequence goes on from JAVHJO010000004.1 coordinate 1,632,064, forward strand.
TTTAGAGTTAGGGTCAATGGGCGGTAGCAGAACGAAAAGCTGATGTGCAGGTGCGTCGCTCATGAGTTGTAAATCGTTTGGAGAGTTTTTGTAGTGACTGGCAACATATAATGCCATCATGTTTTGTAAGAAGACCTCGCAAACCTTGTTATACGAGAAAAGCGTATCTCGGTTCACATTGTATAACTGGCATTCGTCTGGGTGGGGGCATCCTTGGATGTGAGACTTTCGCGGGAGAGTGGCATTCAAACAAAGCAGCTTGTTCAACCACTCCTCTACAAAGTCTCCTGGGGCGTAACGTATAGGCTCGTTTAGAACGATCTCCTGGAGCTGTCTACTTCCCGACACCCCGTTCTCTGCAGCTTTTTTATTTGAACTTCCACTTGATTTTTGGCCTCGGGACTGATCTCTAAGCTGTTGGATTAGTTTGAGGGAGAGTGATCGACCGGTTCCTTCATAACCATTGATTGTCGACGCCATGAAGACTAAGTAAGGTCCCAGCAACTTCCGCACCAGCGGTAGGGGTATAGCAGCAGCTTCATCGATAACAAGCAATTCCGCCTGTCCTAGCACGTGAGCGTCTGCTGGTTGTATGTACTGGATCGTTTGTCTATGCTGACGGAAGATGTTGACTCTGACAATCGCCTTGTTGAAATCCGGGTTTGTAGATTGAACGATGTTGTAGTCAATGTGATCTGTGTATCCCAACGCATCAAATCCCTTGAATATGAATTGGAAAAGTGTCTTCAAATTTTCAGGACTCGGGGAAGTAATAAATATATTCGAATAGCCGTATGCTACCGCGGCAGCAATCGCAACACCGAGGGCCGCCGATTTACCTCGACCACGACCGGCCGTCAAAGTAACTGTACTCCGTAGAGTTTTTTCCGTAATTGCTTTGATAAATGTCAACAGCGCCTGAGCTTGATCTGCCGTCTTCGCCAAGCTGACTAACGAAGCAGTTGGTTGGACATCCGCCACCATTTCCTTGACAGCCTCTAGATCTTTCTTTGATTTCGACTGCTTCTCATCGTCTGCGGATGCGGGAGGTAATTGTTTGACGTGCCTACCACCAGATATCGGCAAAACATTCATTTCGTCGTCTATCACCAAGCAGCTTTGGCAATCTCCTAGCGACAATATAAACCTCTCGTTGAATCTCGCCACGACATCTCCGTGCGCTTCCGTTCTGTATCGCGAGTGAACATCCTATCCTTCAATTAGCTACATCATAGTTAACTGTAAGAGATGGGAAACTCACCATAGTCATTGTGTACAGCTGCTTCAAACTTGTCATCGTCTTCAACAGCATGATAACCAGTCCACCACCCTCCACTGTTTCGATCGTCCTCGCTAATAGATTCGGCGTGATCGCTTCGAAATCCTGCAGAATGCACATTCCGTAGGTATTTCCGAGAATCTTCTCTGTCTCCTTGTAGTATACATATCGAATATCCTGGGAGCTGACGAATAGTTCGAACGGGTCTTCCGAGTTGGCGTCTCTGATTCCTCGCTTTATTTCCTTCTTAATCTTTGCTTCTCGTTTCTTCCGGTGACTAATGATGTATACGTATTTAGTATGCGCCGCTGCGAATAGACTACAACCTCGGGTGTTAAGATATACCTCGTGAACCCAAGGAGGTCCTTTTTGTATGCCCACAGTACCGATCTATTTTGCTTGATGTCGACGTGCGAGAGGATGTAGTGAAGGTGAACGATGACGTCTTTAGCTTGGTCGCCGACAATGATGAAGAAGGAACGCTTCTTCTCCTATGTAGGGTATTAGTATGTCTCTGAAGACTCCTGTGAGATACATAGGGTGTTGTAGGCTTACTTGGACTCCATTCCGTATCAGCGCTGTTATGCGCTTGTCTCTGGTTTCCGGGCGGGTTAGTAACTGGCTTGTGAGAGGAGAAACCGGAGTTGAAGAGCGTACAATTCTTTCTTAACCATGTCGAGGATTGCGGAGCGATCCGAAATCTGTACGGTCGTCCAATTATCGACGGCAGGTGCTGGGAATCGAATGGTAGTCGCAAGAAGTATTTGAGGTAGGCGTTGAATCGGTGTTGAACAAATCTCTAAATTTTTTTTTTTCTTGCGAGGCGCGAAGAGCTCAAATTGCTTTTTGGCGGCGGGCTGGGATGGACAGGGGTTAGCCTGCCCAACACAGCTACCTCAAACAAACACCAACCGACACCCCGCTGAAGCGATGCATGACCACAGTTAAGAAGGGCAAAGGACGGCGCTGCAGGTACCAGGGAAGCTTATCGAAGACACCATTCCCACGGGATTAGCGCTAGCTACATACTATTGCAAGTTGCACATGATGTTATTACGGGTGCTATGATATCTATATATATGCAGCAACATCGAGCCGCTTACGTTCGGAACATTCAAGACAGCTCAAATATCGATACAGGTCTAAAGATACGTGTTATGAACATATGATATCTGTTGATATCTGCAAATACATTTGTTACTAGAGACAAGGGTGAATCACCTGGGACACTACAAACACTTTTACAATACCGATTTAGGTATCCGAGGCGGGAAAGATATCGCTATGGCAGACGATGACGACCTTACAAAGAGATTCGAGAGCATATTCTCGAAAAAATCCATCGCGAGTAGTGGATTAGATCAGAGAGCGGTGATAGACCGCGGTTCTAAGGCCGACATCAGCTGGCAAGCCGAGGATGAAGCTTCACTAGAGGTATTTTTTCTTAGGCTAAGGTATAGTTATTGTTGAAAAAACATCTAATCATGATGGCGTATCATAGGACCTACTCGAAGAACTTGGGGCTGAAGATACTTCTTGGATCGAAGAAGCCAAATCTTTGTCACAGGAAGGCAAGCAAGAAGGAAATTTGACCAGAGATGACTCGAATGCCGTCGCGAAACTTCTCGCCGAAGCAAGAGATCTTCAAAAACAGATGAAAATTCAAGATCAAAAGAATAATCTAGGGGCACCAGAAAGTCCGGAAACTAATGCCGCTGAAAACGAGAAGGAACCAAATTCAGATGACGAGGCCGATGAAATTCTACGACAAATCCAAGATTCATTAAGTGTGGAGGATATGCTAGGCGAGAAGCAAGTTGAGGATAATCCTACCTCTACTTCTGCGAAGGAGACATCTGGATCGTCTACAATTGAAGAAGACGTGGATACGGAATTACAAAAGCGATTTGCGGCATTAGAGGGCCTCAAGCTACCTGCGCCTCCATCGGATATACCAACCAACTCGCTCGGGCTGCCGTTAGCTCCTACTTCGAAGCCTGGTTCCAAGAGTAAAGGGAAGATTGAACAGAAGGTCGACGACCTGATGGATGATATCGAGAACTGGTGTTGTAAGTCATGCTTCTTAAAACGAAGCGATGGGTAGAAATATAACTCTCTAATCTTTGTATAGGTATCTGCAACGAAGATGCCATCATTAAATGCCTGGGTTGTGAAGGCGATCTCTATTGCACGGAGTGCTTCAACGAAGGTAAATACACAATCCACAATCCGGTGATCAAAGTTAACCCGCCAAAAAATCGTTAGGACATCGAGGGAAAGATGCACCACTCGATATGAAGAGGCATAAAGCATTAGCATATAATAGACAGCAACCTATGGGTTGCTGAAAATGCAACAAAATCTAATCCGTAGATATAAAGCATATTTTCGTGGGCTACAGATTCATAATGGTGTTCATTTTTTTATATTAGCCGCAAATAAAACACTTTCTCAAGATACAAAAGGAGCTCCGGGTCAATGTATCCGTTTTCTTCAAGATACATTCCTAGTATCAAGGCCATTCACACCTAAATGCACGGTCCTTACGTACACAGCGGTAGACTAGAGAGGAGAAGCTATTGATCGTAACCTCAGGTTGAACTAATTACAAAACCAGGACCGTTTGCGACCCGCTGTGGGGTGCGAATTTCAGTGCCACCAGTCAGCTGGAAGCGAAGAAGTCAGTGCGGGAGACTAAATGAGGCTGGATCCGTTAACACACGGTATTAATGTACCACAAACATGCCCCACTATCGCACAACCACCAATTGGGATCGCAGGTAGATTTCTATCGAGTCCGAGAAATCAAGCTTGACTTATTTCAGCAAAATCATTTATGCATGGTAGCAGAATTCTACGTAGTGTCGGCATACGGCTAGTGTCTACCGATTTGCCGAGTTGGATATCAGTTATGCAAGCCAATGTCACAAAAATAATGATCAGAACTTGAGCTCCCAGATGTGGAAAGTGAGAATAGTCCAAAGACCTTTCAACCCTCAAGTCGCAATTAACTAGCGGTCTTTTGCAAACCCGCTCCAATTATAAATAAGGGACTTTCAGACTCCTCGAAGCTCAAGTTCGGACCTAGTTCATCGGTTAAAATAGTTCCCCTTAGCTATTATACGATATTAACAAAATGAAGAGAGCGAATCTCTTTTTTGCTCTACTTGCAGCTGCTCCGGTATTAGTAGATGCGACTGGTCAGAGCGGCACCACATTTGAACACAATTGTTCGCAACTGCTCCATAGCTTTCATGCTCCGGATACAAAAGTCCTTCTTGCCCAATATGTAGCAAAAGGCGCAAATGTAACCTTCCCACACGCCGACCCTACTTGCCCACAGTTTGTCATATCACTAGCAGATATGTGCCGGTTGCGAATGAATGTCACGACAAGTAGCACTTCAAGTGTTATTGTGGAGGCTTTCATGCCCACTAGCTGGACTTCGAAGGGGAAGCGATTTCTCATGACCGGGAATGGTGCCCTTGGAGGGTGTAAGTTTGTATTATCCTTTCGCTTTAGAAGTGAACTGTTTGAAGTGTACTGAACCGTCTTGACTAGGCCTTGGTTATGGTGATATGGCTTTCGGCACTTCGCTCGGATTCGCGGCGGTTGGTCACGATACTGGGCATACTGGTGATACTGCTGCACCATTTCTTAATCATCCTCAAGTTGTTGAGGATTTTGTATGGAGATCGTAAGTATCTATCGCCAAGAGGCGCGCTCTTTCCTTTTGAAGATATCCCCCATTATGTTAACGGTAGGATACTGAATATAGTATTTGGGTTGCTGGGAAAATTGGGAAACAGGCTGTGAATTATTTCTACTCAGGTTTGTAGTCATCGAGCCTAATTGATCTCATACTCGAACTAACAAATTTCAAAGTCTCGATTAAGAAATCGTACTACATGGGATGCTCATTGGGAGGCCGTCAAGGTCTTAAAATCGCACAAGATTTCCCTGCAGAATACGATGGCATCATAGCCGCATCTCCTGCCCACGACAATGCGAACTTGCTAGGCTGGGAAGCCAACTTATATACAATTACTGGCCCTCCCGGTTCTCCCACCTGGCTCAATCTATCCCACTGGAATGCCGTTCACCAAATGGTGATTCATCAGTGCGATTGGATTGATGGAGTTTTAGATAAGGTTTTAGAAGATCCCACGAAGTGTCGACCAAGGCCGGAAGCGATACTTTGCGCTGCAGGCACCACAGGCGATAGTTGCTTGACACCTACGCAAGCCGATACGGTCCGGAAATTTTATTCACCAATGTATGGGAACAATGGAAGGTTTATTTATCCTCGGAACAATCCTTTAACGAGAGAATTTTTGGGATTCGCGGTACAATACGGCGGAGTCCCTAGTTTTATTTCTCAGGGATGGTACAGGTCAGTCAAGTGATCAAATTAATCCTATAATTTCCAAATGCTTTATCCTGATATGATAGCAGCGATGCTCTTTTTAACGACCCGAGTTGGAACATCCCGGATAACTTCAACCTGAGCGTTGTTGACTACGATGCCTCTGTTGATCTCTTTGGAATATCAACCAACAAGACAGATCTAACCCACATGAAGAACAATGGTACCAAACTAATGGTGTATCATGGTCTCGGGGACAGCTTGATCTCATCCGAACACACGTTCCTCTATTACGACAGCGTTAGAAGGGACATGAACACAAATCTCGACCCATTCTTTAGATTCTACCCCATCTCGAGCATGGACCATTGTTATACGGGCGAGGGTCCATGGTATGTCGGCGGGCCAGTGCAGTATAGTGTTGACGGTGCATTATCGATTGATACTAACAATAGTGTATTGATGAGAATGGTGGATTGGGTAGAGGGCGGAACAGCGCCGGATTCATTGTTGGGATATACGCTTGTGAATGGGACGGTTCATGGTTCGAGGTACCATTGTCGATATCCGTATCAGACTGTGTATAAAGGTAAAGGTCTTGATCCTAATAGTCCATCGAGCTGGACTTGTGATGATCATATGATTTAATATTATGGTGTTGGAGGTATTTTGTACCGCCGTATTTTTATATCAAGGCACATGTCTAATATCTAGGCAATACTCATCTGGGGGCTTATTCCCCCTTCCTAATTTAAAGTATAGTACCTGCGTATCTGGAGAATCCACTATAGTATTAATTGTAGGATAATATATGTTCGATATAGGCATGAGGTAATTGTAAATCTACCATAGAAAGACTTGGTTCTGCCTTAGATTACCACTTACTCAACTAGTGTTACTCGTTAGGTATTGATCTAATATTTGGACACAGGAACTCTCAAAATTCAAAATTGAATACAAATTTCCTAGTTCGTATTCGTTGTCAATCCCTGGTAAGAAAACAGTAATTAATATTAAAAATTAGCCAGGAGAATACGCACTTAGACGCCTTTGGGGCAAATATTTTGGTGTCTTAATTTGCGATGATAGTACTAGGCCCACTTTTTCCATATGAAAAACCTATAACAGAACTGATATCGGGACTTTTCTTCGGGAGGGTAAACACGCAATCCGTCAAGGCGAGAAGGAAAAAAAATAATTTGAAAATAATTTGCCTCATATTTTTCTTGTCGTCGGAGGGAACCCCAGCCTCAAAAAATATACACCAGCCTCTCTCATCTGGTCCACCGAATCGGCAGTATTCGTCTAGCTGTTTTAGCTTCGAGTTGTCCCAAACCTGTCAAAATACTTCGCCAAGGGAGCGAGTTTCTCGGCCCCATATCTTCACAATCAGTGTCTGGCCCGTGCCTGCTGGCAGGGCTGCTGGACACGTCAAAAAGAAAAAAGAATGAAAGTGACCAAATCCCTGCGACGTAGCGCTGTTCCAGACATGGACCTGCCGGACCCGCGAGGGCAGCCAGTTTTGTTTGGGTTGCGTGCGCGGGAATTTCGGAAAAAAGCAACATAAGGCACCACAGCACCTGGTCCTTATCCTAGTGCTCCATTAAGATTCGCTATTGAAGATCAGTCGGGGAACATGTTTGAATGATTTTTCTTTTTCTTCTCTGACAGAGGTTGGATTTCAAGAAACAAAGTAAATGTTTCTCTGGTGGATCTTCATGGGAGAGTGGCGTGCCGACTCCGATCTTTTAGACGAAGGATTTTCACAGGGAGAATAGCCAATCGGAGGTTGGCATGTTGGAAGCGCATCGATTATATGTTGTATTAACTAAACGGAGTAAGTGGAAGCGTCGTAAGTGCGGTGCGATTCGGTGATATAAAACCTTGAGCGACACACCAAGACCCTTGGAAACCCACAAGTTTGGCTGAGATGAAGAGCATATCAAGTAAATATAGTTGAGCAAGCGCAATAGCTTGTAGGTTGCTCACAAGTATGCAAAGTGCAAGTATGCGACTGCGAAGGGATTTCCCGTAAATCAGCTGAGGAATGGCTGGGATGTATGAATTGGCTCTTAGATCTAAATGTTGGCTTGGTCTTCGGCAGAGATCGCACTGATATTGATACATATGTACATGGATATCGATGACACCCAAAGTCCATCTACATGTCATATATTTTTAATTGGTTTTAACTGTATGGTAACGAATTTAGGATCATAATTTGTGTGCAATACGCCTTAAAAGGTATTCGAAAGGGTTGGTAGCGCTCACACATCCCGAATGACTGTTTTATATCTCGCCTATGATCTAATTGTGTCTTCAAACTAGCTTAATCAATCAATCGAGTAATCAATCAGTTAGTTGAATTAATAACTCTGGTAGTGTCTGGGGTCTCAGGCTAGCACTGCACCCCTCTACATCTCCTAGACCTTATATTTAGTTGCGTACGACATGGACAGATTGGAAATATTTCAAGATGCCACAACCGAGGTACCTCGATAAATGTCTGAGTGAAAGGAGAAAATCGACTTGCACACCCGATAGCGAAAAGAGGAAACATCGGAGAAACTACTATGAAACCCCGTCGGGTTATGGCTCATTATTCTCACAAGATGTTAAGTTGTGTGAGCTGTTGGCAGTCCAACATGCAGCATTTTATTGGGCGATATTTCATCGGTGGTGTTATATCAGCTTGGCTACTCGAGCGATATCTTGGGAGCAGGTTTGCAGATACCAATGACATGTCTCAGAGCACTGAAGGATTTGAGAGGTATTATTTAGATCCGTTCTATTATATCCTAGCCTCTTCAATTATAAAGAATGGCTCCAGGCGGAAACCTCAATTGAGGTCAACGTGGCGAAATGCCATTTTACTCAGGTGCACATATCCGAGGCGAAAAGAGTTCCCGTTCGATCTTGAGGCGAACTTGCATTTCCTTGTCTAGACCCAACTCACAGAGACGATCCTAAAATGCAGAGGTCCCGTAATGTTGAGCCGTGTCAATGGGAATGGTTTTCCTTCGTCGAACGACGATAAAATAGTCGAAATCCCACATCCGAGGTGTTTCTTACTGGTCCGCTCCTGGCGCATGCGAACGTGGCACAACCTCTGCAAACGGTACCTGCATCAATCTGCAAACCAGTGCACAAAGCAAAAATGCCGTGGCAGAGCGCTCTTGACGGCTGGTGTTTCAGTCGTTTATAAGTAAATAGTGGGACGGCAGAAAATTTGAGAATGGCCGGTTATCTTTTGACTGTTCGACCACAGCGCTAACTCGATTGGAACCTTACGATGCGAGGACGCTAGCTAGCTCGAGAGTACCTGTCCGAGAGACGGGACCCTGACTGAACTGGAGGGCTTGATGAGTCGACTGAGAGTACCTTTGTGAAGCGGTGTTTTCAGAAGATGGCTACGATGGATGGTTGGGGCGGTTCGAAAGGGGGACTGCTTTTTGGGTGCGCCATTCCCATTGCTGCACGCAGCTTTGCGATGTTCGAATCAACATGAACAGCTTCACCACCCGCCGAGCAGCCAGCGACCACTCGAAATTAAAGCAGCCCTCGTCCCTCCTTCGTCCGATCACTCTCCACCACCTCTTTTATTTCAGTCACCATCATCAACTCCGTCACCACCACAACCATTCACGCTAGCACCTCGTCATCTTCGCAAATTGCTCCGATAACCTCTTTGCTTTAGCGTTCAGGCGTGGTCCTGACTTTCGTGTGATCCCGGTGATATTCACACTCCTTTCATTTCACTCAACCACTATTCGATCTCTCTGTCCTTGAAGGACTTCAAATCTGCCTTCCCTGAAGATTCTTATCAAATTCGCCAGGCGAATTTAACAATCGAGGAATTTCAGTTGGGACGCGGAGACTTATCCTTCCCAAAAATCCAATCCCTGTATCGGTGAGTCGCCCAAAGAATGAAAATTCCGATTGATTATTCTTGCCGGCATGGCATTTAACGCTGAGATTTGACGCCTTCTGATCTTTGGAATGTTTGCTAACGCCCTCTCCTCGATAGTGCCGTGCTATATTTGGTGACTGGCAATTCTTCTTTCTGGTAGGCTCTTGTTGTATTTCCCACCTCACCCTGAACAAATTTGGTTCCTTGAACTTGTTTTGCGCCAGCTTCCGCTGTCAAACAGCCTTCTCCATCTGCCCAGCCATGAAAGACATGGTCCCCGATATTTCGGAGAAAAAAACAAGTCATGCGATCGTCATTTATCCTGTCCCAAAGACTAGCGTTTCCCTGTGTTTTTCGCTGTGAAATCGAAATCGCAAGAAAAGCTTCTCTTATCGGCCGCGGTCTTGATTGGCAACCGAAATTGGGCCTTGGCAAGTTGTCGATATCTTCAAAAGGAAGAGTGTGAGCGATAGAAAATCCACTCTTTTGTTCTTACCTAAATCCCAAGTCGCACGGCGGACTCGATGATGCTGTGACTGGCCAGCATTTGTCGCTTGTGACGGCAAAAAGGGGAACAAAATCTTTTTAGGGTTTTTTTTTTTTTTTTTTTTTTTTCCCTCTGCTTTCTCGTCTCCTTGCGCAGGTCCGAGAGGCCAGAGAAACTTAATCTTAAAATGCTGGCGAGGGATTGGCTGCACCGCGTAATGCGCACTTTGCTTGAGATGAAGTGATTACTGGCCAATCACCAATCTGTGCCCACTTAACGGCCACCCCTGGTTGATATGTCTTGCACCCCTCAATCTGTTGGAGGTCGCTGGTTCTCGAGTGCAGGGATCTGGCTCTCGTGTTTTACTTTTTCGTACCAGCTTCCTGAGATGGGTGTTTCTGCTTTGCTGGGGGTCACTCACCCCTTTTCGAATTTTCCACCCACCCAAAAGCGGTGCTTGTTGTTTGGCGACCATGCGCCTTCATTACTGCCAATGTTCCCCTCGGGTTTCTGTCCTCTTCTTCCTTTCTTTTCCTTTTCTTCGTTTTTGCATATCTTGCGACATGTATAGTGTTTCTTGAACACTTTACTTAGTTTACGAATCTCTTCAATTCTCCGGTCGTTCATTACTATCGCGGACCTTTCGTCCGATCACGCTCTTTACCAGTTTTTCAACAATTCTTCATTTCAGCGCTTTTAGAGTTAATATTTTGGGAACTGACGTGGGAACATATTATTTACAAAATCCGACAGCACGACAAGATGGTGTTTTCAAAGGCAGTCCTAGTGGGGGCTGTTCTTATGGGGAGCCTCAGTGAGGCCAAACAGCAGATCAACAATGTCTGGTATTGCGACCCAGTTACACAGATGCAGTACACCAATGTTGGCTGTTCTGGCACCTACAACACCCCAAGTTCCATGGACAGTACCGGATGCAGCGTCGACTTCACCTCGGTGGCATATAGTGGTCCATTGGCACCCCTCAATGATGAGGTTAGTATATCCTTCTCTCGTCCTCACTTGACTATATTGCTTACCTACCGCTACCCAGATTACCTTTCATCTTCGAGGTCCCATTAAGCTGTACAACTTCGCAGCATACTATATCGACGATTCTCCTGATGACGCCACACCATCGACTTATGCAGCCAAGCGTGATGAGCCTCACAAGAAACATCGTCGATTCGAACACGAGCATCATAAGCGTAACCTGAAAGTAAAAACTGAAGTCGTTGAGCAAGTTGTTACCATCACTAGGTACGCCGATGCACCCGCTCCTAGCAGCACTACTACTACCAGCTCGGTGTACGTCGCACCAGCTGTTGTAGCCAATGCCGAAAAGGGCCACTCTGGCAAGCCGGCCAAGCCGGCCAACGGTGACGTTTGGAAGAGGACTGGATACTACGACTCCGCCAGCCAGAAATCCGAAGGTATCACCTTCATGAACAATAAGGGTGGTGCGGGCTCTGGCACCTGGTCTACTTGCTTCGGTAACTCAATCTCATTCATGTCCGCCGATGGACAGTCTGGTTGCGCCACCCCACAAATCCTTGCGGACAACGTCCTCTTTGGTGTCAATCAAGAATTCTCCATTTGGACCAATCAGTCCTGCGATGCTTCTACTTTCTCACTCGGTGGCTCCAGCGTCTGCAGACGTAAGTTTCTATTTCAAAAATTTTCGAGAATTAGAGTGTTGCTAACTTGAAGATTTTAGGCGGTTTCTCTGGAAACAACAAGGTTTTCGTTTTCAAATTCACCATGCCAAGCGCGCACACTGATGATAGCAACATCTATGGCAACTCCAACATGCCTGCCGTCTGGTCCTTGAACTCGTTGATCGGACGTTCCTTGCAATATCCCTCCAACCCTAGCTGGTCTTGCTGGAACGGTGGCTGTGGTGAATTCGACATCTGGGAGGTCCTCTATCCAACTGCACCAGCCTGCGAGTACATGACTTCGACCCTTCACAGCGCTCAAGGTAACCCAGGAACTGGAAAGGGTGGCGGTGGTACCTGCGACTACTTCGAGCGCCCCACCACTGGAACTTTCACCGGTATGGTCTCTTACCTTGCTGATGGTACCATTACTATCAAGAAGCTCGATGATAGCTTTGACTTCCCCGAGTATATCACCACCAATGATATCAAGTCAGGAATCAGTGGTAGCACGCCAAACTTCAAAGTTGCCTCGTAAGATTACCAACGAAAACTAAATGAAAAAGTTCTCTATTTTTATTTTGCCTTTTCTCTTGTAATCTTCACGAATGATCTTCAACCTTCAAGAGCACCCTTTTTTCCATGCTCGATACTTCTCTTGCTCCCTTCTAAGGAGTAAGAAATATTCTCTTCAACCCTTGTTTATTTCTCATCAAAATCTTTAAATGTTAATGGTATGATGCGGGACGGAAATTCTTAAAGCAGGGAGGAGACCTAAAGGAGTTGTGTATAACCATGAAGATGTAATTAGCGAGAACACTGCATTATTTCTCCTTTTCGACACTTAGAACTTCCCTCTCTGTCATCGCCATCTCCAACGTGCCACCAACATTTCTTTCGCCAACCAAACAACCCACACCCCCCTTTTCTTAGCGAGTATTCTAACTCTCTGGGTTCAGGGATCTTTTCTCTCTTCGGCCCTGTTTTTTCTTTCGGAATTAGTGTATAATGTAATTGCTTTTAAACAGTCGTCATTGATACCATGTACTTTTAGGGTGATGCAAATGTAGTCTTTGTTGTTTTATGTTATCACGAAACCATGCTGCTTGTGTCCAAAGCGTGTTTGTGTGACCATGGTTGATGTACTGCTGATCCAACCAACTTCCTGTTGGGTGAACGTGGAGAGCGAGGGAAACGCGGCCCTTATGAAAATCAGGGCGATCGTATCAGTGCGTCTTAGATCTGAATCGATCGGGTTTTCTCTCGGGAAGCCGGAACTGTCTTTATTTTAATATATTTTCTCTCAAGACCGGATATACGGAATAGAATTTTTACCAAAAAAAAAAAAATATGATAGCACAGGGGCATCTCCTATCAAATTTGCGTACGTACATGACATGAGTCTGACTCGCTTTACAGGACAATTCAATATATTTACATCTTGGATTTCAAACATGAATTAATACTCGAAGGGGGTGAAGAAAAAAAGCAAGGATGAATCGCGCTCGTGAAATCGTCGTCAGCAGCCTCACAAGCTCATAAGCTCAGGACTTCTTGTAAATCCTGTACCCAGACTTCCTCAAAAGCTCGGGCACACCTTTCACCATATCCTTATCAACATCTTTCCATTTCTGCTCCAACTCTGAGTACGGAACAAAAAAGGGTGTTTGTTGAGTCGTAGAATTGCGCTGCCCCGAAGCTTGCCATCCACTCTTTATTCGCTCCGCAGCCCATCTATTATGTTCAACTTCCCCGAGAAACTCGAGTTGATCCTCGCTGAATTCTTCGAGAATCTCGCCCTTTGCTGCTTTTTCAGTGCCTTCTTTTATCATGGTGTACCCAATCAATTGCAATTTTCTTGGGATATCATCGGCCTGTGCTCTCGTCGATGCTTTGAGATGGTCTGGCAATTGGTTCCATCCTTCTTGAAGAGATGCATCGTTTTCTTTAAGTTTAGACTTTTCGGTGGCGTCCTTTTCTGCCATATCATGACGGGATTGTTTGTATCTTATATATAGCCCTTGAGCGACTGCTTCTCGGATCGTAGGGTCGAGTGGTGGAGCAGCTTCATTGTGAGTGGTGAATGATGCGAGAAGGTCGTCACGCGAAGCGCCTGAGGAGACCTGCATTTTGTGACAGGGTTTTGTAATTGCAGATACGAAGTGCCGAATCAAGCTTATAACAGGTTTTCTATTATAGATATGATTTGCATGCAGAGCAGACACAGGCCTATAGCCTTTTAGACTATTGACTTGGGGAGCTTGATTAACTAGTAATCTGGTGGTGTTTGGGATGGAATTGTAGACAACACCGGGCTACGAAGCGAGAAGATCGAAGATCAATACTGGTAACGATTTAATTAAAGGCTTCAAATTTAAGTTTTAGAGGAAATATGGGTTCTTAAATAATTTAAATACATGAAGGAGTTCAATTCATAGAACCACTCGCGAACTCCAATGGATTGTGGTGAAGAACTAACAACCAACTACGCTCAGCTTGGGCGCCAAAGTGCACCTGTTGGTACGACTATCGTTGTGCCTTGGCCTACGCGCTTGAAATTAACAGTCGGGAACGCGATACTCGATAGAAATTGATTCAAACTAATGTTCCATCAATTAAGTTCAAAATATTGTGGTATCCACTGCATTGCATCCTTCACCCTTTATATGCCACCTGTTCGGGTGTACCTATTTAGGAACAATTTCCACACTACTCGAGTTTTTGCACCAAGTTCAGTCTCGAGCACTGCATAGTGTTATTTTTGGACTACCCGCTGCAGGCCCGATTTTGTCGGATTTGAGCTGTGTTTCAATACTTTCTTGTTTGCTTGCATACGGCAAATCGTCAAATGATAATTCTGCTTACCCCAGTCCATCGCCCCTGCGCGCATGCGGCACAGCGGTCAGGCGGCAATCAATCAGCAAGGCAAAAAATCGTCAGCACAGTCATATAAGGAAGAAGTGCTCGCGTTGAAGTCAGGGAAATTTTGACTTGTTCTGGGGATCTTTTTCACAATAATATTCAGCATTAACGAGGCAGGATCTCGAATACTTCAACTAGAGAGCTTCAATGCAATGCAAACTAGAACGGTAACGCCGACTAAGCCTTTTCGAAAACCACCGAGCCAGCCGTCAGGATTCGTACTTTTCTTTGCATCTTTGCGGATCCTTCATGCTTCAACCTTCAGCCGAGATATTCAACCTTGGCAATCAGAGTGGCACAGAAATGAGCTATTCCGAAAAAATGAGCGACATAAGTCCGAGTGCTTCTTCTGTGACTTTTAAGGGCCTCGTTACGAGTGCCACTGTTATCGAAGTACGTGTCTAACCTGTATAAAATTTCGTTTTTGGAAACTTTGCTCGAGAAATGAGAACTGATTAAGCGACGTCATAGCGATCGCAATGGAGAATTCGAAGTCCGATCAACTGGGAAAATTTGACCGAAAATGAGGCCAAAGATTTTATTAAAACAACTCCGGTGGTACGCTTCCAGGATCGACTATCACGCTCTTTGATAAGTATGAATGCTAATTGTTTAATGATAATAATGAATAGAGGGATAGAAGAACAAACATGGAAAAGAATCGATTTAGAATATTGTAAGATGCTCTTTAGTGTGTATAATATTAGGTGGTGATAGTTTCCTAACTATTAAGCGGGTTAATTTAGGCTGGTTCAATCTACTATTGCACAAAGGAGCCAATTGATCAGGCAGCATGGGATCCTTGAAACGGCGAGAGAAATGCATTGGATTGGCGAAGAGTTTACATATTTTATGGAGAAAGGCACCACCGGGTCAACTGTTGTAGAAAGGGATAGCTCCACGGGTACGTCAACGCCCCCAAATTATCTTCATGGTCTTAAACTTATATCCTTGTTAACTGTATCTCCTAGGCATAATTGCCCAGACTCCGAAAGATGGTTTACCATACTTTAGTCTTGCAGTTACCGAATTGAACAACTGTCGCGTCAAGGCTGACGCAGACTGGGCTTGTTTGATATTTACAGACCGCGACATTGACGTCGAGAATTTACTCTGCAGTGCCAACTTTCCATCCGATTTTGCTCCCCCGCTATCACCCGATTTTATGTTTTTACCGAGTTGTCTTCTTCAATGGCAGGTCCAAGAGACAAGAGACCGGGTGAATTCACTTACCGAAAATATTCTTGCCCAAGATGATAAATTGACTGCTGGACAGTCGAGAGCGCTGGAAAAGACAAGAAGTGCACTGTTTGAGCTCGAGAAAACCCATTTGACTCTTTCTAGGAGATGGTCCTTCGAACAAGATCTTGCGGCGAAATTATTAGAATGCTTCCGAGTCATCGAAAGGCGAGCGAGTCGAGATGATGAAGCCTTTTATTCGCGCAAGTTGCGACAACATGTGCAAACCCAAAATAATCTTTCCGCTACCTTACGACATGATTTGGATACAATACCTGGGAAAATAAAATTTCAACATGGCATGGTAAGTGGTCTCGAAACCAAACCCTCACAAAGAAACAAGAGTCTGTACTCTGCGATTCGGGACTAACGTACGCAATCTACAACCTTAGATTGATAATCAAATTAGTATCATGATCGCGAAAAATTCACAAACCACAGCCGAAGCGTCACGAAAAGACAGCTCATTCATGAGAACGATAGCAATTATCACACTAGTCTTTCTGCCGGGAACTTTTGTCGCGGTACGAAACATTCAAATACATATTTCTTTTTGGAGTTCAGTGGAACTAATGCAGTAAAAATGATAGGCAATTTTTAGCATGTCAATGTTCGACTGGGAATCGGATGGCTCCGTTGTCGTCTCAAAACATTTATGGATATATTTTGCAATTACTATCCCTTTAACGGTGATGACGATGATAATATGGATTATTTGGTCGATCAAGAGCGAAAAGGATTATAGGAAGAATATGAGAGAAAAAATAATTTAACCCATTACTCTTTGAAGCATTTATTAACCTTAAGCTGGTACAGATGCGGCAGGCCGAAAATGAGACCAGCCTATATACAAAATTTGGAAGGCGGGGTGATTCTTGTATAATTATGATGATATGCCTGTATGATATATATTATTACGACCAAATATAATTTAATGAAAGAAATAGAAGAAATAATATTTTATACTGTTAGTTCAAAGAAAAACATGTGATTGGTCATAGCTTCATAGAAATGAAGTCTTGAATTATGTGCCAGCTATGAAATGATACTCCCAATACGGTATATCCTCCACTCGTTGGGAAGTATTCGAGGATAAGAGGCAACGAGGACTCGATCAACATCTTGCCACTCCGGCGCAAGATCGCTCCATGCTACTAAGAAAGGGCTTGTCCTAACTGTCGAGCCCACACTATTGTCCGATGATCTTGACCATTGTTTTTGTAAACGTTCAGCATTCCACCTGTTATGCTCCTGTTCTGCAAGAATATCCTGCTCATAGGGTGTGAAACTCGTAACAGGTTCTCGATGCATATGATCTTGAGATTCAGCTAGGAAACAATATATTAGACGTAGCTTGCGAGGCACATCATCTGCATGGGCTCTTGCAGATTCTCTGAATTCTTCAGGCAGATGATTCCATGACTGATGCGCCGGTCTTTGGCGTTCTTCTGGCGTCATTCCCATCGAGAACCTTTTTATTAGATAAGTCGCGTGTATATGCTCAGCCAGGTGCTCTCGTATCGAGTCAGGGAGAACCTGACCATTTAAATAGCGCATGAAGAGTTTCTGGTCCACATGTAAACCTAGTTGATCGACAGGTGGCAGGGCGGCGCGCTCGAAAGACTTACGACCGTCGAGCCGGCTCATTGCAATAATGGACTTTAGAGATCTAATGCCTTGTCGATAAGATGGTATTAATAATAGCCCATCCAAAACGCTCTCATCAATCGACAGTTGTCCGCTGATGCTTAGCTTTGGTTCTCGAACCTCCAAGAGTCTTCTGAGAATGACAGCCCGACGAACTGGGTAGAGCCTGTCTTGCTCGCCAACGCAGTCTGGACCGAGCATATTTATATAACCCTGGAGACATCCTAAAAACTCTTCGCATCGCCCCGCGGTTTGAGTTTGAAATTTTTGGAACGTCTTGTAGTTCAAAGACCCAAAAAAGAATATCGCGCGCCCAAGGGGCCGGGTTGTTCCGTTGTCGACAAAGCTGCCGTTGCGAATTGGGCCCAAGAGGTGTGATAGCCACATAATTTGAGATCCTGGAACATTGACATCAAATCCGGTGATGTATACTAGAGGGAAGAGTCCTTCTAGATTGCTATCTCTTATGGAATGGAATATAGGAATCAGATCTGCTGGTGTCATGGTTTGAGTGAGATCTAAGTGGAGACGAGAAACTTTCTGATCACTTAATAGAGCCGTTCCAAGTTCTAGAGCGGCGTATGTTCTTCCTGATCCTCTTGGCCCGAAGAAAGCAATACTGATTGGTTTTGTTTGCGGAAAGTTAATATAGTCTCGTAAGACATTGGCTACGGTCCTGAATGACTCAATTTCGTGGCGATCCACAAGCACCAACTGACCAAATTGTGCTCTAGGTATATCAATAAAACCTGGAGAGCTGATTCCACTCCTGACAATATCTCTTGCGATTTGAGCTGGGTCGCCAACGGTGCGATCGAGAATAGACCAATCGTGATCTGCGCCACTACCTATGATATCTGAGGGGATGCGTAATCTAAACGTCTGTTTATAGTAAACGTAACCTCCCATGATATAAGAAGGATTATAATCAGGCTCATTTGATGAAAGAGACACCCCCGATGTGACGTGGCGTCTAGCAGCTAAGAAACCAAGCTCGATGCAGTCCTCAAGCGCAAGACTATCGATAGTGCTTATCAAACCTGCCAAAAAAGCCTCTAGTATACCTGGAGGATCATCTTTTTTCTGTCTGAGGAACTCACCCTCCGTACATCCCGTATCGTAGTATAATATTGGATGGTGGATATGTTCTCCCTGGTTCGTTTTGTGAATTAGTCCGCGATGATAGATAACCCCGTCACACCCAAACAGGACGACCAAATGGGCGCATGTTACTAGGCCGACTAATCTACCAACAGAGCCGAGCTGTTCAACGAAATCTTCACAAGTTTTTTCCCAAGACAAGCCATGGGATAGATGGATCCCTTCGGCACGAAGATCGTCCGCATTAACGATAACTACTAGTTTGGTTGGATCTTGGCCGCCGTTTTCTGTAAAGACACCCTTTCGAATGCTTTCCCAGCTATCACCAGAAGCAAGAGGCCGCGTCATGTTGTAAATGAGAGTACTCGGCCGAGCCTTGGTCAAGAATGCCACCGCATCATCACTGTTGCTGAATGAGGCACCTGCATCTTGAAAAATCACTACATACTTGTTCTCATCGACGCCGGCATTCGAAGGGAGTGGTGGACATAGACAGAAAGACCGATAATCTAGCTGCCTTCTCCGGTTTAATGTCAACTTTTCAGAATGATGGTGTTCCTCCTTCATCTCGAATTCGAGAATCGAGCGAACAGGTTCTTGAAATATCTTTTCCGCATCGTCATTGGATATTAGCTCGTGGATTTTAAGATTGGAATCGTGCGGCACCCATCGAAGAAATCTCGACACAAGATAAATGCCGCTTCTTTGCCTACAAGTATGCAAGGTATATCCACTGCGTGGCGGGTCGCTCGGATACCATGGATTGCTGGGGTAAATCAAAATATCGACAGGAGCTTCGCCAGCGAGAATGACGCTTGTTGGTGCCATATTTGCAGATTAGAGATAAATTGTGAGAGTGCCTCAATTGAGGTTTGCGATTTTCGTAAGGAGGTGAGGACGAAAATGTTAAAAAACTACACATGAAACTTCGGATTGCGAGATGCCTGAATTAATATCTGGGGATGTGAAAATGGCTAAGCCTTGGATTATGCATAGTTGTGGCACAGGACCTGCGGCGGGACGTAGTATTCGGCACGCAAGCTTCCACTAGTTCGAATTCCCGACGTGAGATTCTCACTTTAAATCCTCTAATTGATGATATCATATACAATATCCCGTAAGGATGGGGCCATGGGAACCGAGCCAAACATTGGCTCGTAGATGTGGGGCACTAAGAATGTAGATGCTAAACAGGGCAAATCTCGCCAAAGCTGGCTACCACGCATTCCATTGCAGCATTACAACAATTTCAACACATATATATGTAAAGAGAAAATAATAGTATATTATAATATTTGCTGGAGTAATTATCCCAGCATCCATAAGGGGGTTTGCAATTCGCCTACTCATCTTGATACTTCGGTGAGTACCCAAAAACGTTCAGATCTAAATTATGTTGGATAATTAAACCATTCGGAAATGCGACTATTAGCTTACTGCGAGACCAGACTCCTAAAAAATAGCCCTCCTTGCAACGAAACAAGACTGCGACTCTCAGGACTTACTGCTTCAACGCGGCAACACCTCGCGAACTATTTCTCCGCCAATAATCACAGTTTCAACCGGAGTCTCCTCTACCTTCTCAAGCTCCCCAAGCCCTCCCAGACGGGTATTTGCTTTGTCGATAGGACGAAACTGACAAGTACCATTTGAAACCGATGCGCATTCAGAATAGTTGGGATAGCGACCTGCCCCAGAAGCAAAGATTGCCTGCTTGGTTGCTTCAAGGCTTTCTGGCGGAACAAAGTAAACGAATCTATAGCGCTGGATGCTTGTAGTTTAATTTGTGGACATAGCTTAAGATTTTGGCGGCAGATGGTATGACTGTATGGATTATCAAACGATATAATCAATGTTGAACTATAGGAAATGTAACAAATGTTAAAGTTATATAGCTTCGACCAGATGTCTCAAGAATTGTAGAATAATTGCGTTGGTGTGGGGCTCATCTCAAGGCAGGTGATTCTGTGCATAGCTGAGTACGTTGATTCTAGATTCCATTTTATATGTAATATATTTTGCTGTTTACTAGTATGATTTTAGAGCGCCGTGGTAAGACTTCTGGGTGCAATATTATTATTAGCTAGACCACCAGGTCTCGAATATCAGTTGATAGGAAATTATTAGCCAGATGTCGGGGGAAATATACAAGTTTATCACAAGTATGTTGCAGTACTATCAACGATATCCCCTGGTAAGGTAACTTAGCTTCATTCAAGCTCACGAGGCGCTTAGCTCGAAATTTTAATAACAAATCATTCTGGAAAATCCACGAATCCGAATAAATACATACTCAATATGCAAATACCCAAATGCAAACTTAAATGCGCGTATATTTGCACAACAGCAAAGATCAAACCAAAAACATACCTTCGCCAAAAAAAAAACCAAGCCGAAAACCAGAACCGTTAAGAAAGCCAAATAGCGCTAATATCACAATTACGAACTTCCATAACTGCCACCATTATTCCCATTAGTTCTACCCCTTACATCATCCCAAGCACCTCTAAACCGGTTCCCAGTCGCCCCCAACAAGCTCTCCTCTTCCTCCTCATCCTCATCCTCCAACTGTTCCTCAAAGTCCATCTTTGGGGTCCTGATCAATGCCGTCAGCATTGTAATGAAGAATAACCCCATAAATGCAAACTGCGACCAGAATGCGAACACTCCGAAGAACGGATAATTCAGCGTTATCCTGTTAATAAACGTTGACACAACAGTGGGAGTGCAAACAGACGCGGCGGGTCCCTTGGCACTGGCGGAGCAAGGGAAGAGGTAATCTGGATGGGTAGTACAATCGCGAACCACGCCGGGCTCGTTCATCGGCCAGGTGCAGTATTTTTGACCACCAAAGTGAGCGTATTGAGGAGCAACAAACATTGTGAGGCCGTAGTTTATCGCGAGTACGGAAAGTGTGAGCAAAGTTGTACCCATCAATAATGCCTGTGGTTTAGTGTGGCCACTACGGATCTTAAAGATAACTATCCAGAGGAAGCGGATACCGATGAAAGCTAGACCAACGACAGTGGAGACGAAGAAGAAGAGAACGAGGAGGAGGATGATGACGTAGTCTATCGGGAAGACTTTGGATGCCTTGACGAATATCCAGTTGATTGGGTTAAGGATGTTCACGTCGGTGAGAATATAGCCGCATTTGGCACCACATTCGGAGTATTTGATCTTATCGATACTATAGGGTGATATGTTAGAAAGGCGGAACTATATATCAGTATTTTGGATGGTTGGTACGTACCCAGTAATCAACATGGAGGCTACGAGCAGGGTAGAAATTGCCAGTAAGACAAGACCTAGAAGTAATTTGAAAGGTCTAAGAGCAGCTTGAACCTTTAAGACCCATTTGTTGCCGCCTTCTTCAGCTAGTCTCTGCTTCCTGGTCAACGTTCTTTCTTCTCGCTGTAGACTTTCAAGTTCTTTTCTGTCCTTAGGGCTTAGAGGACTACCGCCTGCATTCTTCGCTTCGATGATCCGTTGTCTCTCCCTGTTGATGGCTAAAGCATCACGGGCCTCCTCCGCTGATGTGATGGAAATCGCCGGTATCGACTTGATGAGGGAGACAGGGAAGAGTGCGAGCCCTGGGCCAGTATATACGACATAGATCATGGTACCCAGGCATAATAGGACTCCGACTATGAAGGTAAGCGCTCGCTCGCCTCGATTATCGAGTAATAGTCGTTTGAAAAAGTCGAGATCGTAGTGTTCATCTCCGTGTCTCTGGGCTGCGACGGGAACGAAGAAACCGACCAGGAAGAGTACAAGAAGTAGACAGACGAAACCGGTAGTATATTTGAAAGCACCTCTAATCCGAGATCCTGCCGTAGAGTCGATGTCCCATTCCTCATACCTATAGAATGATTATTAGTGTACTGTTTCATGAGACACTTGATTTCGGAAACCTGGCGGTGATGCGTACCAAAAGTAGGCGAAAGGTATAACCAAAATGCACAAAATGGCATCGAGCGAGTATAGAAGGTAGTATACCACCTTGAGACTCAGCAGGATGTTGTTCACTGTATCCGGGTCCGCCCATTTCTTCTTGTCGCCGGTTGTATTATCGGTGGTTGACGAGACGAGAGCGATGTCGAGGGGAAGTAAACAAACGGTGGCTAGCAAGGAGGTAAGGGAGAGAACTGTGACGACGGATACGAATAGACTACGGTCCCGAGGAGAACTGTATATGACGACGAAGGTTATGCTAACGATGATAATTATGGCGAGGGCGATCAGGCCTGTAACCCAGATGAGGGATGTTTGAAGTAACGCCATAGTGGACGGCCCAAGCCAGAGCCCGTCAATTTCAGACAGGGGAAAATAGTATCGGGCGGGGATCAACGACGGCGGTTATGAAGACTTATTTCTCTATCTGTCAAAGACGGAGGTTTAAAAGATATAGAGGTGGAGAGGATTTCTTTAACCACCCATGCTGATGAGAGAGGGAGGATTAGAATGGTGGTTTGATTTGAATTCGAGGTTGGGAAATAGCAGATTAACCGGGACGCGCATCAGACGTCACACCTTTCCTGGCAGCCAAGCGATGACGACGGCCCACAGGAACCAACAACTAAACCCACCCGCTCGCTCGCATGCAGCGCAGCCCAGTGCATGTCGAAAAACCTTCATGGATGGCACCCAAGTCAGGCCAGTCGGGTGGATTGCGTGTAACCAATCGGTCTGCATGTCGGTCTGCCAACAAGAGCCTCAAAAGTGGTGCCAATGTGTGACGCCGGTACCGATATCATTCGAAACTATCTGGGCTTGTCTCACGATTGAAACCCCGCTATATTTGATATTAATGATTACCTAACCTGAATACGAAGCACCGAAGGACGAAGCATATCAATGATACCTGCTCTCTTATCTTAGCGTATGGTTTAAACGCCACATTGATTTGGGGCTCAAGCTCGCTTTGTTGTTCTGAACGTCGCCAACCAACCACACGGCCTTCTGCGACGCGACCCATCTTCAAATCATGCCGCCGACGACGACGAAGTTATGACCCACAACCCTACAATTTTGTAGTGGGCTCCGATAATTCTATTCAATCCTCAGCCGGCCTGTACCTAGACAGATTCTTCTCGCGACTCATCAGTCACAGGTAGCATGCAGGTTTACTCCGAGATCACAGACCCCACCGCGGTCACCAACGCCCTCGCTCTCAACTTCATCTCCTCCACCGAACGCAATCTCGTCGTCGCCAAAACCTCCCTCTTGCAAATATTCCGCCTAGTCGAATACGAAGATGCCGAAGGCGAATTCGCCCTCGATGAGAATCTCGACCACGAAGATGGCCGAGACAGACGCGTTTACGAAGGTCGTGACCATGAAGACTCCTTCACTGTCGAGAGCGGCATGCATCTCCAGCGCGAGACTATCGAGAAGACGACAAAGTTAGTCCTAGTAACGCAGTACCACCTCTACGGCAGCGTTACGTCGATGGTTAAGATTCGCATTCCAACAAGTAAAAGTGGCGGCGATTGTCTTTTGATTTCCTTCGACTCGGCCAAGCTCTCATTATTCGAATGGGACCCCACCGTCCACTCCATATCGACCATTAGTCTCCATTACTACGAGGGCGATGAGTTCAAATCCCCTCTCACACAAGAATCACCCATCAATTATCTTATATCCGACCCGAAGAGTAGATGTGCAGCCTTCAAGTTCAATCATGACCTCGTTGCGATCCTTCCGTTCAGACAAAAAGAAGACGAAGATCTCGAGATACCCGACAACGACTCTTTTCAGTATGACCTAGAAGATGACGACGATGCCGAAAAATCAAAAAAGGATGTTGAGATGAAGGATAGCGCCGCCGATGGGAAGCCTTCGGATACACCATACCACCCCTCTTTCGTCCTGTCAGCATCGCAACTGGACGAAGCGGTTGAGCGTATCGTCGATATTGTATTCCTGCACGAATATCGAGAACCGACCTTTGGAATCGTTTACCAACCTCAACAAAGTTCCGTGGGGATGTTGGAAAGACGGAAAGACCCGACACACTTTATTGTCGTAACACTGGATTTGGACCAACGAGCTTCGACATCAATCATGTCTGCGAAAAACTTGCCGTTCGATATCTGGAAGGCGATTGCTCTGCCCCCTCCTATTGGCGGCACCCTTCTTCTTGGAGAACACGAGATCGTGCATGTTGACCAAGCTGGAAAGATGTCTGCGGTCGCGGTTAATAGCTACGCTCAGCAATATTCAGCCTTCAACATGACGGATCAATCTGATCTCGAGTTGAACTTGGAAGCTTGTCTGGCAACCCCATTACCCAATGAGAATGGAGACATTCTTATCGTCACGATTGCGGGAGATTTTATCGTACTGTCGTTCAAAGCTGAGGGTCGCAGCATCTCCAGCTTGTTTGCTCGAAGGATATCAAGCAAAGATGGCTATCCATTCACATCTGCACCAAGTGAAACGCTGGTGGAGGTTGGAAATCGACGTATATTTCTTGGCTCGCTTGACGCAGACGCGGTCCTTTGGGGTTACAAACGGAAAGGCGAAAAGGTTTCGTTATCTCAAAAGTCGGAAGTCAAATTTGAACGAGAGGCGGAAGATAATGTGGATGAAGACGATGAGGACGATTTGTACGGGGATTCTTCCGTCACACCGATCACACCACGCAAAGCATCAACCGGGAATATCTCTCGGGGATCATCGGGGGAATATGTTTTCAGGCGACATGACCGACTGCAGAATACAGGTCCCTGCCGAGAGATGGCCTTCGGTCGACCAGCCTTAGCTTCTGACAAACAAAACCTTCACCAAGGTGTACTACCAGAATTAGAGTTAATGACTACGACTGGTAGAGGGGTCGAAGGCGCTGTTACGGTTTTTAACACGTCAATATCGCCTCGCGTTTCCGCCAAATTTGACTTCAAGGACTGCTTACGCCTATGGGCGGTTCACTCAAAGCAGTTGAAGAAAGGACAGTCAATCATACCCTCGTCGGTCAGCACAGGTTACGAAGAGCAGATTGGCGCAACGGAAGATTACAGCACATATCTTTTCGCATCGAATGCCTCGGAAACACTGGTTTACAAAGTCGGAACCAAGTTTCAACCCTTGGAAGGCACCGACATTGAAACGACAGAAGTGTGTCCTACTTTGGAGTTTGGAACTTTTCAAGACGGATTACGGATCGCACAGGTCTGCGAGACGAATGTGAAGGTCTATGATAGTGGTCTGTACCCTAGACTAGCCAACAATACAATTCTTGTGACCAGCCATCCTCTCGATGACCATACCCTCTTTCCTCATACCTGTAGAGACTGGCTTCTCTTAGCTTTTTTTGATGAGGTGCATTTTTTTCTGATTCGGTGTCTGTGTGATTAGAACTGCAGCTTATTCAGATCATTTCGACGAATGACGAAGACCCGGATGGGGGACCGCATATCGTGTCTGCAAGTTTCGCAGACCCCTACATGCTTTTGATATGTGGCGATTCGTCCATATCTGTCGACCAATGCCAGGAACGAACACTGGAATTGGAAAAGATAGATAGACCGGATATCATCAAGGTATACCTGATCTAAACCTTTTATACGGCTGATATTATCTAACGGATTCGTGGCGTAGAATACCAAATACACTAATGGGTGCTTGTATACTTCCACCGGTGATGTTTTCGGACCTGGAACGGAATCGCAAGTTTTATGCTTCCTTCTTACTGAGAATGGTACCTTGCAGGTTAGTTAATAACTTACATTATCACTCTGTCAACCATGTCGACTAATGTGCCCGAGTAGATCTTCACATTGCCCAAGTTCGAGCAAAAGGCATCCTTGGAGCATTTCGATATGAGCATGCAGGTAGTTAGTCCGGATGAAGCCGCACTGAGATTCCACACAGCAAGAGATGAAATCGAAGAAATCATTGTAGCAGATATCGGAGACTCCATTAGCAGGTCACCATACCTGATCGTAAGTTCGTCATATCTCGTTCCTATACGATATTCTAAAATGCTTATACAACGCAGGTTAAAACAAAACGAGACGATCTTATAATTTACGAACCCTTCATTAGCAATGGAATATGCTTCCGAAAGGTATACAACACTGTTCTACCAACGGTTAGCATGTCAGAGCAGAAATCCCCGAGCGGTCCGTTAGTCAAGATTGATGATTTGGGAGGCTACGCAGTCGTATTCATGGCGGGTGACACACCAACTTTCATCACAAAGTCATCGAAGAGTCTTCCAAAATTATACAAACTTCAAGGCGGCACGGTTAGGAGTTTAAGCCCATTCCACACTAAAGAGACCGAACGAGGTTTCTTATATATCGATGCAAAGGTACCCAAACGTATTCCTCCCCAGCCTGAGTTTAACATTCTAATAGGATTTTAATGGGATTAGGGTACCGCTCGCGTATGCCATCTGCCGCAGCTATCACTCGAACACACATGGTTATCCCACCGTATCCCCCTCGAACGGACCCCGACATCGCTAACCTACTATGACCCTAAGAACGTCTATGCGGTCTCGGTCGTGAGTACCGCCAAACCCGAGGTAGACGACGAAGATTACCAAATGGAAGAGGGATATGTGGACGAAAATATGCTGCCGGACATCGAAGCGGGTCATCTAGTCATGATCTCACCGTTGACATGGACGACAACAGACCGGTATGAGTTTCCGTTACATGAGATTCCGTTCGTGGTTAAAGCTGTGGAACTCGAGGTTTCGGAGGTGACGAAGGAGCGGAAGATTATGATCGCTGTCGGGACGGGGTTACTCCGTGGCGAAAACTCGCCGGCAAGGGGGGCGGTGTATGTTTTCGATGTTATCGATGTTGTTCCGGAGATCGGGAAGCCGGAGACGGGGAAGAAGTTCAAGTTGATTGCGAGGGAGGAGGTTAAGGGTGTTGTGAGCACGTTGGCGGGAATGGACGGGTACCTTCTTATCACGCACGGGCAGAAGTGTATGATTCGAGGCTTGAAGGAGGATGGGTCGTTGTTGCCGGTTGCATTTATGGATATGAATATGCATACTACGGTGTCGAAGACGCTGGAGAAGATGGTTATGTTTGGGGATGTGCTCAAGGGGGTCTCGTTTGTGGGGTTTTCCGAGGAACCCTACAAGATGATTTTGTTTGGGAAAGATCCCAGACTGTTGTCCATCACAGCGGGTGATTTTTTGCCAGTTGGGAATGCCTGTTATTTCGTGGTTGCTGATTCCGGCGCCAATATTCACGTTTTGCAGTACGATCCGGAGAGTAAGTTCCACAATCCTACCCCTTTCGACCTTCCATCTCAGAACTGCTGCTGATATTTGGTTATAAAGATCCCAAGTCTATTCATGGTACTAGGCTCCTGCCAAAGGGCGAGATATACTGCGGCCACGAGATTAAATCGATATGTGTGCTACCAAAGAAGAAAAGTCTCTTCGTAGAACCAGAAGACGAAAACATGGATGCAGATGAAGAAGAGGGGGACGAAGAGGAGTTCATTTGCATGTTCGCGACCATGACGGGCGTGTTTGGCACGGTGTCGTCTGTCTCCGAGTCAGTGTATCGACGGCTAAATGTTATTCAAGGACAGATCACAAACACGGGAGAGCATATCGCCGGATTGAACCCGCGAGCTTATAGAGCGGCAAAATTTAGAAACACAAGCTCGGAGCCTATGAGAGCTATCTTGGATGGGAATCTTTTGGGGAGATGGTTGATGCTCGGAGCAGGGAGGAGGAAGGAACTCGCGGGAAGAGCTGGGACGTCGGAGGATATGCTGAGAGAGGACTTGTGGTTTTTACAAGATGCCACAGCCTTCTTTTAAATATAGTTGTCTTATGGCTACGGTGGATTTCTTTTATTACTGTATACTATCGCCGGCATCAATAGCATTGAAATACATCTATCTTCTCGGTATATGAATTATCACTGTGTGATAAAATCCAACAAAGCGGTGCGTTGCTGGAGGGGTCTTCTTGGCGATAAGCCAGCTAGCCAGAAACAACGACCGAAGCTTGGAGCTACGCCAGCATCCCCTCCACCCTGTAAATCAGAGGAGCTTCATTCACAACCTCCCATTCTCGTCAATTAGCCTCATAACCTCCATTCAAAACTTTGAACCACAATGGCCGATCCATTTGATTCCGCCCTGTAAGTCCCAGCGAACAGCCGCTCATATTAGCCCGCATACTAGACATCCCCACTAATGTAACATGTGTACCCCGCGCTACACGCTCCACAGTGACCTCCTCCGCCGTCTCAACCCTAAACACATCACCCAAAATCTAAACGCCTTGATCGGACTAGTCCCTGACCTCACCGAAGATCTCCTCTCGTCCGTCGACCAACCGTTACAAATTGCGAAATGTAAAAGGTCCGGACGGGAGTACCTTCTCTGCGACTATAACCGTGACGGAGATAGCTACCGGTCACCGTGGAGTAACGAGTTTGATCCACCGTTGAGCGATGGCACCGTGCCCAGCGAGAAGGTCAGAAAGATGGAGGTTGCAGCAAACGAGGCATTTGATGTGTACCGTGAGCTGTAAGTGTATACTTTTCATATTTGGTGAAAACTACCTGAGGAGAGTGGTTCTAATTGGTTACAGATACTACGAAGGTGGTGTTTCCAGCGTGTACTTTTGGAATTTGGACGACGGATTTGCCGGGGTAGTGCTTTTGAAAAAATCTACGACGGCTGCAGCGAAGAATACTGGTACTTGGGATTCCATACACGTTTTCGAGGCGTTGGATAGAGCTAGGACGGCACATTACAAGCTTACCAGCACGGTTATTTTGAACATGGAGAATACAACGGATGCGATCGGGACTATGGATTTGAGTGGGAATATGACCAGACAGATCGAGGCGGATTTGCCTGTTGATGGGGATAGCTCGCATATTGTGAACATCGGACGGCTTGTGGAGGATATGGAGCTGAAGATGAGGAATTTACTACGTGAGTCGTTCTTTCCAGATGGGTATTGTATCTTTTAAAAAGTATAAAGAGGCTAACTGCTGAGATGGTTGTGCAGAGGAGGTATACTTTGGTAAAGGTACGTTGATTCATAAATTCTTACCCGAAGCATTTGAAGACAGGCTAACCGAAGGAACTGGTCCTGACAGCCAAGGATGTTGTGAACGATCTGAGGAGTGTGACCAACCTGACGGAGGTTAACAAAGATCGAGCAGCTCATTCACAGGTCATGTCGTCCATGTTGACGCGGTAAGCTACATATCCAAGGTGGTGGTCTGAGCGACGACTGTGGTATTCTCTGGTTTCTAGCTTTTTGTTTTGGCGAGTTGTGAATAGCAGGAATGCACATAAACTTCAGCTTGTCCATTTACTCCCGCTCAATATCGCAGCAACCGTGTCAATTTTTCAAGTGAATAAGACGCAGACTAGAATGAGACAGTGCAATGTTTAATATGCACGCCGTATGCAGCGAGGCGTCGTGTGAAGGGTGTCTTCTTTTAAATTAGCCGAACACGCGCGACCAAAAAAAAGATTACGGAATTTGTGAGCGAGTTTCCCGCCGCCCTCGAAATTTTGACCAGCCTAGCTACTTCTACTCCTTCTACTTTGTCATCGCCATCGCCATCGCCATCGCCTCCCGTCGCTCCCATCTCCTTGCCCTCCAAACTCACCCAAACATTGTCCATCTGTTTTCCCGGTTACACAATCCAGCTCCATTCGATCCGACATCGCGATCTTTCTTCTGTCCTTCGAATCCGATCGCGTCATATCCTGCCGAAAAACTACTCACGAGACACTGACTCAGCAATCCTTGAATCCTGACGCACTCCTTTCACACGACCCCAAACGAAAACTTCATCTTCCCGACCTTTGAAAGCTGCAACTTGCCGCCTCCCGTATCCGTTGCCGCATAATCTGATTCCAAATTTTTCCTAACTCCGCTCGAACCTCACTCCCTCTCGCCTTAACCGATACTTTGAACTCTCGAGCCCGTAACAGCAAAAACCGTACACGATGCCGGGGATGGAAGCGAAGGATATCAAAATCCATGGTGCAAACCTGGATAAAGCCGTTCGCGACAAATTGCCGACCGATCACATTACTAGCATTCTGGGAAGGCTCAAGAGTGATGTTGTCGCAACGGAGCAGATTCTAAGGGTTGGTTGAACGACTGTCTTTCCCCTTGTTCAGTTGACAGCCTCGCCCGGACGTTCGCACCATGCAAAATTGCATCTGCCTTCGAAAGATCGATCCAGTTCAACTTTTGACAAGCGTAGCATTTTTGCATAAGTGAAAAGGGATATCATAAGGCTAACCCGTATGAATTGGATGCGCAATAGGAGACCAAGATCGGTATGATCGTCAACAAACTGCGCGGACACTCCGAAAAAGCCGTCGCCGAGCTCGCCAAAGAGATCGTCAATAAATGGAAGAAGGACGTCAGTATCAAACCGAAATCCGGATCCTCCAGCGACGCAAAGGGTGAGGTGGCTATGAAGAAAGAGTCCAGCACGAACGGAGCAGCTTCGGGCAGGGATTCATCCAACAAGTCGACCCCGACACCCACTCCAGCACGGAAAACCGGTGGTGGTTCTTCGGTCGATCCAATGAAACGAAACAAGCAGACCGATAACATCAATTACAATATCTATGATGACGACGTTCGAAACAGGGCTGTGGGCATGATTTATGACGGAATGGTTATCGGAGCTGATGCCAGTAAGTCCCCTCTATCGTTGTTGGCCTCAATGATAAACCATCGTTTCCAGCCAATCTCTTTATATGCTATGTGCAAGTGGTTAAGGGTATTGCTTCCTGCTTTTCTTTGGGAATTTTACTACAGCCCCGGACGACATCTTCAAACTGGCACAAGAAACCGAAACCCAATTATTCATGCTTCACCATAAAAAGACGGATGGACAGTACCGCGCTAGACTTCGATCGATTTACTTCAACCTGAAAGACACCAAAAATCCTAACTTGAGAAAGAATGTCTGGTCGGGAAGAATTGAACCGCATCGACTCGCCTCGATGACATCAGAGGAGATGGCATCTGCCGAGAGAAAGCGCGAGGATGAGAAGATCGAACAGGAGAACATGAAGGAGGCTATGGTTGCGAAAGCTCCGACGAGTGTTACGGACCAGCTTCAATGCGGGAAGTGCAAGAGGAAGAACGTTTCGTACAGTCAGGCGCAGACTCGTTCCGCCGACGAACCGATGACTACAGTGAGTAGATTTCTCTTTTGTTTATATATCTACTTTTGCTAACACCAGATCCAGTTCTGCGAATGTTTGCAATGCGGTCACCGTTGGAAGGTATGTTTGAAGTCGTTCTCAGGTGATATCTGTAGCTGGCTAACAGGCGATTCGATCAGTTCTCTTAAATCTGCAGCTCTTTGTCGAGGTCTTTACTTTTCTTTTTTTAATCGTACATACCCTTATTGCTTCCTTCCCAGCATCTGATATGTTATTTCTCTTTAACACCGACTATCGGATATAACTGACTGGGTCTATTCCTCTGTGGGAATCGTCGGACTTTCCTTTTCTTCACTCTCTCAATTTGATCCTTCCGGTGTTATCTAGCGATATTTGTTTCTTTCCCTCTGGTGCCCTTCAATTGATGCGGCACTTTGGTCTGCTGATGATAATATCCAATTTTCTATCCTTGATACGATGCCGAAGATTCTAGTATCTATAGGCCCTCCTTTATTTGTTTTTTGTTTTTTTACATTTTACTTATTTTTCAATTCTCCTGTAAACTACGTTCTAAAAGAATACAGCTGCTAGATTGACATGGGTGCATTGATTTGATGCCGTTAGTTCGGTTCCTTGCATAAGTTTGTTATCGATAAAACCAAACTCTCGTAACACAAAGCTCCATTCAATTCCATTCGACGATAACCATCCTCACGCGAGCAAGCGACTTCAACCAGTCCGGTGACGAGACTGTCAGCCAAAAGGCCCGTCCGAGCCAATGGACTTGTCACAGGCGCTTCTCTCTTCTCTCTTCAGGCAGTTCTTCCGACACCCTGCCTGCCAGAGGAGAGCGAGGTTTCACTCCATCCCGCGACGGGCCCCGCCCCGTCACCTCTGCAGCTACCACCCACCCCGCCGGCGACTGCACACGTCGACAGCGTATCGCGTCGCCCCCGATGATTCAGGATGGTTGCCTCGAGATAAACTAGTCCCCGGCGATCTATCGGTGGAATTCGCCAAGTTTCCATTGGTCACGGCGTCGATACTAGCCAACAGGAGAGAACGGCCAAAGATGGTGAAGATGCTAGTTCGGGACTATATCGACGGTAATTGCACTTCATATGAACCAATTGTCTCTTGAATCGCTGGAAGAAGACTTGCTAATACTTTCGGATGTTTTAGATGCTCTCTACAACCCAAACTATGGCTACTTCTCCAAAGAAGCCGTCATCTTCAACACCGACACACCTTTCGATTTCAGACGCATAAAAAACGAAACAGCCTTCCACCAAATTTTCGCCGAAGAGTATAAAATCTTCGAAGACAAGCTCGACGAGGAACATCCCAACGACCTACGACAGTTATGGCACACCCCCACCGAACTCTTCCGGCCTTATTACGGCGAAGCCCTCGCACGATACCTTTACGAAAATTATGTGATAGATCTATACCCCGAATATGACCTCATCGTGTACGAAATGGGCGCGGGAAATGGCACTCTGATGGTCAACATTCTCGATTGGCTCCGCACAAATGTTCCGGATGTATACGTGCGCACACAGTTCAAGATTATAGAAATCAGCAAACGCATGGTGGAACAGCAGCTGAAGTCCGCGGAGAGGGCGGGACACATGGGACACGTTGAAGTGATCAATAGCAGCATGTTTGATTTCAAAACATACGTTGCCAACCCGTGCTTCTTCCTCGCGCTGGAGGTTTTCGATAATTTCGCGCACGATATGATTCGGTACGATTTGGAGACGCAGCAGCCGCTACAGGGGTATCTGATGGTCGACCGAGAAGGGGACTTTCACGAGTTTTACACGCAAGAGTTAGAGCCGCGGACTCAGCGCTTCTTAGACCTACGACGACGGATCAACAACCCGAGACACGACAAGATGTTTAGTAATGTTATTGGTAGGTCGTTTACGGATACGGGTAGGGGTGGGAGCGCGTGGAGCAAGTTGAAGAATAGCTTGAAGAAGCAGGTGTGGTTTACGGAAAACTTGACGGCGCCAGAGTTCATTCCTACAAGGGCGATGGAGTTTCTAGAGTTACTGAACTCGAGGTTTCCGCATCATCGGCTGTTGATGAGTGATTTCGATTCTTTGCCGGAGGCGATCGAGGGTGTCAATGCGCCAGTTGTGCAGACGAGGTATAAGAGGGAGACTATTGCCGTTAAGCAGTTATTCGTAGGTCTATCCTTTCAATTTAAAGTTTTTTGCAATCCCCTTCGATTAGTGGAATGGTGCTAAATCGTGGTATGTGTAGGTCCATCAAGGATATTTCGACATTTTGTTTCCCACGGACTTTGTCGAGATTTCGAAAATGTACGAGCTGCTATCAGGCAAGTTTGCAAAGGTGGAGACACATGAGAAGTTTATGAGGAGTTGGGCAGAGTTAGGGGATACTACAACGAAATCGAAGGAGAATCCGCTACTGACATGGTACAAGAATGCGTCTGTAATGCATACGCATTGAGAATGTGACACTCAAGTGGTCGCTAACGTGGATTTATCTCCATTGTACTATACTTCAACCTTATTGATTGGAGAGAGTTGGACTGTCATTATTGTATATAGTTGTAACGTGATGACTAGTGTCTATCAGTCTGTATATATGTTAATATCTATATATTTCAATTGAGAACGATACTAAGAGTATATATCGTAAGAATTAGAGTTCCTGCTCATCTCAAAAATATAGCGTCTAGCAATGAGACCGTAAATACTGAATGTTCCACAAGCAACACAAAAACCTCGTCTGTTATCAATTTTCCAACAAGATGCCCTTCATCATACGTATCTTCGACGTCAATGAAGCTCTACTAAATATGTAAAGCCTCAATCCACAACTTAGATATAAAGAACCAAGAAAAGATGAACGACTGGTTACCGCCTAAACCCCTCCTGCTTATCGCAACCCTCTCCTTCACTGCGGGAATAGCACTAACCCTCACCCTACAACGCCTCACCACCACCCCAAAACGTCAATCTCATAGACGCCGAGGGAGTATCGACGAAGATGGCGACAATGATTGGAGATACGAAACCTACTCCCGTCGTTCCTCCTTCGTTCCTATCGCTCTTCAAAACCTCCTCAGCACGAGTAGTATACCGACCCTAAGCAGCCTCCCGACAATCTTAGCCCATGACAAGGAGGATATCAAGAATGGATTGGAGGGGTGTATTGGAAACACCCCACTTGTGAGGATTAGGAGTTTATCGGAATATTTGGGATGTGAGGTTTTGGCGAAAGCTGAGGTGTGTACAAATTCTTTTTTGTCGTTCTCCCTTAGTAGAGGGTTAAACTCTGGGGAATATAACGTACAAGTGGTGAGAGCGTATATCTATGTATGAGAAACATATGTTGATATATGTATGATGTGAATTCTAGTTTCTCAACCCCGGTGGGTCACCGAAGGATAGAGTCGCTCTAAGTATTATTCTCAAGGTCTGTAACCACCCACCCCTCTTCACACCTCTATCAACCCACTTTGCATGAACAAAGTACAAAGAAAAAACACCATATTATATATATTCTACATATTCCCCAAGAGAAAGAAGCAAAAAGCAAAAAGTATCGCTCCATATCTCATCTTACAACATTGCAATACCATAAAACAAGAACTCCCAAGACCGAAATCCTATCTATCATACAAAAAGGAGAAGCGGAAACTATGCAAAAAAGAGCCATAAAGCTTAAAAAGCAAATATACCGTCCCACGTATAATTATCCTATCCGGCCCATATTGTATAAAAACAAAAAAGCGAAGAAAGAACCGTAATAAAAATATTAAGGATGAATACACTGACGCCCACGAGACAGGCTGAAGAGGAGGGCCGTCTCCGACCCTTCTCGGGCGACAAGGTTTTCGAAGGAACGGTAGGAAGCACCGGCGTTTCCCTCGCACACATTTGCCGCGCTAGGGGATATCTGGCACACATGTACGTCCCCATCCGTTCTCTCAAAAACAATAATAACAAAGGTGACGTCCTTCATATGGTACACCAGTAAATCCTAACGTCTATTTTTTCCCCCAAAAGATGCATGCCATCAGATCAGTCTCTCGAAAAGTCTTCCTTGCTCTTAAAACTCGGCGCTGTAGTCGAGCGTGTAACCCCAGCGAGCATCGTCGACAAGAATCAATTCGTCAACCTCGCCAAAGCCCGTGCTACCGAACTGACAAACAGCCCGGACACCACGGCACGCGGTTTCTTCGCCGATCAATTTGAAAACGAAGCGAATTGGAAAACCCATTTCGAAACAACTGGGCCCGAGATATACCGTCAATGCGGTAAGCAATTGGACGCGTTCGTCGCTGGAGCTGGTACCGGAGGGACGATATCGGGCGTGGTCATGTATCTCAAGCAGTATCTGCCCAATCTAGCAGCGGTGCTAGCGGATCCGCAGGGGTCGGGGCTTTTGAATAAAGTAAAGT
Source organism: Orbilia ellipsospora (assembly GCA_036971675.1). Classification (NCBI taxonomy): domain Eukaryota; kingdom Fungi; phylum Ascomycota; class Orbiliomycetes; order Orbiliales; family Orbiliaceae; genus Orbilia; species Orbilia ellipsospora. Next base: position 1,668,254 of record JAVHJO010000004.1, read on the forward strand.
ATGGCGTGATGTTCAATGAAATGACGGAGAGGGAAGGGACGAGGAGGAGAGCGCAGGTGGATTCTATTGTTGAGGGAATCGGAATCAATCGTGTTACTGCAAATTTTGAGGCTGGAAGGACATTGATTGATGATGCTGTGCGGGTGACAGATGAAGAAGGTAATTCTAAATCAATGAACTGTTTGAAAGCAAGTGGTGTGTTAAGCTGACGATTATTCAGCGTGCTTGATGGCGCGGTATCTTGTCGAGCAGGACGGATTGTTCGTCGGAAGCTCGAGTGCGGTGAACTGTGTCGCCGTGATTAAGTTTGTTAAAGAGCGAGGATGGCAAAATTCAAACAAGAGAATAGTGACCATCCTCTGCGATAGTGGGAGCAGGCATCTATCAAAATTCTGGGCCAAAATTGGCGATGTTGGGGGAAAGTGGGATACAACCATTGATCAAATATTGGACGTTAGTGCCAATCATTGAACGGAAAAGAACAACTCCAGCGGAATAAGAATAAAAAAGAAACGCGATTGGGGTATCTGTAGTAGCTGTAACATATATGAAAAGAAGATTGTACAATATAAGAAATAGTGGATGGGATCAACGATCCCAATCCTCGATGCATGCTGCGGATGCGAGGTTAGCGCCAAGTTTCGGACGAAAGAGATCAAAGCGAACTTACTGAAACATATGGTTTTCTCACAACGATACCCCGGGTCTCCACATGTCGCAAAAGGTTTGTCATTCGGATTGGTCACTTCATTTTCTTCGGTTTTAATCCCATTTGATTTCTGAGGAGTAAATGGCCTTGTAGGGGTCTCCCTTACAACCAATGGAGGTGCCCGTCCCTTCGGTCGACCAACTCGCTTTTGCTTTCGAGTACCCACAACCTCAACATCTTTATCTTTAACGAACCATATCTCCCTAGCTAGCTCATCCTCGCTGTCTGACAACCCGTACTCATTCTTGATCTTTGGCATGGGGGCTTCTGGGGCGGCATTTTCTGGTTTGCTGCTAGGATCATCGCCGTTGGTTGCTTCTTCCGTTTCTTCCTTTTTCACAGCGTCCTTCTCTTCAGCCAATCGTTTTTGAAGATGTTCTAAGAACTTGCCGGATCGCGGGGTGTGCAACTTGCTCTCAAACGTATCTTCTTCTTTTTTAATCCTTCTAGTTGATCTAGGCGTCTTTTTTTCCTTCGTCTCGGGTGTTTGGTAAGTTTTCGAAGTTGGCGTCTTCTTGGCTGCCACCGGAGAAGATAAAACTATGAGGTCATCATCAAGGGAATCTGCTTGGTCCATTTTCTTGATCTTGTAACCTTCTAATAGTACCCTTCGTCGCTCAAACTCTTCAAACGCGGGTTCCCCGTCAGGATGACGGTCTTGCCACATAGGGTCATAGAACGGATCGTCAGGCAACGCAGACCAAAAATTTCGGGGTTCCTTAGAATCGGACGATTTTCTTTGCGTTGCACTTGATGAGGGATTGAAGACTGGCTGCTTAGGCCGAGAGGGTAGAGTTTGTGGTTGTTTTAGTTTCGAGATAGAAGAAGTTTGTATTTGTGGTGGAGTTTGAATTTCTGAGAGTCGACGTTTTTTCGGCATCTTCTTGCTGGTTGATAATGCCTTCTTTGCGGAGGATGGGGTTGACTTGATACCACGCAGTCGATTCTTAGCCGTGACTGGGACGGACCTCTTAGGCGTTATAATGGTCGAAAGGTCGTCGATATCACCGTATAGATAATTTGGGTCTAATTCTTCCTCTTTCGAAACAGGCCGCTCTTTCGTTGTATCATTCGCTTCAGGTTCCGATGATTCTGGTAGAGATTCGTTGGCTGAAGCGCCTGATTCTGATTCTGGCAGCTGGTTGAGAAGAGGGATACTTTCTGCTTGAGGAATTGGTTTGTGGATGTTTTGATCTTGGGCTGGAGTGTCCTCTCGTGACGGAGCTGGCGTATCATCCAAAGCAAGAGGCCTTTGAAGGCTGCCCAACATTGATTCTGTGCACTGATCTAGGGTCTCTCTTTGGATGGTTCCGGAAACATTTGCGTCTCCGTTTATATCAGACACAGCTGCCACAGGAATTTCTTGAAAGCGGTTTTCTGTGTTATCCTCAATTCGTACTGTTGGGTCAACGACATGTACCGTGGGTTCCACCTCCAGCTCTGATTCCTCTTTTGTCACTTTCTCCAACATCTCTGGTTCCTTGTCCTCAACTTCCTCTTCATCTAATAAAGTCTGCTCTTCAGCCGGCAACAAGCTGGGTGATATGGGAGTAGGTTCTTTTGCCATAGCTAACCTTTCAGCTTCGTCTGCGAGTAGCTCAGCCAATGGCCTCCCACACTCTGATACAGGTGTCAGCTGTGCAGCAAATGTCTCGCCTTCTAGGTCCGCAGGTTTGGCCTTGTCCGCAAACTGATTAACGAGTGCCAGCACCCCGTCAACGCCCAATTTCGATAACAAGCTCCCCATGATCGTGGTATCCGGTGGGAATTCCTCGGGAGACGGTAGATCCGCGCCATGCTTTTCGGCCTCCTTCGTTACGAATTTCGTACTCGATGATTCCTCTTCCATCGGCTCGGAAGATGCGGGCGACGGTATACTATCCAACCCAGCAACCACAGCCGGCGACTCGATTTCGTGAACCTTCTGCTCCTTTTCTCTCCGTTTCTTCTCATCCACTTTTGCCTTCCCGGATGCCGTCATGGTGAGTTCCTCCAGTTCGTCAAACAGGTCGTCGATGGCGTCCCGATCGACTTCCATCTCATCCACATCGATTTCCTCAGCCTCGTCATCCTTGAGCATCGGCCCTCCCATGTCATCCCTTCCCAATATCGGTCTCATTCCTAGAATCTCCATCTCTAAAGTCGATGTCGCGGATCCTGCGTCCTCCTCATCGAATCCATCCATGGCCCAAGTATCGTTTTCCTGTTCGGTAAGATTCCTCAGATGACCGTTATCAACCACGACCTGCCCGGTTTCCAGATCAATCTCGTCACCTTCACCATCGAAATCGCGCGCATAACGGCGACAGATATCCTCCCAACTGGACTTGAGACGCTGAGCGGACTGTCGCAGCGAGTTCTCGTGCTCGAGTTGGAGGTTTCGGAGTTTCGGGGTGGTGGATGTGGCCTGGCGGGTTGATTCAAGGAGGGAGGAGGTGGACGACAAGGTCAGGACGGGATTCTTGGGCCCATGGATACGAGGCCGTTTTGCGACGTGCGCCATGATTATACTTTTAAACACTTTATTTTTCTTATAGCAGTATAGGATTCGTATTTTCAGGCACAAGCTTTTATTTTCGAGATTCCTGAATGTTTTCGCGCAGACTGTTTGTCGTCCCTTGGATGTTATGCTTCGGAGTATTTCTCGGTTGGACGGGGCTTGTTGAGAAGAGGGTGTAAATAAAATACCGAAAAGGAAAATAATGCGACCAGGCGGGAAACGGGCAAAGCAACGACGAAATAAAAGAACCGAACGAGGCCAAGGAAGGATCTAGGAACGGTGGCGACCGCAATGCGCTGCACTGAACGGTTGTGATTAGAAATCACGAATCTTTCTAGGCGGGAGAGAAGGGCGATTATAAGGATGGGAGGATATGATACGTAAGATGGTTCGATGAAGAGGATGGAGGTGGAGGGAGGGAGGAATAACGATGGATGGGAATGGGAATGGGAATTAGAGGGAGCTTTCCCCCATCGGAGCCCACCACACCACCATCAGCCATCAGCACCACCACCCGCTAAATTAGCTGCATCCGACTCGATTCGACGAAAGGAACGATTGGTTCGGAGGGGTTACCAGCAGCCAGTCAGCCGGCGACTTGGCTGGTCTATTTGTTGCATGGGAGCGATTCTCGTTGGTTCGGTTGCGTAGGGAGGGCCAACATCGGAACAACTTCGCCATTGATTCATCATCTTCATCATCATCATTGATTCAGTCCGTCGTGCGACACATGCCGGTCGATAGCAGACGTATATCAAGATACTTTCTGTTATATCACTAGACAATCGCCCAGGGTTAAAAAAATATAGCCGACGATAACGGATTGACGCACATGCTAATGCGATGAGGACGTCCTAGGACCTCCCTGGAACGCCGCCTGAATTCCAGGCTAATGCACTTCACGGCTTGGGTCCAGCCTGACTGAGTTTGGGATTCCCTTCCCTTCCGCTCCACTCTTTCCCGATGACGATGCCAACCTGGCCCGATTCGGCTCTCGTCTTTCGAAATCAGTATGGCATGGTTTGGCCTTTCCGACTTCTTCCTAATGGCATTCTGGCCTGCGAGATGGGTAGGAATTCCCCGAATGAAAGACTAATCTACGCTATATCTACGGATCGCAGCAGCCAGCTAAGAAGGTGTATCGATTTTACAGCCATGGGCTGTTCGAATGTTGTGAAAGGACAGGAACATTCCTCGGAATATTCCTGCTATGCATCTGTTTCTTTCGCTTACCCATGCGTGTACTCCCATGCGACCAATCAACCAGTCCCTCCATCCGCATTTGGGACCGAGACAGACAGACAGACAGACATCTACAGGCCGTCTCGACGTACCCCAATGCATACCCCGACAAAGGTTCCTCTTTTCTATTAAAAAAGGATCTATTCAAATGGATATCATCATCCAGTTTGTTGGTGATTGAATCGCCTACGTATCCCAAAGGCGTTCTATTGGCGAAAGTTTCTTATTTTATTTAAGGTGGTCTGATGAATGCTTCTTGTCTTGCAGGCTCTCCAGTCATCATCATCATCGTCATATCGTCTCTCGATCCATAATAGCGCCTATGCAAACCGTCGAATCTATCGACTGTGAGACACATCTACAGCCCCAGAGATCGTGCCAACAGTGGCATTTATAATAGAATCATTAATCGCGCTGGCATGCGACAACGCATCTCCAGCCAGCTGCCAGCGTCAGCCAGCCCGTGAGGATCGAATACGTATCTCGATCCGGATCCTAGCTTGGCCGGTTGGATTGGGTTTCCCTGCATGACCTTGATCGATTTCTTCCTAGCTCGTCGTCGCATGCATCGTTGGCCCCTGCTCGTTTGTTAGCTCCCACGCCGCTACTGTGCCCCCCGTTCTAAATTGTTGTTATAATTATTATCAGCGTCATGTCCGGCGACCTTAGATTTGGGTCTAGTATCTTCATGTTCATCGTCAACGACTTCACCATCATCCGCGATATCCGCAAACATGCCCGCCCCAACCCGTCGCAAATCCAAGGTCCAAGCTTCCATCCCATCTGCCACTGTGGTTCTCAATAATATAAATGGCAGCAACAGTAATACCGGTCTGGACAAGAGCGCCGACAAGCCAGCTACTGTCTTGAATGACGGTATTGGTGGTCGCATCGCAGCCGTCTCACCAGAACATCACACCACCGCTGCGGCCGCGACCTCCAATAAACCGACGTTAAATCCAAATCCAACTGAAACTCTCATATCGCCTACAGAGGCAACTCGAATACTGAACCAGCGGACCCTAGACGTCGCCACCCCGGAAACTTCCAGAATCTCGAAATTACAAGTTGCATCCCTCCCCGCGCACGAAGAGAATGAGGATGCGTTCGCCTACGACTTTTTGCTTGATGCTCAAAGTATAGCGAATCCCAATGACGAAGAACACCACTGGTCGTTTTTCGCTATTTATGATGGTCACTAGTATGAATAACCTAACCTCAACCTCTTAGAATCTCCCTTCTAGTCAGATACTGATGTTTTAAAAATAGTGGCGTCGCAACATCACAATATCTCAAACAGGTCTTAATAAAACATGTCTACAACTCCCTCCTAACTCTTTACACCTTGCACAGTCCATCGCAACCACCTTCGGACATCATCAAATCCACAATCTCAACCGCTTTCATCACCCTCGATTCCTCAATCATCACCACACCCTCCCTATCAAAGATAGCATCCCAGGGTTCATGCGCCCTCCTCTCTTTCTTCGACGCCCGTAATAATAAACTCTACACAGCCTGTACTGGTGATTCCCGCGCAGTCCTCGGAAAACGAATAGGGTCACCCACAAATACACGATGGTTGGCCAAACCTCTTTCCATCGACCAAAACTTCGCGAGTAGCCCGGATGAAGTCAAAAGGGTGGAGGGCGAACATCCGGCTGAGAGGGGTATAGTTCGGAATCACCGTCTAATGGGTGATTTAGCCGTTAGTAGGGCATTTGGGAACAAGAAATTCAAAGTGCGTGAAGAGGGAGATGTGAAGAAGGTTCGAAGCGGGAAAGGCTATGATGTTCTCAGGAGTCCGCCGTACATTACTGCTCGCCCGGAGGTATCCGAGTACGCCGATGCGAAAGTCGGCGACTTTGTGATACTAGGAACGGACGGGTTATGGGATTTTTTAAGTAGTGAGGATGCTGTTGCTTTAGTAGGACGATGGACGGATGAGCATTTACCCTCGAAGAAGTTAGGGGAAGGGAGGAGGTCGACGAGGTTGACGCCGAGTCAGATGGAAATGTTTGTGTTTGAAGCAGGGGACGAGAACGTTGGGGTGCATTTGATACGGAATGCGCTCGGCGGGGTCAGGGAAGGCAGGCTGCTTTTCACGTTGAGTTTACCGTCGGGTAAAAATGCCGCGAAGAAGCATCGGGATGATATGACTGTTGTTGTGGCATTTTTTTGATTTATTACACAATCTATAGGCTTTTATATGAGATATAGAAAAAGATATTCTATTCTTCGACAGGATCGATTGGGCCCGCTGGATCGAGGCTCAGTTTGGCCATTTCGACGGCCAGTTGGAAGAGATAATCATAGCTATTTCCCATTTTTAGCTTCTGTCCTCATCTTAGTTGATATTTACGAAAGAAAACTTACCATTCAGCTTGCGTCTTGGCCTTCCAGACCGTGTCACCCCATACATACCTAGAATTATATCAGATGTTACATTACTACCATTTTTGACCTCTCGAGGATAAAGGAGAGCTTACACTCCATGCCTTCTCACCAACACCGCAGAAGCATCCTACATATCAACCCACCGTATTAACAACTTACTCCCAAAGTCTCACTCGAAGATATGTCTGTATGCATATTTTGTGTCGTATGTCTATCTTACCGGATAATCCGCTATAGCCTTTGCCAAGGAATCCCTCAAATCCTCCTCACTACCACCAACAACCAAAATCAACAAAACCATCCCTCAAGTCATACCGATTTAAATAAATAACAAACGACATAGAGAGGGAGGAGAGGAGTACTAACTGCGCGGTATTCTCAATAATAGGAATCTCCAAGGTATCATGATACCCATAGTACGCCCCGGTACTTGGACGCGGAATCCCCTTGATCATCTCCGTATTTGCAATCTTGAAAGTTTTCTTCCCCTTATTCAACAAGGTCACGAGAACGGCCCATTGCGAGTGCGTGTGGATACACGCTCCTGCGCCCTTGTCGTACGCGGCGAGGAAGAGCGGCGTGCAGGCTGAGGGTTTTAGGGGTTCCGGACGGCGAAGGTAGGTTTGGGATGGGTAGGTCATTACGAACATGTTTTGGGGTTCCATGCGCTCTTTTTGGACACCGGAGGGGGCGATGTAGATGTTTTCACTTTTGGTTTTTCAAATGGGGTTTTAGGGAAATGTTAGTATACGTATTAACCTTTTCTATATTGCAAGATATGTACGTAGATATGGTTGATAGCAACGCGGATTTTTGGGAATGAGGAGGGCAAAATGCAACAATCTACGGGGACCGTAGAGGCGAAAATTCAGGCGTACTCTTTTCGTATGCTGATGCCGCCGCCGGTGCCGGTGACCCAGCCGAGGGTGTAGAAGTTGCGACATAGTTCGCCTGTTGTGTATATTATTAGGTTAATTGAACCATATCTTTCTGATAGCTTAGTGAGCTTCAATTGAGGAATCCAAGTTTTTATAGTAAGGTGGAGTTATTGCGACGCAATGGAGGGGCGCGGGATCACAGACAAATTAGGTTGGCGGGGTGCTGGGGGTCGTCGGAGTAGACCAGAGCATTTTGCTCTTCTTCTGATAGTGGCGATTCCCACGACATTCCTTTTACTTAAACTTGAGATTGGTGTATTACGGAAGTCGAATTGCGCGGTGCTGGTGGATTGTGTTCCCCTCAAGGTTGAGGTTTCATATAAATTTTTGCTGAAGACATCTGATAAAAATATCGCAGCAGGGCGCGGGATGGTGCCATCTTCACAAACATAAGCGATTTGTTCGCAACGCAACGAGTCGGGGATGGTGCTAGCGATTGGCGGGCTTGAATTTATCTCGAAAGGCTCGATTAGCTTGGTCTTTGGTGATAGGCTATAGTAGCTTAAGGGCTGCTCTAGGTAACTAAGGCTCTCTTTCTTCGGCAGCTTATCTTCGGCAGCTTAAATGATTGATATATACTAGCCTTCCGCCGACATGTCCTTCGCAATGACTAGGTACTAGATTCGCTCGAGTAGCACCTAGCTGCTCCGAACCCAACAGCCGGCTGAATATCGTGCCAAGAAGGAACAAGCTTATGAGCTTCCCTGTCGACTCCAGAGTTGCGAACTCAAGCTCCCAGATTCCTGTGCGCCGGGGTCAGATTTCGGCTGTTTAACGGACCGATCGATAAATGGCTCCCTAGAAACTCATTTCTTGAGTTCATATTGTTCATCCATCAATCCGAGAATTTGGCGGCCTCCAAAAACATACTATTTCCTGTGGCTGCAATGCAATGCTGATCAGTCCACCGATGGTACTGCCGTGGGGCTTCGGTTTAACTTTTGATTCGCCGCTTCCATTCAAATTCTCCAACATGACCATTTTACGGATCATAGGCACACTAGTAACCAAAATGGTGGGGATTGTGGGGAAATCCAATACGAACATTCTTTCTCAACGCTATGGGCTTAAGCTTAACAATTATTAAGTAACGTTTCCAAACTTGAATTGAGATATCCGCGATCCCTGCATGACACAAGCTTGCCATTGCAAGTTTAGTGATAAATTTAACCGCGTCGAGATATTTTACCTCCAATGATATCGCCGCACTTGTGGCTTTCTCGTCTCCAACGGATTTATTATTTCTTAAATTTCATGGCGATCAATTTTCATGAATAGGTACGATTGGTATCCACGGTCGTTCAGAGTAGGTCTTTTGGAAGTATAAAAACCCGCCTTGGGGTCCTTGATATTTCTACAAATGTAGACGGTACTTTGAGAGTGCAATTCTCAAAGATAAAACGCCGAGAGGTTGTATAACTCAGCTCTCAGATATATTATTACCCGTTTTTGGTGTATTATCCATATTTATAAAATGAAGCTGAGAACTTCCCTTTTCGCTCTATTATTAACCTCACGATCAGTCCTCGCTTCGACGGGGACAGTGAGTTTCAGCTCTACAAATGGTCGTAAAACCTGCACTGTCTACGCCTATAAACCCAATAGCGACGGATCGCGCAGGGATGATGTGCCACTATTGATGGAAGCGTTTGAGGATTGTGGAGATGGAGGATACATTAGATTTCCCGCCGGGCAAAATTATTGGATCGGCCAGAGGTTAAACCCGTTAGTATTTAGCTTCTCATCTTTTAGCTTTTCGCATTTTGCCGTTGATTTTTTGCGGCTAATATCTGGGATGATGATGTGGTTAGGGTGCTCAACAATGTTAAGATTGACTGGCAGGGCTTTTGGAAGGTGTGTGTTGCTTTTTAGAACTTCAACGCAATTTGGTCTTGCTATGCGGTGAAAATTAACGATCGATTTCGATATTTGATACCCTTAGTTCTCGGATGACTTGAGTTATTGGAGAAACCATTCATATCCGATAGCATTTCAAAATCACGCAGCTGGTTTTGTTATCACGGGTGATAATATCATCATCAATGGGTTCGGCACTGGCGGTATCGATGGCAACGGTAATACATGGTACGAAGCTGAGAAAGGGTCAGTACGACATATGAGCTATCGTTATAAAAATGGGTAGGAAAATATTAAACATGATGCTAACATCAACAATGATAATATATATATAGAGTAACCCAACCTGGCCGCCCAATGCCCTTCGTCTTCTGGAACGTCTCCCAAGTCACCGTCAGCAACTTCCAAGTCCTCCAACCACCGCTCTGGTCCATTAACATTATGAACGGCACAGACATGTACTTCACAAACATCACCGCAAATGCCACAGCTTACAACGCGCCCTACGGTACGAACTGGGTTCAAAACACCGACGGCTTCGACACAATGGACGCCAAGAACATCTACCTCGAACACTTCACCTACCAAGGTGGCGATGACTGCATTGCGATTAAACCACGTAGTTACAACATCCACATTCACGACGTCACGTGTCGAGGTGGGAATGGAGTCGCTATCGGTTCGTTAGGGCAGTACCTCGAGGACAGCAGCGTTGAGAATGTCAAAATTGACCAAGTCAAGATAATACGGTATAACGAAGACATGCACAATTGCGCCTACATGAAGACTTGGATCGGTTTCCCAGCCCCACAATCGGGATACGAGAGTGGCGGGGTGCCACGAGGCGGCGGCTGGGGGTATGTCAGGAACATTCTATTTTCGAATTTCGATGTCCAAGGTGCGGATAACGGACCCGCATTGACACAGGATAATGGAAATAATGGAAGTTACACGGGGACGAGTAAGATGTTGGTTAGCAATGTTGTTTGGGCGAATTTCACGGGGTACACCAATGGGGGCAACAGGGCGAGTGTGAGTTGTAGTAAAGCGAATCCGTGCTACAATATTGCGTTTGAGGGGTTGGATCTTATCAATCAGAAGACGGGGCAGGTGGCGGCAGAGAAGTGTTCAAATCAGGCCCCGCATGGGATCAGAGGACTGAATTCGACAGCGTGTAACACGTAAAATGCGAGGGAATGAGAATTGAATAATTCGCATGTGTATTATAATATCAAAACCGTCCGTCTGGCTTCGACTCTATATAATATCGCACCTAAGCCTCGGTATCATTCATTTTGCATGGTGTTTTCATTTTCCATAAAGCTATAATGGACTTCCATAATAATAGCAAATCTTTAAATGGTCCTTATGTCATCGGCTTGCCAAGATATGCAGCTTTTTGATATTCTAATATGGTGCCGGCTTGGTCCGAGACCAAATTTCTTGGGTTTCCGCCGAATTTATCATTACGCCGGCGCGGCATGGCTTTATACGAGCTATATATCGTGACACAGGTAGCTCCTAACCGAACCCATGAATGCATGGTTTTCATTGCAATACCTTTAATCCATATGACTGGGGGTATATAAATTATAAACTATTCCAATGTTAATAGGTAGGATTGGCTGTTGGCTGTTTGAATAAGCGAGGCTAAAGAAAGGGCCGAGAAAATACAATTCCGAACTCGAAAACACGGTCCAAGTCTTCAAAATATCACGCCATTAGCTTATTTTCAAGGAATATTAGGTTTTGGTCCGTGGACTATTGGATCTATGGAACCGCTTACGGACTACCTGTCGTTATTCAAGACTTTACATCTGCGCTTGGCTGGTTCTAGTACGATGTTCTAGAGACTGATGAAATACTTAAGTCTTAACGATGCTGCTCAGATGAATATTTTATGTATATAAACAAGCCTTCATGCCCGTTTTCTCTCATCTACCCATCGGGAACAAGACATCCAAACCACCCAGCATATAATATTAATTTCTTGGACAACATACATCAAATTCATCAAGATGATGCGTCTGTTACTTTCTCTGAAGACCTTCTTGTTTATATCAGCGTTCCTTGACGGTATACAAGCTGTACCAGCACCGGAAGAGCAAAACATAGTCAAAAGAGCTGGTGAGTATATCATTACAAATTTTATATCTTTGGTGATTTACCGTAGCTTCTATACTTCGCGACTGTCAGATTCTAATCAGTTCCAAGCGACATAGACACTACGAAGACTACAACCAAATATGTAACTCAAAAGGTCACACAAACCAAAACTGTGGAATCTATACTCCGTGGAATCCCAATCCACTTACCCGGAAAACTCATAACTTTCCCGGGAAATATCATTACGAATGGTGGTCACGTCTTGACCCTCCCGACGTCTGTTGTTGATATTAATGGATACGATGTTGTTGCTGCTGGGTCGAATACCCTAATTCTACCAAAGACTACTATAGTCGCCGCTAGCGAGAAGATTAAGCTTCAAGATAGAACTATCACGTTCTCTGGAACGGCCATTACGCATTTTCAGAAAACGATAACGCTTTTGGGCAATGGACCACCAAGTACAACTACTGTTACGCAACTGGGAGTGACGGTGACGGTACCTGGTCCTACTGTCACGGCACCAGGGACAACCATCAGTGTTCCTGCTTCTACAATCACGCTGCCAGCAACAACAATCACTGTTCCTGCGATTACAGTCACCCAAGTCGGGTCTATTACCTTATTCACCACCATTGAAATTACAACTACCGTCACCAAAAGTGGAACCACAGAACCCGCAAATAACGTCGTCACATTAACATCTACGATAACATTGGCAGCGTCTACTCTCACCTTACCGGGTCCTACAGTTACGATACCATCGATAACCACGAACGTAGTATCCACGGCGACTACCTATGTCACAACCACCATCACCGAAAACTGTCCGGCAGTTTTCCAGCCTGTTACTCTCCCCGGCTCAGTAGTCACACTTGGAGTAAACCTTCCTACTTTTTGGGTAACTTTTGAGGTGGCGGGAAAAAATGGGTCTGTATTTGGACCTTGGATAACAATTGGTGGATCTACTATATATGCGAACGGGCGGACAGTTGATCTACCTGATAATACAATCCGGGTGCCAGATTCGACCGTGATATTGCCTACTTCTCGGATTACCTTGACTGATGGTGTTATTACGGCCGGTGGATCAACTATCACGCTTCCAACGGCTTCCACTCCGGCGGGAGGTTGTGTGACAAGCGTCACGACGGTTTTCCAGAATACAATAACGACTGTAGTGACTACAGTGCCTACAAGTACTTATTGCGATGTTACTCCTAGTCCTAGATACACTCTAACATTTTCAAACGGATTGTGTTATTGTACTGCACCTATACCAGATTGGTGATGGTTGTGAAGGCGTTCAAATTGTTATCTATTATTCGATCATCTTGTTTAAAATAATATTCAATAAAAAATAAATAATATATAAATATCTCAAGTTGAAATGCCTAGTAAATCCTACGAATGAATAGACATCGTAGTAAAGTCACAAATATTATTATTGCAGGGCTCAACCGGTGTCACCAACGCTAAGTTGGATTGCCACATTGTGGCTAACGTCGCTATCAGCTGCCGAAATTAAGATGTACGCGCCTGGCGACGGACGCGGAAACCGAATTGATATCGCAATCGATTGTGATCACAGCGGACCCCGCGATTCACATGATATCGTTAGAATTAGAATTAGGATCATGATCCTAACAAGCGAGTGGCCAGTCTGGACAAATGTATACAGCATCACCATCGTGGTGATCGTGGTCTCAGGTGCCCGGATGTAGCTATGTAGATGCATGCAGGGCGGATTTTGGGATAGTAACGATGGATTCAAACATGAACAGGCCACCGTGCATTTTCCAACAGGAACCTGTTGTATCCGGTTGGTTTTTATTCCCTTTTTTCAAAGACCAACAGGGCGCCTGGCAAAATGTGTCTCGCAGTTGGCTGTCTGGCGATAGTGGGACCTGTGGGGACAGGCTTCTCTAGCGACTGGCGCCCACACGCTCGACTTGCTCACACGAAACAGAAGAGCAGCCCATGTAAGAGCTAACCGTTCTCGACACGGTGGGACCTTTCGTTTCAAGAAGTTTGTTCGGTCGTCGGGGTACCTCGCCGCAGTTAGCCTGCCGGGTCTTTCGCTGGGATTCCATCTCGGGATTATTCTTGTTATCTTATTCTTTTTTTTTGACCGGGGCGGTTTCGTGCGGCGAAAAGACAGCCTGTCAATTTCCCACCGCAGAGAGAACACCACAGTGCCACAGTGACCACGAGAGCGATCTTGCGAACAGGCCCGAATAAATTATAAATCCGACGCCCGCTCCGTTCCCTTTACCTCTGACCTGTCTCCATTTCCCCCGTCGTAGTAGCTTTGAATTTAGTTTCGCTTCTCCGTGTAAACACGCTGGTCAATTCCTCCCTTCTTTGCCTCTCGTCTGGTTTTCGCAATCCGGTTTCTTGTAAGTGTGTCGCTGTCCTCTTTATTTTTCGTTGTGTGCGTGAACATAACGCATTGCATCACTGTCTTCCACTTCACCATCACCATCACCATCTTGTTCTTCTCATCGCGCGTTCACCCTTTAACCATTGGACATCAGAAGCTCACAATTGCATCCAATTGCATCTTCACAGGATCTGAGTTTAATCCAAAATGCGTTTCACAAATGCGGCAGCAGCCGCCCTGCTGTCTTCTGCAGCCTTCTTGGGCAATGTCGTCGCTGATGAGCTTGAGGAAGTTCTCGGTAATGATGCAGAAACCTCAACAACCACTACCACTACCACCTCGACTTCTACCACTACCATAAAAAAGCCAACCTTCACAGTAAGTTTCTCATCTTTTCTTTGCTCCCACTCAATTGGCGTCTCTCGCTAACGTGAGCCGCGTCCAGCCATACACTTCCGTCAAGGCACCTTTCTGGGAGCAGTTCACCGACGACTGGAAATCGAGATGGACTCCAAGTCACGCCAAGAAGGGTAACACTGGTGAAGAAGAGTGGGCTTATGTCGGTAACTGGGGCCACGAAGAACCATACGAACTTCAGGGTATCCTCGGAGATAAGGGCTTAGGTGCGAAATGAATACCCCACATTCTGTAAATTTTAGTCTCGAATTTTTGAAGCTAACGAAATGTCTTGAATTCACAGTTGTCAAGGACAAGGCCGCCCACCACGCCATTTCTGCCAAGTTTAAGAAAGCAATTGACCCTAAGGGCAAAACCTTGGTTGTCCAATATGAGGTCAAGCTACAAGGTATGAAGCCAAGCTCCTCTCAAATTTATCATCATCAATTACTGACAGACGCGTCACAGAGGGACTCGAGTGCGGTGGTGCTTACTTGAAGCTGTTGCGCGAAAGAAAGGAGCTCCATAGTGAGGAATTCTCTAATACCTCGCCATATGTTATCATGTTTGGTCCCGATAAGTGTGGTGGCACCAACAAGGTCCACTTCATTTTCAACCACAAGAACCCCAAGACTGGTAAATATGAGGAGAAGCACCTTAAAGCTGCTCCAATGGCCCGTATTGTCAAGCAAACTACCCTCTATACTCTTATCGTCAAGCCAGACAACTACTTTGAGCTCCGTATCGATGGAACCCGTGTCAAGAATGGAACTCTCCTCGAAGAATTCGAGCCATCTGTCATGCCACCCAAGGAAATTTCCGACCCTGATGACAGCAAGCCAGAAGACTGGGTTGACGAAGCTATGATCCCTGACCCTGATGCCAGCAAGCCAGATGACTGGGATGAGGATGCACCATACGAAATTCTCGATACCGATGCCGTCAAGCCCGAGGATTGGCTTGAGAACGAGCCAAAGGAGATCCCAGATCCAGCTGCTGAGAAGCCAGAAGGATGGGTTGATGACGAGGATGGCGATTGGGTCCCACCAAACATTCCCAACCCCAAGTGCGAGGAAGCTTCCGGCTGCGGTGAATGGGTCAGACCAATGAAGGCCAACCCTGAATATAAGGGCAAGTGGAATCGTCCTCAGATCAGCAATCCAGCCTACAAGGGTATCTGGGAACCACGAAAGATCGCCAACCCAGACTACTTTGAAGATAAGACCCCAGCCAACTTTGAACCAATGGGTGCCATCGGTTTCGAACTTTGGACTATGAGCAACGGTATCCTCTTCGACAACATCTACATCGGTCACTCTGTCGAAGAAGCCGAGGCTGTCCAGAAGAACACCTTTGACATCAAGAAGGATATCGAAACCAAGGAAGACGAAGCCTCCCAACCACCCAAGCCTGTTGAGGATGCCGCCGATGCTAAGCCTAAGGCCAAGAGCCCATTGGATCTTGACTTCAAGGAAGACCCTGTCACCTACATCAAGGAGAATCTCGACCTCTTCATCACTCTTGTTAAGAAAGACCCAGTTGAGGCTATTCGCTTCATGCCAGCTTTCGCAGGTGGTGTTGGCGCCGTTATTGCTACCGTTTTGGCTATCGTCTTGGGAGCTCTTAGCGCCCTTGGTGGCTCTGCTGCCCCAGCTGCTTCCGCCACTGCCAAGAAGACTGCTACTAAGGCCAAGGAGACCGCGAAGGCTGTTAAAGAGAAGGTTGAAGAAGTCGTCGAAGACGCTACCGCCTCCGGATCCGAGAAGCCAAAGGCTACTAAGCGCACCACCAAGAAGGAGTAACTTGATTTGTGACGGCAAGCGGGGGACAATTGCAGTGTGTTGACCTGAATATAATCTTTTTTTTTCTTTTTATGGTGAGGAGAGAAGGTGTTAAACCAAAAATGATATTATACCATTACTAGTATTATTAGTATTACGATTCTGGCGGGAGAGTGGGAGAGAGAAAGAGATATGTCTACTATTACTACTTCGTGTTCTTCCCTTAATTTCGCGAAGGGTTTTTTTTTATTTCCTCATCAAAGAAGAAAAAGTTATTCTCGGAGTTTGTGTTTTACTATTTGATATGATAGGACCTTTTTTCCTCTTTACAAGCTTTATCCCGTGTCTTCTTGTGATAGTATAGTAGTATAACAATCGAACATCGTTTGAACCCATACCTGGTACCAACTTTTGAAATATAAACTTCCAATATATTTTGTAAGGCTAAAATTTTCATTACTTGGAAACGCAGTATTACGCCGGAATAAACTATGCTAAAGCTACTGTACTACAAATACTCAAAAAATATACCTCAAAATATATTTTTCTAATAATCCGGTAGGTAAAAGTTCATAGTAACCATCTTGTGTCCGTAATCATCCTCCTCATGATGCATACTATGTCTTCCCCATCCGTGTCTACCGCCATGGCCATGATTATGACCATGAGCACCCCACCCACGATGTCCACGGTGTCCCTGGCGTCCATGACGTCCGTGGCGGTGATGTCTCCTATATGCATGACGGCCGTAATGGTGCATCATATTTCCATCGTACTCTTCGTCATCGTAATGATGCATATGTCTTCCATGGCCGCGGTAGTATCTGCCATACTCGCCATCGTCGTGATGGTACATATGCCGTCCGTATGGATGCATGTGTCGTCCGTACGGGTTCATATGTCGTCCGTACGGGTTCATATGTCGTCCGTATGGGTGCATGTGTCGTCCATATGGGTGCATGTGTCGTCCATAGGGGTGGTCATATTCGTGCATTCCGTATTCGCCGTTGTGCATGTGGTGGCGAGGGTGCATTCCCATTCCCATGTGCATGTGTCTTCCACCGTAATGATTGGGGTGATCGTGCATGTGCATATAGTGGTTGCGGTGTGAGCGTGGGTAGTAGTCGTGGTCGTAACCACCGTAGCCGCCGAAAGCGTAACCTTCGTCGTCGCTTCCTTGTGCTTGGGGTTCTGGCTCGCCGGATTGCATTTGCGGGTCGGGTTCGGATTGTGGTTCGGGTTCTCCCTGGGGGCCAGCTTCGGGATCGTAGCTACCCGCCATGTCGGGTGGTGCTCCTTGAGCATCGGATTCTGAAGCACCATCTAGTATGAGAGAGTGATATTAGAGTGGGATCGAATAATTCAGATATTGTTCATAAGTTAGGCTTACAATTAGGCATACCGGGAGCACCGAGACTAGGGTCCGAGCCAACTTGTGCTTGTGCGTCGTCAACAGCAGATACCGTGACTCCAGAGATAATAAGAGCGGCGAGAAGTTTGCTAATCTTCATTTTGGCAATATGTAACTTTGTAGTGTCTGTATTAAAATATATGAATCTTTAAATTCCCAGAATTCAAACAAAGACCAGCCTTGTTTTGTTTGTGATATAATAAATCCTATCGAAATAAAAAATCGTGGAGCAGAAGCCCAAAATGAAAGTCTCAAAAAGAAAAATGTGACTGAAAATGGCAAGCAACGGTTCTTGGTATATAAGACTTGGCTTATTGAACTGATTGTAGTAACAAGTTAACAATTACCCAAAATGTCGGTGGCAGGAGATGGTTTATATAAGTTCCGTACCGTGCATACTTGGGCACCTAGGTACCGGATAGATTACCATCGAATTGATCACCACTCCGCACGTTTATTCCTACTCGGGTCGGGCGTCATGGTGCAAGTAAGGTACGATTAATGCACGACTACATCATAGCTTCAGTTCAAAGCCCGGGCAAAAGCGGTGGTTGGGAAACTCGAAACGGGGTGTAGGAAAACGGAACACCCGATCCAATAGTTCAATAACACTGATCTAGTTAATCATGTACTATCAAAGGGATATTCGTTCCGAAGAGTCAAAGCAATGGTCTATGAGATCTATTATACAATATAGCGTTAAGTTCGCTGTGTTTGTGGTAAATGCTGGCTTACGTACGGAGCTCTAAATTTAGTTGCCTTGGTGTGCCTCATGGTGTTGATGTGAGTAGCTTATCTTCAGATGTCTCCCCTTTGAGAAGATCATTGCTGATATCAGTTAACTATCAGCCGACTTTTTGTGCAGTTTGCTTAATGTGGTGCGGAGAGGCTGGTTGATTCGGATGGGTTTTATATTCGACGAAACATGACTGTGTGTTATTTTTTTATATGGGTGTTCGTGGAATTGTTGCGTCGGTTGTCGGATTGAATGACTTGAGTGGCGCTCACCTCCGGATATATTCCTAAATTGTGGTTGAGGTTAGGAGTTTTCGCATATTGCGGCATCTCACAATACTTCTTAAATGCGAGCCCTATGAAATATCTGTAGTTGTGAACTACCTGATGAGTCAACTAAATTCGATTCTTTGTTGAGATGTACGAGCTCAGTGAAGTTAGCTTTGCTTGAATACAATCCGTTATTTTCCTTCTCTTTTTTGGTATCTGAGAATGTAGCCGAAGGAATCACCAGATCGCACTTGATCGATTAACGTGAGCGTGCGCTTTTATGTAAACAAGATCAAAAATTGCACTCCAAATCTCTACTTTGGCGATTATAGTGCCGGCGAAAGATCGAAGGTGGTTGTACACTAACGAATTTACATGACGAAAAAAATGACAATACTACAGCTCTTTCGTAGTTATAGTTAAAGAAACTATTTGTCAGCAAGTTTATATAATTGAATAAAATTTATAGCTTGGATCCAACTCCTCATAAATATTGGATTAATTATTCATACAGCAGAAGTTTGCTTCTCATTACTTCGTGACCAGTGGTTGATTCATGGTACAAATCATTGGCTACTGCTGAGATTCTTGCGAAAGAGTTTCTCTGTGCTCAATTTGATTAGATTAGAGACTAGAATATAGCAAATGATAGTCGAAAATCAGAAGCTGAAACACTTTGTTGCACCTTGTCTGTTTTTTGCACTTCATATTCTTGACCATTTATATTATATTAAAATCGCGATCACGTGAGTAAGGCCGATGATATTCACTCATAGACACCTTGGAGATCTACAACGGAAAAACTTGATATTCTAGCAATTCAAATATTCATGTCATATAAGGAAATCAAGACCGGTTCTCTGGTTGGAGTTGTTTCGGAGTGTTTTGTGTTCTCGAAGCTAGACCCGAATTCAACTAGTACATGGTTCCTGACTGTTTGGTATGTGTAAGAGAACTCGATCGCGTTGTTCTCGAGTACTGCCAAGGCCCATAGACGTCGATATTGGACTGTTGGTCACGGGATTAAGTGCACTAGCAGTGCCGTATTTGGAAGATGGAACAAAATTTAGGTGTTCCATCTCAGGTACTACAGAATGAAACTAGGCCAAAATGTCGATTAGAAACGCAAAGGATTGTGACATCCACAATATACTAAAATCATTGTTATATAAGATTGTCATCTCCTGAACCATTGGCTAAACCACTGAATATTTTTTTATCCCCTAGATACACTCTTTATTCAATTTCATTCGTAATTTTACTCACACGAGCTAGCTGGCCTAGCTCTATGACTAGTAACATAATCACTAACCCATTAACCCAGATAAAATATCGTTGAAAATGTGGCCACGATTTACGATATTTACGATCATTTTGCTCCCATTTAGTCTTTTGAGTATTATTATACTTTATAAGCCGTATTATTTACCAATATTAAACAATCATACTGGTTCGCCTAGCCGCAATGCAGCAGCCCAAGAACCGAACATCCGTCACGACACAGCTATCCCAAGTTCTACGGAACCGGATATTGACCTTGATATCGTAATATCACATTACGAAGAAGCATTATACCACACTCATATGATGCTAGATAGTATACTATCCGTGCCATCTATCAGAGGGCTATCGCGAAGGATATTCTTTTATACTAAGAATGAGATTTATCGTAATGGCACTGCATCGATCCCAAAATATATGAACGCTACAAAAGTTTTCTATCTTGAGAATATAGGACGCGAAGGAGGTAAGTTATATTTTGCTCCACAATGTGCTATTTAAACAAACCGTGTTAACTTACAGTCAACCACAACAGATACGTATCTCCGTCACATTATCAATAACTATGATAACCTAGCCCGTCACACACTCTTCATCCAAGCCGATCCTCACTATCCGTATAGGTTTTTCGAAACACTCGAGAATTATTTCTTCAAAGACACTGGTGTACTATCGCTCGCGCCTTATAGGAAATGTTCGTGCCAACAAGGATGCATAATACCAGAAGGACGTGGTACCTTTCCTAGAGTTTCAGAAATATACCGACAAACCCACGGACGACCGTGCCCTCGTAAACCGCTCCTCTTAACAGTCGCAGGGCAGTTTGTCGCCAGTAGAGAAAATATCCGGATGACTTCACGTAAAATCTACCAAAACATTTTATACAAGTTAACACATTTGATCGGTGTAGATGAGCCTGTGGCGCCGTGGTTCAAGGCTCACGGTCTCCAGGATAAGGCCGATTCTCCAATGTACGGCTTTTCATTGGAGTTTAGTTGGATGCTAATGTTTCACTGTAATAAGCCTGAACTAGCTCGTACGTGTGATTTTACAAGGAAGGACGGCGAGCTGCATCGCGAAACATGCCAATGCCTTCGTCCACAGGTACGATCAGCGGATAAACAACAGCATCCACTACGTAACGTGTAGTCTTGTATAGTGACGTCTTTCGACAATCTTGCATTCAAAACATATTGCTATATATTATTTATAGTTCTACAACTAGAGACCTATTTTCTAATAAAAATTAATCAATATTAGTAATTTATATAAATAAATATATTCTTTTCAGCCGAGGATCCTTATATTTTCAAATCAGAGTATTATATCCAGAAACGCGCCATGATTGGATGTGAGCGAGCATGAGGCTCCAGTTTTCACTTACTGTCCAATCACATCTCGCGTTACCCTCCCAAATTACAACAGGATACCAAGTTATTATTGCGTTGTTCTCTTTTCGAGGCGAATGGGGGCTGGTGTTCATTAGGTCAGTGCCGGCACTAAATTTAGGTTACCATACGTCGCCACAAGCTTCCGAATAACTGATTTAAGTTATATATACCAATTCAGTCGATTAATATCTCTATCACTCATCTGGTAGCGCAGATCTCCTTGCAGCTCATCCTGCTAACGCGGGAAACAACAAGCCGTCAACACTCCCGGAGTTTCGATGTCTTCGAGTTTCGGATGACTTCGAGTTTCATCACAAGTGCCGACCTCGAAAGATTGCCTTCGAGGCAAGTACTCCGCCACAGGCATTAACAGAAGAAGATGCTTTTAACATAATTTTATCATCATGAGGCTAATTTTTATCACCACTATTCTATCGAATAAGATGGCCATCTAAAGCCCATCGCTTTGTTTTAAAAAGCAAACCTCGTGTCTGTATAGGATAAAAAGTCTTAAAACTCTTGAACATGACCGTGACACAGCAAACACTTGCAATTAATCAATATATTCTCTGAACCTAATTCTCGAGAATTCACACCTTCTTCTTTCGTGGCTCATCGGTTCAAGCTGGTGAGTTGCGATGCTATACGAGGTACTCAGCTGCCTAAATTGGCTGAATTACAAGGGATAGCTGGAGTGCAGCGAAATGCTAAAATCGGCCTGTTCTCTGAGTCGCATATTTATCAAACTTCATTCCTCTCTGGACGCTCTCTTCCAAAACCTTCTCACTATCTTTCACCCATAGCATCTTGCCCAAAGATCGTTTTAAACATCATTTTTGTGTATTTCATATATTGTCTTGGTATTATAGTCACATATACGATCAAAGCACGGACAGTTTATTTTCCAACACTAATATGTTCGCAACGCGAGCAGTTAAATCCATGACCGCACTGATAATAAGAGATTACCGGTATATTTTAATGCCTCTTCAACTTTATACCCCCACTAACTTGTAGTGACGTATAGTTGTGATGAACAAGGTTGTTATTGGTCCCCCTGGTGGGAATGGAAGATTTGGGTTGTTGTCGGTTGCCTGTTAGGTATAAATTTACTTTAGTATACGTCGAAGAATCACTAAATGTCTCAATCTAACAAACTCAACTATAGGCTTCAGTATCATCAGCTTCCTTTTCTTCGCCTGGTTTTCTGCTCGTCGCCGCCGCTCCCATGGTCTTGAACCATTTTTTGGGACCGCTTGGGCCTATGGTGTTAAGAAAGTTAGTACACATAACGAGGCTCCATTATACGGTGGACAGCAGAGTTACATGTCGAACGGCTATCCTGAAACCCCGTATGAATCTACTTTGAGCTCGCCGCCACCAAGATACACCTCCATAAGCGCTGGTCATAACGAACAACCACAGCGGCCACCACCACATAGAGGACAAGAAACAGGCGACTTTGAGAGTGGAATTCCCGCGCCTTATATTCCTCCTAGGCCGGAGAGAATGCATATTGTTACGTATAGATAATTTGTGTGTCATAAAATGATAAAATAACGATAGTAATAGTAATAATAAGAATCACAATGATAATAATAATAATACTAAGAGGGCATGTTGGTGAAAGTTACGGGCACAGTGAGGGTTCCGCTTGATCGGTTTTCCTATACGATAATACTAGAGGTCTCTTTGTAACGATACTGCTAATACTTGGATAATCCCTCGGTTCACACATATATGATGCTAAAAGAGCGCGATGATTAAATATATAACTACCCGAAGGAAATATGGCTCCTTTACGCTTGGGCCCTAGGGCTAGCTTGAGGGCGGAAATAGATGGTCGGAATTATGCTGATGTTATAACGAAATCAGAAACGAAGGATTGTGGTATAAGTTGAAGAAGCCTGCGAGTAATTCAAACTTCTCCTTGGCTTTGAATAAGAACAAATACTACCTTTATTTGTTTTCAGATGTTATTAGAATTGAAAGCAACAGGTGACAGGGCGACGACAGTGCAAAATCAGTTGGTTTATACTAAATAGCTCTCCAATCTGAATCTGATCCCTCACACGAGTAGAACATACAAATAGCATCTTATTTTTCCATATACGTAAAGATGTGCTCACACATGCCTAATCAAAATGGAAGCGGACGTACGAATCGTTGGATTATGGATGCCTCTAACATCTCCACAAAACCTTTTTCCTTTTCTGGGGTGGATATACCGAAGGGTTATCCATCGAATCTAATAAACAAACTTTAATAGCACCTACTGGCTATTGATCGTCTGAGATTAATATTATAATATTAGTCGCTATAGAAGGGTAAATCATATATGATGAAAATAAAGTGGGGAGAGAAAGAGGGTGAGAAAGGGTGAGAAAGGTAGATGGGCTCAAGGTGTCGACAAGCATTTCTCAAGCGATGTTACAACAAGATTTCGGTATTGAAAGTATTAGGTATTTCTGTGATGTTATCTTCACGAGGCGCTCACAACGTTGTTAATACTAAATGAATGGATTAACCTTCTTCCAATCACATTGACAACAGAGCTATTACTTCTGTTGATTGACGTTGACCTGTTTAGCACGTCGGTCTAATAACAGCTTGGCAATTCCGTGATGACCCCGGAATGATGCTATCCGGAGCGCAGTCCCACATCTACCAGCCCGAGCGTCAATATTGGCACCCCGGTCTAATAGCAGCTTGACAATTTCTTCATGACCATAGTATGATGCTGCCTGGAGCGCAGTACCGTATATTCCAAATTTCGCGTTGATGTCAGCACCTCGGTCCAGTAGTAGCTCAGCGACCTTGTCACGGCCCGCGGCTATTGCCGCACCCAGAGCGTTACCGTATTCACCGCTTTGAGTATTAATATCAGCGCCTCGGATCAGTAGTAGCTCAGCGATCTTGTCACGGCCCATAGCTATTGCCGCAGCCAGCGCGTTATTATATTCACCGCTTTGAACGTTGATATCGGCACCCCGGTCCAGTAATAGCTCAGCGACCTTATCGTGACCTGTCGCTATTGCCGCACCCAGAGCGTTATTATATTTACCACTCTGAGAGTTGATATCAGCACCTCGGTCCAGTAGTAGCTCAGCGATTTTGTCGCGACCCATAGCTATTGCCGCAGCCAGCGCGTTATTATATTCACCGCTTGGAACATCGATATCAGCGCCTTGGTCTAGTAGTAGCTCAGCGATATTGTCGTGACCCATAGCTATTGCAGCACCCAGTGCGTTCTTGTATCTGCCATTTTGGGTGTTGATTTTAGCACCCTTATTTAACAGCAGCTCGGTAATATTGTTGTATCCTCCGGCCGATGCTGCTTGAAGTGCACTGCCGTATTCTCCAGCTTGGGCGTTGACATCAGCCCCGGCTTGAAGCAGTATCCGCACGTGTTCCACATAGCCTTCTATTACTGCTGCTACTAACGGTACCTTTTGCTCCTTATCCTCCCATTCAATTTTGACATCTGGCCAATCCATAACGGATTGAAATGTTTTCGCGTCACACCCAACATTGATTGCCCAGAAGAGCGGCGTCGGATTATTAGTGTCTTTTAAGGGATCCCATATATTTGATAGAGATTTGGTGATATTCCTTAAATCTTCTATTAACTCTGGACAATTTTTTTGGATAGCCCATTCCATTACTCTTTGTTTTCGGTTGCGCGGAGCCTTGCTAAGGTCATATTTCGCCATTAAGAGTAAACCGAAAGGTCTCGCTTCTTCCTGGCTCAAATTCCTCTCCAGATTCCCCCACGGCTCATCATCTCGGATGTCTTGGCTAGGGGGAGTTTGTTGGCGGTTGGTACTATTTTCAAGATATTCGGCAACAGCCTTGTAGTATTTTTGCATTGCCTTAGCTTCATCTGAGAGAAGCTCCCTCCGGCTCAGCTCAACCCCAACCCTGTGGCCGAGCTCTTGATCCGATTTCTTGCTGGACCTAATACTATGGCGGTAGAGCTCGCCAATACTTTGTATAACCAGTGTCTCAAGGTTAGGATCTTGGAATTGGAGTAAGCCCTGGAGAATATCCTCACACTTTTGCAAGTTGCCGCTCTGTCTTTCGACTTTCGCAGCGTGTAACGAACGCTGTGCGACTTCCTCACTAAGAGACAGCTTCTGCCTGTGTAGAAGAGACGGAATGATGCTCACCAAGGCGTCTTCTCGGGTACCAAGATCAGCTGCAACAAATATCTCGGTCAAAACCTCGATATTTTGCTCTGTTAGTCCAAAAAATGGCTTATTCGTTGAAATACCGAGATCGGTTCCCTGACCCCTCCGGGTGCGAGGTTCGACATCCTTCAATGGCTCTATCACACCTGCTACTCTATTCATAAAAAGAGTAAATATATCTTGGGCAATCAGTTTTAGCGGCGAAACGATCGCGGGAGTGGATAATATCACTCGGCCCTTAGATGTATTTTCGAGACATATTGACGTTGCTATAGAAAGCACGGGTAGAAACCCAGGCGAGTCAGCCTGTGTTACCGAGCCACTGGGAGTTTGCGTAGACGCTGGAAAGGGGCAGGAGTTGGTTTCGTGCTCGTTGATAGGGAGCGTTTGCGTAATCCAGAGACGGATGACTGACGTTAGTTCCTCTTTTTTGCCCGCCTCTGCGACCATGAATATTTTTCTGCTGAAGGCTTCTTTCGGATTGTCTCCTCTTTTCAAGGACCATTGCCACAGTCCCAGGACTGCTTCAAGTTGGTGTCGGCTAATAACCCATCTGCCGTTGTCATGGTACAGTAAAAAACATACAGGAAAACGCTCAGCATCGGATTTCAGGGATTTGTCCAACTGACATGTTGTCGACCAAACCAAGATCTTCGTGTCTTTCCAATCGCCTGACAATTTCATGTTGCCTGAGAATATATGTGCGGCCGTAGCTTCGATGGCCTCCTTAAGTCTTCCAGCAACTTCCCGAATTTCCGTATCCCAGCGGTGCTCTTCTTCTGATACTTCATCATCGGTTAGACACGCCAAACGCCGCCTATAGTGTAAAATCCTTGCAGCTTTATTTGGTTGCCCTTCGCCAGAGTCGCCCATTTCGCGAGACCTAATCCACTCTACGGCGCGCTGTGCGTAGTCATAATTATTAGAACTACTCGTATTATTATTTTCATTGCCTCCACTACTACTATTAGTTGGCCTTGGAGCAAATCCAACCATATCTCGCCAAATAGATGTAGACGATGGGGGAATGCCGGTTTCGGGTTCCTTTCTCATGCTAGGCGGCTCAAGATCAACTATATACCAGAGATGTTCTTGCTTCGTAACATCTGTAAAGAGATAATTAGCAGTAAGTTTAATTTGGTGGAGACTAGATGATTAACAATTTGAAACTGACTTATTGGAGGTGTGCTTGGTGTAGGTTCCAGTGCTGGATCGATATGTAATGCCATCCAGTCAAGTTCATGCCCTTCAACGCCCCTGGGATCCTCTAGTTGGTTTTTATCTTCACTCATACGTTTGCTTCGAAGGAGGGCACGAATTACAGCCATGATTAGGGTGGCTACTAGTTGATACAGAGTAACAGATCCATGCAAGCCACGAAGACCAACAAATTGGAAGATGAAACCGAGCATAGAAAAGATAATAGCCGGCCAGACAGCAAGTGCGAGTTTCGATTGACTATATCCCTCTACCCTCCAAGACGTTATATATATCTGTTTTCTCTCCCAATAAGCGAAAGCGTTAAAAATTTGGTCGCCGACAGATTGGTTCCCGGGTTGTAACCAAAACATCATGGTCTCCGGCTAACAAGCGAAATTACAAATTAATACGTCAATCGATCTCAGGATTGATAAAGGATGTGGAACCTTTTCTTTGGGCCCGTTATGCATCTTAAATGTTCGTTCTTGCGTGCGCCGTTCAATTAACATAGCACACAGGCCCATTCCAATAACAAGCGACCCGGTTCCGATGGTAGCAAACGGGAATGCCCACTTTTGGGGTGGAATGCTGTTGTTCCATAGGCTTGTTGCATAATAGGCTGCCCAGGTTGCATATCCGAAGAAGCTTAACTGCAGCAAAATTCCAAAAATCATCACAAGCCAGTGAAGCCATCGTGGCAAAGGCCGTATCCCGATATTCAAAGATAGGTTTGGGTGAGGGGCAAACCCCGATTCGGCAGCTTCTATTTTTTTTTAGTTGTGTATTCTAAATCCTCTGCTCCATTTTACTACGATCGGATTTATAGACGCACCTTCGTTGACAGATATTTCACGGCAAAGGAAGCTTTTTGGTCTATGTATGCCACAAGACGGATGCTTGCTAGGCTTGGTTTGGCCTGATGGGAACTCGGGGTAAAATTCGGTGCTGCGAGAATAAATAAATTCAAGAATCTTCGGTCGGCCGAAAACACGACTAATGCCCCCATTGGACCAGAGTTCGCAAACGTCTCTGCTTGTCGACGAACAAAGTTCTGCCTCGGCGATGCCATGAGCTTCTTGCGCCCTTCCGATAAACGCTTTTAGCGAAGAATTTCCGCAGACGCGGATGACCGAGACCACGGCTGTCAAAACACCTAGGGGGGCGAGAGCAAAGATGATGTTATCCAAAAAGCTGATAGACTCGCTCAGGAATTGCTTAGTAACTTGCTCGCCGAAGAGCACGATAACTGGAGCGAGATCGGTAGCAAAGTTATCGGCAAAGTCGTCCCAGTCGTATCCACCCCAAACCGGTTTGATCAGCGCGAGTCCGACAACAATGTAGAAAACCATTCTACAATGAAACAAAAATTAGCATCATTCTAACACCAGCTATTGCGAATCAAATGCTGTATACCTTGGTCTGTTGTAGAGGATAAGACACCAACTTGAAATGGCTAGCCAAAAGTCCATTAAGGCTGCGGGCCGCCTTTATACGTTGGATCATCGGGAGCAAGGCTGAGTTAAAGGAGAGAAACCCCATGGCTCAAGGTTGGGGCACTCTCATCATCTCAGCTCCGCCAATGAAGAATAAGCACGGACGTGTTTGCGCGCGGCTAAAGTGCATAGGGAATAAAAGGCCCTCCAAAAAGCCTTAATAGACTTGGTGAAGCTGTGAGTGTGGAGGATGCTGCTGCGGCAGGGGCGGTCAGCCTTGGTCGTACATTTTGCGTTTGTCCGGCTTTCGATACTCGTTCACATGTGGGGCTAACTATCCTGGCTCGCATAAATGTACGCCGGGAGCTAGTGGTGTTCTGGAAGCAAAAAAATAAGTAAATAATTGTGACGAAATTTTTATGATTGCTTGTAATTTGGTAGGCATACCTGCTTCGGTGTTCGAAGGGAAATTGAAGGGAGAGAAGGATGTTTGCTAGATGAGCTTGGTTATTAAATGCAAAAATGGCAACGTTGGATTGGAAGAGTATTCAAACACCACTTCTTCCGACACGTTGGGGTTGATGTTACACAATAGTACGAGAGCTCCAAAATCAACACATTTTCGATTTCGATTTCCAACCTCCAAGTAGACTGGCAACGCAACACTTTGGGTGACGCTGGTTGCTACACCAACGCTGGTCTGAGAGACAGACGCGATTTTTGATGGCTGATATGATTATTTCATACAGATTATTAGGAGAAAAGCGTTTTCTTCTTCATAATACGAGACAAGTGCCCAATGTAATGCTCGGTTCATCTTCAATTGGATGAATGCTCCTCTTACAACTTATCATCTCAATTATTTTGAAGTCAAATTCGTTCTCAGCTCCGCAAGGCGATATATGACACTCCCGCAGAATACAGAATAGAATCACGCCAAGTATTTATATTCCACTTCATTCCTTTGCAGGTAATCTCACTAGTGGTAGCTTCAATTCGCAAGTTGTATTTGCAACTAAGGTCGAGGCTGTTGATTCCTAGAAAGACCTGCGGGGGGAATGCAAACACGTCGCCGAAACTCACCTGCCCACTAGTCTTCAGCCGCGGATTACTCCAGGACCGCACGTCTGCTGTGCTATACTGACCGCTGGTCACTAGGGCTTTGCCACTAGGGTACGCTATCCAGTATCCAGCTCCGCAGTAGAGAACAGAGTCGTGCCACGTATCAATATGGATCCTGAAGCCAGTCGCCGTGACCTCGGTTGCGTACGTTTTTATCCGCCAGTTCTTTTCTTTTGCCAGGTTGAGCTCGTTCAACCAAACTACAACCACTGGGGGTTGGTCATACGTACGAGGGAAGGTGATATTGTACGAGGTTTTGGTCTGTGGTTTGTTCCAAGGATGGTCATCCATGGTGCTAAACTTTCCACACTGGTAGTCGAAGTCGCCGCGTGCAGCTTCGAACCATTGACAGGCGCCGGCATATAAGACGGTATAACCCCAAGCAGTAATTTGAACCTCGAACGCGTTAGTCATGATTTTGCCTGGGAAGGCGCCAACGCAAATGTTGTGGTCTCTGCTAACATCCAACCTTGTCAGACCTAAAGCCAAAGTTGGCGGATCAGCGTATACTGTGGAGAAGTTGATTGTTTTGGTGGTTTTTTGAGTTGGCTGGCTTGACGCACGAACTTCTCTGGTATCGAATGCCGACTTATCCACTCCTTGTGGTTGATTAGCATAGACCCAATCGAGTAGGATCATGAAGTCTTGTGGATTCCCAGGGTTGACAGGGCGGGTTTCACCATGCGCCGCAATCCACACGATAGTGGCAAGAACCTAGAGGAGGTTAGTAAACAAGAATTGGAGAAGACTGAGCAATATATACCCACCTCGTCACTGCTTTCATTATAATCGCTTAGATTAGTTGCGTGGGCCATCGTCTTGATAGCTGCTTCTGTCACGTATTTGTGCCTCAAAGCTATTGCCGTCAAGTGGCTCTGAAAGATGAAATGGATGTAGTAGTTTCGGCCCGAGTTCAGCATACACTGTTTCACGTGCTTGAAAGTCTCCTCATGAGCTTCTCCAAGGATTTCCATGGCATTGCGGTCACTGCTGCCACCAAAGAACCAGTTTGCCAATTTAGAATAGGCACCCTCGCTGGCTAGACCCCCAATGAAGCTCCCCGCCAACCCACCCATCACAGCGCCAATGGGGCCCCCAAAGATTAATCCCACTGCTGAGTCGGCCCATCCCCTAGCAATGGATCTAGACCAACTTGCAATTTGCCTTCCTGTCTCATATTTCCAATCGTCAGCAGTAGCAGCTTGAAAAATCGACAAAGCGGCAGCGATTGCCATTGTAGCCTTGCCGACGCTGCCTAACAAATTTACAGTCTTTGTAACCCCCACACTTCCTCGACCAGCCGACCTGATAATCTCTTTGGCCACCTAGGAGGGTTATTAGTTAATTGAATAAGTGAATAAATGCTGGGGAAGGGAGTGGCTAGCCTCGGTCATTTGCTCTCGATTTCTCAGCGTAGAATATGCCTTGTTGTAGAGTTTCTTGGCGTTGCTGTTCAGATGATATTTCATGCTTCCACCGGATGTCTTTATCCCCTGTGCGATTTCGAGACCCAACGGAGAAGTGTGATTGCACATACCCGTCAGCAAGTTGTTTTGTAGGCGATGGGCTATGGCGGTTACACGCTTAGCTCTTCGCTTGCCCGTCTCCATCTCATTCAACATTTCTCGAAACTTAGCGGTAACAATATCGTTGTAGTCGTTTCGAACTTTGGCATCATCGATGAACCAGAATTTCCAGATCATATGCGTCCCTTTAAGAGCGAAAAGGCTTCGATTGCACTGATCCTTCCAGTGATCAGAGTTAGAGTCATCAACTAAACAAACTGCCTTGTCACTCTCTCCGTTTTCCCGCGAGTCAACCGAGCCAGATGTTGAACCATCTGAGTCGGACGACGCATCGTCAGAGTCATAAAACAGATTGTCAAGGTCCGAAGATGGTTCGACTACCTTGACATAGAGACCAAAGAGCCCGGTTTGGGCGGATGTGAACTCGGAGGGTGTGTTATTAAGAGCATATTTCATCCATCCATCAGTATTAAAGGCTACTACTTGAGAATCGTTCCGAGCTTCGATTATCAGCTCTGGCAGTGTCTTGTTCTTGACTTGCCGGAGGTCATTTCCTGGCGAGTCAAGGCCAGGTAGGTAGGTGAACCCAGGCCACCGGATACGAACATAAAGCCCCTGGGTGGGCCCTGCGGAATCAGAGAAGGCTTCTGTGGGAGGAACGACCAGTCGGTTCTTGATCCATCCGTTTGTATTGAATCCCGCAACATTATCGTCTTTATCGCATGCTGCAATGAGATCTGGGATATTATCTTTGGAATCTAGATCCTGATATAAATCACCGCCAACAGAATCTTGCAGAGGGAAAAAATTGTAGCCTTGGAACGTTGTCCGGACGTATATGCCGTCGAGGGATGTGGAATCGGGTACCCTGGTGAGCGGGAATATGACCTTGCTCTTGATCCAGCCGTTGGTGTTGATGGCTGCCACGCGTCGGTTATCCGCATAAGTGGTGTGGAGTACATTAACTTTTCCAATTAAGGCAGGCCCAGTACTGGCATCTGTGACTTGGGTTATGTCGTTGGAAATAGAGTCCTGTCCTACATTTGTATTTGCTGTATCAGATGGTGGTTATCGAGTACATAGGTGTGAAATAACACACCTTGGAAGAAGCACCAGCCAGGATATTCGACTCTGATGTACAAGTCACAGCCGGTGGCCCAGGTGAATTCTGACCAATCAAGATTTGTCCATGATTTTATCCAGCCTTTAGTGTTAAATGCATAGAATTGGTGACCGGGCTTGTTTAGCATTACATCTTTAAGCTTATCGACATTGTCAGAGAGATTTGGGTAGTAGGCGACGTCGTGGCCGGGTACATCCCAGCCGGAGAATTTAACAAATGCGCCGTCTCGCTTGCCAGCTAGTGCCATGACGAACCTAATAGTATTAAAATATTCGAGTAGGCAAAACAAAGTCCTTAGGAGAGTAGTAAACTAATGTATGAGAAGTTGGAGTCGCTCACATCTATATGACGGAAAAGTGGAGGAAGAGGAATATGGGCAACCTCAATATTTATAGAGAGCAACTTGCAGTAAGCTTGGGCATTATAGAATTGTGGGGTTGTAAATTGCTCAGAAACTGATATCAAAAATTCCCGAGATGCAAGTGGGCTTATAAGCGCTTAAATTCTTTAACAAACATTCTATTGCGCGTTTCCTTCACGTCAATAGGCTGTAAACCGACGTACCTTTAGAGCGCGACCTGGTCACTAGCGACCGGAAGTAGGCACCCTGGTTGGCTCATGGCATCGAAGGAAAGAGTCTGATTGGGTCGCGGAGGGTGTCACCCATCATAAACTGGGCGGTACAAAGCAGACAAATGTTTTGCAAATACACGCCTGTTTCCTTTTCATATATTCTTATACCCTTTGGACGGCCACTTATTTCATCTCGAGGCAAGAAAAGACAAATGTGCCTTCAATTTAAGGCTGGATTGAGAACGCCAGTTATATCGACGACTTGGCAACTTTTTTGTTATTTTGTACGATGACGGCTATACTCTTTCTATTCCTCTCGATTAGTCTCGCCTGGTCTCGAAACCAAACCCTCCCAAAGTGTCTAGGCTTTTCAAATTCTCCGAAAGATTCTAAACGAAGAAAAACACTTCATTGGGCGGCTGCCGTCTGTCGCTGGACCGACATTTTGATCGCTGATTTGTCCGTTTACGCTTGTAGCTCCCCTCGAGGCGCGGCGTGATTGTCAGAAATTGCATGGTATCGAGGCTTGGAAGGAAGAAAAGGAATTAGTTTATAGATGTAATACGGGCTTGCTCTCTTTACGGCTGCGAGGTCTGCAAGGCGCGCTGTTGATATATAAAGCATAAATAAATGACTGAATTTACTTAGGCACTACTTATCACAGAACATCAGCTTGAAGAACAGATAAATATATGGAAATAATAAAACTTTGTAACTTCTAAAATCAAACCGCTGTCCGTATTCAAGTGAACTGTTGGATCCCTGGTGGCGAACAAGAGCCACAATGGCTAGTATAAAATTTGCAAAAAGTTGTGACTCTCCAAATAACGATATTAACGATCTTCAAAAATATACACTATTTATCAATCATTTCTGTGTGTATATATAATATGTACAAGCATCTAAGCGAAGATGAAACGATCAGACCACGGATAGTTAGAAAGATTGCCCATAGTTATAAGTGATTATTAGGAGAAAAACTTTTATTTCATATTTATGTGATCCCCTTTTCAATTCGGTATACCGAAGTAAGTTTAGAGAAACAAGAATATGTTATTACATGAGGCTATCGATAATACAGGTTAACTCCTGACTAACTCATACAAAAGAGTTAGCTGAATTTGCTTGATAGTTGAGATGGAGTTAAACAAGGCCAAAGCACGGATAACTTACAATGCCTGATAGAGCTCGAGGTGGTAGGGGAAATATTAAGGCATGGCCTATAGGACTGGGGTGTAATAACCTCGCGCATGAGGGTGATCATACAGTCGATAAATATACCGAAATATCGGAATTGTTAGTTTAATTGGAGTAAAACAATGGAAAGTCTCCTATTACTTAAATAAGCTTATACCTAGACACTTTGCGGAACTCAGATATCACATCTAGGTAGTAACTTCAGAATGCCTGACAGCATGTGGGTGTGGGACTAGAGGGGTTACCCAAATAACGTAATGTGCACCCCATATAATATAATATTTTACCTGCTAATCATTTTTATTTATTCACAATCATGAGTCTAAAATTTCAAAGTGAAACAAATAGCATTAACATTGTGAATGCTTGGGGGCATTGACAAAGCTGATACAGTTGCATACTCTGCTATATCGTCTAGATACCTAAGATTGTTTGATAGTATAAAATATTTGATATTAGCGGTCTTGACTATTCAAGTTGGCGGGTATAATACGGACACTGGATGGAAATGAAACCGAGCCGGAGATAATGACCAAGATGGCGGGACAAGAATGGCGGGGTTCGCATCAAAGGCTTTACCTATGTAGTACTATACAGGTACATTTTTGATATAACCGTTTCTTTGCTACTTGCTACTTACTAAGGCATCTCAGATCTTACTAACGAGATAGAGCCACCAATCAATCGAGTCCGCAGCTCGACCGTTTCACGGTTTCCAGGGACCCGGTAGGCATGTAACTCTTGGCCCTGTGTCACCGGAAAGTGACGATCCATCAAGGTGCCCAGAGATCTTGATTTAAGCCGAAAGCGAGGTAACCGAAATTCGCCAACGCTTTCGAGGAAGCTAATTGCAACCCAATCGAATTTCACGTATTACAGCAGTCCGGACAAGGGTCTAACACTTATCGTCCATCACATGCGGATGACAGGAGCGATATCTGGGATTTTAGAATAGTGGCGTAATCGGCGGGTGAAGTTAGTTTTCTTAGGATTCCTTGGGAGATGGGTACCACAAAATGCGAGTACGCTACCAAGGTGTTGTACGGTGTCTGAGGATGTAGGAAATATGCAAAGACGCCCAGACCAGAAAATCAATCGTCTCTGAACAGCGGGCTTCTGCGATTCCTTGGTTCAATGAATGACTCGCACTTGGCACGACACCAGTTGGCTGCAGTCAAGTTATGCCAAGGCAGGTTTACCAAACCAGGGAACTGGCATTGACTTCTGGCGCACGGCTCTTTGTTCAGCAAATCGCAAAGTTTAGAACTCGAGCTTGCGCAGCTAGCGGTTTTTGTGATAAGTTGGCTTCTGCTAGTCGGAAGAAGAGGCTTGGTTCTGCGCCTTTGTAAAGGAATTGCAGATGATAATTGTAATCAACTTGCAAAAGACTGTAAAAACTTCTCTGAATTCAACTGTTCATCTCGATTTTATTTTCGTCGACTTTCCGATGCTTACACTTCCCGTAAATTTGCAGGACTTCAGGGATACTTGACCTCGGTAACCCGATTTCCGAGCAACAATTTTCTGCCGAAACCATATTTTCTTCTCCCCGCATGGGACGTTTACGCTTTTGGGACCCTTCTCCGACACTGTTCTCATTTGCCATTCGCAAGCTGCCTGCACGCGAGGCTAAACTAGTCGAAATGCAGGCCGTGGGCCGTGCGAGTTTGTGGGGAACGCAGCCACCCAAACTGGTGCTGCGGGGTGAAGCATGTGGAGATCCACGCACACCAATTTGGGCTGGATCGAGAGTTTCGATATTTGGAGATCATTTGACAAGGTAGTTTCTCCACAACAGGTTTTTTGACTCAAGAAATTCGCAGGTTTTGATTGGGAGATTGCAGAGACAAGGTTGGGGCAAACGCGACTCGGTTCAAAATTTCGGGTAGCCTGAACATGAGGAGGCAACCGATATGCAGGCTTCAAGCTAGTTGATACTATGCTTGATAATGCTATCAAAATGTTCGGAACTTTATCAGATTAAACCCAGAATTTGGTTCTACATTAGCTGCTTCCCACTGTTGTTCGATGTTAGCCAATGACAAGTGAGGAGTGAATTGGTTGATAACTAGCTGCGGAAAGCCTAGAATCCGGAGGACAGCTGCCCGTGGTATTCTAGGTTGCTTGGATCTTGGAATACAAATAGGAGCCAGGGCTCCCCAGATTTCCAATTCTCAATTCTAGCCCTCAGATCTCATATTCATCTGGCCCACTCAATCCACCCAGTCGAATTTTGAGCCAGTTGTTCACGTCAATCACGATGTCAGAAACCAAAGAGGCCAAAAACTCGGACGAATTCCCAACCTCAAAAGAGGTGGAAACAAAAGTATCATCTAACGATCATGATCCCGAGCGCGATAGCGATGGCGAAGACCATTACCATGAACCGCCTGTTAGTTCTCCCTCCACCTTTCCCAGAGATTTTTTGAGCTTCTAGTTAACGCTATCTTGCAGATGACATTTACTCGTTTCATGGCCTTCGTTGGACTCGCTTTTCTTTGGACAGGATCTCAGGTATGGCATGACCGAATGCACCTATTAATTACCCACTGATTTCTAACCTTATTCCATATGATAGATACCAGTTTATCTTTTCGGCGGGTAAGTGTTATCAACCGATAATGTATCTTCCAACGTTATAACCAGGACATTCAGTATTCTAACATAACAAAGTATCCCACCCTACATTTACGGCTCAATAGGCGGCGCAGATCGTTGGATCTGGTTCGTTCTCGCAAATTTGTTATCACTAGCATCCGTCTGTCCATTCGTCGGTAGCTTGAGTGATCTCATCGGACGGAGAAATGTTGCTATGCTTGGGGCGTTACTGCTCATGATCGGTATGGTCGTTTGTGGAACCGCCCATACGATGAATATCTTTATTTGTAAGTTCAAACATTTTTATCCGTATTAATGACACGAATAGATTTAATGGCTAACTTTGAGTCCTTTATAGCCGGAATGGTAGGTGTTAAGAGAAGCGCTCGTATTTGCATACATGGATATTAATATATAATTACAGGCTATCGCAGGCGCAGGTGCCGGAATCTGCGAATTGACAGCTCTAGCTGCTACTTCAGAGCTGGCGCCGACCAGAAAGAGAGGCAAATATGTTGCCGTCCTCATCTTTACCATTATCCCATTCTGTCCTAGTGTTCTAGTAAGTACTATATCTCTGCAATCTCAAAATAGTTTCGGGTCTAATGGATACGGTGCAAATAGTGGGCTCAACTTATCGCCTACCACTCCACCTGGCGAAACGTCGCATGGCTCTGCCTAGCTTGGGCTGCTATTGGTTTCTTCGCTATTGCCGCATTTTATTTCCCACCACCCCGGCCGGTATCTAAGGGAATGACAAAGATGGAAATCATCCGCCGAATTGACTTTGTCGGTGGATTCTTATCCATCTCGGGATTGCTCTTGTTCATGGCTGGGTTGCAGGTAAGATAGCCTTCATAAAAATCCTTCTATCTACGTATAGATCGCTGACATTGTGAACAGTGGGGTGGATACCAATACCCATGGAAATCGGCCCACGTTTTGGCTCCACTTCTCATCGGTGCCGCATTACTCGTCGCTTTCACATTCTGGGAAATCTACG
Organism: Orbilia ellipsospora; assembly: GCA_036971675.1. Classification (NCBI taxonomy): domain Eukaryota; kingdom Fungi; phylum Ascomycota; class Orbiliomycetes; order Orbiliales; family Orbiliaceae; genus Orbilia; species Orbilia ellipsospora. The sequence goes on from JAVHJO010000004.1 coordinate 1,705,616, forward strand.
GCGCCAAGTATCCGATCTTCCCTAGTGAATTGAAAGTTGCACCAAGGATTCTCACCCTCACTTTGATCATTACCGCTATCTCCGGTGCCAACTTTTTCAGTGTCATCATGTATGAAAATGTTCCAAACTTTACATCTCCACAACAAAGGCGAGATTTAGCGAATTGATGCTAACTAGCGTTTGATTTAAAGGTTCTGGCCAACCCAAGCATTCAACGTATACGGCCACGATCCCGTGGGCGTCGGTATCCGAGGTATCCCAGTCGGTTTCTCCATCCTCGCTGGAGCCGTCATAGTCCTCTGGCTTCTCTCGGTATTCAGCGGGCGTAACAGAGAACTCATGATCGCCTCGTCCGTCATCATGACTGCAGGGTGCGCTTCTTTGGCTATCGCTACACCTGACAATTTGAATAAACTCTATGGTCTTTTGGTGTTGGCCGGATTGGGAATCGGTGGCATCGTCGTGCCGGCTAGCATTATCACTACGATTATTTGTCCCGAGGAATTGATCGCTACCGTTGCCGCTTTGACTTTGGCTATCAGAGTCTTGGGCGGAGCTGTTGGGTATACCGTGAGTTATAACACTCTACCACCATAATATATATACTAGAACGGCGGGCTAACTATCACACTGATAGATTTACTACAACGTCTTCATCCAGAAATTCGTACCTAATGCGACAAAACTCATTGGTGGCACGATGTTTGCGATGAATATCACCAATCCATTGCTCATCGGAGAGGCAATAGAACTTACTGGGGCTAGTTTGTTGGAGGGGATCAAAGAGATTCCAGGGGTAGATAGCGAGGCTAAATATGAAGCTATCGTGGCGGCTGGACAGTTGGCGTTCTCCGAGGTAGGTTCAATACATTCAAACACTCGAATTTGGGGTGATATATGCTAATATTGATATTTTCGGACATTAGTCGTATAAGTACGTTTATTTGACCAGTATTGCTTTCGGAGGAGTCTCTATTCTCGCGTCCATATTTTTGGGTGACATTAAGAAGTAAGTCTCCTACCATACCAGCCATAAAGAGCACCCGAGACTAATTTTGTGTTCACTAGGTACATGACGGATCGTGTGGCTGTTATTATTCATTAGTTTGGCTCTTTAAGCAACGCAATGAAGGCTTTTCTGTTTGTTGCATTTTTTTCAAGTCAGAAAATATGGATAGTTAAAGATTGATAAATGAATAATTTTATGATCGAAATTTACGCATCTTAAAGTTTCATAGAGTGAAGTAGGATTATAGTTTGCTGTATAACGTTATTAGCCTTAAATGCAGGCACTTGAGACAGGCAACGTTATAACGTGATATCCGGTAGAAGCCATATGTGCATCCTCTGCATAACCGCATGTATCAACTGATAAACACGCGATCGGTTTAAGCCTCATTATAACGTTAATCGATTGACTAAGCTGTATATAACTTGTGAACTTTCAGCGCAGATAATAATATTATCTCCGAATTCAACACGGTCGCACGGAAGGTTGTTGCATCTGGTATATCTTCTGTATTGTATTCAATTTACACAAGCAACATCAAGCTTAGCGCCAAATTAACATCGAGGGTTGTAAAATTAGAACATAATCATTAGGAGTTCCTCTAAATACAAAATATTGACAACTCACGGACGCCCTTTACAAGATCTCATTAACACATGACTAATATGCTTAAACGCTCAACGCTAAGAAACAAATGACTTTGAAATTTACAATAAACAACATCAGATTCGGTGCCGGCTCCGCGCGGATGAAAGCGATATCCTCCGATTCGTTTTCGGGTTTGCACATGTAAGCGACGGATCGAGCATTGTCTCGTAAACCAGACGCGAGACATGAAGTAAGCAGGTATCCCGAGACCAGCAGGTACCTAAACTACGATCTTGAGACCTTCTAAACCGAAGCGCCGACGAGGACTCCTAACAAAAGCACATGTTCTTAGTATTTCTCACACGTGAGATTGAAAAAGAACAAAGTCTTACCAACTGCCGACATTGTAGCCCATACAGTTGCAATGTAGCCTAGCTTTGGAGGACAGTACCTGAGATGCCAGAAGAAGGACAGATAGTCAGTTACTTAATGATCACAAACAAAATAACTATGGTTGCTTCTGCAAACTTACATGTCACCAAATAGATCTATATACCCAGCCCAGAATAGCCATTGTCCGATGAAGGGCAAGGCCATCCAAAAGATAATCCTCTGGATGCGTGAGGCATCATCGGATGTAAGACCCATCCTATCCAAGACATCCTCCCAGTTTCCAGTACTACCTCGAACTGTAACCCCTTTGGACCCTCGGAAGTTCTTACTAGTATTAGGTCGATGCATCGGGATACTGTCACTACTGGGATATCGAGACGATTGATTGCTATCAGTGGTGTTACTTTGGACAGTAGGCGGTGCCTTTTTCCAAAACTTCAATGGCCGTAACTTGTCGCTCGTCCATCTCCATGCTTTGTTGATGAGGGTGCTGGTTCCAAAGAAACTCCAGACAATCATGGCAGCTGTGAGTCCTATGAAAATCGCCCAAAGCAACGCGCCGGAATACATTATCCAAGCAGCCTTGCCACCATCGATCCCCTTCAAGGCACCGACAGGGTAATACCCCCTTTTTGTGGCAAAGTTCACTGTGCGGAAGATGTATACCCCTCCGGCAATCTGTAGTACCAGCTCTGTGAACAGCGCGTTGGTCGCAGTGCCGAAATATATCGCCTTTTCTTTCTGTACGAATATCAGGAGTCCACCCATCCATGCTATCCTAGGCCGACAGCACCAGAGTAAGAACAGATCTGTTATGGGAACATGGTGGAATCCTGGCGTGGATTTGACGATATAGGCGTTGATTATATTGGAGCAGAAAGATAAACCCGCGAAGAAGATCGCTACTAATGGCCAGAATGGGGAGCCGTCCGGGGAGCCACAGACCTTGCAACTTATGAAATGCACGACATCTCTGCGACCTAGCACGAGAGAGCTGCAGAAAGTTATGAGGTTGATCAACATGAACACCCCGAGTTTAGTTAGACGGGTAGGGCACACCGGAGCCTGTAAGGGCGTTTGGTCGTCCGCGTTTGATGTAGTCCTGTTGGATTTCTCCTGGTCAGATTGATTTGAGCGCAGCATTCTTGCTTCGTCTATACTGTATGATACATTCCACGTCCATGGTAGTAGTTCGTGGAAAGCTTGATATGTAATGTTATTGTAGTGTGGGAAGTCGATCCAGGTATTGGTGTCATTGGGGACAATCTTGGTCCTGTTCATAGGTCCTAGACTGGGACATAGATCTGAGATATAGTTCATCCATGAGGTTGCCTCTTTTTTGGAGTCGCATACGCTCTGACAGGTACTGTTTTTCATCTGAAGTGATGAGCAAATACAGTTGGTTCCCCCGTTACTGCGGTAGCATCCGAGTTTTATATTATCGTATAGTACCGGACAATCAACTTGGATATCATTTAAGCAAGTCGGTGCCGCAAGTGAAGTGTTTACCTCATTCAAGATGCCAGCGAAGAGCGTCGGGGTCGCAGCAGGTGCTATGCTCGTGAGGACTCTCGCATCGGTCGTCGATGTGGCGGTACAGTTAGGGAGGATACCAGGACCCGATGTGTTCCTCACAGAATCGAATTGCCACAGACCGACTGTTAACTCGTCAGATCCATAACTTGGTAATTCCTTCACCTCGACGTCCAGGTTCTCTCCGATGAGTAGACAGTAGTTCATTATGCTGTCAGAGAAGTATTTAGCCTCATCGAACATGGCAAAGCAAAGACAGGAATGTCTCCCTTTCACTACTTCACTGTCCGATATAGGCCGTCCACCAACATCGAATAATTGCGCGGCGGTTTTCCCGTACTTTGCGCCGCTGAAACTCTTCATCGCTGCAGTGCATTCAGGACTGTTGCTGAAAGGGCCGGTGAAATGTGTTTTGAATGTGTCTCCATAGGTGGATTGACCGCATTCAGGTAGGTAGCTGTTATCAGAAGCTTGGTAGGATAGTGATAACCCTGGGAACCACTTTTTTGCTGAGACGTAACCGCCCCTTGGGAACTGTGATTTTGAATATGCCGGCGCCGACAGAGGGTCTGCTGGTTTGCTCTTCTTTTTGAAAACTTGAGTGAAAGTGATTATAAGGATCAATACAATGACAATAACAAGCATCCACCCCCAACAACTGTTATTATTTTTCTTCTTAGCCATTTGTAGATTTAGAGATAGTTTGCGTTCGAGACCAAGACAGATCAAATTCTTAATATGCTTGGATTTAATCCTCTATCTTGTCGATTTTTTAATTGTGCAGAGAGCGGTGAGAATGGACGTAAAGGGTATAGAAGGGCAAGGGTTTCTATAAAGAGCATGCGCATACCCAACTGAGTTTGAGGAGTACTGCATATTTCACTTCAGAGTTTTTGGACTGGAGGCTCAAAACACTTGGTATATCATGAACAGGCGAAATATCTGGCCATCAATTATAACCCTAAGACCGGCGAATATTTTGGTAGCCTAGCGCCCGGTATCGAGCGTAGATGCACATATCAAAATTTTAGGCTTCCGGCTCGCATGGTGAACAGACCCAAGAGTTCCAAGAATATGTTTTAATTGAGCTGGCCAATCAATTTTTGTATGAAAGACTAGTAAGCGGAGTTTTATGAAGCTCCTCGGGCCTCCTTTCTCCACTTTGATCACCTAATCATCGGCTCCACTAAACCCCTACTCACGCGGATATAAATTATCGGTATATATATCTCTGATAGGCTGGTTAAAGATGCTCGGCTTTCTTAGCATCCAGGCCGACTAAAATAACCATTCGCGATCTAGGATAATGTGTTCTGGATAGGGGATGTAGTACAACCTCTGCCGCTCTATCCTTGCTCTGATAACACGGCTCACGCAGGATCTCGTTGTTGCAGAAGAGAGATAAGATCTTGGCTTTTCATGCACAGGAGATGTTTTACGAGGCGCCGTAAACCTTGGCGGAAACATTCAGCAACAAAACGGCCGCCCATGGAGTTGGGACGAAGGAAGACTTAAATTTATAGCATTCGAATATGGGGAGATTAGGATCAATTGCTTTTTCATCTGTGCCCTAAGAATAGAGAGATTGTGTCATGCCGCATCCTATCTGATAAAACCATTCATTTAAACCGTTGCCGCTAGTTTAGGTTCCTTTGCTGCCCTCTTCTCTCTGCGTTGGCTTTAAAAATCCAACAGCCTTGTGTTTTTTGACAGGCGCCTGGGATTGCGACACCCTAATTGGTGCTAACGGCATGTTGACGAAAAAGAAAAGCCCAAGCACCGAGACTGCTGCATATTTGACAGCAGTCTCGCCTGCCAGCCTTTAGTCTCTATTCACACTTAATTTCAGGTAATGTATATGACAAACCGGCCTATGTTTGGTCGGCCAGAAACCTACTTTGAGCTTTTCAAATCTCTTGATCCAAGACTATGTCAATCTACGACTATTGTGCCTGTAACCACCACTCATTTAGGCACTTAAGAAAACTCTTTGGTAGTTAAGTAACTTTATTTTGGACTGTAAAATTCTATTGAATGAATTAAGCTACCAGGGCTAAGTTCTCCACGCTGCAGGTCCGCAAAAAACGTGGCAAACTGGCTGCCAATCCGGGACCCGATGTGGCCTCGCAGCTTGTCCGAAGCTCGTAGCTTAGAATCTTTATATCAGCCAGCTCCTTTGCGATAGCATCTTTGGTAACACTAACTCGAAGGGATCAATCGAGCCCCCTATTATCAATATTATCAATCGATTGAAGAAAACTCTCCAGAGCTCCCTCTCCGAGCTAGCTGCTTCCTATCAATGAGCTGTTGGGTGCTGTCTCTTTTCGGCTACTAGCGGTCCACAGCGCTGTTCGCCGCCGTCCTTTAAGAAGCTTTTCGTCCCCACAAACCATCCTCTCCGTTCTATCGGACAATCCCCCTTCTTCCCCAACCTCCCCCTTCTTCTAGCTTCCCATCTCGAAATTAAATTAATTAAACTTCAATTCAAAAGATGGCAGCGAGAAGAATCCTCTCTCGTTCCCTCCTCACATCTCTCCGAACACCAACAGCAATCTACACCGCCCCGACAACCCTCAGAATGGCCGCCCCACTCTCCAAAACCGCCACCCAAACCGCGGTTCGGCGTCTCACCGCCACCGCCCAGCACTTCAAACCCGCTGCCGCGGCCGCACAACAAATCGACTACCCCATGACCCATGACAAAATCGCCGACCCGCCAAACACAAAATGGTTCATCGATAACGAATTTGTCGAATCCAAAGCGACCCAATGGATCGATCTCCACGATCCCGCCACCAACAACCTCGTCACCCGCGTCCCCCAATCCACCGACGCGGAACTCAAAGCTGCCGTCGACAGCGCCGCAAAGGCCTTCCCAGCATGGCGTGCCACCAGTCTCCTCCACCGTCAGCAAATCATGTTCAAATTCGTCGCCCTGATAAGACAACATTGGGACCGTCTTGCCGCGAGTATAACCCTCGAACAAGGCAAAACATTCGGCGACGCGAAGGGTGACGTCCTTCGTGGTCTTCAAGTCGCAGAAACAGCATGCGGCATCACCACACAACTCACCGGCGAGGTTTTGGAAGTGAGCAAGGATATGGAAACACGGAGCTACCGTGAACCACTCGGTGTTGTGGCGGCGATATGTCCGTTCAACTTCCCCGCTATGATTCCCTTGTGGTGTCTCCCTGTGGCTACGATAACGGGTAATTGTATCATCTTGAAGCCATCGGAACGTGACCCAGGCGCTTCTATGATTCTCGCGGAGCTGGCAAAGGAAGCTGGTTTCCCTCCTGGTGTTATCAATATTGTTCACGGTGCAGCCAAGACTGTGGATTTCATCATTGACGAGCCGAGGATTAAAGCTATCAGTTTTGTGGGGAGCGATAAGGCAGGACAGTACATCTACACCCGCGGGTCCGAGAAGGGGAAGCGAGTGCAGGCGAATTTGGGCGCGAAGAACCACGCCGCAATCATGCCGGATGCGAATAAGAACCACACTATCAATTCGATCGTTGGTGCAGCGTTCGGCGCGGCGGGACAGAGGTGTATGGCGCTTTCCACGCTTGTGATGGTGGGTGAAACGAAGGAGTGGCTGCCGGAAATCGCCAAGCGAGCGGCGCAGTTGAATGTTAACGGCGGGTTCGAGGAAGGTGCGGATTTGGGACCTGTTATCTCACCTCAGGCTCGGGAGAAGATCGAGGGGTTGATTCAGAGCGGCGTCGAGGAGGGTGCGACGTTGTTGTTGGATGGGAGAGGATACAAGCCTGAGAAATATCCGAACGGAAATTTCGTAGGCCCGACTATTTTGGCGAACGTGACGACGGAGATGAAGTGTTATCAGGAGGAGATTTTCGGACCTGTTCTGGTGTGTTTGAATGTGGATACTTTGGAGGATGCTATTGAGTTGATCAATGCGAACAAGTACGGTAACGGTGTGGCAGTGTTTACTCAGAGCGGTGCGACCGCAGGGCGGTTCCAGAAGGATATTGAGGCGGGTCAGGTGGGCATCAATGTACCTATTCCGGTGCCATTGGCTACCAGTTTTTCATTCACCGGTAAGTTATCCTTACTTTTATATTGTCTGGTTTTGATTGAGGTGCTAATAGATTATGGGTAAAATATAGGTAACAAGGCTTCGATCGCTGGAAATGCCAATTACTTCTATGGAAGGCACGGATTGCAGTTTTACACACAGTTGAAGACTGTGACTTCGCATTGGAGAGCTGAGGATGCGGTTGCCACAAGGGCGAAGACTGAGATGCCCACCCATCATTAAATATCGTTCTGTACTGGAAAATAGTATTGGTGTGAAGATAGGCAGCCGTTTGCGAAGGAATGAAGGAAGAGGTAATTTGTAATGTGCGTGTACGAGAATGGCCTGATCGATCAAAAGTTTTCTATAAGATTGTGTAATATATATATTATATAGTATAGTACAGCATCAGTACGAGGAACAATATGATGTCGTTACGAATTTTAAATATATAAGTTAATACCCAGTGATATGATATCATTTTGTCATATGATTAAAAAAACTGAACGCCAAAACACCTATAGACAATATATACAGTCAAGGTATATACAACAAAAGGAAACATTGTTATCGTGTGTTTTATGTAGTATGATTCTAATAAAATTATTTATTCTTCCTTGAATCAGGTGAATCATCATCAGGTTCTCTCATAGCAACAATAACGAAAGCGAAGAGAACGACGTTGGCCATAACGGCAGCGATGGAGGCGCCGAGGACGGTGCTGCCTGGGAAGATGTAGTTTGTGGAGAGATAGTAGCAGCCTATGGGACCGATAAGCATTGCCAGGGTGAAGCCGAAGAGTTTGAATAGAACGTCACTATATAAGATTTATGTGTTAGGAGATGAGTGTGTTTGTTGGTATGAAGGTTATGAGAGATGTGTACTTTGGAATGGCGGGACCGGGGTTGTTTTTCATCTTTTCGGCTTGCATGGCCCGAGGGAGGACGGCGGGAAGGGAGGCGGAGGCATCTTCGGTCTTCTTTTCCTCTTTGGAGACGTTGCGACGGGTGGCCATGATTTGTTTATCGATTGAATGGGAGATGTATGGGCATATGCTGGTGAAGGAATGCAGGATGATGTTGAGGAGGAACGCGTGGAGAGGTCGCAGTTAATTCTGGCGGGGTTTGCCGGGGTCAATATGATTTCCCGATGCGGATTCGGAAGGCCCGTCCGATCTGATTTGGGGCATCTGATTGGTTCCCGGGGATCCGGTTTGGACTCTGGTGACTGGACAGGGGATTCGCGTGTTTCTCATTGTTCATCAGTCAGAATTTATTCTTCTATTTTTTATTTTGGTGTCTGCGTCTTTGGTCGCCTCTTCTCTCGCCTCTCTCGTCTCCCAGAAATACACACATCCTCCACCCTGCTCCTCCTGCTGTTGCTGTTGCTGTTGCTGTCCGTGATAGTTTCCCTTCGTCCCTACGATACACTTATATACTACACTTATAACCAATTCTTTCGTAATTCTATAATCAGTAATAATAATATACACTCTGTTGTTACGGCAATATCATTTCCTGGTTCCCTTTCTCCTGGATGACTCTAACGACGACCGCTGCAACCTCCTTGCTATAGTTTATAGATGACGACGACTTGCTCCGGCTGCTCCAAGGAACGCTCGGTGGAACTGGTTTAATTATTATTGTTATCGCTCGTCTGCGCAAGCTCTTTCCCGAGCCTTTTGTGCGTGTGAGGAAGAGGGAGGGAATCTTCACACTCTCATTTTAAGAGGACGGTCATCTAGAAAGTCGACCTCACGCTCTACTTCCTGTCACCGCCATCCCTTCCAACAAACGTCCCCCCTTCCCCCTCCCCCTGCTGCCATCCGGTAAGAGACACATCGCAACCGTAATATAATAGAATATCCTGCTAATATACATATCAATTATCAACAGGATGGATTCATCATCCGACGAGATGAACGGGCGATCTCCAAAGCGCCTCAAGCATTGGGCCGAGCCCGATGTGAGCCACCACCACCTCCAGCAGCCTCAGGGCCTCCTCAGCGACGAGGCAACCCTCCCCGTAAGCATACCTCCAACCTTTCCCTTCCGCCACGACGACTACCTGGACGAGGATGACATCACCATGTCTTCCTCTCCTCCTGCCACAATCCCAACCCAACTCGTCGGCGGCCCTTCAACCCCTTCCTCCAGACATATCCCTCTCCCAAACACCATCCCAACCCAAATTATCACCACAACCACCATCACTCCCTCTCGTAACTCCAGGATGCCTCCCACTCCCACTCCTGCTTCCGTCGTCCAGGTCGCCGCCAGCTCTCCTATCATCATCAAGGAATCTCCCATCAAACCCAGATCGTCGGCTCCCGCCCTCTCCCTCCTCTCAACTCCGACTCCCCCTGCCAAACGATCCTACGTCATCAAGGTGGACCTGGACGACGACGAAGAAGTCCCCTATGCGGGATCCTCCTCGGACGAGGATGAAGACAAGATTAAGACACCCTTCGCTAACACTTCAGCAACCACCTTTTATCAGTCCCGCCCAAAGCTAAGCCCGAGCACCTCGTCTATCACAAGCCCAGGAGGGTTCCGGGTTCCGGAATCACCAATCCGGAAGCCGGACCCTATCTCCAACATGCGAAGCTACGCTGGGCAGTTCACTTTCAATTCCGGCAAGAGGCCGGATTGGAGTGCTGCCGCAGCAGATGTGGCTAAGCTCAAGGCCAACCACTTGAAGGCCCAGAGCCGACCCGCCCTGCCCCAGCGAGGCCCGATCCTCCCTCGCATCACGGGAGTGATCGACCTCTCGGAGTCGAACTCTCTGGTCGAACGGCTAAGGAAGGAGTTTCCTGTCCAAGCCATGCAGAAGATCGTAAAGGCTGTCCAGGACAGCAACCAGGTTTACGAGAGAGCCAAACTGGCTCTTCAGAAACAGCAATTACTTGACCTGGGATATGACCCTGCTTCACTCATCCCTAGAGTGAAGCGGGTCTATCCAAATCTCGACATGGGCACCGTAGTCGACGTTCTCATCCAGCACAACGGGGCGTACGATAAGACGATCGAGCACCTCGCCGACCTCCAGAGCGCGCCTCCGGATGTGATTGTTATCGACGATGACAGGGAACCAGCCATGAAGTCGCGACGAACACAGCACCGTCCTACAAAGACAATCAGAGACAAGTATTCGCAATTCGGTGCCGGTTCGCCCACCAAACCATCTCTGCAATCACATTCTTCGAACGAGGGTGCCGCATCCCCTCCAAAGCCACCAAGGCGCAGACTCGTTCTTGGGAAGAATCGAAAGCGGGTCGAATCGTCCGATGAGGAGCCGGAAGCTGTGGTTGTTCTATCATCTGAAGAGGAAGAAGAGGAGGAGGAAGAGCATGAGGTTGAGGAGGAACCTGAGGCCAAGCGCTCCAGTCGTTCAACCACTGAGGGTGATATCCTGGCTTTCATCAATTCCACCGATGTTGCCGGGCTCGTCGACCTGTCCTTCACTGACGAGAAGAACGCGGAAATAATTCTATCGCACCGTCCATTCTCTCATCTATCGGAAATTCGCGAGATTGTCGACCCCAAAGCTAAGACTGGAAAGACTGCGAAACCTAAAAATATAGGCGATAAGATTATGGACCAGTGTCTAGAAACCTGGAAGGGATTCAAAGCTGTCGATTCTATACTCAAAGAGTGCCAGCGACTGGGTCAGACTATCAAAGACGGCATGAAGGGATGGGAAGTCAGAGGCAATGCCGATTCCACCGAAGGGCTGGATATCGTTGCACCGGGTGAAAGCGGCACTAGCCCCATACCGGGTCACTCTGGTCTTTCCCAAGGGATGAAATCGTTGATGAACGAACAACCAAAGCTGATGGCGGAGAACATGCAGCTAAAACCTTATCAAATTCTGGGCGTTCAATGGTTGAAGCTCCTCTACGATCAAGGGCTTGGATGTATCCTTGCCGACGAGATGGGTCTCGGAAAAACTTGTCAGGTTATTGCATTTTTCGCTCTCCTCCTCGAACATGGAATACCGGGCCCCCACATTGTCGTCGTCCCGCCTTCAACCATTGAAAATTGGATCCGAGAGTTCCAAAGATTTTGTCCGTCACTAAAAGTCGAGCCTTATTATGGAAAGTTGGAGGAGAGAAGATCCATACGTCTCGCTTTGGAAGAGAATCCCGACTTTAATGTTCTCATCGTCGCGTACAGCACTTTCCAGGGAACCGGTCACCATACCAAGCTCGATATGCACTTCTTGAAACAATGGAAGTTTAAAGTTGGCATCTTTGACGAAGGCCATCAATTGAAGAACAATACATCTGGTAGATCGAATAATATCTCCAAGTTGAAGATCGGGTCTCGAGTGCTGTTGACCGGAACACCCCTTCAAAACAACTTGGGCGAACTCATCAACCTTTTATCATTTATCCTCCCGGATGTTTTCGATGGCAAGAGCGATCACCTCAAAAATGTTTTCAAATACAAAGCCACGACATCCGATAATGTATCGGCTGCCAATAAGCTACTTTCCCACGAGCGGATTAAGCGAGCCAAGGCTATGATGACTCCATTTGTCCTCCGGCGAAGGAAGTTACAAGTCTTACAAGATCTTCCCCAGAAAATTCAACACGTTGTTGAGGTTGATCTCACACCAATCCAAGCAGAGGTTTACAAAAAGACGCTAGAATCCGCCGTCGCGACGTCAGACGAGGATGGAGATTCCAAACCCGAGTCTAAAGTTAGTTTGTTGATGAGATTGCGGCAGGCTGCAATTCATCCCATGCTATCACGACGGGTTTACACCGATGACATGCTCTACAAAATGGCTAAGGCCCTTAAAAAGCATGAAAAAGACTACCGTGCCGAAGATTACGACGTCGAAACCATTGCTATGGAACTTTCCTGGATGACAGATTACGGTCTGGATGACTGGTGTCGTTTTAAATACCAAAAGGCAATTTACGAATACAGACTTCAGAATCAAGAGTGGATGGAATCTGCCAAGGTCCTCGCTCTGAAAGACATCTTGCTCGAAGCTAAGGAGAAGAATGACAAAGTTCTCGTCTTTTCCCAGTTTACCCAAGTTTTGGATATTCTCGAACGGGTTTTGACTACCATAAAGATCCAATACACCCGGCTGGACGGATCAACCGAGGTTGCCGCGCGCCAGGAACTTATCGATGATTTCTCGGTTTCTGAAACCATGACCGCGTTTTTATTGTCGACGAAAGCTGGCGGCGTGGGTCTCAACTTAGCAGCCTCGAACAAGGTCGTCATTTTTGACAGTTCCTTCAATCCATTCGATGACTTACAAGCGGAAGACCGAGCTTGGAGAATCGGTCAAACACGAGACGTTCACGTCACACGTCTCGTATCCAAAGCCACGATCGAGGAGAATATCAACCAACTTGCGAAGACAAAGCTCATGTTGGATGCAAGCGTTAGCGGAACAAGCGAGGACCCTGCTAAATCCGGGGAGATGGTTGCAGAGTTTATCAAGAATACCCTCGTGAAGGAAATTTTCAATGTTGAAGAATAGAGAGCTTCGTATGAGAAATTTATGCGGGAGGGTAGGGCTGAAGCTAAGAAGTCGGATGTAGTTGTAAAAGCCGGTGATGATATTGTTCAATTAGCTGAGGTTGGGGAAACAAAGCCAAAGGAGGATGGAGAGGTTATTTCGGATGGTATAAGGAATTACAAGAGACAGGAAACACCTAACACTATCAACTTATCAGTCAAACGCAAACGTCAGACCAATTCTCGCGAAATCCCATCTTCCAAGAGACAAAAGCAAGATTCAACCCCGCAAGAGCGGCGGAGAAAGTCTCCTACTAGCAGACGGAAGACCATCTCTAGCAGTAGTGAAAACAGCGAAATGGGCGAGTACAGCCCTCGACGGGTTCAACCGAAACGGAAGCGACAGGAAACCGATCAAGCTGAATCACCTCTCAAGAAGCAAAAGATGGAAGAAGTAATAAGTACAGATGAGCCGGAATCTGATACCTTGCCGCCGTCGGACTCAGAAAGCGAGTTCGAGCCTGAAGGTTCTGCTAAGAAACGAAAACGCGGGGGGACAATAACAGCGACACCATCGAAGAGAGCGAAGAAACAAGCGGTGGCTAAACCTACCGCCACAAGTGGTCCTCCTTTGAGCTCGACCAGCGACGCAAAACCAACCGCAAATGAAGATGAGAATACGCCACTTTTATATACAAGACTAAAGTCCTTGGTTGGCGGCGCTAAGGTGGTGAACCGGCAGACCACTCTATCAAATTGAGGCAAACGGCGATGGCTCGGATTGGAGGATCACTTAGTAATTCATGAACGTGACGGTCTGGATATAAGGTCTTCTTTTACAAAAGTGCTTTAGCGAGTCGACTGCTGTTTTATCATACCCACATATATACATTTACAGGGCTTTCGCTTCTATTTCATAAATACGGAGTTTTTGTTTATTTAGAAAGCGTTATACATCTTATGTTTGTCCTCGAGGCGGGCATTTACGGGCGTTCCTCTTTTTTTAGTTGCTTTAACAAATCTCTCAATATAGAGTTTTTATCATTTTAAACATTTCATTTGCGTTTATCTCATCGGACGAATTCCCTGATGGTAGAGATTAAAGATTATACATTCATAATTAGATTTTTAGGTGTCGTAGATGTGCATTCGGTGTTTCTCAAGGGTATATACTCAAAGTTGTAAATTTAACATTGAAAGGTAGCTTTGTGTCAAGCTGCCTGATTAAAAGTAAAAAATTATGCCGACCCGCTGGCCTAGTCAAAACAGTTCTTATTCTATTTTCCACATAGCACATCGTTTTTAACTGCATCATGAAATGATTGTATAACTATATAACAAAGAGAGATCGTTCGAGACATACGTCCCTAGACAGACAGTTAACGGGTCGTGTATGGTCCGGTTTTCCCGATCCATGGTCTCATCCCCGGTTGTACGCCTCGATTTCAGCCGGAAATGAATTGTTTCCATCCGAATATTCGAAACCAAGCCAATTCAGATTGTGGAGAAAGCCTGGAGCCGTGCCGTTGCTTGAATTTATCAAACCGAAATTCGCTGGGCAGTGTTTGATTGATCTTGGATGGGCTGGGCAGAAGCTTATTCTGAGGCCTGCATGATGCTAAGAACTTGGACGATTTTCGTTGATAAGCAGGTGGGAGATACCTAGTACAAAGCTAGCGATATCACATATATCGATTGCTGCTGAGGTTATAAGTATCACTTATAATAGCTGAAACGATCTACATATTGTATAAATTTCGGGTAGCACCGATTCATCATAATTGTACCATCACCAGGCTTCATTGCATGAAATTTTTGAGCTCGAATATTCCGTCGGGAATATCAATGCTCGGATCGACCATCCACTGAATGTGGACCTGACGGCGAACTGGGCCGGTTTTTATTTGGTCCAAATCCCACGGTTGCGACTGTAGAGTACCATGGTTGAACGCCGTTAGCGAGCCAAACTTGGATCGTTGCAACAAAATATCAACATCGATCATATCTCTCGACGTGACAGGATATCGTCGCTCTGAGGCAATAACCAGCATTCAGGCTATACTATCCAAGGTACCCCCCGTCGGTATGGAACGGGTTTGAATCGAGATGCACCAGTATCCCTAATTTCCGCGATAATTATTGAAGTATTCCATACACACCAAACGTACAACGCTCGCTACTTCTTTCAGAAACAAGCTTTGACAAGACTTCGCCCGGCCCTGCTTTTGCATGACGAAGCCAAGCGGACGACATTTTCCCGTCACGCACAGATGGACACCCCTGTAAATTACTCCGGCTTCTATTTCGAAGCTCGCATAACTCGTATTTTATCAATCGATTTATTATATACCTCCCCTTTACATAACTGCAATTATCCATGCGTATATCATACATTCACCTTTACGGGACGAACCGCTCTACGCACTGGGTTCTGACCCGCGGAATCTGGTATACGTGAATAAGGCTAAGCACGACTGTTTAAGTTACTTGCTTTAATAGAGTGCTGAACTTTAGCTCATTGTCTTTGATATTCTAATGTTTTTTCGAGATGCCGCTGCGTATGAAGCCGAAAATTCGGCTCTTTTTGAATTTAGCCTTAGAGTGGATCTCCAGCTCAAGGGGTGTGACCGTGGAACGCGGCCTCTCGTTCCGATCTAGAAAGTGATGTATCCAGACTTTTGAATATAAAATTTATACCGTGTGTATATAATACTAAAATACAAACCGGATAGAATTTTGCCCGCGGCTTATATACCTAGGCAATGGGTACTTAAGTATTTAAATAGCGGTATCTCTCTGTGTTCCTGCTTTTCAGTAGGCGATATTGATCCCCCAGGCATAGGTACTGATTGATTTTGAAAAAAATCAAAGGAGGATAATATATTCCAATTGATCGGTTCTCGTTTACGTAGAGACGTCCTTTAAAGATGCGGTCATCACTTATTCTCTTCGCGCTCTCGAGCGTAGGAGGCACACTCGCTCAGCAAACTATCTACGGGCAGTGTGGTGGTATTGGCTGGACCGGACCTACTACCTGTAAGCATGGGAGTCTTTAATGAATAAAATTTTTTTAAAATTAAACTAATTTATCCACTTAGGTGTGTCTGGAACTACTTGTCAATACGGAAACGACGTGAGTATATACCGTCCGTCATACAATCTTTGATTTTAAATTTCGCTGGATGGCTGAATCCTTGCTGTTACTTTGTAGTATTATTCTCAATGTCTTCCAGGTAAGAGCATCATCGCTTTTTATAGGTTCAAACAAAGAGAATACCTTGGAAGCATAATTAAACTAACATTCGAATGGTTACAGGCGGAGCTGCGACGACTACCACAAAGTCAACAACCACCACTACCAAGGCGGCAACGACCGCTCCAACCACCACAAAGGCGACAACCACGACAACCAAAGCGACTACCACAGCGGCTGGTGGTACCGGTCCTGCATGTCTTATCACAGCCTATTCGCAAATTTCATCAGCACAAGCAAACTGCATGACTATCACCCTGTCCAACATCGCAGCACCTGTCAGCAGTTCGATCAATTTGACGGCACTCAAACCCAGCGCAACTGTTATATTTGCTGGAAGAACGACTTGGGGCATCACCCCAAACAGTGGCTTCAGACCACTTTCAATCACCGGCACTGGCATCACCGTCAAGGGCGCACCTGGAGCAATCATTGACGGCGGTGGTCCATCTTACTGGGATGGATTGGGTAACGGCGGCAACCCCAAACCCGGAAATATGGTTAAAATCGCTACCACGAACGCCTTGTTTTCCGATCTGTACTTTTTGAACCCACCCACTCACGCCCTTGATGTCGACGGCTGCACGGGTACCACCTTCCAAAACATCTACATTGATGTCAAGGCCGGTAATGCTGCGAACTCTATCAGCGCTGGTAAAGCCGCGGCACACAATACCGATGGATTCGACGTTGCCAATTGCGTCAATACCATCTTTAACAACGTCACCGTGTATAATCAGGACGACTGCGTCGTCATCTCGGATAGTAATAATGTTACGGTTTCGAACTCTTATTGCAATGGTAGCCACGGTTTATCGATTGATGGAGGCGGTTCTAGTGGTACCCATATCACCGAGAATATCACGTAAGTATATATCGATAAGTTCAATTCACGTGAGCCTAGTCTTGGAATTGTAAAATTCTGTCAGCTGCTAACCACTTAATATATCGTAATATAGATTCAAGGACTGCACTGTCGTCGGTAACACGACACCAATCCGCATAAAAACCGACTCTGGCGGTGAAGGTACCGTCGAAAACATCACCTACGAAAACATTGTCGTCAGTGGAGTCACTCTCGCCGCCATTGATATTGAGCAAAACTACGGTGGTAGCGCGATTACAAACGGTGTTTTGGTCAAGAATATTACTTACAAGAATATCACGGGAAGCGTGAATTCCAGCGCTAAAGTGTACAATCTGGTTTGCGGTAGTGGAAGTTGCCAGAGTCTTACATTTAGTGGTATCAAGATTACTGGTTCGAGTGTAGCCAATACTTGTACCAACTATGCTTGCCCAAGCTAAACGCTGTTTAAAAGTTGGGCATCGGTTTTAAGTACTGCTTAGGGGATCTAAGTGATGAGGGGATTGTCGGTGCTCTGGTTTTGAAAGAACCGCAGGCGTCCGATATGTCTGAAATGTATATTATTATGTACATACGTATGCTGATTTCTGTATATCTTCTTAAAGATTTACATTTTATTCATTTTATATATATATATGATACTGATCATATATATTTGTGTTGTTCAACAGATCCGCAGAGATTAAACTTTTGTGTAACATGACTGAAATATCGCTATAGAGTTCACTGCACTCCGCTCGCGCGAATTTGGAGCTCACACTTGTTTTTTAGGTTAAAATATTCTGGGTAATTATGCGAACTAGTTCTAACCACTAGCGTATTGTTTGAAATACTTAAAAGATCGAAACGATACATCAACAAAAAACTAGTTCAGGAGCTGAAGTAGCATCGTTTACCATAGAGCGGTAGAGCTTTATAGCTATGGCTCTTAGTCCTAGATCGCAGTCGGTTCGCAATTAGTATACTATTGTAGTAGTTCTCTAGTATCTTTATTATTAGTTTTATATTATCACGAGGCAAGAGTTCGGCGCATGTGCGCGAAAATTGCGAATCTAAGTATTTGGATTTAGTAATTGTAGCGATACATTTAGTGTTTTGTCGCGTGCCCGCGCAATTGAAAACTCTGCCTCTTGGAAACGGTTTGGGAGCAGCTAACCATGGAAGGCGGCTCGTGATGCACCCACCAAAAATATCTAGTGGTCTGATAGCCTCCTTCAGATATATCGCAAGAAGAGGCTCCAACTAGGCTGCAGGGACTTCGGTACCCGTTACCATTGATATGGTCTGAACATGCTACTATATCAAAAGACGTAAATACTTGTTTGGGCTGGTATCGGCAACTGATTGCGCAG
The DNA here is from genome assembly GCA_036971675.1 of Orbilia ellipsospora. Lineage (NCBI taxonomy): Eukaryota > Fungi > Ascomycota > Orbiliomycetes > Orbiliales > Orbiliaceae > Orbilia > Orbilia ellipsospora. The sequence goes on from JAVHJO010000004.1 coordinate 1,724,131, forward strand.
GGAATCCATGATTTGAAGACTCTATTTCTATCGGCATATGCCAGAGCTGACTTAAAGTTTCCTGTAGAAACACGATCAATTGAGCAAGTATCTTGACAGCTCCGATATCAAAACAAAAAAACTAGAGCTCGACGTTAGCCTTTTCAAGAACCCCGCCTGCTGTATTTGTCGTCAACATGACCTCCAAGGATGTCTCAAGTCCTCCACCTTCCGCCATTCCGGCCTCGTAATTTTATTCTTTCGAACAGGCTAACTCCCGGCAAGTAATCGTAAGCGAGTCGATAAGGCATGAATCTGGCCAACGCCAATTGAGAGAGCTCAGAGAGCCAATGAGCCCGAAACGGTGTGCTCTGCAGCAAGGGAGTGCCAGGATGTCCAAGATCCGGGGCAGGGATGCTGTGGATCTGGGCCCTCTTGAACGCTCGATTCGATTGCAACTTTCGTCCGCACGGCAAAGACAAAACAGAATTCGGATGGAGATCTTGTGATGGGATCGGGCGTTTTGATTCGCCAGAAGCAAGTCTGATGAGGGGTTGCATATCAAGTCCTCCAAACAACATGAGCAGGAATTCCTATTTTGTATTGAGTGCGAGAATGAGAATCTCGGTCGGAGTTCCCAGTCGAGATTTGCTGAGAGAACTTGAAGTAAAAATTCTCACGGGCGCGAAAAACTTCGACGTTCAAGAAGGATACCTAACGGGCAATTTGGATATCTAAAGTTCTCGGAATCCCGAACCAAATAGTGATAACGAGTAGCTTTGTACTACCCAGCTACCCAATCTATCATCTTGGGCCGTACCGCCTACCCTACTTTCTCTCCTCGCTAGTGGTTTAATTAATTCTCCGTCGCAGCCTCATGAATTTCATGGCGCCATTTCGGTGAAGTCAGGGTACTAGCGATCACTTTCCGTGTCAAGCAAGCTACGACATAGCCTCGACACCAGTAATTCCGTGCAGCCTGTGCATGCCATGCCGGCGAGGGGGGTTCCGCATTCTTAGTTAGTTTTAGCTTTGATGGTCGGCAAATGCAAATTGAACTTCGATCATTGTCGATTTATATCTAAAGAGCTGGTTTGCCCCATCATCGAATAACCAAATTTCCAAGGGCGTGTTTTTGTTCAACCACCCTTTCTCGTCTTGCGTATTCTTCTTCTTTTTGGACGGCAATCTTTTGGACACGTATCGGAACGAGCGGTACGACCAGTTACGTCTGCTGTTGTCTCTCGTTCGATTATTGTCGAATTTTCGCGAATTAGGAAGCTCGGATTTCGCGAATATTGCTTCGATCGATACTCTGTATATTACGACGCCTACAGCCCCAAAAATTGAAGGCTTTTGGATTTTGTCGTCACACATATATTCTCTTCTCTTCCAGCCTCTCTTTTTCAGGCGAGGTTTATTCCCTCAAAATATTTTGTCTTGGACAAGTTTCCCAATCGCTCTATCGGCGCCCTTGCTTTCCGCAACAGTTCGGTTAGCGTATTTTTAATTTTAGCCAGCTTCAATAGTCACCTGCAGGACCTAGCTGGAGAGCGGTCCTCAGCTCCCCGAATCTCAGCAACATTGGCTAGATTTCCCTTCTCTGATTTTTTTCAGCAATATCCCCCCAAACTGCTGGAAATGGGGAAATTCGAAGAACAACCGCCGGCTTTCTGGCGCTTTCGGTCGTCGAACGGGTTCATCATCTTTAGCGTTTGCTTTGCGATCTTTGTGGATGTGTTGTTGTACGGATGCATTGGTAAGGAGTGCAGCGTTCTTCCTTGACTTCAGCTTGGAGATGCTAACCGGGGCGCTGTTGGTGTTTAGTTCCGTAGGTTACCTCTAGTTTTCACCCGATATTTTTGATTTAGAAGCGGATTGCTAATAGGGATTGGACAGCGTATTTCCGTTCACTCTCGAAAAACGAGGCGGTATTCCTGAAGATGAAGGTATTTAAAGTCCTTGAATTCGCCAAAAGAGTCAAAATAGCAGAATTTACAAGCGACTGAACACTGACATGAAATTTGTGCAGTTCAAAAGTGGTTGGCGATATTACTAGCAGTCTACGGTCTTGGTTTCTCTCTCGGATCACGTACGTTCTGAATACTACGATTCCTTCTCTCGATGTATTATTGGGCTAATATCTTGCTTGTTTTATAGCTGCCTTTGGATGGCTCGCCGGTAAGCGACAGCTTTGGAGTTACGTAATTGCAACCGACACGCAGTTTTACTAATTTCGTACTTCCTTTCGAAAAGATCATTACCGAAACCGATGGTGGCCTTTAATGTCCGGTCTCGTGCTGCTCCTTTGCGGAACCTTGATGCTCTGGTTTAGCAGCATGGTTCAGCTTTTGTGCCTCGCGAGGTTCATTCAGGGTCTAGCAACTGCTTGTATATGGAGTGTTGGGTTGGCTTTGGTCATTGACACTGTGGGAAGCTCAAATGCAGGCGAGAGTCTCGGGTTGGTCGCGTAAGTCAAGCCAGGTTGCTGCAAAAATTATATGAAGCCAATTGACTGACACGGTGAAATAGCATGTCTATGAGCATCGGATTTGTCGGCGCTCCATCGATTTCTGGGTTCATCTACGATAGATTCGGCTACGATTGGGTCTTTATCAGCATGGTCGTTATGGTTAGTTTTTCATCCACTATAAAGCGGTAAATGGACGCAGACTAATGGCAATTAGGTCATTATTGACATCATGTTGCGAATACTCATTATCGAAAAGAAGGATGCAGTCAAATGGGTGCTCCTAGACACCGACCCCAATGACCCTCGACAAAGACTTCTCCCACCGGTAGATGACGGCCCCAACTTTGACCTACAGCCACACGCGCACCCTATCATCACCCTCATCCAATCGCCACGTCTAGTAACCGCTGTGTTCATCTCATTCGTTGAGGCCATTATTATGACCAGCTATGAAACTGTCCTCCCACTTCACACGAAGGAGACTTTCGGATATACTTCAACTCTCGCTGGGCTTTCTTTCGCTCTTGTAGTTTTCGGTGACTTCTTTTCGACACACGCTGGCCGTTTGAGTGACCGGATTGGAGCTACACCCTGTGTCGTTACCGGCTGCCTTTCAATGGCGGTTTGCATCTTCCTTTGTCGGTACACGGATGATCCGTCCATCGAAAGTCAGGTGCTACTTTGGGTGTGCCTATTAGGCGTCGGACTTTCTCATTGTTTGGTGTTCGTACCAGCTTATGCAGAAATGAGTCTTACTGTCGAACACATTGAGAGAGAGAAGCCAGGAGTATTCGGTCCCTATGGTGCTTTTGCACAAAGTTACGGGCTGGGTAATTTAGCATACGCTGCTGGAACTACTGTGGGGCCTCTCTGGTGTAAGTCTTTACTATCTTGGAAAAGGGCTCATTAGTGATGTTGATAACTAACGAATTTTGATAATAGCTGGATTTATGAGGCAAAACCTCGGCTGGGGTTGGTTAACGTTGAGTTTGGCAATTTTTAGTGCACTTGCCGCAATTCCATCCGTATGTATAATTCTTTAACTGGGAACTAGTTTGATCGTGGTGCTAATAAGTTTCATCTAGTATATGTACCTCGGTGAACCGAAGCCCAAGAGGCGGAACTCTGAAGAAGTAGAATCGAATGGACAGTTTTGATTTGATTAAAAGACCACATGATATAATATAAATTACGATAGCTATTTTATTTTTCGAGCTAATGGTTTGATGATACAAAATGTCGAATATTTTAGGATTTGGGATGGATATGGGCCGCTTCTTGCACATTATTTTTTTTTTCTGTTATGATGCATACCTTCTGCTACACCTGTATTATTATTACTACCATCATGTTTTACGAATAAAACTGGCACAAAAGCGAATAGATCTTCTTGATGTTTTGATCATATTGACATCTATCACTGCCCTGAACGCTGAGATGGTATACGAGACAAGCGGAGAGCATGAGAAAGTAAAGCTGCGTTGGAGGTTGTTGTAAGATTGACGTCAACGCAATTTAAATATCTTGAAAGCTTCAACCGTCAGCTTGATTTCCTCGACACTCCCAAGACGCCCTGATTCCAAACATCTGCGCCAATTCGATTCGCTACATGCCATGCAAATAAATTCAACATGAGCGCCTTGGAGAGAGACTTCTTCAAGGCAAAGCTTGCTAAACTCCCCGCAATGCCTCCTCACCCGTTAGGCTCTCTTCCAGAAGAGCTCGAAGAGCTAGACGTCGATGATGACCTTCCCGACGTATACGGCGAGAACGATGAAGACCATCCCGACCCGCCTCTAGACGATTCTTCGTCTGCTTCTAGCGCTTCGTCCACATCCACAATCATAGCGCCACCATCCTCAAGACCGGAATTGTGTGTGCCCTCTTTTCTTCGCAACTCCACCACTACCAGCGCCATGAACATGGTACGGGCGTTTTTTTACAGGGAGACCTCGCGCAACCACTCACTCCATTGAACAATGCTGACGATATCTGAGCGTTTCTTCTATTCACTAGGACTATCCGCCGAAAAAACAATCTTGAACCGATCCCATGGAACCATCACTTCTCCGAAAATCTCCTCCTCACACCTTCCACAAACCCTAGCTCCCATTTTAACGCCTACTACACCCCAAACACCGATTCAGGTCCGTTATTCGTCACCCACCACGGCGCAGGCTCCTCCGGTCTCTCTTTCGCCGTTCTAGCATCCGAAATCCGTAAAATCCTACCGGAAGCCGGTATCTTCTCCTTCGACGCCCGCGGCCATGGCGGCACCAGTACCGCCAACGACCTGGATTTCAGTCTCTCCACGCTATCCCAAGACCTGCACGAAGCGCTGCAAGCCGCGGCGGAACAATTGCGATGGGAGACAATGCCGCATATAGTTCTCGTGGGACATAGTCTCGGTGGGGCTGTTATAACAGATGTAGCAAAGCAGGGGTTGCTGGGTGATAAATTACTGGCCTACGCGGTGCTAGATGTGGTTGAGGGGAGCGCCATGGATGCACTGCAAAGTATGCAGAGTTATCTGATGACGAGACCGGTGGGGTTTTCGAGTTTGAACCAGGGGATCGAATGGCATGTTCGATCGAGGACTATTAGGAACGGGAGGAGCGCGAGAGTTTCGGTGCCGGCTTTGCTGTACGATTATACAAGCGGGAGCGGTGGTGGGAACGATACAGTTGTCGCTGCGAAGGCGGGTGGGAGACCATGGCAGTGGAGGACGGATTTGGGGCAGACGCAGCCGTTCTGGGAAGGGTGGTTTGTTGGACTTAGTAGGAAGTTTTTGGAGGCGAAGGGGGGAAAGTTACTCATTTTGGCGGGGACGGATAGGTTGGATAAGGAGTTGATTATCGGGCAAATGCAGGGGAAGTATCAGTTGTTAGTACTGCCGGAGGTGGGGCACTTCGTTCACGAAGATGCACCGGAGAAGACGGCTGTTGCGGTAAGCTCTGCCTTCAAAAACCTCTGTTTGCTCGATATTTGAAAGCAGGGGAACTAATCAGGGGGTGTTTTTATACAATAGCTTGTGGAGTTTTACAAACGAAACGACAGAAGTGCATTGGTCTTGCCCAAGAAGGTCTGGGAGATGTAGACTTTGTCATATGATGGCTTTTGACTAGACTTGAAGAGCTAGCTGGATCTAAGGCTATGGCTCTATCTTGATGGTATCTATATTATTTTGGGATGGGTTGGTTTTGGGACTTGGAGCGTTTTATTTATCTTCTATTAAAGGTATAGAAAAGCTTTGCTGCTATCTAAAAGGAACGAATGAGGATGAGGCATACGCATATACGACATCCTTAGCCTAGGGTATAAGTGATGAAAGCACGACCGGACTTGAAAAAATTTCCCAACGTAAGAAAGAATAAAACCCCTATATTACCGGGTATTTGATTTATTTGGTATGATGAAAGAGCTTTTCTTTGATCTTGTCAGCTAGACCCTGGTGTTGCTGCTCTTTTTCGTTTTCAGAGAGGACGATATTTCCACCTCCGCCTCGCTATATATTTTAGGATTGTTAGTAAACGTACCAAGAGAGGTATGTGGAAAGGGAAGGGGGAAGAACTTACGCCAGTGGAAACTGCGTGACCTTGACCAGGAGGTGGCGTTTCGTGTCGTGCGTTCTCTGGAATAATGTCATGAGCCTCCGGGTTAGCATCACTGTGGCCGACATTTCCGCCACCGCCGCGACCAGTGGTGTAGTTTCCCGATGGAGTTGAGGTGCGCACGATGCCACCGTCGACGTATTCTGTGCTATCTGGGGCGATATTGCCGGCACCTGGTTATGTAGAGTGTTAGCATTCAGACATACTGATAAGTAAGGTTGTGAGTATATTATACCTCCACGTCCGTGGCTCGCGGTGTGCTCGGTGGAAGACATGTTCTTAAATTTCTCTTTTTGAAATTTCTTTAGAATGTGTGAGCTTGTAGGAGCTGTCTTTGAGCTTATTCAAAGATAACGCTTGTAGAGAGTAGAGATCGAGGGAAGCTTTGAGTTGCGTTGTGCGACGTTGGGGTTACGTAAAATCGAGCTCGGATCAGGACGATGCGCGCGAGCCCACGTTTTATAGACAGAGGAATCACCTCATGAACGGCTGACTCGTTCGACAATCTGAGAGCTCGTTTTGCGCAGCTCTGAGCTTTTCAAAGCGGGGGCAAGATAAAACCCCGGAGCGGAGAGCTCGAGTGGTAACGTCATATCTTGAACATCTTGGCCGGGCGCGGCGGCGAAAAAAAAAAAAACCAACCACGGTGCGAAAGAAGTGCGAGAGGTTACTGGATTCAAAGGCAATTGGCGAGGGAAATGGCGTGTCTTTGTCATTTAGTACTGTAATGTAATAGAGTTCCTGGTTCTATCTTCTATGTCATAGCTCCGAGCGCGCTTGGCTCGTGATGCAGGGCTGGTTAACGGCGACCTGGCGAGGTTGGTTCCCTCCTTCGGCTAGCATTCTTGTTAATCATTGCGATTACTTTGCGATCCCGTTTTGAGGTCACGGCTGCCGGAGAGCATGGGGGGAGCTGCTGGTCTCGAACTAATTTCCAAAACGAAATCTTCACATGTTCTAGAACGCTTTTCTCTCATGCCAGGGCATGGCCTTATTCGATTTAGGGAAGGTAAGGATCGCTCTTACAGTCAAAATCTCCTATCGTGATGTCTCATGCGAGCTGTGCGTCTTCACTGGCACTTTGCATGGGACTAGAGTGGGTTGAATCCATATAGAAACTTTAATTCCTATATTAGACCTCAAGCTATTGGCTTCATCTTAAAATACTCCGATCACGAACGCCACAGATAATCTCCGCGTATCCGCGCTCGCGCCGCAGGCGAAATTTGCCCAAGCTTCGGTATCGATATTACTTCATCATCACAATATACATCATAAGTGTTAAGCGCAATTTCACATACGAAAATAAGGTTCCCTTTAATCACAAATTTGAGCCATAGTTATTATTAGGATAGATGTTGTGTGAGAAAATTTTTGTCATTGACGTGATCCATATCCTTCTTGTCCCCCATCATGAAATAAATTTGTAATAAAAAGAGATTTAAAAAAAAGTTATCAACAAGTTAAAGAATATGGAACACGGCCAATAAGATGTACATATGCGGAGCGAGACTGGGGTCGTATACGTAGTCTGCTAAGTGTATAGATAGATGCTTGCACCGTGTCTAACTGTTACATCCTGATCGATGTTTACAGGAAAAGGGCAGCAAAGAAGAGACCGATGGCTCCCATCATTGGCATGCTCGTGGAGACATATGCACCGGCGTTAGGAGACTGGGTTGGTGAGGTCGAGTTGGAAGTTTGGGAAGCACCGCCAGAGGTCTTGGCGCTAGTTCCGGATGGGGCAGCGGCACCAGAGGCTAAATATAGGGAGTTAATTGACTGTACGTTACAAACTTTACGTTTTTGGCATATGAATTTCAACTTACAAACAGAGGCGGCGGCTACATTGGGAACACCGCTCGAGGAGAAACCAGCAGCAGTTGGCATGACATAGCTGGAGTAGGATTGCGAGGCGGTGTAGTAGTAGGAAGAAACACAAGCTTCCTGACATTTGGCCCAGGCACTGAAATAGGAACGTTAGACAAAAAAGTCATTGACGCAGCAAATCAGACGTTCTAATTACTTACGCGTTAGCGGCAGCACTGCCACCAGGTGGGCAAGCAGCGACACAGTCGTGGGTAGCATTCAAAGCAGCACCGTCGGGACTATTTTTGATATTAGCGTTTGTGTCACAGCAACACATTTTCCTCAAGCCGGATTATATGCGACATACGTTGGGAGACCTTGACATTGGGCCTGGCAGTAGACGTTTCCGGCACCGCAGGAGTTGATGCAAGAAAGAGTGCTGGAGTATCCAGCATCGTAACCGGCAGCGGTAGCGGTGTTGACTGGGCCAGCGGTGATGGTACCAGAAACCTCTGGGATGGCGGCAACCATGGAGGAAAGGCCAGCGACGGCGGCGAAAGCGATGGTGGTGAACTTCATTTTGAATAGAATAGGAATATATAAATTACGATTAATGAATCCGAGCGAGTGATTGCTGAAAAGCAGAAGCGGATGACTGAATGAGTGTCGAAGAAGAAAAAATTACGAAGTGTTATCGATAACTTTTTTTGGAGAGGGACGAAATGAGCGTCGATGTTTGAGAGGATTGAGAAAGAAAAAAAAAAGATCGAGAGCCAGAGGGACACGCGAATCTTTTTAAAGGACCCACGCCACTACCACGACTGAACCCATGCTCGAACTATACTCCGGGACAAGGGAGGGGATATGCATTCGTTCATTCGTTCACTAGTTCATTCATACATTCATTGGCATTTGCAAATAATAACAAGCAGAAGATCGGAGGGTGTGCGCTTTGTTCCCTGTTCGGAGGGTGCGCCGTCCGTCTGTTACAAGAAATTTCGTTCGACTTAGCGGGAGGCCCAGTTTGCGACGGACGGGATTCAGCCAGAGCCAATGGATCGATCCAAGGCCCGCAGACAGATGCATATTTTGGCTTCGTCCACCAGCCAGTCGAGCGCAGAAATTGCCATGGCGCTCTTGTGAAATGAGACCTGGGCGACAAAATGTACATTCCCAACTGCTTTAATTGTCGCCCGGCCGTTTCGTTGCGGGGAATTTTTCTAGACTGGCATGGTCCCAAAATCACCGTCTCATTCACCGCCCTCGTGTTTGTGTATTGCATATCTGGTACTGTACCCTCAGGCGCCCGTTGCTTCATTTTGACATCGCATAAATTGTGTGTGGTGGTGATGGTACGGGCGTGTTCGATCCAATTCTTGCATTCTCACAAGAAGGAAAAAAATTTTATATACCAGCTTCAACGACGGATCCGGTTGAATGGCCCATGTGTCGTCATTTCACTCACTCATAATCACACCCCGGATTTGATGCTTTGAAGCATTTCGTATTATTTTAAAAAAAGAACACGGTCTCCTGCGAGAATGGGACTTTAAGCGAAACGCGAGCAAGAAGGTGCTTTTCGGTACCTGCAGGGTACGATGCATCCACACCGCCTTGGCATACGACGGTGCCCCTTTCGAGCCGGTTGATTTTTTCAAGGCCTCACGCTAATGGATCGAAGAGATTGGAGACAATCGTGGACGAGCTAGCTCTGCATCCTTTTTCGCTGCCGTTGAAACATTTCCTTGCATTGCAAACGAGAGGTGCTTTCTAGATACACACAGAGGCAAGGTGACATGTCTTTGCATGATCCTGAAGAAATCATTCGAAACCTCAAGTCGCATGCACGAGCCCCTTTTCCTCTCCTCGTCTCCCGCGCTCCTCACTTCCGACCTTCCACCTGTCACCCGTCGATTCGCATTAGTGCAACCTTGGCCCGATCGATCGCTGTTCCAAATAGATGTCTCGAAGTGGAAAAAATCAAAAAATAAAATTGCACACCGGCTAACGAAAACTGTCGAATCAGAACGAAGACTCACCATGATAATGTGGTATCCGTGTCCCGTCTTGACAGGCCCTGCCCACACGGGCTTATCGCAAGCTGAAGGTTCCAAAGCATAAGCTGCAACCTCAAACTCCTGCACCAGTGAACCTCGAACCTTCCAGCCGAGGCTGCCTCCTTGGCGAGCCTTGTCTTCGCTGTATTCCCGAGCCACAGCGTCGAATTTGCTGCCCTCGTTCAGCTTTTCAATTGCTTCAAGGGCCTTGGAGTGCTTCTCGCAGAGTATATGCCTGACCTATACCATTATCAGTACGAATTCGTGTCTCCCAAGACTCAATTGATCCCTTCTGTCGAATTCGTATGATCAATATCCCATAGCAGATCATACATTGATTGAGTTTGCTGCTTTGAGCTTTCCCCCAGACTTGCCGCCGCTGCTGCTCCCCTCACCGGAATCTGCCTTCCCCTTCCCCTTCCCCTTGGAGTCGCTCCCCCCTCCCCCTTGGCCCTTATTCTTCCCGGCCATGTGCAAGATGTGTGATCAATGTAAAGTGTCTGCTTATTAGGCTTCCGCTTGGTGTATTTTCGAGATTTGGACTTCCCGTGACTGTGCGCTGTCCCGCAATAGACCGGAGATGGAGGCGCTGATTGAGGATTCTTCGATTGTCTTGGCTGCACCTCACGCTGAGAGCTCTATTCCTTGTTGTGTGTTGTGTGTTTTGCCAAAGCGCGTTGTTGAGCGTTGAACCTCGCCAAAACGCGTCTTCCCGCCAAACTGCATCTCAAGTCCGCCTCATTTGCAAAAAGTCCCCACACTATCCCCGGTCTTCGACGTCGACATCCCAAAGGAGTCCGCCGTAGATATCGTATCTTGACATATTATCGCATCTCTCTCCTTCGCAACAACCTTATTTTAAACCATAATCCCCCAATGACCCGGTAATTCACTATTCGAACCCGCAGCAAGACGGCAATCCGATGCAGCTAGGATGTCATTTCAAGACGACGAAGATTACGGCGACGACGATCTGGACGAAGAGCTCCTGATTGCAGCGACCCAACAGTTCGAGAATGCAAATAAACAGCAGCGGACCCCGGCAAACAAACAAAGGTTTCCTGTAAATCCAGTCAACAAGCTTCCTACTCCGAGAACGACAGGTACAGAAGAGGACTATGGCGATCTTTTGGATGGAGTATTTTCCTCCGATATCATCGACGAGGAACACGACATCAGGCCCGTGGCAGCTGCGAATAAGACTCCGGCCAATCTAAGGCAACGAACCCTCTTCGGAGATGTAGTTGGAGACGAGGAAGCAGCCGAAACCACCAATCGAGGTTGGCGACTCGTGAATCATAACGAGGCACCGACACACCACAAGATTGACCGGGAAGCTGCAAAGACATGGATCTATCCGACAAATGTGTCGCACAGAGACTACCAGTTCAATATCACCAAAAGAGCCCTCTTTACAAATGTCTTGGTAGCTCTGCCCACAGGTACTATCTGATCTCTCTTGGAATATGAATTGAGACTAACATTGATTTGTCTCAAAGGTCTCGGGAAAACATTCATTGCGGCTACTGTCATGTATAACTGGTACAGATGGGCGCCGGAATCTCAGATCATCTTTATGGCCCCGACGAAGCCACTCGTAGCACAGCAAGTAGACGCCTGCCATAAGATCGTCGGAATTCCCAAGCGCGAAACATGTCTACTTACAGGCCACGTCTCGCCCGGCCACCGAGCAGACTACTGGAACGAGAAGAGGGTGTTTTTCCTAACTCCACAAACGCTGGAGACTGACCTGACCTCTGGACGATGTGACCCCAAGAAGATTGTACTGATTGTGGTTGACGAAGCTCATCGTGCGACTGGAGAGTACGCCTATTGCAAAGTCATCCGCCATATAAGACGATTCAACAATAGTTTTCGGGTTATGGCCCTGACTGCTACGCCAGGATCGAAAGTTGAATCGGTTCAAGCGGTCATAACATCTCTAGGGGTCGCTAGAACCGAGATTCGAACAGAGGAGTCGCTAGACATCAGGCAATACATCCACCAGCGTGAAATTCAGCTGGAGAAATTTCCCTTAACAGACGAGATCAACATGATTAGGGATCTGTTTAGTAAAGCTCTCAAGCCGATGCTTAAGAAGCTAAATGATATGAAAGTTTGCTATATAACTGATCCCGCTAATCTAACGGCATTCGCATTAACAGAAGCCCGTAAAAAGTACTTTGTCAGCCCAGCAGCACGAGCCGCCCCACCTGCTTTAAAAGGATCAATCCTGAGTACCTTTGCAACCCTAAGCTCCCTCGCCTACGGATACGAATTACTTCTGTATCATGGAATTAAGCCCTTCTTTGATTATATCAAAGAGTTTCAAAATGAGAGGACGTCCAAGTCTGGCGGAGGAGGAAAAGCCATATCTGCTTTCTTCCAGGACAAGCAGTTTCTTTCTATGATGAACAGATGCCGAGCATTAATCAATGAAGAAGAGTTTCTCGGTCACCCCAAACTCGATTATCTTTGTGGCACTATTCTTAGACATTTCACTGAGGCGACGGAAAGAGGTGAATCGGATACTAAAGTCATGGTATTCTCAAATTATCGAAAGAGTGGAGAGGAGATTTTGAGAGTATTGAAGCGACACGAGCCCATCATCAAACCTAGAATCTTTGTGGGACAAAGCTCAGGAACGACTGGTGAGGGTATGTCGCAGAAGGCCCAACAAGAAACAGTTGAGAGGTTCAAAAAGGGTGAATTTAACGTTCTCATCGCGACAAGTATTGGAGAGGAGGGTTTGGATATCGGAGAAGTAGATTTCATCGTTTGTTTTGATGCATCTGCTTCTCCGATTCGTATGGTAAGCAAATCTCTAGTATCTAAATGGATCGAGATAAATCACTAACAGGTTTACTAGTTGCAACGTATGGGAAGAACCGGACGAAAGCGTGCTGGTGGAGTCGTCGTTTTGGTCACGGAGGGCAAAGAAGAAGCGAAATGGGAGCGAGCTCAAGATAATTATCGGTGGATGCAGAACGCCATATCACAGGGGAACACTTTCACATACGATAAAGATGTTTCCCCAAGGATTCTTCCTAATGATGTTGAGACCGAGTGTATCAAGAAGGAGATTGAAATTACACCCGAAAGCGGTGAAACATCGCCTCCTAATAAACGGAAGGGCAAGAAAAAGGCGCCACCGAAGAGATGGTTTATGCCTGACGGCGTCGAAACTGGGTTTACTACTGCCGCAGCCCTCGGCGGATTCGATACAACGGCTAAACCAACAGCAGCCTCCAAAACACCAAATGTGAAAAAGTCAAAACAGACGAAGAAAAAGGCAGAAATTGAAGAAATTAAACTCCCCAGTGACGATGAAAATCACTTTGAGATGCTTGATGATTTTGAGGAAGAAGCTTTCCCGGAACCAATACCCGAAGCATCCTACACTCTGACTGAAAAGCAAGAGCGAGAACTCAAGCGTAACTACCAATCAGTATATGGCGACCATGATGAGGTCATAGCTGCTCCCCAGACAGATGCCTACCCGGAAGCTCAACGAAAATTACAACCGACTAGACTTGTTGGACATAGTCGAACAACGAAGTCCATGGTCTCACTTTTGCAGAAGATGCAAAATATGGATCATGTTCTTGAGAACCTAAGGGATAATTTTGATATTGACGACATTCCCGCTTCCGGTCCTGAAGAAATAGCAATTCCGAAAGAGGAAACCCCTATGCCGACTCCTTCGCCAAGCCCAGAAACATTTTTTGCACCCTCACAGCTGCCTCAGGCTTCTATGAGCAACCTCAAGCCGTTCAAGCCACCGAGCAAGGTTTTTGGCAAGACAAAGATAATCTCTCGATCCTCGAGCGGTGTGAACAAGTCACAGAAATCAAACAGAGATGGGCCAAATAATAACAACGATTCCATAACCGTTGTATCATCGCCATCGAGATATGTTTCATCGCCTCCCATGCCACCAACCAAGCTTACTAGCGACAAGTATGGCTTGTCTTCTGATGATGACGATATGCCTTCCTTGTCCCAACTATTAAAGGAACAAACAGTAAAGACGAAGCCACTAAAAGAGAATCTTCCATCGAAAAAAAGAAAATCCGATGTCGAAGCTACGCGCCAGGCAAAAAAGGTACATTCGAAACGAATACCATAGTAGAATTGTTATAGCAACCGGTATAGTTTGATTGGAAAGACCTTTTATCAGGAGTTTCGGAGTACTAGCAACTCTCAAAAAAAGCTTATGATTTCATGTTGGTGGCGAATGGTTTATTTTTGTGTCTAAGAATCCATGATACCCAAACCTTTGTATTCAAATATTATAGATAACCCATAACTCGTCAATCTAGAGGTTCGATTAATTTCAACCCTTTGCTTTGAACTTAATTACCAGTGCCATCTTTAAATTGGGATCCAACACACTAACCTGAGGCTCCTAAGAGGCATCAATTTCAAAAAAACAACTGTTAATAGATGCTTGCTCGCTGTGCTGTTTCAATTTCCAAATGGGACATATAGAAACACGAAATATAACACGAAATAATCACATAGAGAGTTGAGTTTCGTATCCACAGATCTAAGTCCAAGAGGCTTTCCCGTTTGCAAGCTCTGTAACACAGATATATTTGTAACTATATTATCGAAATGGCTAAACCTAGCCTCAGCTTAATGGCATCTTTAAACGCTAATTACGCCTCTGTTTATAATACCATGGACTACTTTCTTTTAATTGGAACTCTGATTGCTTAATATTAGAGATATTTCCGAATAAACTAATATCTGCTGGTTCAAGATGTTTGTAAGATGTAAATTCTTGTTAATGTGTCTATCTTTCTATCTTCAATCTACAAGTGCAGATCAGCAAGCGGATGATAGCTATGAGGGTCTCCCGAATTTAGTCCCCCCTCCTCCAGAACTATTCCTAAGTGATACTTTCCAGCGATATAGTAAGCAGCCACTTAAAGCCTTATAGATCCAAAATTCAACCGAAGTCTAACTATTAATCTTAATGTCAGCATGGAATCAACCAAATGAAAGGCCAATGTGTTTGATAGACTGGTCGCCTCCAGGTTCAACCTTAAAGCCTATCGGAACCCGGAATTGTACAGACCAAGCCGGAAAAGTAGATATGGGAGAACTTTGGCTTTTAGGGCTTAAGGATAATCGAGCGTGGAATCCTAATGATTTTATGGGTTTGATCGGGAACTGTGGAACGGGGCGGTGTATGCAATATCGACCGAATAGCGCGAACAAGACTGCGTCTACATCACATTATAAAGCGATAACCTATGGGACTATTACTTCTGAAGTTTGCGATAAGAACAATGATGCGCAAGTTTTTTATTTGAAAAATTATACGGATCCTACTCTAGGCCACGGGTACGCTCTGAAATTGGATATTCTAATATTTCGTAGAAAGCAATCTAACATGCAGTTTTTTTCAATAGGATTGTTCCTAAAGTTTTCAACCAAACGTGCCCGGTACCTCTCGAACCCACCATAATCGGCGGTCCCTTACCTTCCCTTATAGCGTTCGGCTGCGGTGTAGGTGAATGGAATAGAAGACTGATCTCTGCTGCGTTTGGATGGTACTATCTCAATATCACAACGAATGAATGGGAGATCGAAACGGAGTGGCCGAAATATCAGTATGACCTGTGCTGTGCTCGTGATAATCTCACAAAAAAGGGTTATTTTTGTGATCAGCTGTTCCGAGATAGCGGAACGACTAAGTCATTGCCGGATTGGTGGAATGGGATATGTACAGGACTTTTTCCAAATTATGGAGATTATGATTCTAACAGGCCGGATCCACAAGTGCCGTTAACTAATGATCCGTAGATGGAGTGCTAATTATGTATACATGTGTATGTACCTTTATTTTCTATCTAATTATAGGCTTCTGGGTAGCTAAGGAAATATGTTTTGGTTGGCATGGGTGTTTAATTGCCAAAAGCTTAGGAAGTAAATTTTAATTCCAGTAAATTCAGCATCCAAGGAAATAAAATTACCCGTCATATATAGGATCATACCGTTAAGTATTGTAAATGTGTGAGTAGTTGTATGTTCACGAGATAAAGAAGTGTCTGGAAGCTGGAGAGGAAAGAAACAGAGTTTCGCTCTAGAAGATTAGTTGAAAATGGTATTGAATATCCCGTTACTATGGGTTTTAGAGACTTTTACGAATGAACTAATCTTAGTATTGGGCATACTCGCATTGAGTCTCTTTAGAGAAAGAAACGTCTAAAGACTTGAAGAACGCTCAAAAGTATTAAATCTCATGCCTCACAAATCTCGGAATGGGAACTAGATCTATTGACTCTCAATACCTTTAGTAAATTACAAACTTGTATTCCCAAATATGTTGGCTTGATCCCTACTAGAAATATCGTCCATTTGACCCAAGTTTTAATAGACCAACTTGACAACTTAAGGCGGCATGGAAAGGAATAGTTTTCACATTGTTTTGAGGATGGATTGGTTCCCAACGTATTAATAAATCAGCCTAAGCCTTTTGATAGGAACTAACCGTAACTGTTGTACAAACGGATGTGTTTGCTTTAGGAGGCCTTGGATAGCCCCTGAAATATGGGAGTTGGAATCGTTGGGAAGTGCACATATCGTTAAAACCGCCCCCCAGAATGATATTTATTTCTTCAGATCTTGCATAAAAGAAGGCTTATACTGTAGTTATTGTTGAAAAAAGGCAATGTACATTATAAACGCTGAAAATTTTAAGAATTTACATTGTTTAAGGTGTCGACCATTTGTCTGTGTTGGAATATTAATGTTTTCGTTGATCGATTGAACTAAGCCTATTTTCTCGCTATAGATTCGATTTTCGTGAAGGCTTAGTTTCGGCCAAGTTAGAAGTAACTTCCGACATTTAGTTTTGACACTCAGTTAGAGCACCTCCAGTTAATGCTTATGAATACCGGAATGCTTAGTTAACCAGAATAGCGAACTGCTGCTTGTTCCCCCCTCCCCCCTTCATACATTCAAAAGAAAATTTATTTGTAGGCCAGCTAAAGCTCCTTTCTCCAAAAAGAAATTGACAATATTCTAACTTATTGATTGCTTAGATTTTCTGTCCTCATTTGATTTTCGTAGATAACTTCACCTGCCTACGCTTTCCGATGTTGTTATCAGTCCGCATTTATTCATTCCGCAAACTAACCATTCTTTTTTCCGTATTATTTTACCCCTGTGGTTTTCAAGTAAAGGCTGATAACTTCGCTGTCCGAAAGCCAATTTTTGCAGATAAGCCAGTTTTTGCAAATATATCGAGAAGGCAGAATGATGAAGATGACGAATATGACCCACCGATACCTGACTATCCTCCTCCTAATTATGACTCGTATGTACCGCCACCTGACTGGAGGTTCACTATTCCATATTATTTTGCCTACAATCGCCAATACGATAAACCGACCCCTTTTATTTGGTCTGGAGCTTTGGGTAAGTATGAAAGATGGAATTCTCATCCGGGATGGTTGTTGATATCTGCCTTTTGCTGTGTACAGCGGTATCACGAACTTTTCGACACTAGCTGTCCTAGTTTTTGTTTCTCGAAGTATTTGAGGGCGAAGTTCGATATACATTGATGTAAAACTTACTGATAGACTATCTCCATACTTATGTAGAACTAAAATCGGGTTCGAACCAGTGCTTGCGAAGCATAGAAAACTCAGACGAAGTTCAAGTAGGCAGGTGTGAATGCCAGCCAGGAGATTGCAATATAAGAGGATCAAATAATATCAACTCCCCGACCCCCCCGTTCCAGTGGAATCTGAAAGGAGAATCCCGGATCCCTGAAGCGCGCCATAGCAGGGATGCCATACCTGTTTGGAGAGGGGCTATTATGAATGCAGCGAAGAAGGACCAATGCTTACAGTATTTTCCACCATCGAGGGCTCCTCGCTACGCAAGTACAGGTCGTCCGGGATTCATCGGTGAGGTTAAATTTCAGCCCTGTGTGTGGGAAAATCAACCAAATGTCGATATACAAAAGTTAACAGCGCAGAGATGGCGCTACTGGATGTTCAATGGCCACTTGGAAACCAGGTACGTTCAAAGGTGTTTTTAAAACACTGCTCAGCAATGATTGCTTTGAAAACAGTCCAAATTACTGAACTGATTCTTAGAATATTTCCCGTGCTCACTCACGAATGGCCGTCATGCTCTCTCGGGGATGTTACACTCTGGCGAGGGCTAGCGTCAGCCCCAGGAAAGCCAGTTTACTTTGGTTGTAGCTCATCTCTTAGCACAGAGATACATCCTCATCCCTGGTTTTTACGAGCTCCTGATTCGAGATCATATTTCCCACGTGATCAAGACATGGGTATCTTCGGTAGGGCTCATATAATAGACTTTGCGTAAGTACATTAATACTGCTATACTGATGTAGCTGCGTCTCGGAGTCTCTAGAGTAGTTTGTCTAGTTTAGCATTTGTCTCTCGATGTGACCATGTGAAATCCAATTTCAAGCTTCGATCTCATAAAACTGTATAGTCTTTTTATTTCATGGCCTAATAACATCTAGGCACGGGATTAAGGATCGGTATAAATTTACTCTGTTAATGAGAATAAAATATATCATACAAACACAGGCTATATTGTGAAAGTCGGGGCTTTTCATGTTTTATTCTATAAAGTGTAATTCTGTATACTAAATACGTGTCTTTTATATATGTACGGATAGATATGACAGTTCGCACTCATCTGCTCAATATCAAGGCGCTCGGCTAGCTGATCAACTTTGATATCGACTTCTCGTAATATATACATATATGCTTAATTATATAACACATGTGACTACCTGATCTTATTTATTAATCATAACTTACTTAAGTATGGTGTAGTTAGCAGTTTCTGTTGGTTACAAGACTCTGGCGCTCCTGAAATGTTTAACAGGAGTTAAGTGGTTTTAATACGGCAAAACACCAAACCAACCATTAACTGCTTAGTTAAGTAAGTTTCAATTACTTCCAACATATCTTTCAAATCAACTGAAATAGCAGAAATTTAAAAATACTTTTATGAGGGCTGAAGGATGGATCGATAAATCAAAAATTTTATAACTCTCAAACCTGGCCTTACCATCTGTATCCCTTTCTTGGGTAATACCGTGTATTATTTGACTTAAATACAGCTACAGTTTTACAGAACCTCTTAGCATAATAGAATCTGGCCGATACTAAATCTTTGTTTATATATTCTTCCTCAAGAATTATACGCATGAAATGTCTAGATCGATCATCAAATGGAGGATTACAAGATGCTTAAGCATAACTTGGATCATATTAGCGAACGTCGTTCAGGCTTCTAAGCTTCCGAGAGGGTTTAACGCTACTAAGCGCGCCATTCGTGATTTCACTCCCCCGAATTGGTACTCTTATGAGGACAAAAGCGGCTTCCTAGGGGCTACTGAAAATGAACCTTTGCCTTACTTCTGGTCCGGCTCACTTGGTAAATCCATTAATTCTGGTTTCCTATATATTCCAAGCACAGATGAGTTATGATTAGGCTAAAATAGACTTTAATCGTCATTTAGAAGCTAAAAGGATCGGAGGTAATCCCTTGTGTCTCTATAGCGACGGCACAAACCTACGGGTTTCGGAGTGTTAATGTATTCCTGACGTGAAAGAATATAAAGTCCCTTTTTCTAAGAAAAAAATAGTTACGGGGGGCTGTAAAGAGGAGGGCATCAATCACCCAATGGATGGGTGGCGATGGAATTTCGAAGGCTATATTAAAATGTTCCAAGGAAGTTCCAGAACAATTCCTTACTGGGCAGGGACTATCTTACAAGCCAGAACTGAGTTGTGCTTAACATATGCACCTGACGCCGAGTTTCCTCCGACGCCGGGCAAGAATAGTTTAATGCCTGGAAGAATCGGTTCGATATCTCTACAAAAATGCGATGATGAGTACGAGAACCAGCTTTGGCTTGTCTGGATATATACAGATACCCCAGACACGAAGTATTTCAACCAGTACCCCTTGACAGCTTCGGCACTAACTAGCTAACTTTCTCTTTCAATTTAACAATAATGCTTTTTACATTGTCAGATCGAAGCTGATTGAAGACAACTTGCAATACATAGGATCATTCCGTACGAGAAGACTCATATGTGGCCTGCTTGTTCGCAGGACATCTCAACCTCTAAAAGTTCGTCTGGCAAAGAAAACTCGGTCTTCAGATATCGTGGGCTTGTTAGTCAGGGATACGGGAAAGAAGTTTACTTTGGATGCTGGGGAGATCGTGAAACCACGTGGACGCCTCACCCGTGGTTCTTTAGAACTCCGCGCAGTTACTCGTATTATCCGAAGTCTAATGCGGATCTTAAGAATGTGGAAGGCGACGTCAAACTAGAAGAGCTACCAGACTTCGATGAAACTATTCATATGGCGATAAACGTATAAATATACGCTTGCTAGGTTTTAGACCAAGCTCATGGAGGATCTTGATAAAACGATCAGGTAGTCTCAAAACCTCTTAGATGAGCAAAAATTTAGATATCAGGATATTATAACTCGGTTTCGTTTACGACTTGCCCTCGCTGGCTCACGGTCATAACTCGCCAGATATCGCATTGAGATATATTTCCTATCTACTATATTAAAGGACAAAACCTCATATATTACTCTGTTAGATCAATGAGACTGTATTTCTTAGTGCGTTAAGTTAGCTATAGAGAGTGCTACATTTGCCGATAAATAATCCTAAAAAATAGTTGACATCGTCATTCCAAATGTTCATCATACAAACATTTTAGACGTAGATATATATCATAAGATAGCCAACGAATATAAGCTACCTAAACATATGCCAGTTAGAATAAAGTGGGCCTGTGCGTGAATATTTTATCGCCTCCCCGAGATCAAGCTTTGCAAGGCGATAATCGATAAATACTAATTGTTATATATCTCGTTAATTCGGATATACACGCAACAAAATCTACAACATAACTAATAATGCATAAAATTCTGCCACATAACCCCCGTTCCTACTTGACAAGGTAACACTAAAAATAATTATGTATAGAATAGAGATTGGCACAGCAGTTCTTGGCAAAATTTCTAGCAAGTATGAGCATGCTTTTTCAAAAAGTCCAATAGTGTTGGGTATGGGTATCTGCACAAATTTGAGCCTACGCAACTAGAACTATTTACAACATAGTTTGTCGCCACATTATCATTGCATTTGCTTGCTAAGAAGGCTTACTGGAGTGTGGGATTGAGACTAAGGCTGAGCAGCGTATCTGAAACTATAAAAGTTATACCAATTTCTGATCTCATTAAACACTCCAAATTGGGGTTCGCCAGTCTCGGTTGCTAGAAACCAAACCCCTAGAAGGTACCTCGAGCCCTAGTGACTGTACTGCGCGGAAGGTATAGGTTTTATCAACTGATATCTCCTAGTCATATTACCTGGGAAAACCGTTTAAGTCTCAACCTAACTTTGCAAATCGAAATCATCCGATACATCAACTTAGAAACTGCGAACATACAAATCTTGATTATAGACTACATAGCTACATATATGAGCATAAGCTTGGCGAAGGGATAACTAATAGCCATTGGTGTATTCGCCAAAGCTCGCTATTCTTCTAGTGTATGCGTCTTCTTATTTTTATTGGTGTCGGACACCACTAGCGTTTTTACAAATAAAATACCCTGCTTTAGCCTATCCTGTGGTCATCAAATTCCGTCGTAACCTCGAATTAGCGCTAGATTGCTAAAGTTAGACACATATACTCAAAAGACGTTACTATTAGTGTAATATGTGGATAAAGGGTTATAACAATCGAGCGTTCCTTGGTCTCCTTTTCTTCCATCTATTTGCCAGGAGCATACAGACGATATCTGGTCAACAGCAGGATGAGTTGCTTTCGAAAATTACTAAAAGGGACGATATCCCTGATCCGTCCCATCTAGGTCTAAACCAGGCACCCCCGCCATATTCACCCTATGATAATTATATGTCAGCAGACGGTGATCAGCCACCGGACTATACGCCAGCGATTACAAAGTATATCATTCCACAGTATTTCAAAACTCGATTAGACAGGAGTCAGCTTCCTTATCGAGTTCCATATGTCTGGTCGGGATTACTTGGTAAGTCGTATCTTCACGGCATATTTTGGATATAGCAATGTCTTTGCGATCCTATTTCAGCAGGCCCGGGGGCTCATATCATATAAATGAGTTGGAGGTCTATGAATGGGATGATTTTGTAAATCTACTTTTTAAATTTCGAATCTTTCTAATATCATGGGATCACTATATAGAGCTAAAATCACAGCCGAAATGGTGTTTACAAAAGGATGCATATAGCCACAATATCTTTTTCAAAGCCTGTAAATGTAGAGGGACCGGTTGTAGGGGTGATGATATCAACTATCCGAAGCCGGCGTTTCAATGGAATCTTAGAGGCGTGGTTTATTTCGGAGCTTCAGGAATCACGGACATAGATGACTCGGACAATACTCCAAATGCTACTCCGTACTGGGAAGGACAAATAATCGATGCGACGTCAGGGTGGTGTCTTACTTATTTACCCCCGCACGGGGTGGGCCACTACCCCCAAAACCCCCCGGGGTTTATTGGTGCCGTTGAGGTTCGTGCCTGCGTTGGTTCTCCTGAGCAGCAATGGCGTATATGGGTCTACTACAATTCATTGATTACCAGGTTGTACAATCCTTCAAACATTCTCCGAGCTTTTCTTGTGTTACTATTCTATCTTTTTTGCGAGAAATCGACTTTGAAAATGGAGAGGCTAATTATTTTTAGAATTACCCCCAAACTTACACACGAGTGGCCAATATGCACAGTCGGAAATAGTTGGATGTTCCGTGGTCTGACTCCCCCTACGTACGGGCTAGAAAGACCAGTATATTTTGGCTGCAGCACTGATGAGGTTACGGGGATTGTACCTCATCCACCATTTTTCCAAATCGACAAAGATTTAAATGTTCCTCTCGCACCGTTTACATTTTTTCACAGTAATATAAACAAAAAAATCATAGATTTCGCCTAGAAATTGATCAAAACTTAGGTTGCTATAACCAACGCGCTCGTCCGGAATGAAAAAGGAGAATTAAGCAGAGCAAGATTTGGATATCAAAGTATACATCGGAATCTCGTTTCGTGTCTTCTTTGACAGCGTACTCGCTTTCAAGTTTATTTTTCTTTCTTTCTTTTCTGTTAGGGCTCTTGACGCCCTAATAAATAGACTGAGATAGGTCAGAATTAATTGAGAGCAATAAAAATTAATTATAATTGTATATTGGGAATGTGAAATTGCTGTGTCTAAGAAACCTTATTGTTAGCTACTCATGATCAATCAGATGCGTTTCAATTGATGTTCTGTTTCCATGTAACCCCAAATCGACGTTGACCAACTGGGCCTCGTTTCAACGACAAGACATCAGTTTCGGTTTTCGGAATAATAAGCTTATCTATGTGACATAGCTAGTACAGATAATTGCCAGAAACTTTCGATACCACGGTAAAATTTCCCACTGGCTATTACATAGGGTATAGTGACAAACTTGTCAGTTGGTGTTTCAACCGCGGATCTGTGTCGTATACTAGCCGCGCAGCACGAAGCCGCAGAGAAATTCATGCATATTTTAAGAGAGAGCAAACGCAAATCGTAACATTAATCGGCGTCGTAAACCTACCTCGCAGACTGATTTTCACCAACCCATACAACATCCTGGAACTAAACAAATGATTAATTCATCTCACAGAGTTGGAATTGTGATATCATTGATCGTTAGTCTTGCGAAAGAGGCTATGCAAATCCATTAGTATAAGAAGCTGAGACGGGAAAAGTTGCATCCCAGGTTCAGCCAACAAGGAACTCATCAACGTTAACGCTGAAGATGCACACTTGTTTATATATTTCATACGTTGTCAAAGGTGATATGCACAGCCACCAAATCAACAAGGTGCTGTCTACACTATAGGAAATACCTTTAGCATCGATTCTTTTGGAGTTTCACTATTCTATTAGTTAAATTCTGAATAAGAAGTTTTACTTAGATGATCACCATTTCTATATCTTGTTTACCGCGAGAGCCAAGTTCTGAAAAGAAGTCAGTAATCAACTTAGAATATTCTTTAGGCACTTTGGACGGATACCCGAACAGATATACCAACACTTAGGTTATATATAGTCGTTCGGCAAGTTTAATATTGATACGAGAACACTTACACTTGCATTAGTGTCTATACATCCTTAACCCATCATCGCTATTGATTCCCTCATGTGGTTTAAAAACCTCTTTGGGATCTTCGCTCTATCATGCTGCGTATCAAATTTAAACTGCATCTTCGCGCTCAGCCCGCCGATAAGATCAGATATTAGCAGAAACCTACATACAACCCCTCTTGTGGGGCGCCATATACCAATCCTCGAGTCCAGGAGCCCTAAACCAAAAAACGTGCCGAGACTGCGAAAATATATACCCCCAAACTTTTATAATACAACAACACTGAATCGTGTTAATATTGTTGCAGGGCGGCCTTGGATACAATATTTCTGGTCAGGAGCAATTGGTAAATATATATAGGACCCATATCCGAGTGAGCTTTAGATCTACAGCCTAGTCCTTCGAGGTCTTTTCAGTTTCCGGTCCTCTTGGTATACGTATAAAAATATGGGCATATTGTATTTTCCAGATTGCCTTCTTACAATGGTCGTGTGCGCATGGGCTAATTATGCATATATGTCTTGTAGAATTCGGAGGCACTGGGGTAAAAAGAATGTGTCTAGAATACGATGACCTGAATGAGGACAGAAAACCTAGAACTACGCATTGTCAATGTAACGGGGACGATCTTGGGTGCTCAAAGCAAGACAGCCTTAACCAACCACTTAATTACTGGCGGTGGAACTTCGAGGGTTATATCAAGCTTTTTAAGCAACGCGACATTGAGTTGTCTCATTGGTATGGCCGAATTAGGAGCGTAGCCAGTGAACAATGCTTGACATTCACACCGTATGCAGACTATCCAAGTCCACTGCCGTTCGATAGCCTAGTGCCAGGGAGTTTAGGGCCAGTTTCTATGGAGGATTGCAGTAACGAAGAAATTGATAGACAATATTGGGCCATATGGCTTACTTCCAAGAATACAGTCTCCAAGTAAGTTTCAGCAATTTATTCGTAGAACGAAGTTCTAGTCCACTAATATCTCATGATACCTCAAATACACCGAGTTCTGGTTACTTTTAAATAAATTCCGCTAATTAATAATGTCTCAAAAGAATACAGCCCTGGATAAAAACGCACATGTGGCCTGCATGCTCACAGTTTGTTAGCTACAAGAAAAATCCATTCTCAAGCCGAAAGGGTATGTACAATTGGCGGGGACTAATCTACAGGGGCATTAACCAACCAGTCGATTTTGGATGTTATTCAGATGACAGTACAAATTGGATCATGCACCCCGCGATGTATAAAACAGAAGACGCGTATTCGAAGTTTCCAAAGACGGACAAAGAAATCAATGCAGTAGCGCTCGACATCAAGTTAGAGCAGCTAATGGACTTTGACGAGAGTATTAGACCAGCTTCGGACACTGGAGAATCACCACCGCCATTGCCACCCCGACCTACTTCGACTCCGTAGACCAAATTTTGTTTTCCAACATATACCGAACTCAAGCACGGCGAAAAGTACTCTTTGGGTAAAGACGTAAGCAAAAGAGTACAAAGGGCTCCGGAACTCTGTTGAGTTAATTATCTTAAGTGTCTTGTTTATGGCCTCTGCAGTCTATTATCAAATAACCAACGGGTATCACATTATATACTGTAGATTTTCACATTTTATCTCTTTTCTCCCCTCTTTCTCGCTTTTATCTAGTTTAGATCAATAATATGTTAAATAGTGTCATATCTTGTACCCAATGCCTACTCTTCATTATTCCAATATTCATCTACGATCGAATCTCGGTATCGGTCATATTATTTTGTATATGGCAAAGATGAACATGGAACCTCTTGTCCCGTAAATTCTTAATTGCACCTCGTTTTTCAAAGGCCGTCTAATGGCTAATCTTCACACCTGAGATTGTTGTAAATTGTCATGATGATGTGTTGTTATCGATTCTAATACTCAATGCCACCCAGTTCCATGGTTGACAGTTGCATTCAGCTGCCAGACATAAAGTTCGCGGCTGAAATTGAAACCGCTTAGCCATATTTTCATCTTATAAAAGACTTTTTTTGAATTAATATTGTCACAGTACTTATCGCGAGACCACACAGTATCGACATATGGATTGCCTTTTTCAAGCCACTTTGCAATCTCATAGCTACTCTTAGTCGCTTTTACCGCTCAAAAACAATGCTATGAAAGCTCTATCAATCCCAATCACTACATTAATTTAATCGATATTAACTTGTCATTTGACCTAAGAAGAAAAAAAAAAAAAAAAAAAAAAGAAACCCCTTGAACTCCTAAATTTCATTGTCCAAACCCAAAGCTGAAAAAATCACTGTCTCTAATACCTTGGGCCTAACTCCACTGGTGCATTCCTACCATGAACCTCATGTACTACTGGTGGAGAGAAATTCTGGACTTCGTATACTTGTGCCCCCCGCCAGCCCTCTAGCTCGGCGTTCGTGGGAGGTTTCGGATCTGCACTAGGCAGAGCTGGTGGCGGTTGTAAATCTTCATCACTGATGGTCCTTTTCCGCCTGCGCTGTATGATAAAAATAAACATCAAAACGCCTAAAAGAAGTGCCCCTACGGCGACTCCAACTCCAATTCCCGCTTTGGCACCAGTAGATAGACCAGAGGATGGCTGGGGAGTATTGGTGCCAGTGGCAGGCGGAGATGCAGATCCAGTACTAGAATTGGGGCTTGTCGCCGTTGTCGACGTTGGAGATGTTATTTGTTGTACAATGTTATATCCATGAATGGGAATTCCCCATATCGGGGTAGCGGTCGAATACGAGGTGCTGGTGATTACCCAGTTGTTGGCTTCGTTCCGAATCGCATAACTTACTTCTTGGTTGGCGGGTAATTCGGATGAACATTCGCCAGTGATTCCTCTGTCTTCGATTTCGACAAATGTGTAGTTTCTACAAGTCCCGACTTGATATTAGCAACAACAGCCGGCGTGGTGCATTTTAGCCTCGAAATTGAACAAACATACGGGGGACAGCACGCTACGAAGGTGCTAGACTCGTTTTCGACTGAGGTTGTTACAGTCGAGTAGGCGCTGGGACAGGTGATTGGGCCAATGCTAATCACTGTGAGAGAATTAGCCCCCAGGCGGTCCTGATCCCACCATGTGGTTGCTGCCGGTGGAACGCATCTTGTGTTGCTGTCGACGGAGATGCCATAACCGGGATCCCAGGCAGCGAGCGTGTTTGCGACGACCGACCAAAAGAGGCTTTCGCAACCACGCGAGGAGGGGAACGCCGTCCCGATCGGTACCCATGAAGTTGTGACGCCCCCATGCGTTTCTGGCGGATACATCGATAGACCGCTCATGGTCGACGTCTGAGGTCAATGCAAGCTGACGGTGCAAAATGGCGATGCGATGAAGTAGCACAACTTCAGAGGAAAGAGCTTGAGAGGGGGACACTACGACCGCGACCCTGAGGCTGATGCATAATGTTTAGCTTCCTTGTGCACCGTTTTGAAGTTAGTCCGGGGTGCGCAATTTGGAATTTTGAGCCGCCCCGTCTCGCTTTGAGTGTGCCGCTGTCTCGAGGCTCTGCAAACGTTATCTTGAGCGGAGCCATCTTGACCCTCAGCATTAAAAAGCCTCAATCGAATCGGTTGACAGGTACGATTCTGCTTTATACGGTTATGATATAACTATAGCGTTTCTGGTGTCTGTGTGGGATTTGACTAACAACTTTGCGGTCTCACAGCAGCCGCTTAGTCATTTTGTGTGTAACACAAAATCGACTGTTCCAGAGGCCTTTCCAATAACACTGGCATGGAGAAGCTCGCACTCTGATGGTAGCGAATATTTTGTAGCACCTCAACCGCAGGCGTCGTGGTGGCCCGGGCACGGACTCAACTCTTATGTCATCAGCACGAACACTTCGCGACTTTTCTTAGGTAAATTGGCTGGTCCAGTTAAGCGACGGAATAATTAAACATCCTCCCCGGCAGGTCCTCGAATCTTCCAAGATCTCGCAAGATCGTTCCCGTTGGAAGAAACAAAGAGGCAAATCAAGAATCTGGTAGCTGCACCCTATGACGACATGCTGCCGAGTTCAGGGTCCTCTTTACGTACGCAAAAAACGCCAACCTCGGGACATCTTGAGTCTTGCGACCAGAAAGAGTACCTCGCTTCGACTTTCGGGGCTTCCAAGTGGCGAAAAGCGATTTATTCTGGCGGCTAATCTTTCCATCTGAAAATGTTTGGAGACATGCAGATATCAGACCAACCTTAACTCATTGTCAGTTGAGGAGAAAAGTTTGTGTCTGAAGATGCCCACGCTAGACTGGTAGACTGGTACGTCTTAGTCTTGGCCTGTCGCTTGGCTGCTTGTTCCTTGAAATTTCAGAACCAATATATGGCAATGCTGATAATTCGATATCGATAGCTTACTCCCCCAGCTACATGTTGGGAATATGTTGAATCCTGGTGGGTGGACTGCCATTTGGACATCACCCCTCATTCTAGACCACATTTGGTAGGCTCGTTTGATTCCACGGGATCAAGCCATAGTGCTACAATCCTCAGGATTTCCTTTGAGTGTTTAGAGAAGGAGAGCATAAGATAAGCTTGATTCCTGTGCAGCTGTGGAATACTCAAATAACCCAAGTGAACTTGCGAGGTGGGCTGTCTGGCAACGCATCATCTGAAACCGGGCCGCCAATTCGCCAACGAAAGGAAGGAAGTATCGAGACACAAGGCGGTGCCACGACGACGACGACGACAACTTCAACGAATATATAAATTTATCTTTCTCTCGGGTACTCTTTCTCTTGCCATTCGCCCAGACTTTTAACTTTCTTTTCTCCTAAAGACAGCTTTTCCATAGCCGGCGTCGCATTCAGTTCGGGTCTAGATTTCGGAACCCGAGTACTCCCCGTCCCGACCAAACACTAAACTTGACTCAGCCCCGCGCTGTGATATCATTTCAACCACAGCCATACGGAAGTCCCGAATCCCGAACATCACGGAACCATATCAAGGAAAAAATAAAAAATTCTTCAAATTTTTCACACGGGAAAAATAAACGGATATCAAAAATGTCAACCGTAGCAGAAACCACAGTTAAACCGGCCGAAGAGTTCGTCGTGTACACGGACGACTCCGTCGTCACTCCGGCCAACGAAGATAAAACCAGCAGCGCTCCCGCCGACCCACCACAGAAATCTTCAGAAGCAACAGTCCTATCCCTAGATACCTCTGATACAACTACAGCACCAGTCAACAGAACCGACAGCTTTCCAAAAACTCTACCGTTACCCGCATCATCCATTCTATCACCCACCTCTGCCGCTCAGAAGAAAGACCTCCTCCCGCCTCTATCCGAACAGACACTCCCAGCAGGCGCTGAAGACATCGTATCACCACCAGAAACAGACTTGACAGAATCAGATATGCTAGTTCAGACAAGCGCCTTTACCCCCTTGCCCGAGGTTGTGGGAACCTCGACTCCGTTGGCTGAACTCGCTGGAACGGATTTCGACCAGCAAGTTGCACTGAGACGGCGAGGCGATAGCATCCTTGGCGAAGAGATATCCGACGGTGTTTCGAATCTCAAGGTTGAAGAGGAGGAACCAGCCACAGCTAAGCAGGAGCAACCGCCTAAAGATTATTTCTCTGAACAAGAGCTCGCTGCGAGAAAAAGCGATCCCGCAGTTGTTTCTACTGTGAGTTTTCAGTCTAACTTTATAAGCTATATAGCTTGATTTTGGAATTCCAGCTAATAACGTGTCTTTATATAGCTACCGCAAACCCCTTCGGCAGCAGATTATGAAGTTGCAAAGGAACAAGAAGGAACGAATTTCACACCAGAATACCCGAACGAGACCAAGGTTGCCAGCTAAGCGGATAGCTCCATAGTCATGATTTCTTTCTTTTAAGGATGGTGTTTTGTCAAAAGCGTTCGGTGATGGAGTTTTTTGTTGTGTTTTGATATATTCGAATTGCATGTTTCATTCGCCAGCTTTGTTCTATTTTCAGCGTTTTAAACCTTCTAGTTATCAAAGTTTCCTATTAGAGCATCCAAAGTTGGAATCGAGTTAATAGCTTATTCTCAAGTTATATTGCTTTAAAAATGACATAAGGAACACCCAATATTTTGTTTCTAACACCATGAAACTCCAGTGCGGTAATATCAGAATGTCTTAAGATCAAATAAGGAAGATTCTTCCTTCAAATATAGATTATTAAACCTATGAGCCTGGGTTCCCAAGCACAGCGGCAACCCGTAACGACATATCCAATGTGACAAGATGCTCATCAGCACCGTCCACCAACCTCTTATCGATTTCTGAAAATATACCCACGATTTTATTCTTCTGATCGCCTGTGAGCATGTCGCTGAAAACCAATCGCTGATAAAGCTGAAGGAGGACCTGAGCGGCGCTCCATCCATCGGCGACAATATCTTGTACCACCGCCGCGACAAGGGTATATACCGCTTGCCCATGCGGTCGCGGCTCCATACTCTCCATTAAACTATCAATAGTTTTCTCCGGAATAACCCCTGCGATCTCTTCTATTGATCTGACAGTGATCTCGCCTCCCTTGGCACCATCCACGTCCATATCATCATCGCCACCGCCACTACCCTCGCCGGAACCCTTAACTTTCACGGCGCCGTGTAACCTCGCGGCTGATTGCAGGAACGTGATAGCTTTTCTCAAATCCCCGTCCGCGAATTTGATCAATGCCTCGATAACACCCTCTTGGTACCTCACACCCTCTGACAACGCGATGCTGCTCAGTCTGACTTTGGCGTTCCCTTCGTCTAACGGCTTGAACCTGAATTTCGAACATCTACTTGCGAGGGGATCTATGATTCTCGTAACATAGTTACAGATCAAACAGAATCGTGTGATTTTGGAGTATGTTTCCATCGTTCTTCTAAGGGCGGATTGAGCGTCTTGGGTCATGGAGTCGGCTTCGTCGAGGATGATGATTTTGTAAGGTGGGCAGGGGTATTTCGAGGCATTGGAGGCGGTAGCTGTGGAGATTGCGATTTTGGCAAAGTTTTTGACTTTTTCACGGACGATTGAGATGCCGCGTTCATCGGAGGCGTTTAGTTCTAGGACACGGGTTTTGACTAGTTCTGGGCTGTTTACTATTAATTGGAGGTTCTTGGGATTGCTGGAGCTTTGGTTTAATGTAATTGTGCGACTGACCCGTAAAGTTCTTTTGCGAGGGCGAGTATTGTAGAGGTTTTGCCAGTTCCCGGAGGGCCATAGAAGAGCATGTGAGGTAGCTATAAGGAATGTTAGCTGCGGTAGCATGGGAATATGAGAGTGGAAGCTCACATTGGAGGATTGGAGGGTCCTTCGCAGGACAGAGATGGTGTGATCCTGAGCTGTAACATCGCTCAACGTCTTCGGACGACTTTGTTTTGTTTAATAATTAGCATGATATATCCATATATGAATTGAAGTAATAGCGAACGGGGATGGGAAGTACCAACTATTTCTCAACCCAGGGAACGGGACGGTCAGCAGCTTGGGCCTGGGCCTTCTGCTTAGAAGAGGAGCCGGAAGCTGCAGCTGCCTCCTTTCGTTTTTTGAGGTCGAAGAAGTTGCTGGCCATGTTCTGTGGTGATGCTGGTCAAGTTGGTAAAGGTGAATGATTTCAAGAGGTTTGAGGTTCCAACGCGTGCGAGTCGAATTGAAGTTGCAGCGAAAGCGACGCGAACGCAATTTGTCACCAAACGACGAGCCATCCAACCAACATCATTCGTCATTTTCGACATTGCGACGACGACGACACATCGGTCCACAAACCTCTCCGGATGACACCCTGTTATTATATACTCTAGTATATACCCCTCCATCCCGCTGTTCTTTTATGGTACCGGCAGTCTCCACGATCCATCACTCTCGAATCTAAATGCCAGCTGCGACTTCTTCATGATCAATGAACGATGCCAGCCCCTCTGCAGGGCTTGGAGACCCTCCCTCCTCCCCCTCCTCGTTCCCCTCTCTCCTTCGGCCTGCTCCTTCCGCCCTTCGAACAACCATGCCTCCCGTCGCCGGCGTTTCCCCGGCAGATGATGGTAGCGATGGTGTCGCTCCTACCACTAATACCGCCGCCGCCGGCTCATCGTCAACCTCGCCGCTACATTCAAACGTCCGCGCTAGGGACAAGCTTACCACGAAAAAGTCGGAGTGGCTCGACCATATGCTTAGAAATCTCGATATAGTCACCTACTGTCATTTCTCCTATCTATACTTCTTAGAGTACGTTGTTTCGAACCGCCATATCCCCGGTATAGCTCCTTTCTAACGAACCCCTGTCCGAATCTCCAGCATAAGCTTCATCAGGTTTCTCATTAGAGCTATCGTCCAAATAGTATGACACCTTCCAAACTTCAACGCTAGAATGCTCCCATGCTCCCATGCTTACATCTCTTATACAGAACTTATTCGCTCAAAGACCGCCAAATTTCCCCACGCCCCAAAGAACCCAGAAACGGTCAGCAGTCGTCTCCATCTTCGGTTCAACCCTGATATGTTTCCTGTTCCATCTCTTTTCGGAGCCTCCTTCGGCCTCGGAAACATCGGGTGGCTACCTTCACGGTGGCATGGTTATTGACTTTGTCGGACAAGGTTTGTGTTGCCTTCGAAACGAAACGTTCTAGACGTTTTATATAATTAAATGCTAACACAAACTTTTTTCCTTCGGAATTACAGAAGGTCCAATCTCCCGCTTTCGTTTAATCCTCTTGGATGTCATAATTCTCCTCCTCCAACTCGTCATGCTCACTGTCAAGGTTTCTAAACAAGATTTGCTCGATAACTCTGGTCTTACTCGGATAATACCCCGCCAGGACCTCGATAGCGAAGAGAGAGGTGTAAATGCTGCAGCTGTGGAAGACTCTGATACAGACGATGACAGCGATCTCGGTGCGTCGCATACAGACGACGCGGATAATGAAGGACTAAGGCGGCGGCGCCGGTCGGCTGCAGATGTAAACACATACTCTGGAGAAATCATCATTGCGGATCTACGAGTCGTGGAAACCGTCCGGTCACAATGGAACTCCAATAACAATAATAATCAGATCGGGCAATCTGCGTCTGCGGCCGTGGCCGCGAACCTAGCGAACGCTAGATTACGAATGCTATTTCGCAGATGAATCAACTCGTTTTCTGTCTTTCCTATAGGGTTCAGGATATTTGGTTTCTTCAGCGCGGGTGGGGTTAATTTTGTACAGCTGACGACCCCTGGTCCTTTCTACTTGTTTAAATTTTATGGCATATTATAGCGAGAAAGGAGGGTTTTTACATGTAACTTTGTGCTTCTTTTCTTTGCGTGGTACTTGGCGTTCATTATATATATGTTGGCGTTCTTTGAAATCTTCTCCAAAGTGTATAACATTATATCTGGCATTTAAGTATATATGATCTGTTACATATGAATATTTGACACTCTTTATTATACTACTTTCACTGACTTTTGGTAATTCATTTCTGCTCTTGAATCGATGCTATTGATCGAGTTTGAGAATTATCCCTCGTAAATCTAGCTAGAGGTTCGATATCTTTTTGGTATCAAGCTGCATAAACACTCATATGCACAAATATCCTCAAGCAATTAAAGAACCCCGCCATATTGTCAACAAGTTGACAAAAAAAACCCTTACCCCACCAGATATCCGTATATATCATAGGATATGAAAAGAAAAGAAAAAGGACATCACTTCTTCTTCGTCTTCTTACTCTTCTTCCCCTTTCTCACCTTCTTCTTCAACGCCGTCAACCCCTGCTTGCAAACTTCAGCATACCTCCCAAAAAACGCCTCTAACTGCTCCGCCTCCACGACGGTGCTAAACTTGACATGCTTCCTGTCGTGCCGCGGATCGTTCGATTTCCCGTTCGAAGCTCGGATTAAAATCGGTAACGGCGTTTCCGGGTCTGTTTCTTCTGTTGGTTCTGCTGGTACAGTGGAATCGGAGAGCAGGGAGAGGAGGTCTGATTTTAGGTCGCTTTCGGAGGGTGCGGGGTGTATTGTTTTTGTGAATTTAGTGGTGGTAGGTTTTTTTGAGGTAGGTTTGGTGACTTTGGAGGTGCGGGTTAGGGTTTTCGAGGGGGGTGGGTTGGAGGGGTCGTATGTTACTATTCCCGTCACGGTGGGGTGTTAGCATCACGGATATACGGTGGGGATGGGCTCGGATTGGTAGCGGGCATACGTCGTTTTTGGGTGAGGAAGACCGAACCGTGGTCCTTCTTTGATGCGAGAAGGTCGGAGAGCTTGACGAAGAACTAGATTGGGTGGTTAGATGTGTACGGTATGATTTTGAAGTTGGAGAGTGGCTTGCCTCGTCGTTGCTCAGTCGGTCGACCGGCATTGTTGGAAGGTAAGTGAGGTCGAATCGTTCGACCGAGATGTATGGTGGCGGGGTGGTGGATATCGAAATCGTGGGATGGAGATTTCCAAGCTTAGCAAGTCGCATGGCTTGGATGAGGTCGTTGGCACCGCCACAGAACTTTGGAGTGGCTTTGAACGCCACCAACAGTGGCGCCACAGCCTGCTGTCTCGGAACAACACAATCTCTTGCGGAAGGCTGTTGTAAATTCAGGTGGCTTGTATTTATTATTGTCTTCTGCCTGCTGCGTCACAGAGTCTGCCTTCAACCGCTCAACCTCGCGCGCAGGACGACCGTCGGGGCTCAACAGACCAGCCGCCATATTTTCACTCAGCCCGACGAATCCAAGCGTCAGAACCAGCTGTTCGTCTGCTGTTGTTCGTTTCGGGGTTCTGGCCAGCACTCTACATAGTCTTGTGGGCTAAACTCGCACGCGACGCTCTCATCACGCGTCTCAAATACTGACATGCAATGTAAGTCCACCACCACAACCACCCCATCGACAACCCCCATTTCCTCCACCCGCCACTATACCCTACCAAATGATGAGAACTACCTATCGTCATCCTTAGACGTAGCGAGAAAGCCAAGACGAGGTCGTCTGGGGAAGAGAAAAGCGGTATATCTGCCTTCCAGCGGTATATTCGTTTCATCTTCCTCTTTCCCTCACTTGTGACTCTATCGCATTGACGAATTGGGTAATTAATCTTCTCTCTGAGATACCAAACGGGACTTCCGTTATTCAATGTCGCAAAATACCTAATCAGGGTCTACTTCTATTTGTGGTTGAGACTTTGCTAACAAGGTTATTTTGTACAAGGTTAGGTGTGATTCGTTCCTATAGAGAGGCTTCTACTTAAGTATTTAATTTCAGGAAGGTAGAGATATAATCAGGATGTATAAAGTCAATCACAGAGTTAAAACAAAAGTCAATATATAATCATTCAATCCGTTTCATTCTTCAATTGATTAAACACAAAGGAAAGACGTAATTCGTAAAATAGTTACATAATAAAAGAAGCGCGTCCTGGTATCTGAAGGAAATAAAAGAAGGAAATAAAAGAAGCAAGTCCTTAAAAACGGACAGACATAACAATAAGCAGAAAAATAACACGCCGACTCCGGAGAATAGAAAGGAAAGGGCCACGATAGATATAACTCACCGTTAAGAGAAGAGAGGGGAGCGGGGACAAGGCGGGATATTTCGAAAATAAGAAACAAAAACTGTTCGAACCATTGTCTGGTATAAAAGTAAGATAACTCCCGAAAAAAGATATAGGGGTACAAAGAGGGTTAGAAGATGAATGATTCGCGAAAAGTAGCTATTCGTTCTGTGTGTTGGCTCCGCAAAAGTCTTAACTAAGAGAAGCTAATTCTAGAGCTCTATAGACGCCCCTTCCTTAGGAGCTTGCAATTCATCAATAGACGCAACATGAGCTTGACTAGTAGTAGTTGGGGAGCTAGTATCTCGTTTAGCTCGAAGCTGCCATTCTTCAAGCTCTTGTCTATATACGATCATTGCTTGAGTGTAGGCCCGCTTGTTCTGCTCAACTCGATCTTTGTATGGTTGCTTTCGATCTTCCGGCTCGTTCCTCCACATTCCACCCAGGACGACACGGACCTCGTTTCGATCAGCTTTGACAGTTGGGATTCCTGTTTCTTCTTGCTTCAAAAGATCGGCTTTTGCCTTTGCGATGGTGAAATAATCTTTTTGATATATGAGGAAAGGGTTGACCGCTCCCTTTACCGGTTCTCGTGGCTTTAGTGGGTCCACTGAGGTATCTTGCTGAGGATTAAGTCTTGAATTCGTGGTTTTCGTTCTTTTGGCCTGTTTTTCTTGTGGTTCTGCGTCGCTCGCCTTTCTTTTCTTAGATTGTTCGACTTTAGTTGTAGTCGCCGTAACCGTAGTCCGAATTCGTGTTTTGGTGGTGAACACAGGAGCCTCGACCGCATCAGCAGGCTTGTTTCTCAAAACCCTCGGGCCTATTAACGGGTTTGGGACGTTCACTGGTCCCGCAACCGCAGCCAATACCTCCCCGGCGACTCGCAGACCACTGATGTAAGCCCCATGAACGGTTGCTGGATGATGGCGATTGGTATGTTCGCCGGCAAAGAAGATTTGGTCGTTGATAGGTTGGGCGATGGCATCATAGTCATCCCCGGTCGAACCTGCAGCGATGTAGGAGTAGGTACCGCATGCGAACCGATCCTGTCTCCACCTCGTAACTATCGCCTCTTGTGGCTCGTCCGGCACACGTTCCTCTCCCCAGCACTTCTTCAGAATCGATGTTGCCTCACGAATGAGGTCTTCGTCCGCCTCCTTCTCGATCTGCTCTGCTGCGTCCCCCACCATCAGACCGACCAGAGTTGGTCGGCCCGCAGCGTTTGTGGCATTCCACCACATGTAAAATCTCCCCCTCTTGGCCTCGTAGCTGGAGAGGAGATCCTCGTCTCCCTCCGCCTTGCGAAGGCAGCCGAAACCGTCCTTCGCGGTGTCCCAGAATGGTCTGCCGTAAACCATTATGACTTTGTTCAAAAGGCCGAAGCCCAAACGATCTATAGCCGACTGCTTTTCAAAAGGCAGCGGCGGATCGAATTGGACACTCTTCCTCTTTAGTACCCCGAGGGGTAAGGTTACCACGACCTTGTCGGCCGTAAACTCGCTCCCGTCCTCGAATTTGAGGGTTACCCCTCTCTCCTTATTGTTTGGATCATATTTGATCCTTGTGACTTCATGTCCCGTGCGGACGTCTAATTTGGTTGGCGAGGAGAACAGGCCTTTGGCGAGCTGTGAGTAGCCGCCTACGATCATGCTGTGGGCACCCGAGAACTCGTTGCCGTCGTCCTGGTCCCAGTGTTCGAGGCTCGGTTTGTCTATCGCGGCGGCGTTGCAGTATTCGAGGTTCGCGTGGAACCAGTTGTACAATCGGAGATCTCGGGCGTCCGATTGCAGGAGGTTCGAGTAGCTAGCGAACATTTTGTCCATGGACTTCCCGAGGCTAGAAAAGCCGTTTCGGTCGGTGGCCTTCTGAGGCTCGATATTGAGAGACCTCAATGTCTCTTTATCAATGTTTATCGGAAGAATTTTCACCTTCTTGGCTGGAGGAAGAAGAGTAGATGCATCGATGTTGGATTTTCGTTTCCCAATTCTCTTTCTAACCGTCCTCGATGACGGAAGGGTTGAGGAATCGACAGAGGCGTTTGCGAGGTGTGATGAATCGATTGAGATGTTCTCAGTGACCGCTTTCGCCTCTTCGCTCTTCCTCTCAAGAGCGATAGGGGCCCCTCCGATCCCCCATGGATCTTTGCATGCATCTATCTGTTCGTGCTTGCCTTCAGCAGTGATGATATGAGGATACTTATGCTTAAAAGTAGAAAGACGGTCGAGAATGTCGTCGTGAACGTTTTGTAAAACCTCGTCGCGGCCATCTTTGATCATTTGGCCATCATAATCGTAGAGTGGGAAAGCCGTCGTATTATCGATGGCATGAAAAGGAATCCTCAGCTGCGATTGTATCAAAGCAGCGAGGGGATTTCCACCTTCGTATCCCATCACGATCTGACCACCAACATCAATGGCCGGTCTAATACCATCTGGAAGATTGCTGGTGCCAGGACCGAGGAGCTGTGTAAAAACACGACCTCCAAGTCGGCGTCTTCCTTCGAAAATAACCACGTCAAGTACATCGTCACTATCTTTTTTCACATTGTATTGAGAAAGAAGACTTTGGAGCTGACGAGCAGTCGCCAAACCTGAGATCCCAGCGCCAACGATGGCTATGGTTTTCTTCCTGCGGGTTGTTGGTTTCTTCTTGGGCTCGCCGTTATGAGATGAAGGCAAAGCCAGGCAACCATGGTTGATGTACCCATTCCTGTTAAGCCAATCGTATGCAACGTCTGCAAGACCGAAGAATCTTGCTTCTTTGGCACAACCGCCCGCTTCGTATGCCGTCACTCGTACTCTGGGATTCTTGTGCCATAGGCGAAGAATGCCATTTCTGATATTGAGGTAGGTGGTGACATGAAGACTATTGAGGTGGTGTCCGAGAACCGAGTACTCACCCTCATGCAGGAAATACGGAGATAGTCTGCTGTTGAATGCAGCCTTAAGACATTCATCGGCGTAGACAGCATGGGGAATTGTTGTAGGAATTGATACACCTGCTTTATAGAAGACATGGGTGGGACTTTGGATAATAGGAAGTCTTCCCTCATTTGATATTTGAAGAAGAGGACTCACACCAGGATATGTGATTGTGAGGAAAGGAGCCATATCTGTGGGTGTATCGTCGATAGCAAAATCTTGGGATGAATGAAATTCGTGAGAAGAGGTAGAAGACGGAGAAGAAGATTGCTCAATTGGGAAAGAAGATTCTTGGGGAGTATTAAAAATTATCGAGGCTTCAATTAAATCAAGAGGATCGGGAAGAGGCTGTGGAGAGCAGGAAGACGGAAGAGTGGATGGTTCGAGGAGAGGAGATAGTTCAGGTGAAGCCTCGTATTTTGCACGCAGTTTCGGTGTGTAAACGCCGTCACTCTGAGCTTCGTCGGAATTGTTGTAATTTTCGAAGGAATCATCGTATTGTAATTCGAGAGCCATTTCTTCTTCTTCTGATGTATCGTTGCATCCTAGTTCGCTAGGCTCGATTTCTTCCTCGTCATCGTAGATGTCATCGACATATGCATTATCGTCCTCGCCCTCGTCCTCTTCCACATCTTCCCATCCTTCATCTTCATTTTCGTCTTCTCCTACACCCATATTATTTACAACATCATCTTCTCCCTCAATCTCTTCCTCAATCTCTTCTGCATTCGGAATCTCAGGTGATAGTAGTCTCCGTCTCTTGTTCACATCTAATGCAAACACAGGCGTCGTCCGAAGAGAATCCGGCGTGGGCGGCAAGTGCGACTGATCAACAACCGAAATACTCGGTAACCGCTGATGCATTCTGTGATTGCGAACCGGTGTCTGAGGTTTCGAGCCATCGGGCTGCGGTGTAGGGAACGAAGAAACGATCTTATCACGATGATATACGGTAACAGTTGGAGAATACTGATTATCGGAAAGTTCGAAACTAGTGTGGGAAGTTCCCTCACTACCCCACGAGCTCCTGCTACAAATTGATCCATCATCCTCGGATGCCATTCTCAGATGACGCTCGAATGAGGGTTTCCTGGAATCTACGCTCAAACCGTCCAGTTTGGTCACCATTGGGTGCTCCTGCTTCCTCCTCTTCCCCGCCGGGTCGGCGAATGCACCAACCAGATCATTCCGGGTATATATCTCCTCTAGAGTAAAGAATTCATAGGAGGATTTGCTGCTAGACGGCTTGCGAGCCTTTTGAGGTCCGCCAACCGCCTGCATTTCTTGGAAAAGGTTTGTGGAATATAAGGTCCTCTTCCCAGAATGGTTTCCGGTCCTCACGGCTGTTGTTTCAAACTTCGAAATTGCTCGCCTCGAAATACGTTTTTAAGGTAACCCGGTCACTATTATAACAAAATAAATGCGAGCAGATTAGTATTTTCCCAAACATTCATGAAGTTTTTATAGTAGGATCTCCAAATATTAGAATTGTGGGATGTGACATTGGATCTCATCTCGAGGCCCCCCTCCCAGAAACCGATGAGGAGAGGAGGTCCGAGAACTAACACACACACAAAATACACACACAACTGAACAAATTGCAACGACAAATTCGAATCCACCTACCGGATTGCAACAAAATATATAATTGAGAATAAGCCGATCCTTTAGGTGACGAAATACGGTCAAAATCGATAAAGAAATATTGACGATAAATCCTCCGCTGCGTCTGCTTCCTCACCGCTGTCCATCATTCATTTCCAAAACGGCCGACAATTCCGGGTTGTCTCTTTTCTCGTCTAAGCCAGCTTGCAAAAGAGAAATTTTGGGCTTTCGGAAATCCTCGAGAGCACACCCGTTTTTCTTCGACTCTTTGCCCGTTTCGGGTGAGCAAGGAAAAAACCAGCCGTCTCGCCACAAGCGTCCTCAACTCAAAATTAATATTAGGGGAGAAAAGAGGAATCCAAAAAGAACCTCTAGGAAATGAAATAATTGGCCGATTTACGAAGATGCAAGAGTTCTTTAGACTACGTTTGGAGGGCCGAGAAGCGGTACTATCAGTTCGCGGGTGGCGGAAATGGGGGGTTTGCTTTGAGAGAAAAGCTAAAGAGCTGAACCATCCAATGCATTGCAACTCCACTGCATGCATGCAAGTGCACAATGCTGGGATGCATCGTGAGGAGAAGTCAGCCCACCCTAGACTACCATCTTGGCAGAGAGGCTAGATTAAACCGATAGCTTAGTAAGAAAGCATCACCTCGGATATTGGTTCGTATTATCACTCGATTTTGAGGTAAGCTGCAAGTGAGTATTCTTCAAATCTACAGGTTTTAGAGCTCATATGATCATGCTATAGTGTCTTTTATGATACGATGTGGACATTGCTTGCTTCAGCTTTGAAATGTATTAAATTCCAGCATCTGCTTAAACGATGGGCTTTATCGAATAATGTATTAGAGCCCTCCTTGATGAACCTCTGATGAATACGAATTAGTAGAGCAAAACTGATGCTCTAGAATTCCAACCGCATCCTCCAATGTGCGATATATTAAACGAAAAAGATAAAAGAATATCGAAAAATTAAATAGCATAGTTAATGACGCTAGTCAAAGTCCAAATCTGTCCGTTCGGGACCGAATTCTTGACCTCCTTCACTTCGATTCCACCAGGGAAGATTTTGACGACTCCATTAACGGTAGACCACCAGATGGTGTAACCTTCGAGAGTTTGAACCTTTTCGTTTTCTTTGAATGGTGATACGGGGATCATGTGTGCTTTGACGAACCGTTCCAGATTGGCGGCAGCTCGTTTCTCGCCATCAAGACCGGCGAAAGCACCTTGGAAGTTATTTTCCGGATCAGGATCCTCCCATGGTTTTCTGGGGAGTGCTTTCATAGCCGAATTCAAAGGAGCTATTGTTTTGAGATTACAAAATTGGATCAATTAGCGCTTTTGTAATTTTTTGATACATGCATCACCGGTTTGTGATATAATCAAGTATTTTATGTACCTAGGACGGTAGTGTTGAGACTGAGATCTTCCAGTCTCTGGACGATGCCGGACGAGCCACGGACAATGTCAGAAAAGATGGAGACATCTCGTTGGACGGAGAGGGCGTCCGATACGATCGGAACATCCTTTGGACTGGGAGAGAGTTTCTTCTGGGCCTCCATGGGGATTTCTGCAAATGGGTTCTGTGGTTTTTCTCGAGATCCCCAGCCGACGACGGGGAGTATGGCAGCGACGAGGGAAATGTAGAATGCGAGGGATAATGCAACGAGTGCGGTCGAAGAGGGAAGGAGCGGGAGACACCTCATATTAAATGCTATGTGGTGTATTTATTCCGGGCGCAGGGCCAGCCTTCGTGATGATGACGATGTGTGCGGTGGTTAACTTGTGGTTGTGGTGGATAGGGCAACTCGTGTGACACCGATACAATGCCCAGGCCTCCCTTTACCACCGCGGTGCTACTGCTGGTGCTGCTGGTGCTGCTGGTGCTGCTGGTGCTGGTGCGGGTGCTGGTGCTGGGCTCATGTGGTGGTGGTGCCAGTGCGATAATAAATCCGGCGGTTGCGATGGCAAGCAGCTTACACGCAAACGACATTACGTCGTTTCCGCCTGCTGCCCGCCCCGTCGGTTGACCTGCGCAGGATATCGATACCGGGCAACACATTTTAAAACCAGCCTGATATCGATGCATCGGTCAAGAGGGAGCTACTCGAGGCCAGGGCTAGTTAAAATTTTCAAGTAGAGTAGAGTAGCCTCTCTCTCTCATTCGTGACACCTCACCCTCAGGCTACGATTATATTCAATCAGCTAGTTCGAGATAACTAGTCAAATGCTTAGCCTCGCCAGTTGCTGGTTTTTCCAACTTTTCTGAACAGATTTTTGAATTCGGACCCAGCCATCCGGGCCTCTTCCCCTCCACTCTCTCCCAGCCGAAGGAACCTTTTTTCCTAATATTTCGTGCTACACGAAAAATAGTTTTTTGCTTCACAGATTAAATCAATGCCGTCTCGTCCAATGTTTTATTCTTTGTGTGATTTTAAAACGAGATCAATGCATCTGGAAACCGAAAAACATCGGTTCGGTATACAATGTCGTCTTATTGCAAGCTGCATGTTCCTACTTTTTAAATTTAGTGAGATCTGTTTTTTCTCTCTCTCCGAAATGGATATATTTTGTTATTCTGCTGTGCCTTATAGAGAAACCTGAAAAAAATTAAAAAAAAATAAAAAATAAAAAATTATAGTCCCCACACCCCTGTTTGGAGTATCTTTCCAAGACGACAAAGCTTGATTGGCTGCAGCCCGGTGGGTGCTCTGTTAGTTAGCTCGCAAGCCCATCAATCCTACTACTACCTATCAATTCCATCCGCCCCATCCTCCCCCCAGTCTTCGTTCTCCCGTACTCCGAAGGAACCTCTTCGACCTCCTCCTCCTCCTCTTTACTCTTCCGCGATATTACATCCGACGTGTATGCAGGTGTGGCATTCTCGCTAGCCTTGTCGCTGCCGAAAGCCGCGAGTCCCTCTCTCTGTCCCTTCTTCTCTCGTCTCCTCACTTTCTCTTTCTAGGTTACCACACGCAGGCAGGATTTTGACCACCTTTTTCGATCATCGACCATCGACCATATAACCCCGGGAACCCCGCGCGTATCTCCTTGG
This sequence comes from Orbilia ellipsospora, assembly GCA_036971675.1. Lineage (NCBI taxonomy): Eukaryota > Fungi > Ascomycota > Orbiliomycetes > Orbiliales > Orbiliaceae > Orbilia > Orbilia ellipsospora. The sequence goes on from JAVHJO010000004.1 coordinate 1,767,333, forward strand.
CTTCCGTCCTTCGTCCCTCGCCCCAAGCCTGACCTGACCTGACCTGACCTGCCTGCCTGCCATCACGATTCCCTTCGCTTCACCGATCAAAGCCCGTCTCCTCCGACGGCTCATCATCTCAGGGTTCTATTCGACAAACGCTTCGTCTTGTCTACGTAGATATCCCTGGCAACCAGTTGCCCGAGAATACTATTCGTATATCAAGGATCTTCTGGGATTATACTCCTCCGAGGTACTACCATCATCATGAAGGCGGCTATTCTTTTTTCTCCCTTTTCTTTCTCATCTAATCCGAGCTTTCTTTCAATCTATCAGTGTCCTGCTTTTGACGAATCAGGCCTGAGGGCAGGGTCATCATCATACGAATCAGACGACATCATGTCGCAGGCACGAGTTTACGCCGATGTCAACTCGAACATGCCGAGGAGTTACTGGGATTATGATGCAGTAAACATATCCTGGGGCGTGTTGGAGAACTATGAAATTGTTCGCAAGATTGGTTTGTCTTTTATCTCTTGCTCCCTCTAGGCGGAAATTGCTGCCGGTGACACATACGACCCGGATAGCTAATGGATCTTATCAGGACGGGGGAAATACTCCGAAGTCTTCGAAGGAATCAACATTGTCAACCACCAGCAATGCGTCATAAAGGTCCTCAAGCCCGTGAAGAAGAAGAAGATCAAGAGAGAAATCAAGATTCTTCAGAACCTCTCCGGTGGGCCGAATATTGTTGCACTTTTGGATGTCGTCCGGGACTCTCAGGTAAAACAAGCGCTTGCGTACGCTTTCCCAATGATGGAAACATGGTTATTGACAACATTTGCTTAGAGTAAGACTCCTTCGCTGGTATTTGAATACGTCAACAATACCGATTTCCGGACACTCTATCCCAAATTCAGTGATTTTGATGTTAGATTTTACATATATGAGCTGTTGAAGGTAAATATTGGATAATTGGGCACGCTCGAACCTATGTATGTTCTAACGAAAATGCTAGGCTTTGGATTTCTGCCACAGTAAAGGGATCATGCATCGGGATGTCAAGCCTCATAACGTTATGATCGATCATGAGAAGCGGAAGGTGAGATCTTGAAATGAAAATATATTTTTTTATATACGAAGCTAATATCCGTTATAGTTGCGGCTGATTGACTGGGGTCTTGCGGAGTTTTATCACCCCGGTACGGAATACAACGTACGGGTTGCCTCTCGATACTTCAAGGGGCCTGAGTTACTCGTTGATTTCCAGGAATATGATTACTCCCTCGACATGTGGTCGCTTGGCGCAATGTTCGCGTCGATGATATTCCGAAAAGAACCCTTTTTCCACGGCAATTCCAACTCGGATCAGCTAGTCAAGATTGCTAAAGTTCTAGGTACCGAGGAACTATTCGACTATCTTGACAAATATGATATTGAACTCGATGCTCAATATGACGATATTCTGTCGAGATTCCCCAAGAAGAGTTGGCACCACTTTGTCAACTCTGAGAATCAGAGATTTGTGTCGAACGAGGCACTAGATTTCCTCGATAAGCTTCTCAGATACGACCATCAGGTGGGTTTCATATCGTAAACTAGATGGAATTCCAGCAATTGCTAATCACCAAACGGTACAGGAACGGTTGACTGCCAAAGAAGCTATGGCGCACCCGTACTTTGCTCCTGTGAGGCAACAAGCCGCTCAGCAAGCACAAGTCGCAGCTCAAAATAATGCTGCACCTCCAACATCGAACTAGATACCCATCTCAACTTCATTCCTCCGTCACCAGCGATAGCTAGAAACCCTCAAGTTGTTATCACCCCCACCCTTTTCTCTAGCACCACCTTATAATAGTATACTTCAGCTATCAAAAACATCTTCAAAAAAGCTCCACGTAGTCACCCACACTCTAACGACCCTGCTCTCACCATTTTTTTGAGCGAAGCGAACGATGAAGAATATGATAGACTTCTATTGAGCAAAAAATAAAGACGAAACGAAACCAAAGCCCGTTATGTAACTTAAGCCCATATTTTACGTGTAGACCAGAGGGAAGGAAAGCTGTCCTATCCTTTCTTATTTTTCTTTTGGAACCATTTCCTTTATCTCTCCTTTCTCAATCTTGAAGTTCAAAGGTGCATGCATAAACAGGCGCAAACGATTTCCGAACTTTGGCCTCATTTTTTTGGTAATAATGTTCTGGTTTATTGGTCCTGTGATTTTCTGGTTCTGTGGTTCCTTTGTTTTCCGTCCCCTCCTGTACAGTACGAGCGAAATCGACTGAAACACTACTGATATATACGATACCTCCGTTATCTTTCTGCTCTGCTTCGCGTCGAGTTGCTTCAAGTGAATTCATTTTATTGTCTTTCAATCTATACACGGTGTCGCGTGGTATTACCACGAAATCGACACGAGGCAATCGAATTAGCGAACCCGAGCCTACCGATTTGCGACCGCGGATCGTGGACGAAAGGGCTAACCAAGCAAGGCGAGTTCCGGCTAGCGATCAATGTCGACTCACGACGTCATGATCCGCGCACCCTTTTTTTCGTAGGATACCACGGTACCACCACCACCACGTTCCCCACGCCCTTACCTTACATGGCAATGTTCGGGGGAGACCAATAGAATCCTAGTTTTGAGAAAGATTATGACCTGCCGTTGACGCAAAGGTGACAATTTTGTTGACAAGGACGGATAAACTCTATCGAGGATATAAAGTAAAATATAAGCCTCGCCGTCAAGCCAACCCACCGGTATATTACTCGGACTTTGAGCCAAAATACCTCCAAATCTAAATTTAAACTACCAAAAAAATAAAATAAAATTCACATCTACCGATTCTATTTCCAACGCCTGCATTCACACAGATACAATATCGATACTACCGGCCACCTTTCACAATGTCGATAGATATCCCCTGCGGCTCTAGTAACCCCAGTACGTACCATATCCCCTACCCTCACAACCCCATATCTCATATAATATAACACCATAACTAAAACCCAAAAAAAATATAATATAGTCGGCCATAAAATGCCACCCCCTTCATCTCCACTCCCCCCACCATCCTCCTCCACAAAATCCGCCGTCCAAAAGGCCCTCCAAGAGAGTAATATGCCGCCCCACCTCCACGGCGACCAAGACGCCATGAAAACCAGAGGCGGCCTAAACACTCCCAAAGAAACAAACCAAAAACAAGATCAAGAACCCGGCACGACGGAGACGAAAGGGTTTAAAGAACCGAGAAGCACGCCGAAACCAGGGTCCGGGGTGGGAATATTGGATGCATCGTATGATAGCTGATGATTACGGTTTTTTAATATCGACGTTGTCTCATAGGTTATTGTCTCGTAAATCAGCCGTGCTGCACAAAAGACGGGTTACGTGTATCAATAGGGGTAGCCGTAGAGGATGGAAAGTTTCGAATAGAATGATAAAATAACACCTGTAAATATAAAAAGCATACTAAAAAAGCAACTAATCTTGTCATGTCGAAATTCATCTTTAAATATTCATCAACCTTGCAAGTGAATTATCGTAAATCAATTTATAAGATATATCTCGCCGGTCACAGTTCATTCATATACGTGCAATTGTAAATCTCGATTTAAAAAATTGTAAAATGGCAAAGTAGCCATTGTATTCGTATATCTAGTGTACACCTCCCATCCCACCCCATCCTCCCAATCCTATAATAAAGCTCACAGCAAAACCACCCTCCCAAAAATATCATTAAACAGCAAAATTTAGACAATAAACAGTATTCAATAGGCCAACAGTAAGACAACCAAACGGAAACAATTGAAACACTCGCTTTTGTATCCGAACAGAGCCGATTTATATTCAAAAAAGCAGTACATCAAACGAGGAAAGCCAAAGGAGGAACCAGCCGCTTATGTTCGTAGTAGTTTGAAAAACAAAGTCGCTTCTCTTTCGTCTAGTAGATTAGCAGAGGAGCCTAACAAAAGATTACCCCGATCTATTAGAAGAAACCAAGACCCGCTCGCTTGTTGAAGAAGATCTCAACGGGATTCAGACATCATATACAGGTTCAGCGTACGAGAAGGAGAGATAGAGGCGAGAGAGGTAATAGAGAGAGAAGCAAAGAGAATAGAGGTGAGGAAAGGAAAGAGAGAAAAGAGGTAGGAAAAGGTAAAGAGAAGCGGTAACCAAAGCCTGTAATCCATGTACTCCTGAAGTTATACCAGACCCAAAAAATAAATATCCCAAATGAAAAGAAGGAGAGGAGTCGAATTTGTTTGTGATTCGAATGTCGTATATGTAATCCGAAGTCAACGTAATCGTACTTTTGCAATCGTGAAGGCCAAAAAAGGCTCCAAAAAAGATATAAAAATCAAGGTAGGGGGTAGGCAGTTGGGTTACCCCAATACGTTGAATAAGCCCAGTGACTTGGGTTTCGAAATTAATCTTCGGAGACCGGAGAATGATTTGGATGCAGAGAGTGACGACGACTAGACATCACTAGCCTTCTTGTCCTTTCTTTTGAGAGAGAAGGTTCGCTTGATCCTTTGAGCAGCGCCTTCCAATCTTCCGGCGGTGGTGCCACTTCGAGCGAGAGTAGTACCAGTAGCAGGCTCAGCAAATGTAACGCTTGCACTTCTGGGAGCAGCGGCATCATTGTCTGGGCTCTGTCTTTGTTGTTTCTTAGCTTCCTTCCGTTTTTTATCTGCAAGGTCTCCGTCGTAGCCCTCAATGCCCTTTCCCTTTAGGTCTTCCTCTCGATATTGCTAACATAAATTAGCAACTAACCATTTCCAAAAGTCATTTTCATTTCAACTACTCACCACACCCGGATATCGACGATAATTTCCATCTTTACGATTAAGATCATATTCTATACATGTTTGTCAGTGAATCTCGTCGTCTCATCTCTATATGAAGAAAGAGACTTACCGTCGTATTCTAGAACCTCACCTCCAACGACCTTCGTCCCTGGGGGGAAAATAGCAACACCTTCAAGAGGACGCCCAAATTGCAGACTGTTTTCGATATCCTGAGGAAGTGTTGCTTTCAACGCCATTTCATTTCCAAATCTAGTGGCCTGAACTGGGGATTTCAACGGATTGCGATTCCTATGGGATAGGGTAGCATCATACGGCCCTTCGTGATGAAAGGTGAAGATTCCAAAACTGGTATCCAGAGAATCGATGGTATCAGCAGCAAGGACTCGTTGAGGATTTGGTCGGTTACGCCCTTCGTTTCTCGAGTGTCGCTTCGCCGGAGCTCGCGGGCCATTACTACGGTGCATGCTGTTTCTATGAGAGTGCGGAGCACGAGAAGGACCCGAGTGGGAATTGGAATGATGATGGGAATGGTGGTGAGAATGGTGAACTGGCGAGCTCGGTGGACTGTCACTGGATCTACGGAAAGGATTCGTGGGAGATAACGGAGTACTGAGCCTGGGGCTAGCAGGTGGAGTTCGGTTCTCTCGATTTTCAGCGTCTAGTAAAGCGTTCCTATAAGGATTGTTGGACCATCTATCCTCCATTTTTTTGGAAACAGGTCGATTCTCCTGGTTTTGAAGCTCATTATTGTCCTGCGAATTTTGAGGGTCAGGGTTTCCTTCCGGAGTAGCGGGAGGAGTCAGCAGTCGCGGCCCTCGGGGCTGTGCCGTATTGCCCATTCGAGAAATTTCGCTGGTGGGGACCTCGTTCAACGGTCGCAGCGGCCGCTGTCGCCTGTCCGGATCCTTGCCGTCGTCAGTGAAGCGGCGCATCAGCTTTTCGCGAATTGACGTGCTCCTGCGAATCGGAGAGCCCCCAGCTGCAACATCTTGCGAATCACCGGCTTCCTTCTTATTCTTCCTGGAACCACTCCGCGAGAGCAGAGAACGAGAGCGCCCGATGCCGGAGTCGTTGCTACTGTGGTATTCCTGGGCTGAGACAGATTTGTGTTGCGTTGGAATGGTGTTGTTGTATTGGCCGCCTGTTTGAGCAGTTTGGTAGGCCTCGACGGCGTTTAAAGGGTCCAGAAGATACTCTTGCGCCTGGAAAGAAAAAAGGAAAGAAAGGAGAAAGCGGGTCAGTCAGTTGACCAAGACGGAAGGGCAGTAGTGGGAGAGAGCATGGGGAGTGAACATGGGCTATTGGCTCATGTCTGACGACTCTCACTTGAGCTCTTCGAGCCGGATACCGTCCGAAGTAATCCGCACACAAAGACAAGATGGACTGGTATCTCGAAGACAAGAGACCACGGAGCCAAGACGAGCGGAGGGGAGACCGAGCTCGAGTGGAAATCCAAAAACGAAATCAAGTTCACCGAAGAGGAGTGGAGGAGGAGGAGGAGGAATTTCACATATCACATACCCATCGAGTGTCCCCTTCCTTGCGAGGGCTGCCCCAAGCCATGATTGTATGAGGTTTACGGTATTACTTGCTGAAAATCTTCAACACTGACACTGCCAGCCGCACGCTCAAAGAAACAGCAGCGGCGTCGAATACACTGTCATCCAGCGTCCGGAGCTACACCCAAAACTTGTTTCCCAGGAAAGCTATCACGCTATGAGGCTGTTTTTGCTTGCTCTGATTTGCTCGTTCGGAAATTTGTTGTCGAGCTGCCGTATTTTTCTGGGGAAATAAACGAGTCAAACAGGGAAAAAAGAGTCGGTTGCCTGCCCTACAAGGTAGAGGCCTCTGTCGATATAGAGAGTATTTGTATCGGTGTATCGATGTAACGGGAAGTTGGTTTGAGGTGCAAGACTCGAAATGATAGCAAGATGCGACGACGAAAAGGACGGGAGAGAATCGACGGATTTTTATCTGGAGTGATGGCGTGGGAAAAAGGAAAAAAAAGGTAGGGCGAAGGATGTGAATTAGGAAGAAGTCGAAGTGTGTCGATGGAGGCGTATATGAGAGATATTTTATTTCGAATACGAAGAATGGCGAAAGGATAAAAAGGATATTTATTGGAAGAATACTTTCGGTAAGTAGGGAAAGGTAAGAGAAAGGAAAGGGAAGGGGGCCCGAAAACGGTGGGCAACCGGTGTGTTTTATTTCGTCGAAACCTAAAATTTATATCGTCTTTCAAATATTACTTATATTTTATTTTTACTTCTTATTTTTATTTTTTTATTTCTTATTTTCGTTTTTTGCATTGCCATCGATGGCCAACTGACACCGGACGCAGATAATAAACATGCGGTAAAAGGTACCTCTACCTGCTTGACTTGCTCGAACCGGTCAAACGAGCAAGCAAGCTAAGCAGCCCCACCGCACGAAGGACTTCGACAAAGAAAAGAAGAAGCAGAGGAAGCTAAAAGCTAATGGCTTGCTTATTCCTGACGCAAGGAGGCCGCCTATCCCGGCCTATCACCACCTTCCCACCCCTCGTCCGTCCTGCTGTTGGATGGTTTTATCATGGATGGGATGGCTAAAATGGTTATCGGCCAGTCTACCGGGTCCCTCAGAAGGACCCTTTACCATGATCAATTTCAAACATCAAAGTTCTGCGTTACCGTATACCAGAACAACAGCTACACGGCTACGAGCTACACAGCTTCCAGCTGATAACCCCCCTTTTCAGCTGGCCGGCCTACTTTGACCTTTAGCACCGACCTCGCGGCCTCTTTCCCATCCACAAGGTGGAATGTTGCTGTGTGCTTCCATGTGCTGCACCTGACCTCTTTTGCCTTGGAGCTTCCAATTCCCAGTCATCAGGCCAAAAGCCACGATTTCGGACGGCGTCAAAAAACCTTGAGTTTTGGGTCATGCTAAGCGATTTTCTGGACCTCAACTCGGGACCTTAACTAACCTCCCCTCTTACCCTTTCAACGAAGCGGGGTTTGACGGAGGGGTATCTTTGAGAACTGATTTTTGTTTTTTAAAAAAAAATTCGCCTTGATACCAAGGTTCTACCCATTTTTGAATTCGAAGATGGAAGTTTTCAGGATATTCTATGATATCGCCTATATCTCTTCTTCCGATCGGTCCGTCATCCCTTATCATTTTTTATCATTCAAATCTGAGGGGGCTGTACACTGAGAAAAGGAGAAAGGGAAGAACATGTAGAGGTACACACGATTAAAGACTCGAAAACGAAACTTCTAGCCCGGGAAGCCTGGCCTTTTGCCTCGAATTCTCATCACCTTTTTCCCTTCTCCCTGGTATTTCTTTGCTTGTGCATGCAATTCTCACATATTACGACCCCTTCATGGCACTTTCTGTGCGACGACCACACAAAACCAAGATTCTCGGACCCTGGATGATGCGGCAAATCGAAAAGCCGCTAGACATGGATTTAACCCCCAGCATCTTGACGGGTGTGGGGACTGGCTGGTATGCCCCGAACAGAGCAGGGACCCCAAAAGAACTGATAACATCACACGCCCCTACGTTAACCTTCTTGGCGACAAACCCAAGGAAAGAGTCGAGGCGAAAAAGGACCCAATCATTTCTTGCCCAAGACCACCCACACCAATCACACAGCTCGAGAGAAAAATGTCGGTGGAAAGGATTCCACAATGTTGTGCAAAGCATGTTGACATTGTGAAGTCATGGACGAAGATCCGTTCCGAGGGATGATCTCCCCTCTACGCGACTCCAAAAATACATGTAGCGAACGAAAATTCGATCGCTAGACCCTCCTGCGGAACGTTGACAGGGCATGCACCATCGTCCGGAGCGGAATGGTCGGTGTTCAGACTTACCAGGGTGACAACAAAATGCAATGTGTCTTTGTCATTCTGTCGTAGCTCTGACTTGCTGGTTACGCACTCTCACCTACCGAGAGTTTACGTGCAGTGGAAACAACGGGTTTTCCAACTTTCTTAGTTAGCCCGCAGCGGGAGCTCAATTGTCTATCCAATGCTGGGGGCTTTAATCGACTCCACCATGCAGTCGCTGGACCCTTAAAAATTACATGGGTGATTTTCCGGTGAATGTGGTTTTTTATCGCGGGGTTTTCAAACATAATCCCTCGTTTGGGGAAGGTCGGCGGGTGGTGTTCACATGGTCTGACCAAGGAACCAATTGGAACAAACCAGCATGATCAGACGATGGTCGCAATTCGCTCGCTGGCGCGGTCGGCGAGATATCGTTTTTGACGAAGGAGGGATTTCCGAACTGGGTGTTCTCTCTAAGACAATTGATTCACAACGCAGAAAATGCAACGGGATAGGGTAATGTATCAACACTCTCAATTTCTCATTCATCTCGTTCTAAAAGTACAGTTTAATTAAACAAAAGGATACAAGTATTACTATTAGGGTATTAGGCAGATCGCTCTGCAAACAGACTTCTCAAACTCCCCATTGAATAGACCATCAAGTGCTTAATGAGTGGCCGTGGCGTTGGCGGTGGTGTTAGTCCTCAAAGGGTCGACGTTGATGGGGTGGTTGAGAGGGCGTGGAATTTCTGGGTCAACGTCAACAAAGTCGATTCCACGGGTCTCAGAGAGCTGTCGGCATCGGAGGTAGGAAGTGGTGGTCATGAATTCACCAGGTTGGACACCCTCGAAGGTACCCTTGTGGATGAAGAATAAGACGGAACGAGCAAGTTCAGCCTTTTCTTTTGTCTCTCTGAATTCACCTGGAGAAACACCCTGGACGAAACCGATGGAGGCGAGATCGAACCAAGCGGTGAAGAGTTCCTATTATTGATCGTATTAGTATTGATATCAAATTTGAATACCATAGGTTCAAATCATCTTACCTGAAGGGATTGGATTGGAACGAAAACCCAGAAATCAGCGAATCGAGCGGCTTCGTTCAAGGCGAAATCGCAGGCCTTCTCGCTGAGGAGGTCGACAGCCTTGCGGAAGATGAAGAATCCCTGGCGAGATCCTCCAATGATGGCCAGGATACCAGCAGCACCGAGATCGCCGCCACCAGAAATTGAACCACCACCAGAGACTGAACCTCCGCCGCTGGTGCTGCTACCCAATCCGAGACCGCCGAAAATGTTAGTAAGCTGGAGTAAAGAGCCAGTGTCGAAAATGCTGCTGGCGAAGCTGGAGACACCAGTATCGCCGCCAGTGACAAGACCGCCGCCTGTGAGGTCTCCACCAGTGATACCACCAGCAACGCCGCCTCCAAGAATGCCACCAACAGAGGCCAAAATATCTCCATCGCCGCCAGTAACACCACCAGTGAGACCACCTCCAAGAATACCGCCGACAGAAGCTAAAATATCTCCATCGCCGCCAGTTACGCCACCAGTGAGACCGCCCCCAGTGAGACCGCCTCCAGTGAGTCCTCCAGTGAGATCACCTCCAGTGATGGTGCCAGCAACGCCGCTCAAGTCAACACCACCAGCTCCAGTGCCACCAGTGACAGTACCAGCAACACCACTCAGGTCAATACCACCGGCTCCAGTGGTTCCGGTAACAGTATTAGTGACATCAGTCAAGTCAATGTTACCAGTACCACCAGTGAGACCACCTCCAGTGAGTCCTCCAGTGAGACCACCTCCAGTGAGTCCTCCAGTGAGATCACCTCCAGTGATGGTGCCAGCGACGCTGCTCACGTCAACACCATCAGTTCCACTGCCACCGGTGACAGTACCAGCAACACCAGTCAGGTTAATGCCACCGGCTCCAGTGGTTCCGGTAACAGTATTAGTGACATCAGTCAAGTCAATATTACCGGTTCCAGCGCCTCCAGCAAGATTTCCGGCAGTGTTGGTTATAATATCGGTACCAGCAGTGCCTCCAGCGACGGTACCGGCGACGCCGCTCAGGTCAAGGGCATCAGTGCCTCCGGCGACAGTATTAGTGACATCAGTCAAGTCAATGTTACCAGTGCCACCAGTGAGACCACCTCCAGTGAGACCTCCAGTGAGACCTCCAGTGAGATCACCTCCAGTAAGCGTGCCGGCAGTACCTGTGAGATCGGTACCGGCTAGATTGACGACACCGCTTCCAGTGCCCGAAGTGGTTGTACTGCCAGCTGTTCCGAGGTTGATAGTACCAAGTGTGCCGGTGGTACCAGTGTTAGTGAGGCCACCGAGAGGGAGGGCTCTCTTTGAAAGACCAGCAGGAGCTGCGAGGGCGATGGTGAGATAGATGGCGAAGCTTGCGAAAGAAGAGACCTTCATTGTGAATAAGGTATTAGATTTATGATACTAAAATTTGATTAAAAAGAGAGTGTGTGTATTAAGTGAGTGAATTCTGCAAAAGGCAGTAAAGTGAGTGTGGATGATCAGAAAGATCTGTATTATTGAAGATGAGAGAATGAGAGTGTGATGATGATTATGAAAAAGAAGGAATTGCCAGAGCAGGTCTGAAGCCCTTATATACATATTTCCATACCCGAATAGTCTTCACATTGTTAATATTATTGATTTGATCGTTTGAGCCTAGCCTGCCTCATTCTTTCGATTGATGAGCCTTAGATTTCGGACGCTTACTATGGTGATGATTTTGCTAGCGCTAGGAACTCTTGAGCGTCACCACTGTCAAAAATTTTGGGTGGTCGCAGCAAGGAGTACCATCATGTTCACCGCATTCCGAAACGGTATATGCACATTTTTGCCCACCCTGAAAAGATCACATTTTCTATTCGGGAGCGCTAACTCTCTGTAGCGAGTTACACACAATTTGCAATGTATGTTTTCTTGCCTAGCTAAGGACGTGGAATTTTACCGTCGGTACTTTTTGCAAGATGATTAATTTCGCGGCATTTTGGCTGGCATTAACAGTATATTGCAAAAGCTACCCCTACGAGGTCTGTCTGAAAATATGTCGAATATCCGCAAATGGCAAATACAATCTCACGTATGTACTAGAACGAACTTGGTATTCCCTCCCAATAATTTAAACTTTTGGGCCTTTAATTTGTTCACCAGATACTCCCAAAGGAGTAATTTTGAAAATTCATAAAGTTGACCCCTTGCTTTTCATCCCAAGTCTTACCCGCGAACAACGTTCCGCATGTAACTTAATTGAACGCTCGTTTGGAGTTTAGATGTGGCTCCTCCCATTCCATTGCCATGAACAAGTACGCAAAATCCTTCGAGAAGAATGAATATGCAGCGTATCGATTATCATATAAAACCTTTTTTTAGAGTTTTCCATTTTTCCAAACTTGATTCTTTGGGAATACGTTTCCAGAACAACGTATTGAGAAGTATTTGGGGTAACGAAGGAGACGAGATATCGTTGATATTACATTTAATTGCAGTTAATTATGTCCCTGATATCGATATCGTGATAGGTCGTCAAATCTACGAGAGAGTCCAACAATCAAAAAAAAAGTATAATTATATTTAAGGCTTCAACATTAACATTGGTTGAAGTAATAAAAAAAAAATGCCGTTTGCGTCCTCGACTTATTTCAACCTTTTGAGATCAAAGGCGAATTCCGGGTTGAAAATAAAGTGGCAGATGGGATTTTCAGAGGTGGGCAGCTGAACCCTCCCATGCCTGGCTGCAATGCAAGGGGCCAGGAGCACGAGTAACCTGCATACAAACACAAACATGCTATGCAGAGGACTGTTTGAACTGCCAACCAGCAATTCGAGCCCCATTGGACGCGATTTGCAGCAAGTCCCTGAGCTGTCAAGAGAGCTACCGAAGTCGTGCAGCTAAAGCGCCGGACCAGTTCAAGCTGGCTCTGTTGTGTTGCCTCGACGTCCATGTTGCATGTTGATTCACTCATTCCTCGTCTTCAATGCAAATGCGTATGAACCCTTCACAATCCGATAGGAGAGTTCCTATTAACCTCAAAAAACCTTACCTGTAACGATCACATTCTGACGCGCCCCAGTCTTCTCCCAATGGCGACCCAATCTCACCAGCGGAAACCCTCTCTTGGTCTCGTCGACTATTCCGATTCCGACGACGACCAAGCGAGCAGCGCATCAAGGGATGTAAAAGAGGAGCTGCCTTCCCCATCAATTACACAAACGCAAGCCCCGAACAGTGGTAGCAGCAGCAGCCTACCGCCACTTCCATCCAAGTTTCATGATCTCTATGCTACAGCTCCGAGATTAACAAAGGAGGATGACCCCTCAGCACATGGCGGCCGTCAGCGCGCCATTCCTCACGTCGAAGGCAACTGGCCGACCCATATTTACTTTGAGTGTATGTACTCCAACATCCTTTCTTGGCGATTTCCGTTTTCTATCGCGTAAAAATTAAACATAGAGTGCTTCTTATTGGTTTTAAAAAACTAACATACTCGAGGGCATCTAAACGCTATAGAAATCACGAGATGCGAAAGCTTGCTAGACGCCGCACGGGGTGTGATTACAAAATATGAGCAATTTCACAAAGATGAGGGAGCGTTCAAGCTCGAGTCGTTTTTGTATAGCGATTTGAAAACACAGTTACCCCTGCACATCAGTATGTCTAGGCCAATCGTGCTTCGGACTGAAGAACGAGATGGATTTATGATGTCACTGGAGAGGGGGGTGGAGAGGACCGCGGTTAATCCGTATGTAGTATCATGATCTCATCGGGCCTAACGATAAATATCAAGGGATTAGATTGCTAATTGATCGGTGGCAGATTTGAAGTACAGTTCACGAGTCTGGAGTGGGTGCCTAATCAAGATCGTTCTCGCTGGTTTTGGGTCATGAGAGCTTCCAGCCCGGTTCAGAGTCATCAAAGGCAGCAGTCGGTTGGTGTAAAATCTCTCTCTCTTTAATCTTGTGACTTGTCGACTGATATTTGATGATACCGGATGCAGCTCGCTTTGCTTCTCGCAACATGTAATCAAGTCGTGAGAAGACATAAGCAATCGGAACTTTATTTGAAAGATCGAAGGGGGAATGTCCGAGATGGGTTCCATGTCTCGCTAGGCTGGAGCTTGACGGAGCCGACGAAAGAGTTGAGTGAGGATATTTTGACCGCTGTGGCTAGTATTCAAAGCGAGCTAGCGGAGTTGAAGATGAAGTGCGATACTCTGAAGGTGAAGATTGGAAATGCTGTAAATACCATCAGTTTAGAGCGTGAATATACTTAGGTTAAAATATAAGAAAATAATTTAATATATTTACGTCGGCTGATTAAAAACATAGATGAATAAGAAATGATAGAGATAACTTAATGAGGTCCCAAAATTACAATTCAATCATTAGCCGGTGATTCATTTACAAAATATATTAGCAACGATTCTAAGTTTATTTTTCATCAACTTCATCGGATTCTGGTTCTCGACTTGTTTTCGCTTGATCATCTCTTTTTAAAACCCCAGGAGATCGAATAGGGCCATCCAGACTATTAAGAAAGCCCCAATTTGGCAGATTAATCAAGTCCGATCCTTCAATATAGTAGGGCTCATTGGTAGCGGGGGCAAGTCTTCGGAGATTCGGAAAATTGGCACCATGATTGCGAAGCATCTCCCTTTGGTCTTTTGCATTGAGCTCTCCCAATATGGTTGGATTTCTCCCTATAGACCCTTCGGGCTTATCTGACAAGCTAGAACCTTTAGGACCTCTCAGATAAGTTTTTCCTGATCCCTCCTTTTTCTCGTGGAGTCGACCCAAAGCTCCTTTCTCTTGACGTCTTCTTCCACTGATAAACTCATAACAGTAACAACCTGATGGATCGAGCATGAGAAAGTGTATACCGAAAAAAGGAGGAGAGCGGGTGGAATTGATTTACCAAAAAGAACTGTGCATTTTCTTACTTGGAGATCTTCAGTACAACCTTGCGACGCTGGATTAGTGATTAAACGATAGGCTGCTCCAAGGTCCGGTAAGAACCCGGCATCCAAACCAGTCTGGCAGTCACACTCCAGACAGAGATGTAAGTTGTGTTGTATCGTTTCGAGTGTGCGCGCCGTATTTACATAGTACAAAGCCGCCTAGTCTACGTAGTATTGCGGATCCCAGTATCGTCCTCTATTGATCTGGTTATAACTCGCTAAATTAAGAGTGCGGATGGCGTCGGGGGGTTTGCAGGTTATGCTCATGTCTGCGTAGAACCACTGCGACTCGAGATCGTTCGCACGGGCAACATTCTTAGCACGGCTTATGGGTTGCTCGATGTATTTTGTGGGGGTCGTCTTCGTTTCTAGGTTTGGGAGAATGTCGTTCTTTTTGGCAGTGGTACCGGTGTGCTCTCCAACATATTGTGTTTTCTTTAGGCTTGAGACTAGAGCGGCGTATGGAATATGAGTGAGGCCGTGAGGTAGGTTCCGACTCATTGGTGTCGATAGTACCCTCGTGGGCTTTATGGCATATATTATGACGATCTGAAAGGCTAGGATTGAAACTAGCCTCTGGAATTCTGATATAGTTAGCAACCTCATAACTAAGGTGTGTCGATAGGCATACAGTAAATAATTTAGTCTGAAGCAGGTAGAAGTCTAGTGCCGATAAATTAGATATATTTCCAATAATATCTTGATGATTCAAGTATATATATTGTTTTTATTAATATTCTTTACGATATTCGCATATATGGGTATGTCACAGGTTGTATAACATAATCGGAGCCAGACAAGTTATAATTGGTATTGACAGACGTGATGTACTATGTACTATACTAGAGATTCCCATCAAGTTGGATAAACTGCCATTCGATACGGGGATTCGAATAGAATTCCAACGCAAGGTATTTCTGCGGCAGGCCAAATGCACTAATAGCTGAAATTTTACTGTCATAAACGACACTTCAACAGTTGGAATAGAAGACTAAGGTGTACATTTATTTTAGTAATTGTGGTCTCTTTTTCATTGATATCTAGTATATTCACGCATGTTTACACAATGTCACGATTCCAGAAAGGGACTCTTAAGGTTGTGGTTAATAATACTGCATATAACCAGTAAATTCGCCGACCCCCAAGTCCACAGTTCAAAATTTACCGATATTTGATGTTTTATATATTCCATATCGTGTTAGACTATTCTATTTTATAAGTTCTTGTCAGGAAGGATGCATCGAGCGCCATGCATTGTTGGATTTCTGCGACTTTTGAAGTGTTGTTTTTGTTGATGTTGTATTGCAATCGCACTGTGCGACAAACCATGAAAAAATTCAGTGATAGCCATGACACGAAGGGTTAATATTAGTTAATATCGAGACGGATATGGGGCTCAAATCAAAGCGTGGTGGGATATCAGCTTGTGGTTGGTCGTATGAAGCCTATCCTTCAGGCATGTTTTATATACCCGGTATGTCTTTCAAGCTACAGATATATTCAAAGCCTCCCACCGCTAACATTTGGTATATCACAAACGCCACAGCACCTGGCATCGATTCAGATCGAACCGACGCATGTCCAGCCGAAAGTCTGAGCCAATCTCCGGACGAATGCTTCCAGAAACCGAACGCGAAGGGAACCCGTCCTGCGCGCGTCTTTGCATGGGCCTTTGATTGGTTGCCCCTGGCTGGCTGTTTCCCACCAAGAAAATTGATTGGGAAACTGCGACCTAAAAGGGGATTGCCATTAAGTCGACTTGGCTGACCTGCCCGATATTTTAATATTAATATTTTATTTTATATTGTATCCATCTCGAGAGGAGAGAACCATGTCCTTCTCTCCCTCAACCCGGTCTCGTCCTAGCATCGGCCATCGGCTGGAATCCATTCCATCGACCTGACGTCCGGCTTCGATACCACAACGCAAAAAACACCTCGAAACGACTTCCCAACAGCGCATGTGATCGTGTGCGAGCTTCCCCTGCTCCTGGTTGCCTGTCGACATCCCTACACCCTTTCGTAGACCACCTGGCGATATTCCCAACAGTATCGTCCACATTCTTCCCTTGGGTAGTGGTTTTCATCTCCCTTGGAACCTGGTCAAGGACCCTTCCGGGGGAAAAGGAACAAAATAAAAAGAGAAACCGAGAACCCTAGGGTCACCGTTGTCCTTCTCTTACCAAGATCTCGAGATCTGTCACCATCCGCTCCATTTATCGATCGATCCGTCTGAATCGTAACAGAAACCCGGCCCGGACTTTTACCACCGGAATCGAGAGACGCTCGGGCTGATATTAGGAACTTATGGGCGTTCAAACTGTTTCGGTTGCCAATGGTATTAAAGAGCTTCAGCTGGTTCTTGAGTTCCGAAGGTTCTATGACGTCTCTTGCTAATCGTTTATGTGTTATGATGGCCCACAGGCAACCACGACAAAGATCACAAAGATGACCACCCGTTAGCGGCACTAAAACAGTACAAATACCAGTCTGTTGATAAATCTCTGATATCCTACTACATTCTGAGGCATTACGTACGTTGTTATTATTTTGAGGACCATAAATCCGAACCGCGAGCTAGAGCAGTCCTGTTAATTTCGAAAATTCAATAGTGGAACTGGGCTGTCGAACTGCTGCCGAGATGGATGGCACCGAATCTTGTCACCTTGGTCGGCTTTGGTGCCATTCTATTCAACGTTCTTTGCCTCGTCATATTCGTCCCCGATCTCATCGGACCAGCTCATCCATTATTATACTTTAGCTTTTCCTTCGGACTTTGGATGTAAGAATGAACACCGTCTATCACAAACGCTGAGCATTTTTATGGCTAACACGGTGGGTCAGGTACTCAACTATGGACAACATCGATGGCAAACAGGCTAGAAGGACTGGTTCTTCGTCACCCTTAGGTGAACTCTTCGAGTATGTTGCACTATGATTTTGAACGTTGGAAACGTTTTCTAACCGGATTGTAGCCATGGGATCGACAGCTTGAACTGTACACTGGGTATGTCCCTGATCATTATAATCCTAGCTTCCTTCGTTTATTAACATATCCTAAAGCAAGCCTATGCGAAACCGCGGCGATGGGTCTCGGAAACACCAAAACCGGCTGGTTCACCGCCCTGATCCCCGTTCTCCCAATGTGGTTCTCAACCTGGGAGACCTACCACACGCACACCCTGTATCTCGGATATTTCAACGGCCCCACAGAAGGTCTCATAATCGCCTGCCTCTGCATGAGTCTCTCTGGAGTCTATGGCCCGCAAATGTGGCACGAAAGGATCGCGGACATAGTCGGGCACGAGGACATATTCCACGACTACACCCTCAAAGACCTCTGGTTCCCGGTAATCTTTAGCACCTTCCTCTTCATCCATCTTCCATTTTGCGTCAAAAATGTCGTCTCGGCACGCAGATCCCGAGGCGAACCCGTCCTTCCCGTCTTCCTCGAATGGACACCAATCGTAGTCTTCACCCTCGCAGGCTGCGGCTGGGCTTTCTCACCGTACACCACTCTCCGTAGGGACAACCACTTGGTGCTATTCTGCCTCACTCTCTCCTTCGCGTTTGGACGTATGACAACAAAAGTCATCTTGGCGCATCTGCTCCACCAGCCGTTCCCCTACTGGACTGTCATGATCGTTCCATTGATCGGTGGCGCGGTGCTCGTTAACGCTCCTCCATTACTGGGATACGAACCTGTGGATGCGTTAATCGAGTTGTGGTATTTGAGGGGATATTTCGTCTTCGCCCTGATTGTGTACTTCAACTGGGCTATCAAGACGATAAATATGATTTGTGGATACCTGGGAATCAAGTGTCTGACCATTCCCTACAAGAAGGAGGAGTTGAAGAATGGCCATGCGAAGACAGCCTGAAAGAGTGCCGCTATTGATCAAACTTTCAAAAATGGTGCAAAGGTGAAACGATAATATGCGCAAGAATGTGATGCCTACTCTACCATCTCCTCCGTTTGACTTGTTTTGATATTTATTTTAATGTCTTCTATCTTTTTTTTTTTTGGATTTATACGGTTTATTCAGTTCGGATCATTTCATTCATCGTCAGGCTCCGGGAGCGGATATCGGTTTACAACAACAAAAGGGGGGAGAAGAGCGAGAAGATGGCCAGAAGGGCTCTCACCGCTGAAGATTATTATTCAACAAGGTTTTCTAATCGTTAATGATACCAAGGGACGGGCGGAGTGATGGGAAAAGGTGGTTAAGGAAAGGGGGCGTCGCCAGTTTCTTGCATTTCAACCATGCTATCAAAACAAAATCATTCTTCATTTGCATTTATATTGTCTTTTTCGTTTCATTTTCATCAAATAAAAGTGTAAATATGAGCATTTTGAACGATATCTTTATGTTACATACTTGTATCCAAAAACGGCGAGTAAAAAAAAAAAAAAAAAAGATACTAGAAGTAATCACCAACTTTACATGTCTTTTATTGTCATCCAGGTATCTTTTGGTCCTGAGTCCACTCTTTTCCTTTTAGAAACCCCTGTTTCTTGCTTTTTTAATTCAAATTGGCCGTTAAACATGAGAAGCTATGCCAGTCATCAAATAAACATCGTGAAGGAAGAAGCTATACACGCAAGGCCAAAAAAAAGCCCCTCAAGAGGAAAGAAGAAAAAAACAGACAGAGCCTGTCAACTCGATCCAAAGAAACAATCAAAACGGCTTGATTGTTTTCAAAAAGCAAAGAAGAATATACCTTTAACCATCAGTGAATAGTAGAGACCCACACATCTAATAGAACCAAAGAACAAGAAAGTAAAAGCGTCGAGAAATCAAAAGAAGAAAACTGGATCAGGTTTACAGTAACCTCATCTCTGATCTCCCAGCTGCTGGTCTCACTGAGGGAACGTCCTCATACGATTCTCCGCTATCCTCTTCTTCGCTATCATCCCCGATAACATGATGATTCTCAGCATCGTCATCTGCGAATGCTCGCCCGTTTCCTAAATCCTCATCTTCGCTTTCACCAAACGCGTCGTAAAGATCGCGGCCCCTTTGTCTCCGACCTCTTCGGCCACTAGTGAGACCTTCGGCTGCCTCATCCTCTTCGCCTTCGCCTGCGAGTCTCGCAAATTCATAGTCATCCATGGCCCCCTTGTTCGCTTGTCGTTTCTTTCGTTGCCAAAACAAGAAGCCACCAAGAGCAGCGGCAAAAACTAGTATAAATCCAAGTGCACCGTAAATCCAAGCCTGAGTGGCGGCACTGACACCAAAAGTAGGGAGGAAAGATGGAATAAAGCCAGCTCTTTCTGGCTCCGCGGTGGAAGTTGCGGTGGAGGTGGTGTCGGCAGCCCCGGAGGTGGAAGAGGCTGTGGATGTCGTTGATGACATGGACGTTTTCGCAGTCGTTGGGGATGGCTCAACAGATGGAGCTCCAATCTTTGAATTGACGGGTCTATCTGGGTGATTGGATGGGTTGCCTGGTGCAGTGGTCTTCGTTGGCGCCACAACGCTAGTAGTGATGGCTCCGACTGTAGACGTAGAATGCACGGCCTTGGATGGGTCATTTTCATCATGTTCATCACCAGGCAGCGGGTGAAGTTTCTGCTTCGCGGCATCCATCGCTTCACCCCACATGTTGACTCTCCACCAGTTCAGGGTTCCCTTGTTATCAGGGTGAACTGTATCTTTAATTATAATAGTCCATTTTCCGATACCGTCCTCGCCCCTGTTGTGACTCATTAGCTACTCTATTCTTAAAGCGAAAGTTGCAGAAAATATTCACCAATGTTTTACGCTCATGAAAGTCCATTCTTTATATCCACTGCTGCTTTGATCTTTGGGACGTTGAACCGCGATCTTCGATTTGATACCTCTTGGGCTGATCAAATCCACATCAAGATCACCACGACGACCATGTGCGAGGTCAATGGTAATAGTGACATGTTCTAGCCTCTCAATATTGGCATTTTCAAGC
Organism: Orbilia ellipsospora; assembly: GCA_036971675.1. Taxonomy (NCBI): domain Eukaryota; kingdom Fungi; phylum Ascomycota; class Orbiliomycetes; order Orbiliales; family Orbiliaceae; genus Orbilia; species Orbilia ellipsospora. The sequence goes on from JAVHJO010000004.1 coordinate 1,787,869, forward strand.
TGCTCTTTCGTGATCTCGATGCTTGAAGACAAGCCCTGGTTTCCGTTGGGGATTTCGTGGTCGACATGAAGGATGGGGGAGTGGAACCAAGCCTGAGGTTTGACGAGCTTCCAGGATCTAGCAGCATCAACCAACTTGACCGCATCAATTTTGCCATATCCGTACTTGTGGTTGAATTTTTTGCCGATAACGGTCTTCTCCCAATCAGGGTCATTCTCATTAACTGGGACGGCGGCTTCAATGCAGAGATATTGCATATCTCGCCATGTTAAATCTGGGCGGACTGAGATCACCAGAGCAAAGATACCGGCGGCCAAGGGGGCGGCAGCGGATGTTCCACCGTGCATAGTATAGCAGTTGTTAACGCCAACATCAGTGGTGTGGATAGCATCAGTACCAGCACCGCTACTATAAGTAACCACAAGATTGGCAGAACACTCTTCAGAGTAGTATGGGTGACCACCTGCACGATCGATTGCGCCGACGGTAATACTGTAAATACTATTGGTATACCCGTCAAAGTTGCAGTTGTCGCCATTAGCAGCACCATTTCCGGATGCAAAGACGAATATCGAGCCTTTACCATCGCGGCCTCTTTGGACACCTGTTTGTATGGCTTTCTTAATAAGAATTCCAGGAGCGTCCATGGCAACACCATCATCAGGTGGACCCCAGCTGCAAGAGTAAATTTGATTCTTGTCCATAGCGTAGTTTAAAGCAACAGCTTCATCGGCGTCGGATATCGACTTTGATAGAATACGGATACCGGCAACTTTCGATTTCCATGCAACGCCAAGTCCACAGACATCGTTTCTGACAGCTGCAACTTCACCGGCGCATCGTGTTCCGTGTCTGTCGTCCGAAAGACGGGGAAGGGGATCGGGGCCTGGATCATTGAAATCCCATGAACCTTCTTTGAACTATTGCCAAAGTTAGATAGAAATATAGTAATACTGGAGGCTCTAAGACTTACGTAGTTGTCCATCAGATCATGGCTCTTGAAGTCGAGACCATCGTCGACGATAGCGACAGTCGAATTTTCACCAAGAACACCTGTTCATCCATAAGCAATAGTTTAACGCGCGAACCGGTACGTACTGTAGAGGATCAACATACCATCTAGCCAAAGCTGTCCCATGTTGACATCGTGACCAACTTCCCGGGTGTTGATCTGTCATTCATGGTATAGTTAGCAAAAAGGGCTTCAAAAAAACTTTTAAAAGGGTTCCCAAAACATACCAAATGCCACTGGTCCTTAAATATGGGATCATTGATCTCCAACTTGCTGACAAGCGTATTGAACAATCCAGTCGCGCTGCTAACGTCATTCCCACCACCAAACTTATTGTCCGCGCTGCTACCACCGCCAGGCGTTTCGTCGGCAGCTCTCGGTCTCTCCGGAGGCGGAATACGTTTCACCAATTTCTTCAGCTTTTGTTTCTCGGAGTATCGGACGGCGTATGTGAGATCCGCTTCGGCAGGAGATAACTCATCGCGCTTGCGTAACCGCAGTCGACTCAGTTGTGTCTCGACTACATCTTCATCCCGTTTTCTAATTCGGAAAAGGTGGTGATCCTCAAGCTGACCGATTGGCTCGATGTATTCTAGGCCCAGCCGTCTGGCAATGTCTTGGGGGGAGGCTGTGGATCGAAGGTGAAGGGCGTAGTAGTCGTAGTTATCATAGTCGCGAGGTGTGAAATGGGCGAGTGTCGGGTGGGTGAGAGCGGAGAGCTGGGCAGCTACGGCGAGTAGCCATGGGAGCGACTTCATGATTGCGAAAGGTCTTGAGCCACCCGTGCAGATGATTGGAAGACGGGTGGAGTGAGCTGAAAGGGTTGAGTGGGTAAGTGTCGTTCTCGGACGAGTAGCTTGCAGCAGAGGCAGCAGGAGGCAGAAGAAGTGGCGATGTTTACCGTTAACCAGCCCAACGTGTGTTGTCTGACGGGGATCTGTGCCGATTACAACACGAATGCCAGTCCGGAACGACCAAACGAAAACACGTCAAAAGCAAAAGAACTGAAAAATATATACGTTTAAAGGTCGATTTACGAATCTCCAAAGCGAAAGAAAGGAGAATTAGAGAAAATAAATCTCTAAAGGTAACCTACTAGAGAGGAAGAAAGAAAGAGGGTATCGGGAAAGGTAGGTCGTCGTGCCCCGTTGCGTGTCCCCTGAACCGAGCTTTCCTAGAGCTGTCTTTGCCAAATTTGGGTACAGTCTTTTTCAGCTTCGCCGCTGTTTCAGCAAGGGCCGCGTCTACAAAGAAAAGAGGAACGGTATGGTACTCCGTAGGTGCGAAGGATCACGGTGCGTTCTTAGGAATTTGTCAATCGATTTTGATGATAGAGTGAGGGCTTGTTCGATTATGTTATCAATAATTATCCATCCCAATGATATTTCCTCGTATTCATAAAATTTTCACCGTATCTCGAGGAAGGATGAAAGGGAGTCGAATATGCTACTGTGTACACAAAAATTTAAAATGCAGATATCCCTGGTATGTGCGAAGTAAGCTTAATCAAGAGACCGCGATCCGGACATGGAAGCTAGTATTTTTTTATTGGCCCAAAGCTCCTAGGGTCGAAACGACTAATCGCTCGCATCCCGTTTTTACCGGCACCGGTTTCGATATTGAATACGAAATTTCTATTATAGCCGTTCGAACTTTAGCTCTAGATGATATCCGTGCTAATCCTTCAAATTCTCAAAACTCTCAGTTTTTATCCTCAGGAGTCGTCTTGTTCGTGGTCGAATTTTATATGCATACTTCCTACCTGGAAATATATCTGCGAATGGTATACTAGGAATTTAAACTGGAGACACATCATTTGTAGTTATTCCGATCTTCATCGAGGCTAGTGGGTCCGGTGCTCTGGCGCGGTAACCGTTTTCATAGCAGTCCTCGCGTAAATAGTGTGGAATCGTGTTAAGGCGCGCTAGCTTCGTATACGCACGGTTTTTTCCATTTCCGTCGGGTCAAGATGCTTTGATATGTTTATAGTGAGATTTCAACAAGTGCTTTACTTGGGATGCTTGAGCATATATTTACAACCCCTGCACTTTCGCGTGAATCTCGAAGCTTTCTAGGCGAATAGCGATTTTGTTGACTCCGGATGTACATGAACTGAACGTAATCGATAGCATTATCCAAGATGCATCATCAATGGCTCGACTTGCAGCAGATGTACGTATTATATTCTATGAGCGAGGCTCATTGTGAGGCAATACTCAGCTGATATCAGGATACAAACCCTCCTCCTCTGTTGACTGTTGGCATTTAAAGTTGAAGGTTATATGATAATATGCCTTGTAGGCATACTGATAAGGTTTCAACGTTTAAACGTTTGCCTAGATGTGGGTATCGTTGCATTGGTTATAAGAGAGCGGGTGTATATCGCTATCGATAATGCAGATTGGCTTTCCCTATGAAGCTTTATTCTCAGCCGCATCAGGATATTATATTACATATGTATTCACCAAGCTAAGATTTATTGAACTGATGCCTTTAAAATCCGAGAGCGAACGAGTTGCAAATTGTGAATATGCACCAACCCCAGCCGGCTAAGCTTTTGCTTGGAATTAATCCTGCGCAGACGAATGGCAAACGAGAAGCTGTGCGCATACAAATATGCAGCTACCAGCCTCGTCGACCCGCGTGAGAATAACCAGCGCTGCGTCTTTGTACTTGAGCCGAATGATAAAGTGATAATGTTATGTATCGATCCGACGATGTCGAAGCTTACGTAGAGCCTCAAGACGAAAGGGTCGGCCGAGTTTACCGACCCGCCGGACGGAAATCGAGACGAAGGGAGCTAAGACACCAAAGACATCACCGTGCATTGGCTCCAATTGGGATTCGCACCAAGCTAACTGTGACCGGGGTCTGGGCTGTTGCGCAGCGTCGGGTTTGAGCTGAAGAGAATCGAAAAGCGAAAGAATTGGGAAGGATATCGACGGGGTGGAATTAACAAGTAAAATAATTGCTACCGTTCGGCTCGACTCGATTCTCACCCTCCGCCGTCCGTCCATCGATGGCCAATTCGCATCGCAAATCACCTGGCCCACGGCGACAAGGTTTAATTGAAATCCTCTAAATTCGTGACGATATAAAATTATAAAAGCAAGGCCGGAGACAGAGGAATGGAGTCGCCAGAGGTCTCCCCTTCCCCTTCACCCCGTCGCCATTCGAGTTCTCATCGTCACCACCATTCGAATTCCCACCATCATCATCACCGTCGCCAGCATTCCGCGCGCCAGCCGGACATTCAGATTCCTGAGCGAGACGCGAGCATTGGAGGTGCTCAATCGTCCCCTCTCGCCCTGACCACCCAGCAGCTCCAACAGGCCGTCAACCTGAACTTAGCAGCAGCAGCAGCTACTGCCCCGCAACCGTCACACCCGTTAAATACAAATTCGCATTCCTCACGAGAGCACCGGCGACAAAAATCGACATCAGCGGCAAAACCACCATCTGAGACACCAGCAACAGCAACAGAAAGCAAAAATCTGCCGTTGTCGTTGCGTGTGCGAAAAGGGAAAGGCCGCGTCTTTGAACCCGGCGACGACGACCCAGCTGACACCAACCAGCACCGCCAGCACAAGCACTCTCGCTCGTTTTCGCCAACCTCCTCTGCCTCCCCGGCGCCACCATTACCATTACAGCAACAGGAGCAGCCAGGCCCTGGTCCGATCGTTCGCAGCGCCAAGCCGCTTCATCAGCAGCACAGTCCTCCCAACGCGAAGCAGCTCCCAGCGCTGCACATCGAGCCTCGCAAAAGCTCCTTGCACGCTGCTAAACCCTCCTTTACCAGGTAATCGCCCGTTCTTCTAGCATCTCTCTTGTCGCGTAAATATTTCTCTTCGCCTTTCCTTCTTTCCCAGTTTCAGTGGAATGATTTTTGTGTAATTATTTCACAAATTAGATCTGGAGATCGCTAACCTCTCTGACCAATTGGGTTCATTCCATTTTACTAGAGCTGACGATCGAGGCCCACTTCAAAAGTTGGAACTTGAACTCCACCGTATTGGTAAAGAAGAAGGTCTCATCGGTCCGGAGGCATCCAATACTTCCGGTATATCGCGTACCTTGTCTAGGAAACAAGCCCAACGTCTCCTTCGTAGTACCGAGGTACCCTCTAAACAGACCGCCATTGCTTCGCCTATCGATCCCACTTCAGGACTCGAGAACACCCCTCCCTCAGCATTCAGAAAACCGAACCCTAACCAAAGGTCATCTTCCTTATCCTCACCGGCCAACCACTCAGAAAGCAGGCGTCGTTACTCTGCTTCTTTTGCAGAAAGAGCAAGACAAGAAAAAGAACAAGGAACTGTCAGACAACCTCGCGAACAAGTCGGATTCACTGTCATGGACAATCTCGCTCCACCACCAGGTCGTTCGGGAAACCAAACTCCAACATCAAATAGGAGTATCAAAGCACCCCGTTCCTCACATGGAGAGCCGCATAGGATAGAACCCAAGGTTGTAGATCGCGAAGGGATGGTTCATATGCCCCATCTCCACCATCATCATGACACTGGCCCTTCTGCTCCACAGCGACCTGGACTTTATCTAGATGTTGGTCAAGAACCTACATACCTTCCATCTTGCGCCCATGTCTGTATCGACGATCTACGACTTAATGAAGAAGCAGGTGATGTTCCAGCTGCACCTGGTACGTTATATCCTCGAGATAGTGACTATTTTTGTTAGCTTTTGTCTAACTATATTAATTTTCGGTATAGAATCGCTTGGCTTCAATCCTCCATTGAAGGTTAGATGTGGGCCACTATTGCGATATACTGGAATGCGTCAGGAATATGGTCTCGAGATATGGCGTGGGTCTATTTTAATTGTTACCAAGGACTCCGAGTCAGCATATGAGCCTGCTCCAACGATCCGTCTATTCGGCCTTGGAGGCGAAATACCTGCCGAAGGGGTCTTTGAAGAGCTTCCGGTACCGCCACCAAAGGATCCCGCCGCAGAAGCACACGCTGGTTCTGCTTCTGCGCCTCCGGGGAACCATGACCCGTCTTCTGAAGAGAAGCCCCCAGGCTCTGATCTGCCGGCCTCTCTGAGATATAATTTTGCTCCAGCGATTAACCCACCGAGATCTGGTAGCGGACGCTTTCGAGCGGATGGAGAGAGGCAAGGCAAGGCAAAAGAGTTCCCAGCACAAAGGCTTCACCAAGAGAAAGATGTTACCTTCTGGCGATTCAATCTCGAGGTTGAACTAAGTGACAGAGAACAACGTATCGGATATCGCATCAACAATGGGGCACTCGTTAGCTTTTTTGTTCCCGCAATGCACGAAACCATGAACATCATGTTCCACAGCTGCAATGGTTTCAGTATGGCCGTAGACCCCAACAACTTCTCCGGGCCAGATCCATTGTGGAGAGACGTTCTTCGCAATCACTATAAGAAGCCCTTCCACGTTATGCTCGGTGGTGGAGATCAATTATATAACGATTGTGTTACAGTACAGGCTCCCAAATTCAAAGAGTGGCTTGCGATCAAGGATCAGAAAGTGAAGAACGCCACTCCATTTGACCATGAGTTCCAAGACGAGTTGGAGAATTTTTATCTCAACCGATATTGTCTTTGGTTTTCTCAAGGGTTGTTTGGAGTAGCGAACGCTCAAATTCCGCAAGCGAACTGTTATGATGACCACGATATCATAGATGGCTTTGGCTCTTATCCGGATCATTTTAACGGTTGTCCTGTATTTTCAGGGCTGGGTAACGTGGCGTTCAAGTATTATATGCTGTTCCAGCATCACTCGACTGTATCGGAAGGCGAGCCTACGGAGCCCAGTTGGTTGCTCGGCGCCCAACCTGGCCCGTATATTAAAGAGCCATCGCGAAGTACTTTCATGTTCCTCGGCCGACGGGTCGCATTCTTAGCACTCGACTGTCGAACAGAGCGTACGCGTGAACTCTTGTTGAGTAACGAAACATATACTCGTGTTTTCCAGAGGTTAGAGCAAGAAATTGTGGCAGGAGAGACTAAACATCTCATCGTTCTACTGGGAGTACCGATCGCCTACCCCAGATTGGTATGGTTGGAGAATATTCTTACATCTTCATTGATGGATCCCATCAAATATTTCGCTAGTAGACGAGGTGATGGGACCATGAATGGTTTCCTCAATAAGTTTGATGGCGGCGTGGAGTTGCTTGACGGTATGGTTGATCCAATCTTACAAATGATTCTACGGATTCAAAATCTAATCGTTCTCTAGATATGATGGATCATTGGACCGCCCGTGGTCACAAGCGAGAGAGGAATTGGCTTATTCTCGAGTTACAAAAGTTGGCTGCCAACAAGGATTGCCGAGTTACCTTCCTTGGGTAAGAAACCGTTTTCTCTCGAATATAAGACGCAGCATCTAATCTATCGTCTAGTGGTGACGTTCATTTGGGTACATTTGGACATTTTATCTCCAAGTCAAGATTAAAGGTCCCCAAAATTAACGACCATCGATATATGGTCAACGTTGTTTCCTCCGCTATCGTCAATACTGTGAGTTGCCCCAGCTAGATGAGAGATATTTGAACCTTCTCTAATCACGAATTCTAGCCCCCACCAAATGCCCTCGCGGATCTAATCAACAAAAGAAACAAGGTGAGTCTATTCTGCGACCTATCGGCATACAAAAATCTAACACTGCTTCCAGATCCACAAGCTTCAAAGAGATACGCACGAACAACAAATAAATATATTCTTCACAGATCCGAAAGGAAACAAACGCAACAATCTCACTACCCTCCCGGCAAGAAACTACTGCCGAATCAGCGAGAATCATACAGGCAAGCATGTGGGCGAATACGCAGATATCGTCAAGCCTACCGAAGCGGACGCCGAGACTGATATCGACTTTACCAACGGTTTGGACTTGGTTATCAACTTTGAAATTGACCAGTTGAATCCAAACGGATATACAAGGCCCTATGGATTTACTACACCGATTCTGCATAAGCCGACTGAGGCGTAGGAGCCCAGTATCTTGAGCAAAAGAACAATGAGTGTAAGAATCTATAGGAAGATTCGGACATTCTTTAAGAGAACGCTTTCTAAGGAAACACCCTCTAAGAAGACACTATCTTTGGACGCTAAATTCAAGCGTATACGTCCAAGGAGATCAGGTGTGGGCTTTCACAGGGGCAAACGGGCGGAGTAACGTGACAATCGATAAATAAATAAAAATATAAAAAAAAAAGAAAGAAGAAAAGCAGAAACACATTCTTTGCTTGTTTGAAGTTCTAGGAGCGGAGTTTTCCTGCATTCACTTCTAATCATCCAATAATTACGTTGAAAAGACAAAAAACGCTTTCTTTATTCTTTCTACTCGTTTCACATTCATTGTCTTTTTACCCTACAGTCATTGTAATTAGCAGGCGGATTGCTTCGTTTCTTTCCAAAAACAATGGGTTATGATAATGAAGATATGACGGCGGGCATACGTTTCACAGGGAACAAAAAAAAACCATTTACTAAAGCACATATGTAGATGTCTCTCACTTAATTGATACATGATGAGGACCTCGCTGCTATTTTGACTGTAAATGTATTAAAACTAGTCGCGATGCAAATATGTATAAGTTAAAATCATCAAATGGCAATATATCCAAGAAACGATACGAATGCTTTCTAAAAAGAAACTCGTTACCTAACTTGTGGCAACTTGAAAGTCTTCCAAGCAGCAACAATACTCCCCAGCCCGCCAATAAACATCGTAACCGCAATAGCATTAACACCCTTATGTGGTTCTTGCGGTGCATCCCCACCACCCCCTTCTGTAAGCTCAGGACTCTTCCCGGGCTCCAATATCGCAAATACTATAAAACTCATAAAACTCCCCACAAACTGAGGCAACGTGATGAACAAATTTAGAATACCGAGATATATCCCCGCCAACTCCCCTGTCGACGAGTTTTGCCCGTCCTCTGTTTGTAATTCCGGGGTCGCGACAACATGCAAAGTAGGGGACATTGTACCGTCGCTCCCACTCGCTCGCGGGCTACGCGGAGGCGGCGCGAGGTTTCCAGATTCCACATCGGTGTGGAAGCCAGGAGTACCACTGCCCCTTCTGCTGCCTCCTATCCCGCTTAAGTCCAACTCGTCGTTATGTTCCCCTTCATCATCGGATATGTCAGACCCGTTATCTTCTTTATTCAACCGCTGTCGCTCTTCGTGATCCGAATCGCCTTCTTCTTCTGCGAGCTGTTGGAGACGATTGTACACTTCGCCTGATTGATGCATGAGGTTATCCGCGTCTGAGCCGTGGCTTATCCGATTGATTTCCTCGCCGAGCATGGCGAACGGCGCCCAACATGTTATAGCCCACGGTCTAAAATTCACCAACCATCCCGTTAGTAACCTGTATGTGGTATATCTAAAATATATTCCGAAGGGAGTAACTTACATCCCACATAGCACAACCAAAAGCGTCGCAAATTTCAAAGAGTCCGCAAACACGGATAACGACAGCGCGATGAAGAATAAAACATGTGATACCATCCATGCTGTAGAAAGAGTAGGTTTGTACGGCTTGACGAACTCCACCGCCGGCCTTACGAACGCGACAAACCGGGTGAGGTAATTGACCTCGTGTGGTTTCTGCTTATATACTGTACCTGACGATGACGGGGATTGTACGACCCAAGGTAGAGTTATCGACCCGACTAAAGATACGATGGCGAAGAGAACCAGCGCCATGCTTCCGACACGGGCGATATCTGCGACGGCATCTTTGTGGTCACTTTGTTTGGGTTGTTTGGTTTGGTCGTAGCGTTGGTAGACTTCGCCTACCCAGGTGCTAGAGAAGAAGAGGAAAGGGAACCAGCCCAGCCAGGCGAAGAACTGGATGAAGCAGATCGCGCGGATGCGGTTTGGGAGGCTGAAGAGGGTTTGGTAGATTACGACAAAGATGTGGAAGATGCCTGCTTTGGTTTCCGATTCTCTGTAAATTTATCAGCCTCATAACTCCTATCTCAAAGGATAATGGATTTGCTTACCTTCTAGACAGCAGTACTCTTTCGGAGACAGCCCAGCATGTGAGACCAACAGTTCCACCGAGTGTGGCGGATGCGATGAGGCAGAGTTTCTTGAATTGGGTATTTCCTAGAAACCAATGTCCAAATATACCGACTAGATCTATAGAACCACTATCCGCAAGATTAACGGGTTAACTCCAAAGTAAAAACAGATCGAAGAAACTCACGCGAGATAGCTGATAACATTGCCCGCGGCAATCATACGACTAGCTGTATTCTTATCTATCAGCTCTCTTTTCCATAAGCAAACTCAAACGCATAAGTGGTGGGCTCATACCCCAAGCGCTGCCTTGCTGTTGCCGTCGTATCGACAAGGTATCCACTATAATAGCCCTACAGCTTGCCTGTACTGATCCCAATCATCTCAGTCTCGTTCTTTTTCTTTATATCTTAAGAAACCACCGGCCAGACCACCTACCAGCATTAACCGCGAAATCCAGCACGTATATAGAGAGTACGGCGAAAACTATCGTAACGCTTTTATGCTATAAAAAGCGTACCTTATTAGTATAAACTCCAATGCATACGTGCGACTATATAGGATATCATACCTTATCCTCATTATCCTTAATGAATATCCCAACAACCTCGGACGTCCACCCCAACATCACCAAGCTCAGAAACACCATAATAGTCCCAGCGACCATGAACGGCCGCCGACGGCCCCATTTCAACCGCGATCTATCGGCAAGAGCTCCCACTATCGGCTGCGTGATGAGTCCGGACAGCGGACCAGCGATCCATACTAATGAGGTCTTGCTTTTCGAGACACCGAGGGAGAGAAGGTAAGGCGTGCAATCTACGTAAAAGAAATCGCTGTCAGACTCGAGTAGCCGTTCTGTCGTGTGCGCGGTGGGTATGTCTTCAACGTACAAGCCATTTCAATTCCCCACGTGAACCTGCAAACATCCGCGACAACAGCGGCAGTATGTCAGTATCCATAACGAACAAATAAACCGTAGCCACGTAAAATAGAATTTTAAAGGCATTTACACAAGGTGAGGGAGAGGTAGATTCTGACGTACTGAACACCGGCGAGACAGACGGTAAGCAGCGCCATGCGCGCCGCATTGCTGGACCCGCGTATCGACGGCGTGCCCACCCATGTTGCCGAGGCCATCAAAGCTCATCCAGCTTTCGAAATATGATATCCGGTCTCTTGTGTTATATATATAAAGTATATACGTATTGTACTAGCGTGACGCGAGGCAGACGGTGTTGTAAAGTATGAGAATTCGGAAATTAGATACACGACCTTTGTGGTCCTGTCGCGAAAAGAAAAGCGAGTGGTCTATCGACTCCTTAAGTTATGTCATTTTAGCCAGAGACCAAGTTGACAGGAAGAAGGAGTGAAACCAGGGCTAATAATATAACATTGCTATAGCTTGGTTGGTTGGAGGCTGCTGCCGGCCCCGGTCAGGGGACAAGCACTGCTTATCTTTGGGCTCACTAAGCGAAACTCAACTAGCAGAAGGCCCCAACAGCTTATCCGGAGCCTCCCTTTCGTAACTCGGGAACGAGGTCCACACGGTTGACTCCGAGCCTCCTTCGAGTACCGAGATATAATCTTTAACATGGAATCAGAAATTTAGAGAGATAGCGCTCATACACTCATTCATCGTAATCACGATTTACATTTTGTATTCTGAGATACAAACCAAATATTCAACAATCAAAGTTTCAGAGACTCGAAAGAAGCAAAAAGGAAATATAAAAACGAAGGAATGTATTGAAGACTTGGCCCTTGCATATTGCCGAGCGAGCACATCTCTCATCCCTCCATTTCCCACCTTTTCCCACCCTCAGATGTCTCATGTTTTTAGATACTTTTTTGATAAGAAAAAAATATACTCATAAGGGAAAAACACTCAACAGGACCAGAGTGTTAATTTAGTAAGACCATACACGCTTGCATGACAGCTTAAGTTTGTTCCTCTTGTGGACGATATTCTCAAGAAATGGAATGGACCATTCAAAGTTTATGGGGATGCTCAGTACTTTGAATCGGCCATTGGTACCCAGCCTGGTCGTTGAACTTGTATCCATATGACGAAGTAAAATCATCCAAAACCGACG